>CAMZMU010000117.1:113941265-114541265 GCA_947311845.1 Poa pratensis
TACCATAGCCTCTATAAGTATCTAAAATATATGGCTATAATATTTTACAACATAGCTGTTCAACGGATCTGATATAGGTTTCCTATTACAAAAGACTCATACTGAATTTGGTGCAACTAATTAAATACATAATCATAGAGCGTATATGGGATGTCAGCAAGTGGGTTTCCTTCAACACTCTCCTCGTTGGCGGTTAATATTTATTATTTTTGTTGGCCAAAATTACGTTTCGAGGGTTCGGTAGTTCTTCAACGGCCCATACTATATTTGGTCTAAGAATGTAAACATTTGCAACTTGCAACATGCATGAAATTTAAGTCCAAACTTCTCTTGGTTTTTTGTATCAGAATATGTGATATGGTATTGTTACTACAGAAAATGGATATATCTACTTTTGCTATATAACAAACCCAGACTTAGGCAGCCCAGAATGACAGGCCCAACCCAAAGCCAATGTTTGAGCGGGGGGCTCATAGCTCTTTTATCAGCCACAAGCTGTACCCGAAAATTTGAAGTCATACATTATTGCAAACATAGGTGTTATATGATACATTGAAATGATAAAGATAATACTTGTAAATTGAAAAGTATATTGTTTCACTATTTTGGGTCAGGCTTGCGACTGCCTTTTTTTCACGATGAAAAGCCTTGCCTAGCCCGAATATGTGTTGATAGTATCTGGATTGGATACATGGAAATCCTAGTGTTGATATTATACGAAATGACTCCCACTACGTCTTCCTCACCGCGCGGACGATAAGGGCGTATCCAAAACACGTATTCGTTGATATATGACCTACGTACATAACTAGGTTCTTTTGCAACACATGCTCCAAATTACACAGATTAGCCCAGTAATTTAAAATAAGAGAAGTTGCGTCATAAACGGCCCGGTTCTGTCAAACTATGGCATGAGGTTTGAAGTTTGAGAAAAAATAAAAATGAACCATGTATCGTGTGTTGAGTTAACTAGAAAAATGTTAGCTTCATCGGAGCATCCAATCTTCCTTTTTATATTGTGAACATACAAGACTAGACATTTTCGTAGTCGGCGGCGACGAAGCTATCCATCTCGGCCGTGATGGTGTGTTGTCCCGTCGAAGCGGTTGTGAGGGGCCCAATTACGTTTCTTAAATTTGTTTCAGGGTCTTGGTGAAAACTTTGGGGTCAATTTAATTCGGACTATTTGTAAAGTTGTATTTTCAGAAATAAAGGGCTCAGCCCCGGTTCCATTTAAGAAACCACCACGGGTCAGATTTACAACCATCCATACAGCTCCATCAGCGATTTTGAGACTACAACTCAAAAACCTCAGTCTTTTTCATGGAGTGTTAAACTACCACGCACACTTATTACAAAGCTTTAAGACCACCAACTAAAAGTCTCAAGATAAAAGCATAAAAGGAGCAGCCACTACACGAGCACGACGCCCGGGACTTCAGAGTACTCTCAGACTGCCGTTGACGTTCACCAGCTTGAGGTTCTGCTCCTCCAAGCGCTTGGCAAGGCCTTCAGTGGTGATTCTCCACGCTTCATCTTCCTCAGCGTATTGCACCGGCGTGGAGTGAGGCGCCAGGATTAACTAGACCCAGTCAGTTTCTTCAGCGTCAGCCAGGATCCGGCCACAGCAAAAGAGGAGGAGCTCTCGCAAGCAACTCCATCTTTTTCACCACCGCAGCCACGCTTCCTCTTATGTCCCCTGAGAACAGGACCGACCACTGGGACAGCATACGTGCCGTTGTCCTCCAGATCTGCTGCAAGCCAATCCAAGGCGTACGGTTAAAAAAAGTGTCGTTTCTGGTAATCCAGAGAACCCACAAAACAGTAGCATGAACAGCATTATGAATAATAAACTTTTTATCATCAAGCCACATGCTAGCAATAGAGTAAAAAGAAACATCTAGATTATCAAGCTTAAGAGAATGCGTTTTAGTTCAGCCCAGATGGCTTTAGCCACCGCACATTCAAAAAACGTGTGGATACAAGTCTCCGGTTCAGAACAGAAAACACAGGTTAGATCATCTAGATGTTGTCTCTTAGCCAATTATCTCTAGTGAGCAATTTGTTATGCGAAAGAAGCCATAAAAAGAAATGGATTCCCGGGGGACTTTCACTTTCCATACTGCATGGATATGGACTTTCACGTAAAGTTGTATTTTCACCGCTGAAGTCTAATATAGCTTTGGTTTAAAAAAGTGAGGCACACGTATCTAGTACTCACTCTGTATTAAAATATAAGACTTTCTAACTAGTTTCTGCATGTATTTATCTAGACATGTTTTAGTACAATGTTAAATACAAAAACTAGTAAGAAATTCTTAATTTCTTATATTTTGATACGGAGGGAGTAGCTACGATACAAACTAGCTAGGTTGTCCCGTGTCACGGGAGCATCGGCGGCGGAGAGCCGAACGCACGGTTGCTTCCCGTGCTGTCTGCCTGCCCGCACGCACAGCGGCAAGTACAAGAGCACAGAGAAAGCCTGCCATACGTCTCCCATAGTCAACGGTGCGTATGTATTCCGACCTAAAAAAAAATGGGAATTTTGAACAAAATGGCACTGTTCATCAGACCTTGATCCGTATTATTGTCATTTTTTGTCAGCCTAGAATATGGGTTTTTCTTCTACAGTACAGTACATTGGGAAAATAATGACTGACTACGTCTAGGTTTTTTCGAAAATAATTGAAAGTTTTAAACCATTATTTGTAACTTCTTAAAAAATAAGCTGAATGGCTGCTCTTGTTCCTTTCGCAAGTTGGAGCGACACAGAATAGGTAAGGTAGTAGGTACCGGAAAACACTTTTGGCTCCTGAGGTCGGGTGCTCCCACTAGTAAAAAAAAATATACAAAAATCATATTTATAAGTTTTTAAAAATCGGATAATATTCCTGCATGTTACTAATGATGTATCCCACAAACATGATTTTTCATTTGGTACTTTACATTCCGAGCTACACAAAAATGATAAATATTTTTACTTTTTTGAGATTTCAAAGTGTGTACATTTAGATCTCCACATTTCTATTTTTTTGTGTAACTCAAAAAATGAAGTATTTCAACTCCAGATTTTCCATGTTTATGGGATACATTATTGACAACATGCATGATTTCTTTCATGAATATGATCTATTTTTGTAACTAGAAGTACCACTGGAGCTTGGGATTAGAAATCTCCACTCGTGTAGGTATGCGCTGCTTCCGTTGGTCCATTGATCCGAAGCAGTGTCACATGTACTCTCTCCATTTTTCAGATATTTTAGATTGTTTTAGCCCACACGCATCTAGATATGTTTTAGTATAATATCTATATGAATCATGCACTAAAAATGTATCGACCAAAAAAAGATAAACCATCTGACATTTAGAAATGGAGGGAGTAGCAATACTGTTTGGTTCCAGGAAAAGACAAAATCAGTTCCTTGCCCAATGTCTGTTTCTGCACCCCATTTCAGTCTATAACAAAGAGAGATCTAAATGATTGTTTGCATTTTGTGACTATTAGAGACTCCTTTCTCCCAATTTTTTCTAGGGAACATAAGTCCACTGTATATAAAACAGAGCCGTTGTTTTATAGTGAAAGATGTGTAGCATATGATTTGAGAATTCTATAATAGTCATTGTTTAATAGAATTTTTTATGTTTAATTTTAAATGTCTAATTTAGAGAGTGGATTAATGGCTCCCGAGCTACATGGAGCTCTTTTTTTTTTTGAAATCATTAATTTGAGTTTCTAAAAATCGAGAAACAATTCCCAGATGTAGATTATATCGAGATATATAAGTGTGCAGAATTTTAAATCGAAACACGTTGTATTGTGGGCTGCGAAAAAATGACAAATGGGTGGTGAATAGTACACGGTTTAAAAAATTAAAATTGTTCTCAATTTGTCTCGTTTATGCAGCCCAAAATATAGCAAATTTTGAGTTGAAAGTTTGCACGTTATAGATCTCGACACTATCTTCATCTTGGTATTGTTTCATGATTTTTGAAACTCCCAAGTGCCGATTTTAATTTTTTCGAAATACGAGCTCAGGTAACTCCGGAGTCATTTGCTGTTTCGTCAAGTCTTATCAATTTTCACGCAACGATGCATGAACGGCGATGTACCCAAATTTGTTTTCTCTTGGCAAACTTGTAGGAGTACTCAATTTGCGTACATGCACAAGTCTGACTCTGACGTTCACCGCCACTGGCTCTTTGTTGTGGCGAAATGGAGACGATTGACTTTGTGGTGAAACTATTTCACAAACTGAACGTTCGGTGAAACTATTTCACCGAAATAACCATTTTGAGTAGCGCCTAACGATCGCTGGGCGAGCGCCCAGCGATCGTTAGGCGCTACCTATCCAGATGTGTAGCGCCTGATCACTGGGCGCTACCATGTAGAGCATAGCGCCGATCGTTAGGCGCTACCATGTAGAGGATAGCGCCGATCGTTAGGCTTTACTCAAAATGGTTATTTCGGTGAAATAGTTTCGCCGAACATTCAGTTTGTGAAATAGTTTCATCACGTGGTCAATCGTTTCCATTTTGCCCTTTGTTGTTGGCTCTGTTTCCCGTCACGTGGGCACGCATGCTACCCCCGGTGCTAGCGCGCTACTTCCGATGCAAAAGAGTGGACGGACGAGGGTCACGCCGCCGGCTAACTAGCTGCGACGACGACATTAAAATCTGTGAGTAGCCACTCGCTTGCTGCTTCTAGTCTAGGTCTAGCTACAAGCCAGCTGATCTCTTCTCCATAGCATGCTAGCTGCAGTACATGGCGGAATCGTATCCTCTGCCCCGGCCGATTCTGAACGGACGTACGGCAAGGAGCTACTCTGGACACGAGATTGGTCCAGCGGTGGGTGCGTTGTTTTGCACGCAGGGTTGTTGGCTGCCTTCTGTCGCAGGCTCGCAGCACATAGGCTGAGTATGTTGCACATAGGCCTATGTTCATTGCAGTAGCCTTTTTTCTCTTGCTTGTACCGTGTTGTACTGTGCTCCACTTGTTTGCATCATGCTGATTCGCTAACCAATTACTCCTCCATTCTAAATTAGATACATCCACGTATCAACAAATAGAAGTCATCCAATTTGAAACGTTTGAGTAGATGCGTACATAGCTTGTTAAACTTGGTGAAAAAATCCAAAAAACAATCGATTCTCGACATTATAAAAAAGCCTCTAAATAAACTTGTGTATAGGATGCAAGGCTTTTGCATGCACATTTTTTATTGCATTTTGAACAGTAGGAAAGGCTCCTACTGAAATTTACACTTCTTACTGAAGGTAGCAAACATAAAGAGGAAAGAGGAAAATCAGATAGAGTCTACTAGGGAGTATGTGCTAGGCTTTGACTCCTTACACATAAATATTACACGAGTATCACATGGTTCTTAGCGTCAATATTTAGAAATAACAAGGCCCTCGTTTTACATTCGTATGTAATCTTCCCTTTTTCTAACAATAAAATGAACTTGCCTCGTCCATCATCTTAGAAATCGTACTCCCTCCGTTCCACAGTATAAGATGTTTTAGCGATTACATGTGTTGTCTAAATTCAGACTAAAAATATTGGAAATAAACACTGCATGTCTAGATACATGTGTATACATGTGAATATGGAAAAAAAAACTTAAACATCTTATATCGTGGAATGGAGGGAGGATATCTCGATCTCTCATAACAAAAAGGCATTGATCGAATTTTGCGTGGTATATCTATCACATTTGTTATGCAGGTCTTGTCGGTCATTCCTCGTTCTGACATAGACTAGCGGGGCTCGTCTCATTTGCTCCTCATCTTGTCTCTCTCCTCTTCCCTCATTCGAAGTCAGTTTCTCTCTTCCGGCTCCTCTCCCATCTTTTTGGTGGTTGGACTAGGTTCAAGTTTTTTTTTGGTGTGAGCTCTATGGCGTTTGGCAGGATCTCGATGGAATTTTGGTCACCGAAGCTTGTGAGCGGCTTCCCATGGTTGGTGGTAGTGGTGTGGTTCTATGTGGTGCTCCAGAGGATAGAGGTGGAAACGAGAAGCATCACTTGCTCTGCCTCCACTTCAAGAAATCTTGGGTGAGGCCCAGATCTAGCGAGTTTGGCTGGCGGCGCTCGATGTGGTGGCATTGTGGTGATGGTATTGACGGTGATGATGATGATGATGACAGTCAACATGGTGACTAGTTTGTGCTGCAGTGTTGTTCAAGTCGCAGGCTTTCCACATAGTCTTCAGTGGAGGACTTGCAACGGTCGTCGTCAGCTTGCCTCTATTTCCTATGGCCGAATGGAGGCCCTCCTACCTCCACGCGTGAAACTGGTGCAGAGGATATTTCCGAGCGCTCCACCATCCCAACTGGTTTTGTCCTTGCTGGCGGCGAAGCTATCGGGCCATCGGACGTGATGCCTATCTCGTCGATGCGGCGGTCAAGGGGCCCAATTATGGTTCTCAAATTTATTTTCAGCTCCTTGATGCAAAAGTTTCGGTCTGTGTTGCAATTTTTAATTTCCTTAGGACCTCTCTGTAAAATGTTGCACAGCTAGAATCGAAAGCAGCTTCTTAGTATAAAAAGAAAAAGTGAGATAAACTAGCAGGAACGCACCCTGTGCCAAGACACAAGGTAGCTTTTCTCTCTCTCAAAAAAAAAAAAAACACGAGCTAGCTAGGCCGTCCTGTGTAGCCGCACCCTGAGCATCGGCGGCCGCAGAGCCGATCGACATGTTGCTTCTCCTGCTGCCTGCCCGTACGTGCACACGCACGACACGAGACAAGTACTCCCAAGACAGGGAGATAGCCGCCCGTACATCTCTCACTCTTAGCCTCTTAGGGTGCCGTCCACACTCGACACATTCACGCGCAGACGCAAGGGTGCCGCCTTTTGTTGTGGTTCTGTTTCACCTCACGTGGACATGCATCTATAGCTAGCTACTTCGAAAAATCCAAAAATATTCATGGACGAAGACAACGATGTGTACAACTACGAATAACATGAAAAACCATAAAGACAACTTTGAAACTATCAACATGGACTAGTGGCACTTGGATTGCTCAATTAGGTGCCACCATATGATCTCAATATTCGACGAGATAGCTACAACATGTGACAAATTTATGAGTCTAAATCTTAGCAAGTACATAATGATAGGTTTACATGTTGATAATATACTGTTCAGTTGTAGTTACCCTAGAAAGATGAAACTGTTCTATACCTCGACGATCCTTGTAGGAATGAAAACTCGTTACATCTTTGTCATTTCCGTACTGGCTGGTATGATTACGTTGTACTATACTTTTTTGTGATGAATGAATGAAGCAAAGAGTTTTGAGTTGATAAGGATAGACAATTCTCGGTTACTAAGCGATACTGACCAATACCGCACTCTTTATCACTATATAAACATGTCAGAACTTTCATTTCAAATTAGTGAACGATACCTCACTGTCAAGAAAAAAAATATGTACTGATTTTTTAAGGGAAAAAAATATATACATCATTTCGTGCAAGTTAGGGTGTGAGAACTTCTTTTTTCAGATGTGAAATTTTTTTTGAGGGAAGGCAATCATGGTAAGTTTTATTACTCAGATAAGAGATATATGGTTCAGAAGATATTGGTAAATGAAGTTAGGGGATTGATAACTTTTTTTCGGGGGTTGATGACCTTTTTTTAAGGACGGGAGTTTTTTCTTTCTTTTGAGGCAAGAGAGAGATTTTTTCTGGCTATCCCGTAATAGCGTCAGGGTCAGCACTAGTTCTGGGCAGAGCTACGAATTTGGGCTTTTTACTTATGAAACCAGGCCCATGGCACATCATTCTATCTCTCCCTCACAGCCCACTTACCGCTTAGACTTGTCGCAAAAAAAAAACTTACCGATTAGACCGTTAGATTCCTGCCCAGAAAAAATCTTCGCTCTGTCCTTCAATGGCGCCGGCGGCGCGCAGAGGCTTCCTTGGAGCAGGAGATCTACGAGGGTACCTTGCACAGGAGTTGGTGAGCTGGAGCGGACGCCCCTCCTCGGCCCCTGGTGGCGCCGCCACTCTCTAGGCCTACAAACCGGCATTCGCCCTCGCGGCGTCACCCGCCCCTCGCGGTCGCTGCCACGGCGGACGGCGGCGCTCGCTCGACTTAGACAAATCGAGGCGGATCACGGCCGGCGCGGGCGGGAGGACTAGATTCTGGAGATCCGGAAGAGCAACGGCGATGCGAACCTCCAAAAGAAGCGTCGCGACGGGTCCCCTGCCTCCGCCGCGTTAGCCGTCAGTGGCGCGACGCAGATTGGCCACTCCTGAGAACTCCAGCAGAAGGTAACGCTCGTTTTCACTCGATCTGTTCTGTTTATCGTGGCTCGGGCGGGAGGGTCCTCGATCTGATTGTTTCGAATCTGTGTTTGCGTGCAGCTCGGGGGCCTGCCGGCCGGCGATGGTGCATGCGGTGCTCTCGGACGACGCGGCCGTGCAGCTGGAGGCCACCACCCAGTTCGGGAAACTTCTCTCCACCGGTGAGACTTAATTTACATAAAGCTGCCGCTTCTGGATAATAATTTCCTTTGTTGAGTATATGGCATGAAATTGAGATGATTCTGGGCTTAATTATGGACTAATAACGTGATAACTTGGTCAGTTCTACATTCGTTGGAGCTGCGAGGGGTGCAAGGTCAAGAACACACTCTCTTCGTTTATTTTGCAGATTAGGCAAATTTATTGTGCATGTTTAATTTCTTGTGCATAGAGAAGTGCATTCGTTTATTCATATATCGGAACGTTTATCTGCTGCTTACTCAGTGTTCTTGTGTACCAATGCATGGAGTAGTGCGTTTATTCATATATCTGGTGCATTTATTCATATTTCTTTTATACCAATGTTCAGTGTTCTCTTGTAGAGGAGCAGGGGTCGTTCTGGGAAGCATAGCGCCGGGGAGAAGCCCCTACAGCGATTTCGTGGGTTGCAATTCGGCCGACGAGCTGGCCGAGCAGAAGGAGGGGTTCGGGGACGCCTTCCGCACCGAAATGGTCAGCATCCTCTCCCCATTCCCTCTCTGGATGTGCTTGCTTAGATGTGTTGTTTACTCACTGCAGTCAGTTTAGTTGATGTGCATAGTTTAGTCATTGTCGTCAGCTTGGTCGGTGATGTTGTTTTCATTTATTTAGTGCAGTCAGTTTTTGTGTATGAACTTCCGGTCTATTTTAGTTTAGTTAGTCTTGAATGTGAGAACTGAATGGTAGTTTCTCTCTTGTCCATATTCTGAAGAAGAAATGGAAATAGTTGAGAGCCATTGTATATATATAGAGACTCATGAGATTGCAATTGTACTCATGCAAAAGTGTCAGTACTCCTTATTCTTGTGCAATTGTACTCATGCTGAATTGCTATTTTGCAAAAATAAATTTGCAACCTTCCATTCTACTCTTGCTAGTGCAAGTACTCCTTATTTTTTGCTTGTGCTGTAAAATGATTTTCTGTAAAATGGAGTAACTGAATTGCTAACTGTAAAATGGAGTACTAAATCTGAAAATGTATTCTTGCTTAACTTGGGAGTGCAGTACTGAAACTGAAAGTGAAACTGAATATGTAATCTTGCTTAACTTGGGAGTAATGCTCCTGGAGGAAGGTATCAGATTAATCAAAATAAAGTATGCTGGGTTTTTAGTATAAGGGAGTAGTTGTAATTCAGTGTGCTTTTCTTCTAAAAAATGTTCAACACATATCAAATGGTTGAATTTCTCATATCTTCAGAATATTTTTCTTTTCTTCATGCACAATTTGGTACTTGCTGGAGTATAATTAATAACCAGATAGCAACATCATCCACTTCATGGATAGGTTTTATTTGCTAACTGCTTGCTGGAGTAGAGGAGTACTTTTCTGAACCTCTATTTTTTCTACATGCATGATTTGTAAACTTGATCAAAATATTGATGCAACAATTTGACAAAGAGGAATGTGCTTGCAGCAATATTGCTCCTTTACCTTTTTGCGCTGGTTTCAGCTACAACAGAGTACACCTATAAATTTGATTTTACTCATTATGCTTTATGTTTCATCTCAAGAGTATGCTTTTGAACATGGAGTATAACATGAGCTTGTACCGAAGAATTAAAGAAGTTGTTCAGTTTGAAACTGACAGCCAACTTTTGACGCTGACATCATTTTCTGTTTTTGAATGGTCATACATGTTTCATTTCTCAGTGTGATAATGTTCTAACTGTCTGTCAACTCCTTCAGGGGATGTTTCGTGTTTGGCTACCATACCTACTGATGTGAAAGCCGAAGCCACCTTTATTGCAGGCATAAGCCTAGCTGAGATGATATTTAAATAAGTTGATCCATCATTGAAGGTATTTCTGTCGCATAGGTTACCCACTAGTTGCTGTTTTGGCCGGCATCTTTTGTTTCCTTTGAAACTAGAGTACTGAATGTATGTTTGCTGTAAGGTACTGCACAGTTCGAAAACTAATTGTAGGTACTGAGCATTTTTAATTAGCTTCCTTTGAAACTGGAGTACATGGCCTTTTAGCTCAACTGGCCAAGTCTGTGTCTAGCCTACGTGCAACTTTGTCTTTGGCTTTGAAACTGGAGTATTTACCTGGGCAGTGATGACTAGAACTGCGGAAACTGAGGATCATACGTTTCTGTTATATCTGCATTTTTATACCCTCCTCGTTGTAAATTGAACAATGTACTTTCTTGGACGATCATGTGGAGGAAAGTACATACATACAGTTTGTGTGATTAATAAAGTTTGACCATGGTATTTCATTCTTAGTGATCATTCATTAATAAAGTGGTGATTATGTCATATGTTTGTGAATTAACATTTGATTTATTTTTTGAAGCTTCGATTCTGCAATTGTCTTTTTTCCTCAAAATTTCGCTGATCTTTTGGGTCAACTTTTAGTGGATCTAAGAATTATTTGTTTCGGTAACCCTGTGACGCTTCAAGTTTCATTAATTAGGGAGACATCACATGCTTGTTTCGTAGTAAACCATTTGTACAACATGCAGTAGGAAATCAATTTCGGTTATGTTCATGCAATTTGTTGGACTAAGTCTATACCAGTTGTTCCAATGATTGATTGCTTCTGTGTCAAATTTGTGAAGGTTTTACTTGCTCATACCTTCCTCAATGTTTGTAGAGCAGAGCCCTCCAATCAGAAAAGTTATCAAAACAGGCTTGGTTTCTCGCTTCACTGTCTTCCTTACACGTCAGGACTATCCCCAACTCCAGTGTAAGTAAGTACTTGGGTTAATTTGTCTGTAGTTACATTCAGTCACCCACCCACACTAAGAAAAAAAATACTTTGTTTTGCTTGTTACAGTTTCAGGCTGCATGGACACAGATAAACATTGGGTCATACACATTCAAGGATTACGAGTCGACCTGTCGCAACTTGTCGCTCGGGTACCGACAAGTAGACAAGTCGCGCGACAAGTCGTGACTTGTCGCAACTTGTCGCAACTTGTCGAGGTTTTGAACTTGTCGCTGGGGTACCGACAAGTAGACAAGTCGTGCGACTTGTCGCGACTTGTCGAGCGACACTTAATCCTTGTACACATTAGGTAACACCAAAGTGGTGGTTGAGGCTCTTGTGCCCATCTTCGTCAAGCTACTCAACACCCCGAGTGAGGATGTCTAAATTTCTCATAGTTTATTCGATGTGTTGGTCTTAGTTCTACTATTATCTGCTTGCTCTTTTTAATGTTGCGATTTGGTTTGGTTGGAGATGTTTCTAAGCGTTAGCATAGACAATAATGTTAGGAGAGGCTTATCCTTTATGTTATTATAGAACTTAGAAGTATATGATTCTGTGATGTTGAGTTTAGAATTATTTGTGTATAAAGATTGATTTTGGTGGTTCTAGTAGAATGATTACATTGATGCGTGAACCTGAGTGGGATGATTATAATTGGATTTAGGATATAATGTGATGATCTAAGGGAGTTGATACTGATTGGACTATGTGATGTTGGGTTTAGAATTATTTGGTTATAAAGATTGGTTACAGTGGTTCTAGTAGGATGATTGCATTGATACATGAACCCCAGTGGGATGATTATAATTGGATTTTTAGGGTATAATGTGATAATCTAAGGGGTTGATAATGATTGAATTATATGATGTTGGGTTTAGAATTATTTGTTTATAAAGATTGGATATGATGTTGGGTTTAGAATTATTTGTTTATAAAGATTGGTTTTTGTGGCTGTAGCAGGATCATTGCATTGATACATGAACCCGAGTGGGATGATTATAATTGGATTTATAGGGTATAATAATGTGATGATCTAAGGGGGTTGATAAAGATTGGATTATGTTATGTTGGGTTTAGAATTATTTGTTTATAAAGATTGGTTTCGGTGGTTCTAGCAGAATGATTGCATTGATACATGAACCTCCGTGGGATGATTATAATTGGATTTTTAGGTATAATAATGTGATAATCTAAGGGAGTTGATAAAGATTGGATTACGTGATGTTGGGTTTAGAATTATTTGCTTATAAAGATTGGTTTTGGTGGCTGTAGCAGGATCATTGCATTGATACATGAACACCCGTGGGATGATTATAATTGGATTTATAGGTTATAATAATGTGATGATCTAAGGGGGTTGATAAAGATTGGATTATGTGATTTGGGTTTAGAATTATTTGTTTATAAAGATTGGTTTCGGTGGTTCTAGTAGGATGATTGCATTGATACCTGAACCCGAATGGGATGATTATAATTGGATTTTTAGGTTATAATAATGTGATGGTCTAAGGGAGTTGATACTGATTGGATTATATGATGTTGAGTTTAGAATTATTTGTTTATAAAAATTGGTTTTGGTGGCTGTAGCAGAATCATTGCATTGATACATGAACCCCCGTGGGATGATTATAATTGGATTTATAGGGTATAATAATTTGATGATCTAAGGGGGTTGATAAAGATTGCATTATGTGATGTTGGGTTTAGAATTATTTGTTTATAAAGATTGGTTCGGTGGTTCTAGTAGGATGATTACACTGATACATGAACCTGAGTGGAATGATTATAATTGGATTTTAGGATCTAATATGATGATCTAATGGAGTTGATAGTGATTGGATTATGTAATGTTGGGTTTAGAATTATTTGTTTATAAAGATTGGATTCGGTGGTTCTAGTAGGATGATTGCATTGATACCTGAAACCGAATGGGATGATTGTAATTGGATTTTTTGGGTATAATAATGTGATGATCTAAGGGAGTTGATACTGATTGGATTATGTGATGTTCGGTTTAGAATTATTTGTTTATTGTAACTCTCTGTACTTGGTCACCTCCTGGTGCTGCTGTTATTTAATTGAAAAACGCACACCGTAGGGATTTTCCCTACGGTAATGATCTTCAAAAAAAGAATTATTTGTTTATAAAGATTGGTTTCAGTGGTTCTATTAGGGTTCTTGCATTGATACATGGACCCCTGTGGGATGATTATAATTGGATTTTTTTTTTGAAACTTATAATTGGATTTTAGGGTATAATGTGATGATCTAAGGGGGTTGATAAAGATTGGATTATGTGATGTTGGGTTTAGAATTATTTGTTTATAAAGATTGGTTTCGCTGGTTCTGGTAGGATGATTGCATTGATATCTAAACGTGAGTGGTATGATTATAATTGGATTTTTAGGGTATAATAATGTGATGATCTAATGGAGTTGATATTGATTGGATTATGAAATGTTGGGTTTAGAATTATTTGTGTATAAAGATTGGATTCGGTGGTTCAAGTAGGATGATTGCATTGATACGTGAACCCGAATGGGATGATTATAATTGGATTTTTAGGGAATAATTATGTGATGATCTTAGGGAGTTGATACTGATTGGATTATGTGATGTTGGGTTTATAATTATTTGTTTATATAGATTGGTTTCGGTGGTTCTAATAGGGTGATTGCATTGATACATGGACCTCCGCGGGATGATTATAATTGGATTTAGGGTATAATGTGATGATCTAAGGGGGTTGATAAAGATTGGATTTTTGTATGTTGGGTTTAGAATTATTTGTGTATAAAAATTGGTTTTGGTGGTTCTAGTAGGATGATTGCATTGATACATGAACCTGAGTTGGATGATTATGATTGGATTTTAGGATATAATGTGATGATCTAATGGAGCTGATAGTGATTGGATTCTGTAATGTTGGATTTAGAACTATTTGTTTATAAAGATTGATTTCGGAGGTTCTAGTAGGATGATTGCATTGATACCTGAACCCGAGTGGGATGATTATAATTGGATTTTTAGGGTATAAAAATGTGATGATCTAAGGGAGTTGATACTGATTGAATTATGAGATGTTCGGTTTAGAATTATTTGTTTATAAAGATTGGTTTCGGTGGTTCTAGTAGGATGATTGCATTGATACATGAACCCCCGTGGGATGATTATAATTGGATTTTTAGGGTATAATTTGATGATCTAAGGGGGTTGATAAATATTGGATTATGTGATGTTGGGTTTAGAATTATTTGTTTATAAAGATTGGTTTCGTGGTTCTAGTAGGACGATTGCATTGATACATGAACCTGGGTTGGATGATTAGAATTGGATTTTCGGGTATAATGTGATGATCTAATGGAGCTGATAGTGATTGGATTATGTAATGTTGGGTTTAGAATTATTTGTTCATAAAGATTTGTTTCGGTGGTTCTAGTAGGATGATTGCATTGATACCTGAACCCAAATGGGATGATTATAATTGGATTTTTAGGGTATAAAAATGTGATGATCTTAGGGAGTTGATACTGATTGGATTATGTGATGTTGGGTTTAGAATTATTTGTTTATAAAGATTGGTTTCGGTGGTTCTAGTAGGATGATTGCATTGATACATCCACCGCTGTGGGATGATTATAATTGGATTTGTAGGGTATAATAATGTGATGATCTAAGGGGGTTGATAGAGATTGGATTATGTGATGTTGGGTTTAGAATTATTTGTTTATAAATATTGGTTTCGTTGGTTCTAGTAGGATGATTGCATTGATACAAGAACTTGAGTGGTATGATTATAATTGGATTTTTAGGGTATAATAATAATGTGATGATCTAATGGAGTTGATAGTGATTGGATTATGTAATGTTGGGTTTAGAATTATTTGTTTATAAAGATTGGATTCGGTGGTTCTAGTAGGATGATTGCATTGATACCTGAACCCGAATGGGATGATTATAATTGGATTTTTAGGGTATAAAAATGTGATGATCTAAGGGAGTTGATACTTATTGGATTATGTGATGTTGGGTTTAGAATTATTTGTTTATAAAGATTGGTTTCGGTGGTTCTAGTAGGATGATTGCATTGATACATCCACCGCCGTGGGATGATTATAATTGGATTTGTTGGGTATAATAATGTGATGATCTAAGGGGGGTTGATAAAGATTGGATTATGTGATGTTCGGTTTAAAATTATTTGTTTATAAATATTGGTTTCGTTGGTTCTAGTACGATGATTGCATTGATACCTGAACTTGAGTGGTATGATTATAATTGGATTTTTAGGGTATAATAATAATGTGATGATCTAATGGAGTTGATAGTGATTGGATTATGTAATGTTGGGTTTAGAATTATTTGTTCATAAAGATTTATTTCGGTGGTTCTAGTAGGATGATTGCATTGATACCTGAACCTGAGTGGGATGATTATAATTGGATATTTCGGGTATAAAAATGTGATGATCTAAGGGAGTTGATACTGATTGGATTTTGTGATGTTGCGTTTAGAATTATTTGGTTATAAAGATTGGTTTCGGTGGTTCTAGTAGAATGATTGCATTGACACATGAACCCCCGTGGGATGATTATAATTGGATTTTTAGGGTATAATGTGATGATCTAAGGGGGTTGATAAAGATTGGATTATGTGATGTCGGGTTTAGAATTATTTGGTTATAAAGATTGGTTTCGGTGGTTCTAGTAGGATGATTGCACTGATACATGAACGTGAGTGGGATGATTATAATTGGATTTTAGGGTATAATGTGATTATCTAATGGAGTTGATACTGATTGGATTATGTGATGTTGGGTTTAGAATTATTTGGTTATAAAGATTCGTTTTGGTTGTTCTAGTAGGATGATTGCACTGATACATGAACGTGGGATGATTATAATTGGATTTTTGGGTATATTGTGATGATCTAATGGAATTGATACTAATTGGATTATGTGATGTTGGGTTTAGAATTATTTGTTTATAAAGATTGGTTTCGGTGGTTCTAGTAGGATGATTGTATTGATACCTGAACCCGAGTGGGATGATTAAAATTGGATTTTCAGGGCATAATGATATGATGATCTAAGGGAGTTGATACTTATTGGCTTATGTGATGTTGGGTTAGAATTATGTGTTTATGGAGAATAGTTTCAATGGTTCTAACAGAATGATTAAATTGATACATGAACCGGAGTGGGATGATTCTAATTGGATTTTATGGTACAATATGATGATCTAAGAGAGTTGATACTAATTGAATTATGTGATGTTGAGCTTAGAATTATCTGTTTATAAAGATTGGTTTTGGTGGTTAGGCTCATTGCATTGATACATGGATGATTATTTGGATTTTAGGATATAATGTGATGATATAAGGGGGTTGATAGTGATTGGATTATTTGATATTGGGTTTAGAATTATTTGTTTATAAAGATTGGAGGATTTTAAGCTATAATGTGATGATCTAAGGGAGTTGATACTGATTGGATTATGTGATGTTGGGTTTAGAATTATTTGTTTATGAAGATTAGTTTCGGTGGTTCTAGCAGGATGATTGCATTGATACATGAATCTGAGTGGGATGATTCTTATTGGATTTGAGGTATACTGTGATGATCCAACGGAGTTGATAGTGATTGGACGATGTGATGTTGGAAATTTCCTATGGAATTTACATAGACAAGTCTAATATGAATATTGGAGAAGGGTCCAATTATACGGAAAGTAAAGAATGGTTTAGCTGCTGATACGTAATGGATGAAATCATAAGTGTTGGATTGCGATGCATGCGTCATTCGTACGACTTTGAGGGGTGTTATAACCGGCCAAAGAAAAGTTGGATTTTAGTGTCGTAGAGTTCAATATATGTATTTGACGTGTTGAGTTCTATATTTGATTTTGAAGATAATGATTTAAACTCGGTCGAGTTCTGGTCAATTTATTCGTTGGAGTTCTTATTTGATTTTATTTGAATTGGATTTGTTCTCTGTTTTCTTATCCTAAGAGTGAGTTTTTATTTGATGCTAGAGGCCTTCTCATATTTCTTTTCTTTCTGATATCTGATTGTTGTATGATTATCTCACGTGTTCTTATTAACGTTGCGATCTCATATTTCTTTTGTTTCTCATATCTTATTGTTGTATGATTATCTCACTTGCGCTTATTAATGTTGTGATTTAGGTTGGTTGAAGATGTTTCTAAGCGGTTAGTGTAGTTAGTAAGTATTAGAAAAGGCTTATCATTTATTTTTTATAGAACTTATAAGTCTTTGAATAAAAGTATTTTTGTTGATAGGTTTAGTCAATTTGATGCTTTGTTAAATTGCACGACGAAGGAAAAGATGAGAAACATATGGTGATGTACAATGTTTGATATAAGGAATAGCGATCTTTATGTTCTTGAGCTAAATTTTAGTTAGCCTAGCGAAGATAGAGCAATAGTATATTTGATTTTGTGTTCGTAGGCTAAGATAGGAATGCTAATCTATTTATTTTATCCGAGCGACTCTGCTCGCCATGTTGTTGTCGAGGTTTATCGCTTCCTACTGGTGCTTGCCATGTCTGTGGAGCTAATGGCAAAGAGATGCGTCTGGAAATCATGATGCGCCGTCAACCTCGACATGCTCCTCAATCGGTGGCGTCTTGAATCGCAGCGGACAGTGGACTCAACCTTGCTGAACCATCTGCCGATATTCTTAGGTACCGTCGCTTTCTTTGTCTGTTCTTCTAAGCCCGTTTTCAATACTGGCTCCTTCAACGTCCCCTCTTTGACGCCAAGGTGAGGTCATCAAACAACCTTCTAATTAACAAACTCGTATCTACTGCTGCTCCTACTATCTATTTTATACTACAATACTTCTGGTGGATTTTTGATTACCTGCAGCTTCTAATGCTTTTAGGTTTAAGTTTTCTCTGTAATTTTCAGTTCTGGGACAGGCAGTTTCTTTGTGCTACAATTGGAGTAGTCGGCCATGTATGTCCATTCCAATTAACAATGCTCTTAGAAATCATGATACTAAGTGAGACTCTTGGGTCATCCTTTCTTTGTTAATTGATGCGTGCCCGCCGGCTCTTACACAATGGATACGATGCATACTTTAATGAAAACATATTGTCAAATATGTGCAGATCCATATTGTTGTTATGTGGGGAATCAGCCCTGACCGCACCACCTCCTGGTGCAGCCCAAAGTGGTTAGGTTTTAGGTTCAGAGTCCTGTTTAGATTCAGTTTCAGAGTCCAGATTGCATCTACTTTGAGTCGGCTTGTAAGCCAAGTTATCCCTCCTATATATTGGGCTTCTCCCACGATCAATAAAGCAATGGGAATTCAGAGTATTGACTTTATATTAGGTCTAGAGTAATTTAGTTTGTTCCATCTGGTATCAGAGCCATCTACGATGGGGGATGATCTCAAGGACAAGAACATCAGCCTCCTGCTGAAGGATCTGGCGACCCAGCTGAAGGAAGTGGTGGCGCAACGGAATGCCGACCAGACCTTCATGGAGAAAATCGTCCAGCGCCTCGAAGCCCTGGAGCAGCGCGCCAGCTCTCCACCAGCTACTACCCTGGTCGGCCCGCCCACGGCGTTTCAGCCGACAGCCAACAGCTCCCCCACGGCGTTTCAGCCGGCAGCCAACAGCTCCTCCGCTGCCTCCTCCACGCCGGCACATGCCTCCACCGCCCTCGCGTCCATCCCCACCCTCATGAGCGCAGGATCTGATCCGCGCCTTCACGCACCGCCTTCCCAATTTCCGACCCCCCAGATTTTCCCGCAGCAAACTGGCCCTGCACCACCCCACCACCAACCCTCTTACCCTTCGTTCAACCCAGCACTCCTCGCCTCTGCGCCACCACCGCTCTACCAGCAGCCGCCCACCACCCCTTACCAGCCACCGCGTCAACCACTACAGATACATCCCACATATGTCGCCTCGCCGCACCTCACATCTATTTCCCCCCTCCCTTACCAGCACCAATACCCTGGCCATGGCTCCAGCTCCGGCGTCCCACGCTCCCACAAGCTCGACTTTCCGACCTACGACGGTTCCGTCGATCCGCTCGTCTGGCTTCATCATTGTGAACAATTCTTCCGGGGTCAACGCACACAAGAGGCTGACATGGTATGGACAGCAGCATACCACCTCGTGGACACAGCTCAGTTCTGGTACCTCCAATTTGAGCGCGATCATGGCATCCCATCCTGGCAGCACTTCAAGGAGGCGTGTCACCTTCAGTTTGGGCCATCTGTGCGTGCCAATCCCCTCGGCCAGTTGGCTCGGCTTCCGTTCACCTCCACGGTTGCCGACTACACGAGCAGATTTATGGCGCTCTTGTGTAGGACCAGCGAGCCGTTGAGCTCAGCCCAACAGCGTTACCTTTACACAGCCGGGCTACCCAAGGGCCTCAGAGTTGATGTTGAGCTTCAGCAACCAATTGACCTCCATACTACCATCTCCTTCGCCAAGGCCTATGAGCAGCGACATTGCCCTCCACCAACATCAGCACAACAACCTTGTGGGTCTAAAGGGCCATTGTACCCCTCCGGTCCTCCTGCAGTCAACGCAGCTACGATATCTTCCCCGCCACCGCCAGCACGACTAGCACTACCGTCGACCACTCCAGAGCCAACCCCGCCATGGCAAGTTCGGCGCCTCACTCCAGCAGAGTTGGCAGAACGTCCTCGTCACGGCCTTTGCTTCAACTGTGACGAGACTTATGTTCGGGGTCACCGGTGCGCACGGCTCTTCTTCATCGAGGCTGACGACTATGACCAAGATAGCTCTATAACTTGACATCCTACACCTTGAGGACAAGCTGTTTTTCGAGGAAGGGAGAGATGTTATGTGGGGGAATCAGCCCTGACCGCACCACCTCCTGGTGCAGCCCAAAGTGGTTAGGTTTTAGGTTCAGATTCATATTAGGTTCAGAGTCCTGTTTAGATTCAGTTTCAGAGTCCAGATTGCATCTACTTTCAGTCGTCTTGTAAGCCAAGTTATCCCTCCTATATATTGGGCTTCTCCCACGATCAATAAAGCAATGAGAATCCAGAGTATTTACTTTATATTAGGTCTAGAGTAATTTAGTTTGTTCCAATTGTTTTGCACTGCAGAGTAGGACCTTTATTTTTTATTTAAACAATAGTCGTATATCTTGTGATATGTTGACACAGTACATGGTGTTAGTATACTGATGGATCCATTTTAAATATCTTACGAGCAGAGGATGCTAATACTCTGGACAATAAAGGAAATGGAGATAAAAAATAACCATTAAGCATTCTATACATGCTAATGTCCATCATATTTTTCGAATCAAAATTTTGCTTCATATTTTCTGCTAATATTTTTAACTTTAAAATGGCATGCCTCTTTCCATTTGCTTGCTATTCAGAATGGTGTGATTTGGGCATCCCACAAAGCACATCAAAAGGTTCTGGTATAAAGCATCAGAACCTGAAATAGTTATGCCGGGTAATTGAAATTTGAATTTGTTGTTGCCTGGTTATGTTTATATTCTCCTTAGAAGGTTTATATAACTGTTATAACGTTTATGCACCTGATATTTTGTTGTAGGTAAATACACCTTAGTGAACATTATTAACCGTTCAGAATGATGCGATTTGGAATTATCAATTACCCCTTACACAGGTATGCTAGAGAAGATACGCACTACCTGTCGTATATAAATATATGACATGATCAGACTTAGACTACAAAGGGAGTCAACATGTGAAAATGATCTTCTAAAGTTGAACTTATGTTCTAATGTTTTGCTTTTGGTTTTGGTCTAATAATTTGAATTCACACCAGTCAGCATTTTCTTGATGTTGTCTGGTTCTCTAAATCAACATATTTTTATGTTGCCAATGTGCCGTTCTTTTCTGTCCACATAAACCTGTGGTCCTGATATTACCGATGATTTCTGAACCAACTTGTTGTCAGTTTTAGCTGACAAGAGCATCCAAACAAACATTCTGATATGTTGTTAGGCTATTGCAGGTTTAAAAGCGCATTAATGAAATTGGCATGAAAAGGAGTTGCTAACAAATAAATCATATCTCTATATAAATAGATTTGTGTGTTGTTACTTTCAATCAGTACACTTCTTTATCTTTTGGGGACATAATATTTTTACGTTGAAAACATAATGCGTGCTTATCCCATTAACTCGAGTGTGTTATCACAGGAACATGAGTTGGATGCAAATCAGCTGGCTGTTTCTTCTGTAAGAAATTACTTTCTTTGTTACATAATATCACTCATGATTATTCTTTCTTGAATAGACCTGGGAAAGCAACATGTATGTGGCACTTTTCCTATAAATGGTTTTATAGCTGTCTGGTACCACATCTTGCTTTGGCAATATGTCATAACTTAGATGTGCATGTGATGGGCATATATCACATATGCCTGAGTACGATTTTGAATTATGAAAAGCAATGGTATATCAATGGAGTATATAACATGTTTTTTTTTGTTTTATTGATCCAGGGTTATTCAAGTTGGATGTGCATGTGATGGGCATATATCAAAAAAAAAATCATACTCAGGTTATCATCCCAGAGATTATATAGCTCCTCAACATGATGAGAGCACTGGCTATGTATCACCAAATTGTTAAGAGAGCTACTACTGTTTTCTTTGGATTTCTTCAATTGATATGTTGGAAAACTCGATGTGACTGACTCTCCTTTTGGATTCGAAGAAAAGAAGACGCCTACATGTACTGGATTCAAAATATCCATTTGTTGAGGATAACTTCGACCTAATCGTGCACATTGTATGTAATGCAACTGAAAGTTCTAAATCCCCTTGAAGCAACAACTGAGTAATTAAAGAAGACACGGCTTGATGAGGTCAGGTAGGCTGAAATTTGTGCATTTTCTTTTCTCATTTACGTTTTAATACGGATGATGAGTAGTAGCATTAGTGCTTAAGTAATTTCTTTGAAATTATATGCAATCTTTTGCTGTTAGAACTGAAAAGCAAACTGGACACTTGTGAAGTTATCAACATGGCTCTTTTGGATCCTGCTGATGTTAAGTATTGCCCATTCTTTATTTTAGAAAAATATATTCCTGCATTTATGTTTGACCCATCATTTCTTATATGTTCTTCTGTTCAATACTTGTAATAGATTTTGAAGATAAGAGTCAGAGAGTCACTGGTTAGGTTTATCTCTGATCTCATTGTGTCGCTTAATTATTATTGGTTGGTTCACATTCTGTATTACTATATTGAGATTAAAACAACACATGCTGACTTTGCTTTCCTATAACTAACCAAGCTAGGCATTGTTTTTCTTGCCATGTTGAGTTCAACAGGCTTTGATGCAATAACTTTGTATTTTACATGCCCAAAATATGTTAGTACTTTTCCTAGCTATTTTAGCTTCTATGAAACGAGGACTGTGAATGCCTGAGGGGAAGTAACTAGGGGCTGAGCAATTTTGTCAAATATTACTGTTTTCTTTCTGTGACAATATTATAGGACTACCACTATTAATTTTCATCATTTTGCAAATGCATTGTATTAGAAAGTTTGATCTTAGTTTTCAGTAGATTATCAAAATTTGAATTATAATTATCATAGTTTTCAGTACAATACTTTAATAGTAGATCGTGAGCTTACAAATTTGCCAGAAATTATCTGAAGCTACACGATGACATCAAAGGCCACGACATACAATAGTGTGACTGGAATTACACAACTATCTGCAGGATGCATCAAAACTTATTTACTGATCACTAGGCAATGGAAGTTCATGAAATAGCGAGCATAATTGTGTTAATTGTAGATTTTTTGTTGCAGCAATAGAGCATTGTATTGTAGGTCTGTTCTTTTACAATTAAGGTTTATTGTGGTTGCTTATGCTGATGGGGATTACCCTGGCCGGTTATTCCACTTCTATTGATACGAAGTAAGCAGCAATAGAGCACTGTAGGTCTTTTCTTATACAAGTTTAATGTGGTTGATTGTGCTGATCGGGATTAGTGTGGTACAATCATTCCCACTTTTGTTTACAACAAGTAATACAAGAGGAAAAAATGTGACAAAATATTATCTGTGTTATATCCATTTGGATTTGACAATTCTGTTTTCTTGCAGAATTGGAGTCTTCTTTTAAGAAGGGCCGGCCCACTCTAAAACGCATTTGGTTAAACCCTGTCCGGATCTGATCCACCGCCGTCAGCCTCGGCCAGCGACTCAACCCGTGCCCACCTCTCTGCCGGTACCAGCAGCAAGCAGAGCAGCCATGTGTCGCAGCCGCCGGTATCATTCTCACAGTGCCGCCTACTTTCTTCGCCTTCCTGAACACTGCCTTCTTGGACAACCGCCTTTCTTATCTCCGCCGGATGCTGTGTCAAGCGACGTGGTCGCCACCGGCGCTGCGTTTCTTTTATAAAGCACTGAAACGGGTAATGAGCGAGTCGGTACGTCGGGGTATTAGTTGCTGTGCTCTATTTGGAGCAAGGTATGGCCCACAAAAGTTTGTTTCAGAGGAAAAACATTGGACCAAGCAGATTTATTAACGTTTTCGTTTCATGCAGTTTAGCGGCAGCTTCTGTTTAACACACAGAATATGTAGCTGTGCTGGGAGGTTACTAAAGGCTATTTGTAGTGGAAACACTCCACAATGTTTTTAAAACATATGGGGTTTACCATATTAGCAATTTAATAATGGCAATACAGCGCCAAAGCCTATTTGTATTAGCTGATGTGGGGAAGGGAAGATGTCAGTTACTACTGACGAAATTGTCCGCCGTGCTGTAAGTCAAACAGATGAGTATCTGGAGCTGTTTGGGAAGAGCAAGCAGAAACATGGCGCTAACTGTATGAAGTGGTGCCCTGAAGCTCAATGTGATTCTGCATATTACCCAGGTGATGACCATGCGTCCTGGGGGGTGGCAGTCAGAGATCATCTTGGTGACCTGGTGATAGCAAGTGCTGGGAAGACGGACGGAATGCTTTAGAGCGGGCTGTCAACATTGCGTTTCATTTCATTGAAAAGATAGGAGAGAATGTACATGCCTAGATAGGCAGAACAGAGGTCAAGACTTCTCCCAGCTAGCAGCATCTCTGGATGATTTGAAGCTCCAGTTACGGTCCTGGTTTTCCTGTAGCGAGGTTGTTGCCTGTAGGCGATCCGCTCGCAATCTCCCTGGTGACCTCCATTGAGGGTTAGCTTTTATACGGTGCATCCATCTGTTGTTACCCAGTGTGTCGCGGAGGCACAGGTGCCGCTTGATGCAGTGCCTGGCAAGCGCAGGCCTTCGGTCAATTGGCCGCTGTCCCTTGACCCAATGGGAGTGTCAGAATTCCGCAAATCTGCCATCCCCGATGATCATTGTTGTTGAAGCACGGAGTATGCTGTTTGTCTCGTTGTCGGCAGGCTGCCAAGGTCGAAATGGGTCCGTCCAAGTGAGCCACAGCCAGTGCATCCCAAGGGCCCTGTTGTGCTTCTGAAGATCAGTCATGCCAAGACCACCAGTCTCCTTCGGCTGGCAGACCTGCGACCAGCGAACCAAGCACAGTCTGCGCTTGCACAACCATGCAGGCGGCACGATGGCCATCATTTGGATCGTTGCCATTGCAGATATAGAGGATTCGACCAGCTCAGCAAGTACAAGAAACAGCTGGTTTCTGTGTACTTATAAATTTGGCTCGAGACGATTAATAGCACGATTTATCAAACCCGCACAAATGGGATCCTGACATCACATATAGAGACTTGAAACCTTATAAACACTGCATTTTCTCAAATGCAGGCTAGGGCTCATGATCGATGTACAAAGAGGGTACAAAAGAAACAATACAAAGAGTTGTCTGACATGATCGATGGCACCATGGTAGCACATCAGGGCAATGAAGTGTGCAGATCCATGATCAAGTGTTTTTCAAAGCTCCAAGGGAAAAGACCCAGTAAAGTCTTTGGGCTAGAGAAACAGAAGTACATCATATTTTTCAAGGTTCTAACTGTACCCTGTGTGGCACTGCAGTTTATTTACCACTGCGTAGATACTGATCTGTTGCTTTACAAACATACTCATGATAAGGGCTGGAGAAACAGAACCAGATCACATTTTTCAAGGTTCTAGCATAGCACTACAGTTTCTTTACCACTGCAGAAAATACTGATCCGTTGTTTTACTACATCACCTCTTCAACCAACGAAGCGTCTTAACAGAAGTGACATCACAATCATCTCAACCGTTGTTCAACAGTTCAGCTTGATCATGTCCACCATGAATGGTAATAGGTACCTACAAAAATAATTCTTCAATAAGCGAATCAGGCAAACTTATAAGAGATGGTGGCATTTAGATGAAGTGAATGTTATATATCACCACTGGACAAAACATTTTCGCCATAAGCTTAGGAACAGTTGGAGAATCACATATATAATAAGACAAGATGCAAGTAATTCATCAAGACATGTACACCATCTACTGTACCTGTTAACGAAGATACGTAGAAGTGTGAAGTGCTTCGACCCAAAACTTAGGAGGTGTGCTTGCTTGAAATAACAACGTGCGAACAACGTCATTAGTGGTCCGGATCATGCATTCAACTTTACCGTTTTGTGGAGAGGTGTATGGACACGAGAAGCGTAGGAGAATCCCGTGTTGAGAGGATAGTTCCTAAAGTGCGCGATTGTCGAACTCACGCCCATTGTCGCACTGAATGGCTTGGAGAGAGAGGGAGAACTGTGTGGCAACATAGGCACGAAAGTTAGACAAGACAGTGAACGCTTCAGATTTTTGGCGCAGCGGATACGTCCATAAGTAGTGAGTAAAATCATCTAAAATGACCAAATAATATTTGTAACCGGATACACTCTCAATAGGGGAAGTCCACAAATCACAATGAATCAACTCAAATGGTTTACGAGTATGAGTGGTAGAAGCAAAAAAAGGTAAATGAACATGACGGCCAAGTTGACAAGCATGGCATAAACTAGGGTCCTTGTGCACTTTATTGATTGGTAATGAAGACGACGAGACGAGGCGCCGGAATGCATCGTGACCGGGATGGCCGAGGCGCCGGTGCCAAAGGGTGGAGTCGGCGGTGATGACGGTGAGAGCGCGCGGCAAGGAGGTGAGTGGATAGAGGTCACCCGAGCTACTGCACCTGAGAATCATGCTCCCTGTCCTGAGATCCTTCACAGAAAAGCCCCAAGGGTCAAATTCAACTGAACAATGGTTGTCAGTGGTAAATTGACGAACAGAGATTAAATTTTTAACAATGCGGGGAGTGACAAGAACATCACGAAGGGTGAGGCGAGGAGTAGTAGAAAGATGAAGGTGGCCAGAATGGGTGACAGGAATAGAAGATCCATCACCAACAACAACATGTCGGAATGGAGGAGTTGAAGAGAGGGAGGTGAGATTACCAGCGTCCGAAGACATGTGAGCGGAGGCTCCGGTGTCCATGTGCCACTCCGTGGGCGCATGGAGACTCACGGTGTTGAAGTAGCTCACGAGGGCGGACGGATCCCATGTCGGTGCCGAGGAGGTACCGTAGGAGGGGTAGCCGTTGTAGGTGTACGTCGCCTGTGGAGGAGGCGGCGACGGAGCGGGCAACGCCATGTAGTCCTGAGTAGGAGGGCAATGCAGCGGGGCCGGAGGACGCGGGGCAGGGCCGAGGACACCGGCGATAGGCTCGGCAGGGCCGTACCCGGCCTGGTGCGCGCCGTGGCCCACCATGGGGTACATGTGGATGGCGCCGGTCCAGGGGTTCTGCATGTTGGGGAAGGAGGGGGCACCGCCACCCCAGGTCTTCTTCTTCTTCCCCTTGTACGAGCCGGTGCCAGAACCGGAGGGAGCGCCGAAGGCAGCAGGGCGCGGCGGTGGAGGCGCAGGTCCCCCTCGACCACCGGCGGCAGGGACGGAGTAGAACACCGCGGGTGATGATGAGCTCGTGGAGGAGGGCTTGAGTTCCTGAAGAAGAAGCATGTTGCGGAATTCGAGGAAGGTGGGGAAGGGTTTGAGGAGGGGATCGAGGTTGCCGATGTCCTTGTAGTGGTCTAGGAGTCCCTTGATGGTGTTCCACACCAAGGCGTCGTCGGAGACTAGGGTGTCGACGTCGGCGAGGGCGTCGGCGACCGACTTTTGCTCGAGGCAGTAGGCGGTGACGCTCTTGTCTCCTTGCACGATATTGCGGAACTTCTGGCAGAGGTAGCCCGCACGCGCCTGTTGGTTGTCGCGGAAGAGAGAGGTGATGGCGGCGAAGACGGCGGCGGCCATGGATCCGTCCGCCATGACCATATCGGCGATGTCGGGGTTGATGGAGCCGTACAACCACCGGAGAACGGTGGAGTCCATGCGCATCCATTCAGCGTCGGCCGGAGGAGGGACCGCAACAAGATGATCGGCGAGGGAAAATTGGGTGACGGCGATGTGGAGGAAGTTGCGCCACTTGGTGAAGTTGGAGGCCTTGATATCAAGGGTGACGGGGATGAGGCCTTTGATGTTTTGGATGGCGGTGGCTTGAGCCTAGAGGGTGGCGTGGGGATGGGGGAGAGGAGCGACGTCGGCCATGGCGGCGGCGGCTGGAGGGGGAGGGGAGGAGGCGCGGCGAGGAACCCTAAGGCGGCGGCGGTAGTGGATGGGAACAGAGGAGAATCGTTTGGCTGATACCATGATAGAAACAGAATTAGGGAATGATTGACCACATGAGGTGGGTTCCGTGTTACCTCAATTATATAGACAATTACAAGATAAACATGGAAACAAATCAATAGTTGTCCCTAACCATAATGGCCTGATTATAGAATATCTCAGGCTCAAGATATGGTTTGGTGGAACCGCATATCCTAGCATATGCGGTTGCCTAACAGAGATTAACTATCTCTTTTGGTAAGTGATACTATCATATTACTCCTGTTACTTATGCTTTAGTTAGATTTCCTATTGATTATATAAGAATGAATGACGGCTGTTTAGTACTCTTGCAAAGATATGACTTCAAACTGGAGCATACTAATTAGCCCTCCCTGCAGTCTGGAAGTGATTCTCGGCATGTATATTTACCTATGGAGTTACATTATCCATGAACCCTTCCTCATACATTAATTATATATTGTCTATTCATTGCTTTATACAAATTGGTTGCAGATTGCAAGACTGTATAAGGGCAAAGGCAATCTAATGATATAATTCCTGATTTGATGACCATACTCCAGGCAATGAAATCTCTACATGTAAATTTGCTAAAGTTAAATCGTGCAGACCCAATGCCTATTGTTAAACCATATGTGTTGGTTACATGTTCTCTTATCAAATGAATAATAAATTTATACACATACTAAATTTCACTGCACACATTTCAACAATTGGTATAACTATATGATACTTATTAGATAATGTTGTGGACGTGTACATTGCCCAAGGGCTTGTAATGCTGCTGCGCATGGTGTACTCATGGAGCCCCAAAAAAGTCAATCATCTTGAGCGGATTTGATGATGATTCTTCGTGCCCTAAAAATACTTTTAAATCATGTCGTGTATAGAACTGACTTCGAATCTGGAATATGACAACTTAACCGGGGTTGAGGACTGATATTTCGAATCTGACAACTTAACCGGGGTTGAGGACATGCTTATCTATCGAACTACTCTTCAGGAGATAATAGGACACATGCTTATCTACTCTCTAATGTGTGTGTAAGTGATGATATTCAGCTTAATCGAAAGACATGCTTTGTAGAGACGTGCGTTGCACGTGCATGTATACTAGTGTCATACAAAGAGCACAAGCGATCACCTTCAGATACATAGTTCCTCTCCATCGTCTTCGCTTGTCGCTCCGGCACCATGGGTTTCAGGAAGAGGATTCTAATCCCCCGTTTGGTGCGAAGTAATATCTCGATTGTAACTTAGCTTATGGTGTCGCAACGACATCACTTAAAACGGTTTTTTGGCATTGTTGTTTTGGATAAGTCCTCTACCTCCCATTGGGCAGTGGAATCCGGGAGCGTCGATGAGCTTTCTTGTCGTTCTACACGGATGACATGTTAGTTCTTTGTGTATGTTTAGATTATCACTGTGTCCCGTCGCTTGCCACAATTGCCAATCTCCTTCGCACGCGATGGTCTACTAGGGAGGTATGTTCTCTACATGTCTTTGCAGGTATTTTGGTGGTTGAATGTCGCCGGCAAGAGCTATGTCGACGCAACAATGACAAGTTCAGAATACGCCTTCGGCAAAAACAAAATTTGAGCTTTGTAGTCTTGGTTGCAATCTCCTTGGTCGTTGATGCGTCGTGGCCTTGTTGGTTCAGTTGCCCCTGCTTGTATCCGGTGATGGGAGGAGTGGGGATGGGAGGGAAAAAATTGAGGGGAACCCGCACTTTATTGATCATAATAAATCATTACACAGAGGGGATTTGTTGAACACCCAATCCACACAGATACTCTTCCCCTAGAATATACTAGCATGGACTAGAGTTTTTGTTTTAAGCAAAAAATGAGATGATTGGCGGGGATATCTAGGGATTATCTCCTCTAGTCACTTAAAATACACTAAAAGTAAACAAACTAGTGAGAATTTTCCGAAATCCGGGATAATCCCATCCGATCCTCTAAAATATACTGTAAGTAAACAAGGCCTTAAAGAAGTGTCAAGCTGCACAACAGATAAATTTTCAAATATTTAAACCTATGAAAATACAGCACATGGTTTCTTGATCTAACATATGTATGGTTTTCTTTTTTTTAAGAAGTGCCTATAGCCGTTTTCAAGGGCATTGTCAAAAGTAACATCACCGAATTTTTTTATCACAAATGACCCTGGCGGGAAGTGCAAAAAGCAACACGTGTTTCCCGACAAAGCCAGTTCCCGCCATCTCAGTTGGCGGAAGGTCACTTCCTGTTGCGGAGAGCATCTGTTGCACCACTTTGTGGTGAACCAGATTGCGACATGTGTCTTTTTCCGTCAGTTGACACGGCGGAGAGCATATGTAGCAAGTCACTTTACCCGAGCTGGGTTGGCGGGAAGACACGTGTCGTTTTTTGCACTTCCCATCAAGGTCAGATTTGACAAAAAATTTAGGTAAGGGTTACTTTTCACAATATCATTGTGGACAGGTAGTCATATTTGTAAAAAAGATCCCCGATACCTGCCCGTACGTGCACATGCGCGCACAACGGCAAGTACAAGACAGGGAGATAGCCGCCCGTACGTCTCACGCGCAGAGCAAGGGTGCCGCCGAGCTCGGCTCGTACTCTAGGCTGTAGCTCAGAACACGGTCGGTCTCTTTGAATTGTTGCTTCTGTTTCACCTCACATGGACATGCAGTCATAGCTAGTACACAAGTCTGTACTGGCTTACTTCGAAAAATCCAAAAGTACGAGCTCTCGAGTCAACTGATTTCTGTCCATGTAAGTACTGCTCTCGATTCAACTGCTACTACTTCCTCCCTTTCCAAATTACTGACATATATTTGTCTAGACATGGAAGACGCGCTCGTTGCCGGTCATGAGAGCAACTCTAACAGCTGCCCTAAATTAGAACCACTTTTTTGGTTATAGGACACCTGTTTTAGTGTTTTAGGACACCACAAAGTTTTCATCTTTACCAGCAGGCCTATAACAGGGCACCTCTTCTCCAACGGCTACTCTATTTTAGGGCATACATAGCTTATTTCGAACTAAATTTGACATGAATTTAAACATAGTTTGACGATATTTTGCACAAAGCTTCGACAAACTGACCCAAATTTAAAAGTTCAACCTAAACATCGAACCTAGACCTAAACTAGCGGCCCCTAGCTAGTGCCTTCCAGTCGACACCGGAATCGTCATCGGAATCAAAGTCCGATAAACCGGACTCGTCGGAAGAATCCTCGATATCGATCACCGGAGTCGAGAATGTAGAAGGGCCGGCCTCCGTCTTCGGCTTCTTCGCGCCCCGGCTCGCGAAGAACTCCTCCTCCGCCTTCACGAGCTCAGGGTTCTCCCGCCGGAGCTTCTCCATCGCCGCTTCATCTGCCTGCCTGGCCTGGAGCTGGCGGCGTGCCTCCCGGTCTTCGTCCTCGATGGCGCGGCAAACCACGCGGAACTCCGGAGCCACGGCGGTGGCATCCTCGGCGGTCTCGATGTCGGAGAAATTCATCTCCGACATCGGCCGGCCGTACTGCCACGCGACGGCGTCGTAGGCGCGCGCGGCGAGCTCCGGCGTGGCGAAGGTGCCGAGCCACATCCGCGTGTGGTCTATGGTGATCTCCGCCGCGTAGCGGCCGGAGTCACGGAGCCGCACGCCACGGAAGCCCGTCGAGCTGCGGACCGGCGGCGGCGCGGGGCTCCTCCCATCGCGGCGCGGCCACAGCGAGTCGCGGTCGTAGCCACTACCAGAGCCGCCGCGGCCGTAGCCGCCGGAGCCGCGGCCCTCGGAGTTGCGGTGCGGCCACATCATGGTGCGGCGGCGGGCGGCCAAATCTGGCCCAAATCGGCGGTGGCGAGGGGTGGGGAGTGTCGGTGGGGGTGGGGGAGCATCGGTGGCAGGTGAATCGAGGGCAGAGCAGCGGCGGGGCGGTCGAATCACGGCGGCGGCGGGCGAATCGCGCGCAGGGGCAGCGGGGGGAGGGGAAGGGAAATGACAGTTGGCCACGCGCGCGGAAAGGGAAGATATAGGGCACGGGGCACGCGCGGCATAGGGGGCAGAGAGGAGCAAAATATAGGGCAGCTCTATAATAGGGCACCACATAGGGCAGCTATTAGAGTGTGTTTTTTGCCCCTTCGTGCCCTATAAAACCGTTTTTAGGGCACTAGACCTCATTTGGGGCAGCTGTTAGAGTTGCTCTGAGGTCCTAGACGAGGAGCGTGCCCGAGCAGTAGCTGTCTAGGAGGGCGCAGCAATCGAGCACCCACCAGTCTCCATGGTGACGAAGCGGAGAGGACCCGGCTAGGTATAAAAGAAGCCGGCGTCGTGGACGAGGCTGCGCCAGTGCTTGGAGACGAGGGAGGCGCGGTGGAGGTAGAAGGGCTCCGGAGGGAGGCGCAAGAGGATATCCAGGAGGAGGTCGTCCGGCAGGGGCCGCGGCGAATCGGCGTTGCGGCAGCCGCCGGCGAGCTCGTCCATCAGGTTCGGGGATTGGGGGCAAAATGACGTCGAGGATTTCAGGTTTTTTTTTGTTTCAGTTCTCAATGCACGAAACCAGGTGTCCTGAAGTCTTGATATGCACGTGGCTTTTTGTTAAAAAAATGAGTATCGTAGTGTTTCTTTATAAAATCTCAGCTCTAATGTAATCTGTTGTTAAAAGTTTGGATTGTGATTTAGAAACTTAAGCAACTAAAAGTAGCAAAATATAAAGTGCGCATGACACGTTGTACTAATAAGTCGGATATGGTTGTACCGAGGGAAATAATATGTTATTACACCGCTAAGGGTGCGATTGGCAGCCCAATTTTTTTAAAAAAATCCATAATACAATGGTTTCTAAAAATTTATTATTTCAAATACTTTGAGGTGTTTGACTCTAATAAATAGTGCATTTTAAAAATAAAAGTATCTCTAAAACTGTGTTTTCCTTTTAAGTATTGTAGATGAAGATCTGACCCTGTTTTTGCTAAAACTGTGAAAGAAGAGCATCTATGGTATTTGTTGGTCATGTGTTAGGATACTTGGTTTTGAAATAATTTAGTTTAAAAAATGTTTGGATCCCCTTATAACCACTCTCGGTCCCAAAAACTGCCACTAAAAGAAAAGGCCTAAAACAGTGCTAGATCCTGCCGGCCCACCCCACTCCATATCGCTCCCAATGCTAAAAATGGGAGCTCCTACCTCCCCTACAAATAGAGACTCCGGAGTGACTCGCAAAATCAGATCCTAACATATTTGTTCATGTGTGGGAGCTGCAACCACCGACTCGAAAACTTCCCGTGCCCACCCTGTCGCCGCGACTAACCTCCTCCCCTGCCCTTCCACACTCCTCCTCAGGCCCGAACTCGGCCGCAGAGGAGCGCCCGACCAAACGTGCCATTAGCGTCGCGCGGAGGTCCTTCGCCGATCTTGACGTCCCCACAAGCTCTGTCGCTCGTCCCCTCCACCCATAAACACACGACCACACACTCCCAAGGCCCTGTCGTGTGAACTTCTTCTTGTGGTTGACCCTGACACTAAGAGAGAGAGAGAGCATGCAAAAAAAATGAACCAATTTTATGTTGACCGCAGAAGAAGGGCAGTTCACGCCCAACAATTTCTCCACCCTTCCCAAACAGTGTATTTTGAGAGTCAAATTTTGGAACTCTAGTGGAGATTACTTCACGACCAAAAAATTCTCCATCCTTCCCAAACACTGGATTTTGAGAGTCAAATTTTGGAACTCCAGTGGAGATGCTCTCAGCTGGTGGAGTAGGGTAGCCTTAAACTCCCAATGATCTACCTTTCCATTGTGAAACATGTTATGAGGAGTCTCAAGAAAAATCATCACCCTCTAATTTTGACGGCTCTAGTAAAGGACCAGTTGAAGCTGGTTTTATTTTGGGAAACCCCTCGAAAACTTATTTGGTGGAGTAGAGGTTACTCTTGGAGGTGGTCTTAAATGTTTTCATACTCGCTATATTTTTTATAAGTTGAATTTATTTTTCTTTAAGAACACTTAACAAGTTCGTAGAAAAATTGTCAACATATTATCATTAGATTCATCATGAAATATACTTTTCATATTCCATTTACTTGGTAGATGTTGATAGTTTTTCTATAAATTTGGATAAAAATAGAAAAGTTCAACTTCTAGTTAGACAAACGCACCTTATACAAAAGAATGGACATAGTATTACTTTTCCATTACACAGTAAGCAAAATGATAACAAACTTGGCGGTTCAAAATTATTTTCACATAGGCAGCAATAAATAGGAGAGTGGATTTTGTGCACTTGGGAGCGCATGCTCAAACTGAGTTAAAAGCTTTCAAAAAAAAAACAAATTAGCGTGTGTTGATAGTAGATGAGCCATGTGCCGGGGAAAGTGGGAACTAGAAGTACTAGTATTTTTGAAAATACAAATGGGAACTAGAAGTAGGTCAGCTACGACACGATCTTGTCGCCATAGATTGCCGCAAAGGCGAGGTCGTCCTCGTCCTTTGACCGGCCTCGCCACCGCGGCCCCGGGAGCGCCAGCGACGTCGCGAACCGCGCGGACATGAACCGCCTGTGCCGTGGGGTGGTCGCCGTCGACGCCGCCGCGCTCCGTCGAACTGACGACGCCGAGGCGACAGCGCGCCCGCCGTCGCTGGACACGCGGGAAGAACAAGCGGTGCCGCCAGGAGGCAGTGCAAGCCTTGGAGGGAGCTGCAGCGGGGTCGGCACGGTGGCAGCAGCGTGAGGCACGACGAGCCTTGGAGGGAGCTGCAGCAACGGCGCCGCGGTGGCGACAGCGGGAGGCATGGCGAGCCTTGGAGGGAGCTTCAGCGACGCCGGCAGTCTGTCACCGTGGCCTGCAGGCTGCTTTGGGATGCCTGGCCGGAGCTCCCACTTGGGAATTGACCTGGCGTCCTGAACGACGACGACCAGGACGACTCCTCCGTCGACGCCATTACCACTAACAAATGGTGTGAACTGTGAAGTGTGATTGAAGCGCAATAATACACAGACTGCCATGGCAAGGAACTTTTATATTGTCGGAGAAGAACCCTTTTGCAGATTGCACCTTGGCCTTCTCGACTACTGCTACAAATAGAGCCGACATGCACCGGCGAGCTGCAAGTGACATGAAAAGAGAATCAGACATTCAGCACTGTCACGACAGCGATTACCAATCAGGATTTAAAGCACATGATCCATTTATGTCTACAGATGAAATGAAACTAGTAACTGAGGGCACCACATCTTAGACGTGGTTCGTGCCAAATCGATGCCGACCCAGCCAGTCGACTTTCGTGATGTCAGAATTAAACGCCAACATGCTGAAAGCAGTTGCATGGACCAAGATTGAACAAATGATGCATCGACTTGAAGGGGCTGGAGAAAAATTAAGAAAAATGCAAGGGCTGAAGTGCAAATGTGTTATAAACTATAGCAACGAAACGACGAAGTGCGGAACGATCAAACCAATAGGGACACGAGATTTTAACGTGGAAAACCCCTCCAACAATGGAGGAGAAAAAACCACGGGCGCCAGCCAGCAATACTTCACTATAATCGGGTGAGGTTACAAACGCCGGGGATTTACACAATGCGACGTATCCCAATCGGCGGCTTACAAGAGAAATATATGATGGCATAAAACCCTAGGTCGGCTGCAGTCCGACCCGGAAACGATCCGTACCGTACCTTCGTCACAAGTTGGCCTTCATCAGTATAGAATTTGGATCATCATAAAACAACACTCCACCTTGAGACAAATTCCATCTTGTAGCATGAACGAGAACTTCACCCTGAAACAACAAAGAAAACACCTTCGGCGCCAAATAGCCTCTTGGGCTAGACAGTGATACCAACTAAGCCCGAGCAAAGCTCGAACTTAGTAACAGGAACTGGCTTTGTCATCATATCAGCAGGATTATCATGAGTACTTATCTTGCATACCTTCACTTACCTTTTGCAACAACATCACGCACATAATGGTATTTGACGTCAATGTGCTTTGTTCTCTCATGGAACATCTGATCCTTAGTAAGGTAAATAGCACTCTGACTATCACAAAACAGGTTAATGCAAGTATCATCTCCACAAAGCTCAGCAAACAAACCTTTCAGCCAAACCGATTCTTTACATGCTTCAGCAATAGCCATGTACTCTGCTTCAGTGGTAGACTGGGCAACAACGGATTGCAACGTTGCCCTCCAACTCACGGCACAACCACCAAGCGTGAACACATAACCTGTGAGGGATCTCCTCTTATCCAAATCGGCAGCAAAATCTGAATCCACATAGCCTACGAGTCCCTCATCAGTCTTGCCGAACTTGAGGCAAGCATTGGATGTGCCACGAAGGTACCTGAAAATCCACTGAACAGCCTTCCAATGTTCTTTACCAGGATTAGCCATATATCTACTAACCAAACTCATAGCATATGATAAATCTGGACGTGAGCAAACCATGGCATACATTAAAGAACCAACAGCACTAGAATATGGAACTCTAGACATGTACTCAAAATCCTCATCCGTACTAGGACATTGTTCAGCTGACAATTTAAAGTGAGGAGCAATAGGAGTACTAACAGACTTTGCATCATGCATGTTAAAACGATGAAGAACTTTCTTAATGTAATTTTGCTGACTAAGAAACAACAAACCAGAATTTCTGTCACGGGTAATCTCCATACCTAGAATTTTCTTAGCAGCACCAAGATCCTTCATCTCAAACTCGCTACTCAACTGTGACTTGAGAGCAGCGATATCTTTCTTGCTCTTGGCAGCAATCAACATATCATCAACATATAATAACAGGTATATAGGTGATCCATTAACAAACTTAATGTACACACAGCTATCAAATTCAGACCTCTTAAAGCCATGTGACAACATAAAAGAATCAAACCTTTTATACCACTGACGAGGAGATTGTTTCAAACCGTATAAGGACCTTTTCAACTTACACACAAGATCCTCCTTACCAGGCACTATGAACCCTTCTGGCTGGTCCATGTATATCTCCTCCTCCAACTCTCCATGCAGAAACGCAGTCTTTACATCTAACTGCTCAAGCTCAAGATCACGCATAGCAACAATACCAAAGAATGTACGAATTGAACTATGCTTAACAACTGGAGAGAAAACATCATTATAATCAACACCTGGAATTTGACTGAAGCCTTTTGCAACTAACCTTGCCTTAAACCTCGGAGGCTCGCTAGGAGATAAACCCTCCTTTCTCTTGAAGATCCACTTACAGCGGACTGCCTTCTTTTTCTTAGGCAAGCGCACAACTTCCCATGTGCCATTCTTATCGAGTGACTGCATTCTTCTTGCATAGCAGCAAGCCACTTCTCGCGGTCACCGGAACCAATAGCTTCAGTATAGTGGACGGCTCATGTCCGTGCTCCACCTGTTCTGCACAACTCAGAGCATAATCAACAATGTTACACTCTTCAATTAAACGTGGTCGAGGACCACAATTCCTCCTGTTCCTACGAGCAGCAATAGACTGTTGTGGCTGCAAAACAGGGGGTGAGTTCTGAACATTATTATTATCAGAATCAGAAGAATCAGAATCATCAGAACCAGCAGAATCAGGATCAGAATCATCTGAAGTAGCAGCACCATCATTGTCAACAGTGACATTTTCATTTTCAACAGAGTGCTCCACCTCGACACGAACCTGCTCCTCAGAAAAATCTGGCAAAACATCTGAGGACAACTTATCAAAGTACATAACAGATTCATTGAAAACAACACTCCTGCTCATAAATGCCTTGCTAGTTTCGGGATTCCATAACTTGTATCCTTTTACACCCGAACCATAACCAATGAACACACACTTAATAGCTCTCGGCTCTAACTTTCCATTATCAACATGAGCATAAGCAGTGCACCGAAAACTTTAAGTGTGAATAATCAGCAGGAGAATCTGACCATACCTCAATGGGAGTTTTCTTGTCGAGGGGAATAGATGGTGACCTGTTTATCAAGTAGCAGGCGGTGGCAGCCGCCTCAGCCCAAAAACGCTTACTCATGCGAGCGTTGGAGATCATGCAGCGAGCCTTGGAGATGATGGTCCTGTTCATCCGCTCCGCTACACCATTCTGCTGAGGCGTGTACGGGATGGTGAGGTGCCTGACAATGCCTTCTTTCCTGCAATAATCATTAAAGGCATTCGAACAAAATTCGCCACCATTGTCAGTACGAAGTAATTTCACCTTCCTTTCTGTTTGCCTTTCAATCATAGCTTTCCACTCTTTAAAAGCAGCAAACGTATCATCCTTATTTTTCATGAAATAAGGCCAAACTCTTCTAGAGTAATCATCAATAATGGTAAGCATATAACGAGCACCACCATAAGAGGGCTTACGAGATGGCCCCCAAACATCAGCATGTACATAATCAAGTGTACCTTTGGTGGTGTGGACAGAAGCATTAAACTTAACTCTTGTGTGCTTACCGAAAATGCAGTGTTCACAGAACTGCATCTTACCCAAACTGCATCCTTGCAGCAAGTCTCTCTTGATCAATTCTGCCATACCAAGTTCACTCATATGTCCAAGACGCTTATGCCAAAGGTTAGTTTTACTAGCGTCATCATGAGAAACAGCAGCAACAGTACCAGATAACGTGCTACCTCTAAGAACATATAACTTAGCAGAATTCATATCACCAACCATAACAATGAGAGAACCTTTTGATACCTTTAGGAGTTTATTTCCTCCTTTGTACTTGTACCCGTCACAGTCAAGGGTACTGAGCGAGATCAAATTTCTTGCCATGGTTGGTATGTGTTTCACTCCCGTCAGCGTGCGTGTCATACCGTCATGTGTCTTGACCTGAACGGAACCAACGCCAACAATGTTGCATTGCTGGTCGTTCCCCACACGCACGAAATCTCCAGTCTGCACTAACTCATAAGAACTGAACCAATCTTTGTTACAGCAAATATGAAAAGAACATGCAGTATCTAGAATCCATTCATCCTGACGAGAAACACATGCAGCTAAAACAGCTAGGCATTCGCCATCAGAACTACCATCAACAACAGAAGCCTCACCGGTATCATTACCTTCATTATTTTTCGGTTGGTAAGTACCTTTTCTTTTCTCCTTGTTCTGCAACTTCCAACAATCATCAATGACATGATTAGATTTCTTACAATACCTGCAGAACTTGTCACGGCCTTTAGACTTTGAGCGACCTCTGTCACCCTTGCTCTTGTCTCTGTTGTTGTGTTGTAGTGTTATCTCGCTGCTCAGGCCTCCCTCGGACCTGCAAAGCATCGCCCTTGGAGGACGACGTCTCCTCTTTCTGTACCATACCTTTCATCTTTTCCCTGGCAAGCAGGGCCTCATATACTTCCGCGGTGGTTAGTTCATCACGGCTTAACAGTATGGTATCACGAAAATTTGCAAAGGAATTTGGCAGCGAACATAGAAGTAAAAGTGCTAGATCTTCATCATCGTACTTTACCTCCATCGACACTAGGTCAGAAACGATCTCCTTAAAGATCGATAAGTGATTCATTACCGAACCACCTTCTTGCAACTTGTGCGTGAACAACTTCATCTTCACATGCATCTTGCTGGTGAGATCTTTGGACATGCAGATCGACTCCAGCTTAGCCCACAGTGCCGCTGCGGTTTTCTCCTGAGTACTTCTTGCAGAATATCATTAGATAGATGAAGTTGAATAAGCGATAAAGCCTTACGGTCTTTCCGCTTCTCATCGGCGGTCCATGCCGCCGCATCCTTGTCTCCGGGGCGCTCCGCTCTCCTTCGTCACAAGTTGGCCTTCATCAGTATAGAATTTGAATCATCATAAAACAACAAAATGTGGTACTGATTAAGCAGGAGACCAATCCAAAACCGTGTTGATTATTTAGCATGTAGTAATCCAGCTAGGAGCGAGCTGTACTTGATGTGTACGGCCCAGTTAAGCAAACACTGACTGTTGCTGTTTTGCTCCAAGTGTAGTCTTCCTAATCACCCAAACTAACTTAACTGCAACGGCCTGCAAGACTTTTATACTGATCTCTTTTTAGGTAGAAAAAAACAAAGTCTCTTAGCTCGCTTCCAGAACAACATAGGATTTTCAGCACCCAACCTCCCATGTTCTCTTTTTTTTCCCAAAAAAAGTTTAAGAATGACCTAAGAATTATTTTAAAAAATCTGCCATGTAGATGCTAGAGTGAATCATGTACCTCAAGTTCTTGTAAAAAGTCTGTCGATTTGTAGTCGACATGAAAAGAAACAAGAATGACGAGCTTTTTTTGTATGATAGCGCAATAGATTGCCGATTTTCATCATTGATGAAGGAAAAGAGTTTAAGTTACAACAGAAAATAGAGGGAAAGCAAAGGGAAGAAAAGAAAAACTGTACAGGGGAAGCTTCTCCTGGCCTAAGTTACATCAAGGGGTATCAACCACAGTTGATCGCCTGATAGATAGGAAGAATGAGGAGCAGAAAAAGATTTTTGTTTAGGTATTTGGGTTTGTGGCTTTTTTCCATGAAAAGAAATGAATATAAAGATTTTGAGAAAGTTAAAATCCGAAAATAATAAGGAGTCATCTACATGTGAGAATATTTTGGAAGGATTAATTTTTTTTAAAAGGGGGCACAACAATTCAGCGTTATCACATTCTCTCATTGATTGTTTGATTGACAGAGAAATGCCATGGCCAATTTGCATAAGTTGGGCCGGACTGGAAGATGTGCATTTTGTGGTAAATACGCTCAACTGATCTCCAGGCCCATACAGCTAGAAACTCATCATACGCTCCCCTCTCTTCATGTTCATGAATGTATACGATTTTAGATATACTCCAGCTGACCAAATAGAGAGTGCATGTATAGGCTCTAAATTTCTCTTTTCTAATCAGCAGTTGGAACTGGGGCCACGTGCGTTCTCACCTTGTTAATTTTAAATAAAGCGTAGGCTCCAAGCCTCGAACCGGCGAATCCGCGATGGTTCCTTCTACTGTATCTCTCACAACCAGATCACTTCATTTCCTAAAAAATAAGACAAGATAAAATGAGTCAAACAAAGGAAATTAAGGGGAAATGCTGGAACTGAAACCATTGACAAAGACATGGATGATTTGCTATTCAGGAATTCATGGTTCGGTTCTTCCTCCAACCGTAAGCAGCAATTAAAGATTAAAGGAACAACTCCAATAAAACATAATTGTTAAGACTAAGATAAACACAAACACACAATCAAGGTCAAAGTCTCTGTGCGTGTTTCACACACTAATATAGTAATATCCCTTCCAGTAATTAACTGACACCCTTTAAAATCTCTCCCATGAATACCCGTATACAATCAGTACTTTACTGCGACTTGCATCTACTTACTTGCGGAGACAAACCTACTTCATATCCATATAACCCGGTCTAGTGTGCCGTTTGCATACATGGAACATTAGTAGTTAGCATCCATAAATGCCAGGAACATCGACAGCCCTGCTAGTCTTCATAGTATGCATCTTCTTTCCAGCAGTTGCAACAGCGGCCGGAGCCTCTTCCGGGCGCTCCATGTCGTTGCCAGGCTGCCCCGACAAGTGCGGCGATGTGCCCATCCCATACCCCTTCGGAATTGGGGAACACTGCGCCGCGACCAGCCTGAAAAGCTACTTCAACCTCATCTGCAATGGCACGATCGATCCACCGCGGCCAATGATCGGGGATCGTGAGGGATATTTTGAGATCGCCGACATCTCACTGGAGCACGGTGAGATGCGCGTACTCAGCCTTGTCAGCCACATCTGCTTCACGTCGAACACCACATTCAACTATTTCGGTGAAGGATATGATCTGCAACTCACACCGCTCCTCCCTCCCCGTCGCGCAACCGCTTCACAGTCATCGGCTGCAACACCCTCGGGCTCATCAGCGGGTACAAAGACACAGCGAGCCAGTATGTGGCTGGTTGCTACTCCTACTGCGAGGGCATCAACAACACCTCTGAAGGCGCGCCCTGTGCTGGGATGGGCTGTTGTGAGGCTGCCATCCCTGCCAACCTCACCTCCTTCAGGGTTAAGTTTCAGATGAACCAGAGCAAGGTATGGGATTTCAACCCGTGCTTCTACGCCATGGTGTCCGAGGCTGGGTGGTACAACTTCAGGCAGCAGGACCTTGTTGGTCACCTGGGGTTCATTGATGATCGAGCCAGGAAGGGTGCTCCCATCATCGCTGACTGGGCCATTAGAAATGGCTCATGCCCCCACAAGGTGAAGGACACACCTAGTGACTATGCCTGCATCAGTGCAGACAGCTATTGCATGGCCGCGAACAATGGTCCAGGGTACTTGTGCCAATGCTCCAAAGGATATGAGGGCAATCCTTATCTTCTGAACGGCTGTCAAGGTAAGTATTTATTCAATAATAACTTGTGTAGATTTCCAGAGATAATACTATACAAACTGAAGAAACTCTAACCAAATTCAGTGTTTGTTAAACTAAATACACTCCCATGAAACATTTGTACGAACACTCACTAGTAGGAGGGTTCCAAATTTCACCTCGCGTAGCAACTCCAACTGTTATCATTGAACAGATGCCTTAAAAGATATATACCTGGGGTGTGGGTACATGGCAGTACTCAAAATCATATTTGGTTGGTCATCTTTTCTGGTGTAAATTATTATTTATCTTTTTCAGGAAAACACAAAAGCCTAACATCTTGATGCATTGATAAAGAAAATGTTATGTACATAGTAGAACCTCAAAGAGAGGGAACACCACATAAGTAGACCACAATACCCGAAATGCTAGGCACCGTCGGGAGAAGCGCCGCCAACCCAGCTGCCCCTACCATCACCCAGTGCCTGGTAGTGGTCTCGGCCTGGATAATGGCGAGAAAGTCAGCAACGTTGGGGTGTCTTGTTGTCAAACACGACCACGTTTTGGTATTTCACTGCATCGAGATCCACATGCCATGAGCATGATCACCGAGGAGGTGCCTTTTCTCAACACTGGTGGTGTGGAAAGAATGGCCTGATCTCACCAGTCCTCGTAGTCCTCCCTAACAACCGGACGCCAAGAGGTGCATCGGATCCACAAGAGCACCTCGTGCAATTAAGGTGCACGAGAACAGGCAGACCACGAGGAGGTGCATCATGGTCTCCACGGATTTGTCACAAAAGCCAGTGCATGTTGTATCCCTTGCCTAATGACTCTCTCAGCCATCCATAAGTGGTCTTGGCATGCCAACCAAATGAAGAACTTGACATGTGGAGGGGCCTATGGTTTCTAGTTAAGGTTCGAAAATATTGAAAAAACCGTACCCTGGAAGAGGATGTTGTAGCAAGACTTAGAAGAGTATTGGGTGTCAACAGGGCGTCCAGCGCTAGATCAGGTTGTCCCGGAGCTCGTGAGCAGCACTTTGCAGACAACAGGCCAAACTTGGATGTACTATCATAGGGCGAGTGTGCTGTGTGCCACCTTGATGTCACATGTCAGTGATCTAACGCCCGCCCTGAAGCGCCTCCTACGCTGTACTGTGGGTTCAATCGGGAGCAATCTCGGCGATGTCCCTGCCTTCTAACCACCTGTTCTCCCAAAAAAGCGATGTGGCTCCGCTGCCAACAACTATCTTGGTTGAAGCAGCGAACACGCACCCTCATCTCTGGGAACTGTAAATTATTGACATGTGCCATAATATTAAGAATCTATGAAAAGTAAAGCTACAACATTACGAGATGAATTTCCTACTTGACTTTATCACTTTCGTACTTATTGAACCTTTCTTCAGCTGGCATAATGATATAATCATAAAAGTAGTAAGTATATATCATGTTTGTTTGACGCTTCTAAGTGTTCTCAATAATGTCTTCAGACACAGATGAGTGTGCATTGCGTAAGAAGGACCCCAAGTATGTAGATTTGTATCCGTGCAGAAACGGGGTCTGCCAGAACACACCAGGAAGCTACTTATGCAAATGCAAGAGAGGAAAAAGATCTGACGGTACAAATTTTGGATGCCGATCTCTGCATTCTCCAGCTGACAAATTGGTTATTGGTAAGCATCATTCAATTAAATATTAATACATATTCCATACTCTCATCTACATTAAGAGTGTACTGATATAACAGACCCAAATTTAATACAGAGTAGTAACAAAAGTATTAATTCCCAATAATATTTAGAAAAAAACTAGTAAAGAGTAGTACAAATTTACTAGCATCGGTTCCTCAAAAAAAAAATCTTGCAGGACTCAGTGTTTCTGCAATTGTGGTGATGGCTTTGGCGTGCTATTTGTTCATGCAATTTCAAATGAAAAGGTACTAGAGGGACAAAGATGAGTATTTCAAGCAAAATGGAGGTCTCCAGTTATATGATGAGATGAGGTCAAGGCAGGTAGACACAATTCGCATACTAACAGAGAAAGAGATAAAGAGAGCTACTGACAACTACAACGAAAATCGAGTTATTGGATGTGGTGGTCATGGGATGGTCTATGGAGGAACTCTGGATGATCAAAAAGAGGTAGCCATAAAAAAGTCAAAAGTAATCAACGACAATTGCAGGGAAGAATTTGTTAATGAGATAATAATCTTGTCACAAATCAATCACCGAAACATTGTGAGGTTAGTAGGCTGTTGTCTGGACGCTGATGTCCCGATGTTAGTCTACGAGTTTGTCTCCCGTGGTACTTTATCCGAGTTTCTTCACGGTGCTGATCGCAGATCTCCAGTCCAGTTAGATCTTCGATTGAAGATCGCTACACAGTCAGCAGAAGCTCTAGCTTACTTACATTCATCAACATCTCGCACTATCCTACATGGCGATGTAAAATCTGCTAACATTCTGTTAGATGATCAGCTCAACGCAAAGGTTGCTGATTTCGGAGCATCAACACTAAAGTCCATGGATGAAAGTGAATTCATCATGTTTGTCCACGGAACACTTGGCTACCTTGACCCTGAGAGCTTCATCAGCCATCGCCTCACCGACAAAAGTGATGTATACAGTTTCGGGGTGGTTCTTCTGGAGCTGATGACACGAAAGAGGGCTATCTACACTGATAACTTCAATGAGAAGGAGTCCTTGTCGTACAGTTTCCCTTTGATGTTTCATCAGAGGACGCACCACACTATGCTGGACTCTGAAATTACAGACAAAGCAGGTATGGCGGTCCTTGAGAACATGGCTGAACTCGTAGTGCACTGCCTTAGTCCGAGGGGAGATGACAGACCAACGATGAAGGAAGTTGCAGAGAGCCTACAGATGATGAAGAGACTCCAACTGAACGCGACTAGTGTGTGTGGAAAAAACCACTACGCACATATCTATGGAGCATCATCTTCTGTGGCTGTCCCTTTGGGCGAGACAACATGCGGCACCATCGATATGTCTGAACTGGTTGAAGATCTCGCGAGGTGAAGTTTGTATGTACAACTGATTCCTTCGTTTGGGGTGTGCAATACTGAATATTTAACCCACCCACATGATAGAATACGTATCTGTATAGGACTCGTACTTGTATCTCTATTGTAACTGTTGTTGTGTATGTCAATATATATACGAGGACGCCACCCCTGGAGGGTTTATGGAACTATTCGATTTCACATGCCAGGGGCATCACCACATACACCATTGTTTTCCAATAAACACATACCCCAGTGATATATGCAGCATGTATGTGTGTACTTTGATCATGAGTAAATATTTCCAAGCCTTGATTTGGAAAATTGTTTGTTGTGGCCATGGGAACTGCTTTGCATTCTGAACTCTCAAGATATATTCAGTTACACACAGCACAATAGGGATTTCTTTATTTCAGCAATCAATCAAAAATCTACCGGTTCTGGGTTGGGATTGAGTGTCCCTTCGACGTGCGGCTCGGTATATCTGCTCCTTCGCCTAACCAACCGTGGGTCGCCGAAGAGACTCGCCGCCGTTAGCTACGAACCAATGCAAATTCAATTCACCAGCACCGTCGTTCGCCACCGGTTGCCGCGCCGCACGGAGCCCTCCCTCTTGGAGGGGGCCACCGCATTTGACGCGACCGAGCCTCGGCGCCAGAACCCCGCAGCTGCATGGCCCCTGCTTGTGACTTGGGTGAGGGTCTCTCGCTCAATGGAGCAGCAGTGGAGACAGTGAGCGCAGAACCCGTGGCTAATATTCCAGTAAACTGTATCCTGACTCCGAACGCGTATTACTGTTTAACGCTTTGGCTTCTTGTCGCCGAGCTTCAAGATTCTCTAAGCATATACAAAAGGGGTTGTGTTAGATATGCCTTCCAGAATCTGATTCTAGTATCTTCTTCCGTTGCTCTCGTACTTCGCTCGAGCAGTTTAGCTCTTTTTGGGTTCAAGGACAGATTTCTTTGCCTGTAACATCTACCCATCTACCCTGCCACTGTATCTCAATTTATTCTCAGAAACACTAACCAGGATAATTGCATTGCAAAAACAAAAACAAAAATCAACTCTTTAAATAATTTGGAAAGCTCACAACGAACTTCTAATCAATAAAAAAATAATCTGACTGTGATGCAGGTTCACCATATGTAGTAGATGCATTGTATCGATTGTTAAATAATCAATACGTCATCCAGCAACAGAGGTTTAATAAATCGCATCGTCAAGCCAGACAAAAGGTGGATCGATTCTCGCTCGCTCAGCAATAGCGTGAGCTGCCCTATTAGCTTCATGGGGAATAAAAAGTTACCTTGACGAATTCACGAGCTTTATAGTAACATTCATCGAAGATGGCTGCAGCTGTGACGGTTGAAACTTTTCCTGCTTGCATGGTATGGATGACATCCTGGTTATCCAAAATGACAATGACCTGAAATCAATAAACTGTTGATTAAGCACGACAAACACATAATTGTCTATTTTTAGATCAACAAAAATACAAAATTGTCTATTTTTTCATGGCAAATACTTTAATAGCATGTAAATAATCCAGCGAGGAACGAGCCGTTGGATGTGTAAAGCAGAATTAAGCAGCATGACTGTCGTTATTTTGCTCCAAATGTCGTCTTTCCGATTGATCAAGTTAACTTCAGCTGGAATAGTCAGCCAAAATTTGCGATTTATCCTTTTGGATAGAGAAATCCGTACTTTGTTGGCTATAGCTGACTGATTCCATACACTTGTCTTATTTTGCAAATATGTGTTCATATCCATCCAGATTGATTGTTCTGAGTGTAATATCAATTTTTTTAATTGGCACATAAATGTCATGGCTGATTTGCATACTAAGGGCGTGTTCGGATGTCCTCCGCTCCGTGGAAATCCTCCGCTCCGGCTCCGATCGCTCGATTCCTGCGTCTCGTGTGGAGCAGAAAAGGTTCGGCGCAGCTCCACCGAATTTCTGGGCCCAAAGCCCATCTTCTGTAGGCTGGCCTGTTAAGAAATAGGACTTGCAGCCCGTGCAGTCTGAATTTGCTAAAAGTAGTGGCCATTTCGGGTGGGCTTCTTTGCTGGCTGGGCTGGGCTAGGCCATTCGGAAGCAACAGACTGCAGCCTTCGTTACGTTTTTTTCTGTCGCGATTTTTGGGTTATACAGAGAGTTACAGAGAGCAGTTTTGGCTGTACAGAGGCTAAAAAGAGAGCAGTTTCGGCTGGGCATCTGTAAGCTGAACATATAAATATTTGGCCTATTACCCGCACGCACTTGCTTCACAAACAAATCAGTGATTACCCCAGTGTTGTCCTCAGTCCATTCAGTAGCCATTGGTGACACAAGTCTACAAAATTGGTGTCACTTCGATAGCACTTGAATATAAGAAAAACCGCCATGGGCCACTGACGATTTGTGGACATTATCTCGGTTGTCGATATGGTCGACATGAGGACTGGCGATCCCGAAGGCGATTCGGACGGCGGCGCGCCAGAGGGTCGTCCCGCCGGCCGGTTCTGGGAATACTCCTCGGTGAGCTCTGAGGAGGATGTGGGCGAGTCCCCGTCCTTGTCGGCGGCTTCAAGATCATGGGACTACCTGTGTCGTACGCCGGAGGAGCGAGGCTGCGACCTCATGGACGTAAATTGGAAGAGGGCTAACAAGCGTCGGCTACAGGCCTGGGCGGCACGCGAACTCTCGGTCTCGGGCGTCTCTCCGGTAAGATCTAACACTGCTTCTTCTAGTGGTGGTGTTGCAGGTCCGCCGGCGGTCAAGTTGCCGGTGATGCCCCCGACGACTTTCTCTTTGGGCGATGTCCTGGACGCGACATAATGGACGCTTGTTCAACGCAAAGGTAAGAAAAGAGTTCCAATACATGCTCCGGTGATCAGCTCCTATCGTCCAAGGGCGAGGAGGTCGCCGGCGGCGAGCGGTGGTGCGGCAGCGCAATTCAAGGATCGTGATCTGCATGCTAGTTCAATTTTCAAATTTCCCGTTGCTGACATTGGGCACAAGGCCCAGATAAGCTTTTTTGAGAAAGGCCACAAGGGCCCAACAGTCGGGCTGTCTGCGAAAACAAAAGGGACAAGGCCCAGATTTTCTTCTTCTCCAAGGGTTTTAGGCTTACAACGTCGTAACCCTAGAGGTACTTTCTCGATCGCAAGACGCGTCTCCTTGCCGGCGCCAACTGATCGTCGCTCTTTTGCGGCGGTAGTCATGGCAGGTAGGGGCGCTAATGGTGGCTATCCTCCAGAGGGCGGTGATTTCAACCAACCTCTCGGGAGGCAGAACTACAGAGGTCAAGGTTTCAATGGTGCAAGGGATGATCGCGGCGCAAACTTTGGCGCTGCGGGGCAAAACAGATCGGTCGGGCGTCCCGGCTACGGCAACACGGGAACACAAGGTTACCCGCAGCAAAACTTCCGTGCCTCCGGACCAAGTAATTTTGAAAGAGGAGAGGGCAGCGGAGCTGCCAACTATGATCAGCGTGGCCCTCCGGCTGGCGAATTCAGAGGAAACTTCGGAAGCTATAACGAAGGTTTTTATGAGAGGGGTAACAGGAACCTTCAGGGGAATATGTCGTACAACAACAATCAGAGGTTCAGAAACAATCAAGGAAATTTTGGGGCAGCCGGTCAAGGCCGGGGAGGTGCTCAGGGGAGGGGTCGTTTTAATCCCCGCAATGGCAGCTCTAATCTGAACCAATCTGCTGGTCTGGCTGTAAACAACAACTCTAACATGGAGGTGGAAGGAGAGGCCGGAATCCAGGCACAATCTGCTGTATACAGACCAAAAGATGTTGGGAGTTCCGATCAGCAAAGACAGGCACAAGAGCCACCGAAGTCTGCGGCAACGGGACAGCAATTCAAGGTGAAAACGAAGCAGGATAAGACTCTTTGCTTTAGGTGTGCTCAAACAGGTCACATTGGGACTGATTGTAAAGCCATACTTTGTGTCTTTTGTGACTCGGCCTTCCATGCTGATGAAGCATGCCCGCTGCTTAAAATGCCAAAGCCTACAGCAGTGCTTTATGGGATGGCCAGAGAGGCTCTTATGTACTTCAACGTGAATAGATCAGATAACCTGCGTTTGAAGAATGAGACTGGCAAGGTAGGCAGAATAAAGATTTCTGGAGGGAAAATGTCGGCTCCACAAGTTTTAAAGGAGTTGGCTTGGCTGGTTCCCGGAGACCACGCCTGGGAAATTTATCCAGCAGGAGAAACGGAATTTAGAGTGGTTTTTCCTACCAAGGCTGATTTATTAAGACTTGAACGGATAAAACATATTGAGGTTGAAGGGTCTGAGTTGTCCATGCACTTTGAGGACTGGTCGTCCAAGCTTTTTGACAAGTGGGGCTTGTACGATATTTGGGTTCGTATCTCGGGTTGCCCTGAACCTCTATGTCGGGACTACCTAGCTCTTTTCGCTGTGGGATCTTTGATTGGGGAGACCAAAGAAGTGGATATGAAATTCACTAGGGAGAATGGCATTGTTCGAGCAAGAGTTGATTGTGCAAACCCGGAGGCTATTCCGAGATCTTTAGATTTTCTCTATGAGGGGGAGGGCTATGGAGTGCTCCTCGATTTAGAAGCACAGGATGGTTCTATAGTAGCTGCGGGTGATTTTATCATGCATAATCCCAGTGCAGATGGTGGAGATAAACAGACAGACAAAGATGATTAGGAGAAGAAAGGAACTACGGAAGGGACATACGGTGCTACTCTTGGGAAACACAAGAACAAGAACGTAGATGGAAAAGATGACAAGCGGGAAGCAATGGAGACAGATGACAAGCCCTCTGACTCTATTGAGCACATTCAGTTCAGAACAGTCCCTGCTCCTGCAATTTCGAAGTGTGAAGGGGTCAACTTTCAGGTTACACCAATTCAGTTTGGAACTATTGGCTCGCCTAAGTTGCCTGATGTTCGTACTTGTGGTTCAGCACCAAGAAGGCTGTGGTCTGACAGAGTGGACGATGACGAGGAAAGCTTACCTTCCCCTATCGCAGCCTCGGCACCACCTTTGTCTCGGTGCCATGTCTCTTGTTCCGAGTCTCCGGTGGCCACGGCAGAGAATCCAGTTTTTTCTGCCACGGCAGTTCCAAGCCCGCCTGTTTCTGATCAAACACAATCGCAGTCGAAATTTGTTCCGGCAGCGGATGATGCAAGTCAGAAGTCGGATATGCAGAAGTTTGTGGAGGCGGTGGCTCGCTCGTTTTCTCCGGCGGGCGGCATCGCGGTGACACCTCCATCTCCTCATAGTTCGCCGAGGAGGCCGCTTGCTTCACCTCGACGCTCGCCTAGAGGGCAGTCTCCGGTGACTCCTTCATCAGTTTCTCCGAGACAGGAGATCAATGGAGGGACTCAACCGTGTGTGTGTGATGCACCTGTGGCAGATGCAAGACATGCTACTCTTTCAAATCAGCAGCGGGGGACAGGAGTTTTCTTGGGAGGGCGTTTCTAGGAGAAGGAGGTTATTGTGTATGGAGGAATACCTGAAGCTATGTCTACTGAGGTGCGATCAAGTTCGCATCTAAAAGCCCAGGCAAATGCTGATGATACACAACTGGTCAGGGCTCAAAAGAGGATCCAAGACCGCGACGAGCTCGGACAGACAGGTACATTACCATCTGTTTCTAAATTCTCTATTGCCTCTTTTTCGGATGATTTAGTAATGGCTAGGGCTGAAAAATTGGGGGTTTCGTTAGGGGCTTCACCGAGTCAAATTAAAAATTCTGTAGCTACTATCAAAGACATAGATTTGCAACGTACCCTGGTAGTGCTTAAGAAGAAAGAGGGTGACACAAATAATATGGATAGTTCTTTGGGTAAACAGATAGTTGACGAGGCGTTACAGCTGAGTTCAGACCTTGAGGAGAAAGATCTTTCGGGTGATGAAGGTCACGAGGACCTAGAACCCTGTGTTTTTGACACACCGGTAAAACGAACATATAACAAGAAAAAATATGATTCTTCTACGGTTCGACGCAGTATTCGACTGAAATTTAGAACCAAACAATGTTAAAAGGCTGCTTTTGGAACAGTGGGGTTTTTAGAGATACAGCAAAACATTTAGTAGTTGCTGAAACAATTCGGGAGTACAAGTTAGATTTCTTTCTGGTCATAGAAACCGGTCGTGATAACTTTAGTGCTCCCTTCCTTAGAAACTTGGCAGGAGGGCTCGATTATTTTTGGTATTGCCTACCTCCACAAGGGAGGTCTAGGGGAATACTTGTGGGTTTCAATGCTCAGAACATCAAAATTAAGAAAGTAGTGCCAGGGGATAGATGTGTTAAGTTTCAAATAATTTCCAAGTTTGACAATTTTGAGTGGGTTATGGTGGCGGTTTATGGAGCAGCCCAAGATGCCCAGAAAGGGGATTTCTTGGCGGAGATAGTTCGTATTTGCGAAAATGAGACTTTACCCATTTTGGTCGGAGGAGACTTTAATATTATTAGAAGACAAAATGAGAAGAATAATGATAATTTCAATGACAGATGGCCTTTTATTTTTAATGCAATAATTGAAAGTCTGGACCTAAGAGAAATTGATCTCTCGGGTAGACAATATACTTGGGCGAATCGCAGACCTAACCCTACTTTTGAAAAATTGGATAGGGTTCTCCCGAGTGTGTCCTGGGAACAAAAATTCCCTTTGGTTAGTGTTCGAGCTCTAACTAGGGCAGGATCGGATCACACGCCTTTGCTTTTAGACTCAGGGGAACAAGCTCACCTGGGTAACAAATCACACTTTTCTTTCGAGCTCTCATGGTTTAAAAAGGAAGGGTTTATCGAAATGGTGGCCAAAGAGTGGTCGTCTATTTCAGTGGGTAATACACCCTTGGAGGTGTGGCAAAACAAGATTCACCACCTTCGTGCTTTCCTTCGTGGTTGGGCAAGGAATATTAGTAGCATATATAAGAAAGAAAAAGTAAAACTTCTTAGTATTATTGATCTACTAGATGTTAAGGCTGAAACGGTAGTTCTTGATGCAACCGAGAGGGAAGCCCTTCGAGATGCAAATCAGAAACTAGCCACGCTGAGGAGAGATGAGGAGGCTAAATGGGCGCAAAGAGCAAAAGTAAAACACATTCAGGAAGGGGGAGACAACACAAAATATTTCCACCTTATTGCTAATGGGAAACATAGACGTAAACGGATCTTTCAGCTCGAGCAAGAAGAAGGAACCATTATAGGTCAAGAAAATATCAAGAATTATATCACAAGGTTTTATAAAAATTTGTTTGGGAAATCGGCTGATCACCATGTATCTCTTGTGGAAACCGTAACAGATGACATACCGCCGATTTCAGTTGAGGAAAACGAAATTCTTACATCCGACTTCATAGAGAAGGAGGTTTATGAGGCCGTAATGCAAATGGAGAAAAACAAATCGCCGGGACCGGATGGGTTCCCAGCTGAATTTTATCAAAAACTTTAGGGTACTATCAAAGGAGATTTAATGAACTTGTTCAAAGCGTTTCAGAGGGGCGAGCTACCTCTGTTCCAGCTAAACTACAGCAATATCGCCCCATTTGTCTACTAAATGTTAGTTTTAAAATTTTCACTAAGGTGGGAACAAACAGAATTGCGGAGGTCGCACACAAGGTGATTCGACCAACTCAAACGGCTTTCATGCCGGGGAGACATATTCTTGAGGGCGTTTTAATCCTTCACGAGACAGTCCATGAACTTCATAGGAAGAAATTGGACGGAGTCCTTTTTAAAATTGATTTTGAAAAGGCCTATGATAAAGTTCAGTGGCCTTTTCTTCAACAAGTCCTATGCATGAAAGGGTTTGATCCTAAGTGGTGTAAATGGATTGAACAATTTGTTAGTAAAGGGAGTGTTGGTATCAAAGTAAACGATGATCTAGGTCATTACTTCCAAACACAAAAAGGCTTGAGGCAGGGAGATCCCCTCTCTCCCATTCTTTTCAACATCGTGGCAGACATGCTTGCCATAATGATTGAGAGAGCTAAGGAGGATGGACAAGTTGCTGGACTTATACCACATCTAGTAGACGGAGGGGTTTCTATTTTACAATATGTGGATGATACGATTTTGTTCATGGAACATGACTTAGACAAGGCACTCAACATGAAACTTATTCTTTGTATTTTTGAACAACTTTCTGGTCTGAAGATTAATTTTCATAAAAGTGAGATATTTTGTTTTGGGAAAGCTAAAGAAGTTGAGGCGCAATATAGGTTGCTTTTTGGATGTCAGTCCGGGTCTTATCCATTTACGTATTTGGGTATCCCGATTCACTACCGTAGGTTGACTAATGGAGAATGGAAGCGGATAGAAGACCGTTTTGAGAAAAAGTTAGCAAGTTGGGCGGGCAAACTGTTGTCCTATGGTGATCGGTTAATTCTAATTAATTCAGTTTTATCGAGCTTACCTATGTTCATGTTATCTTTCTTCGAAGTACCTATAGGGGTGCGGAAAAGACTAGATTTTTTTAGGTCTCGATTTTTCTGGCAAAATGATGGGCACAAACGTAAGTACAGACTAACTAGATGAAATATTATGTGCCGACCAAAAGAACATGGGGGTTTAGGGATTGAGGTTCTATAAGTTAAAAATAAATGCCTACTAAGCAAATGGCTTTTCAAGATTTTGTCTGAGGATAGTGGGGTATGGAAAGAATTAATTCAGAACAAGTATCTACATTCCAAATCGCTATCTCAAGTTAGAAGCAAACCATCCGACTCCCATTTTTGGAAGGGGCTTATGAAGGTAAAAGATAACTTTTTTGACAAGGGTTCCTTTGCGGTGGGGAATGGAGAAGCAACCCGTTTCTGGGAAGATACATGGCTGGGGGACAAGCCCCTTTCTAGTCAATATCCGTCCCTTTACCATATTGTCCACCGTAAACAAGTATCAGTGGCCGACGTGCTATCCCAAGCGCCCCCGCCGAACTTAGGTTTTAGGAGAGCTCTTACGGGTAACAAGGGGACAAGTCGGTTACACCTGGTCAACCGGCTAATGCATGTTACTTTAACAGAACAACAAGATGTTTTCAAATGGAGGCTCACTACAACGGGTGTTTTTACTGTCAAATCCTTGTATTTAGATTTCATGAGTGATCATACAAGGTTTCTACGAAAATATTTATGGAAAATGAAAGTACCTCTAAAAATCAAGATTTTTATGTGGTTCGTGTATTGCAAAGCAATCCTCACAAAAGATAATCTCGCCAAGCGTAATTGGAATGGGTGTAAAAAATGCTGTTTTTGTGATCAAGATGAAACAATTCATCATTTATTTATCTCCTGTCCTCTTGCAAAGATGACTTGGCGCATTGTCCATATGGCTTTCAACATTAAACCCCCAAATAGCATAACTAACTTTTTTGGTAATTGGTTGACGGGAGTCTCCAAGAAGGAGAAGGGTCAGATCCGAGTGGGTGCTTGTGCTTTGCTATGGGCTACCTGGAATATTCGAAATGATTATATCTTTAACAGAGCAAAGAAAACTTCCTTCATGTAGGTTATCCCGATGTCTACTCATTGGATCCGTACGTGGTCCTACCTATAGTCAATGGACAAGCGAGGCGCGATGGATTTTGGGTGCAGCCGCCTAGAATCGGTAGCGTCGGATCTATATTCCCAGTGCAGCTGGCGTTCTGATCTTAGGATAACATGTTGATGCAGAGTCATTTTATGTTGTCCTTGTTTTTTAGATGGCTGATTCATATCACAACTTTGTGTGATCCGTGATGTAATAAGTCTGTAAGATACTCCGGTACTTTTTAATAATCAATAAAAGCCGCATGCATCAATTCGATGCAGAGGCTGGGCTTGCCCCTTTTCAAAAAAAAAAAAAACTCCTACCCGTAGCACATTCCACAAATTGACCATGAACTACTCCTACCCGTACCACAATTTCGAGAGCACATCAAGCAAATCAAACAAGATGCTCACATGTGCTGCAATAAAATGAAGACACGAGCAGGATTTGCTCACCGAGGACGAAAGGATTCAGGGATGGAGGCGTCTCGATCTGGTGGAGGAGCCGAGTTGGGGGAGCTGGATGGCGAGCTCGGGCGGACGGCGAGCTTGCTGCGGCGGCGTCCGAAGCCGGGGGCGGCGGCGGCCGGAGTTGAGGGGCGACGGCGGTTCGGGAGCTTGTGGCGGCGGCTAGGTCAAGGGCAGGTCGGGAGCAAGGGGAGAGACGCGAGGCATGCCCTTTCGCGTCGACTCGCTCGGGAGAGAGGAGAGCCTCGCTCGGGACGGAAAGAATAGGATCTGAAGCGAGTAGTTTCTCACTTGGCTGTGGCAATCAGCCATAATTTTCCACTGCTCCGCGATTTGGTGCTCCGAGGATCCCCAGAAGTGGTGCTCCGCGAATTACACAAGCGAATCGCCCCGCTCCGCGGATCTGGCTCCATGGAGTTGCCACGTTCGGCGCTGATCCGGGCCGGAGCACGGCGGATCTCGGAGCCGGAGGACATCCGAACACGCCCTAAGTTGGACTAGGTCGGATGGCGTTCACGAGCCCAATGGCAAACAGGTCCAGCGATAAACTGATTACACACGCTCCCCGTACATTAATGCATTTGTTCTCTCTAAATCAACATTAATATGCCCCAGCTGACCAAATTAATGATTCTGACCTCCTAGATTGCAAGCTTGGCGATTGAGATTTTGTGTACGTAGGCTCCAGATTTCTAATGCGGTTGAAACCAGGGTATTCTGACTTTGTTGATTTAAAAAAAAATGTGTAGGCTCCGACCAGCCAATCTGTGATGGTTACTTCTCCCGCCTGCTACAATCAACACCAAATTACTTGGTCAACTCGTTCCCTGAGGACAATAGAAAAATAAACTGATGGAACAATGGAAAAAAATAACATAAACAAACCATTGACAAAACTAAGAGGCTGAATTCTTCCTCCAGCAGTAAGCATCAATAGTGATGTTCAATTAAAGATTAAGGGAATAGCTCCAGAAATAATTAGACTTAGGCAAACACCCAATCAAGGCCAAAGTTTATTTGCTTGTTAACGTACACTGGTATAGCGATATCACTTGTGGCAGTTAACTAGCACCCATGGAGAATGTCTCACATGTAGTATACCTATATCTCATCAGTATTATATTGCAACATGGATTTAGTTATACACAGAAACAACCCTGCTTCACGCCTATTTAACCCACTCCAGCCAATGTGTTGTTTTCTTGCACGTAACATGAGAAATTGGCATCCAGCCATGCCAAGAGAAACAACAATCATGCTAATCTACATAGCAATCATCTTGCTCACAGCAGGGGCAACACCTGCCAGAGCCTCTTCCGGACGCTCCATGTCGCGGCCAGGTTGCCCCGACAAGTGCGGCGACACTATGAGAGAACGTATTTATAGGGGCATTTTGCTTGGGGCATTTCTTTTAAATGCCTCTAAAAATATTTTTCAGAGGCATTTTGAACTAAGTGTCTCTGAAAATGCCATTTTTAGGGGCACTTTGAAAAAAGTGCCTCTATAGATATAATTTTTAGGGGTACTTCTAAAATGTGCCTCTAAAAATACCATTTTTAGAGGCATTTTTTCAAAGTGCCTCTACAAATATTATTTTTAGGGGCATTTTTTCAAAGTGCCTCTATAAATATATTTTTAGGGTCATTTCTAAAATATGCCTCTAAAAACACCATTTTAGCCGTCGGAATTTACATTTTTTAGCCTTTTTAACGGGGAGTTTTAAGCTATTCACCATGATTAAAAATCTGTAAACCATCTTTGGCAATTTAGATGGTACCACGCTTAATTCTAGGACCTGGGTACCGGTACAGTCTGGACCGAACGTTGTATTCGGTAATTGCGATAATGCGATTGGAGACCGGGCTCATCTGCTCCCGGTGAGCAGTATATTCAAGAAAGATAACAAACAAATTCTTGTTTTTTTGAATATTTTGTCATGCAAGATGCAAAGCTTCGAACTTTATACTATCTTTAACATGTGTGCATACGTCATGATGATGTAATGGTGATGTCATACGTACATTTATACATGACTAGCATACGCGACTCGTATGGATGATTGTGCTTCTTCGCGAGTTCAACGTGCTCCATGTCCACATGCACGTCGCTGTGGCTGCCGCATCCCTTGCGAGACATCGCTGACGATCTGCTTTTGTTTGACGATGGCTGACGTAGGTACTGGGCGTGGGCGAAAGTGGCGGCGCCGATCACAGGTTGTGGGCTTGTAGCGGGCTTAGCAGAAGGGCCATGACTGCCCGCCAATTTTCTGGTTTTGCCCGTGGATGTCCATGAACGCAACTAAACGGGCACGACTTGGCGCCGCCGTGGGCAATCGTTCCCACTTACACCCTGAGAAAAAGTCAAAACCACCGACCGGCGCCGTGGGCAATCGTCCCTACCTCATTTCTCTCTCTCCCTCGCGCGCAGCTCTCTCCTGTTCCCGGTTCCCCTCACACCGCCCGCGCCGCCGCGGCGCCGCCCATGTCTTCGGCCGTCGGCGGCCGGCCCCGGCACCGCCGCTCTCCGGCCTGGACCGTCCTTGCATATCTCCGCCGATTCCCTGCCGCCGACAAGCCGCTCCACTCCCGAGTGCGACGCCGTGGCTTAAACCCTAGCCGTGGGGGCTGGGCTCGGCTGCCGGCGCGATTCCCGCGCCGCCGCGCCCTCGGCTGCTGCTCCTCGTTGTCTACAGCTCCCTTCTAGAGCTCGGCCTTCGACCCTACGCCCTCGTGACTCTGTTGTCCGAGGATCCCTGCCATGTGCCATCCTTGCGCGCTTGGTGTTCGAGCAAATGCGGCGCCCAGGTGAAGGTGACGAGGAGCTTCTACCTCGAGGCCCTACGCAACCTCTCCGTCTCGGGCTCACCTGGATGCATGGCGCCGCTTGGCCTCTCCGATGTTATGGTGGTATGGTGGTGGTGTGGTGGTGGTGCTGTTGTGGTGCGGTGGTAATTTGGTGGCATGATGGTGTTGTTGCCGCTTTTCCAGGTCGACCACGTCTTCTTCCAACTCTCTCTTGAGCTCCAGGTCATCTACGGCTCTGTCAAGCTCGGCATCCTCAAGGTAACGCACGGAATTACCCAATCCCCTGCGCTGCCTCCCCTTATTTTTTTGTACTGGTGATGATCTCGTGGATCGATGAACTGTGGTAGCTTGAGAAAGGGGTGTGTGTGTAGTTATCAGTTCTCCCATGTGCTGTGTCGATATGGTTTGTGAAGTTTACAGGGTTCTAGAACTCAAATTTTTGGATCAGGATACTTCTGTATCTGATTAATTTGGTGGTTCTCTGACAGCACTAATTGATGATATACAATCTGCAGCTTCAGGTCACCTGTCTGTCGTGGTAGAATTTTGAGGTACTAGCACCTTCTTATCATGATTTACGACATAGAGGTGTTGCGGTGTCATTTATGTAGATAGTTGGAAGTGTGACACCGCAGTAGCAACACAAATGTCAATTTTATGATTGGAAATTAAGCAAGTAAGCAACATATTGTACTTAGGTTTTCATTATTATGGTGGTGGTATTCTAGATCTTGGTGAGCAACTTTATATTTATCTCTCGTGACCTTTTATGGGCAACATATTATTAACTCATTCCGTATCTCTATACACTGATGCACTCGATGCACTCGATAACAACCAATGCCCATTGATTTATCCATGTCTTGTTCCAACATGTTGGCAAGCCATAATTCTAGTTTTTTACATTGATGTATGTCTTTAGTTGCGCACCTTTTAGTTTTTCTCTCTCACAAGAAGTACAGTGAGAATTTTCTGCTTAGGTACTTTGTATGTGGAGCCTGGACGTTCCAGCTTTATATTGTGCATATTTTTTATTTTCAGAATTCGGCTAACGTAATTAAAGAAAACGAAGTAACTTCACTTCAGTATGGCAGGCCAGCAGGAATCCTCTTCCACTCGTCGTCTCATCTCTGGAAATTGACAATTGGACCGCAATATTCTTTATTAATCCCATGTTATGGTCTGTTAAACGATTTACTTAGAATAGGATATATTTCGTTAGAATGTCCATTTACTCCTGTCTTACTCATCATAGTAAAATTCATACTTTTGCCTACTTGAATGGCTTCGTTCACAACAAATTGTTTCAGAAGGCTTGACAGATTTTTCATTGTATAGATACCTACAATGTTGATGGCCTGCCATGCTAGTAATCTATGTACGATCCGTTCCCTTGTGTTAGCACTAAAATATTAGAACTAAGAAGATCACTCAGGATAATTGATTGCATGCACATACCAGTTCAATCACTTGCTAATTTTGTTCTTGATGTCTTCTCTGTTAAGTGTTCTGCCATTTAGTTGTCACGTGTAGCTGTTAACTTTCTGCAAAAGCCTTCTGCTGTTACTGATTGCACGAGGAAACTGATACCGTCTTTTTTTCTGAACCGTGTCATTTTCAGTACTTCCACAAATTCCATGTTTCTTCTAGTTATATTATTATTGTAATCTCTATTTTTTCTCTGAAACAAAGAGCTTCGGAATTGGGTGTATGTTTTCATATCTAATCTATTTTTCCTTTTTATTGCCACTGCTCCCTGCTTGCTGTAATACTTGTATCCACAATACTCCCAAATGAAAATTTTGACATAATACTATGTGCTTTCTTAAGATTTCGCTGCAAGTCTTGTTTTGCCTTAACGAAGGTCTGAATGGTGTCTTAATATCATAACGTTGGTGTCTGCTTAGCCTCTCATCCTGGATCTATCATCACTAACCTTCTTCGCCACCAGTCTCATAGATTGTAAATATACTTACTAGATGTTTAAACAGTTAAATGTGAGTCAGACAGAAATGGCATGTAGCAATGATAACAATGCTGTTGTGTTTCATGCATGCTCGACAAAATAAGCATCTATTGAGGGCATCTAAAATGGCTTTGTTTTGTTGGCACGCATAGCTTGAGCACATGTGTATGACTTTAGTTCTAGACTGGTGGCTAAAATTCAGTCCTTTTAGGAGAATTCTAGGACAGGTTACTGTACGAACCTCATAAAAATATATAGTATGCCTTCGATACTAATTGACTTTCTATATTGGATGATTTTAGTTTGCTCTGTTCAAAGATACATTTTCTACTGAAAACAGTAGGAGTCATAGCAGTATATAGTTTGTGATGTCAATTACATTAGTCTAGAGCAATTCATGCTACCTTTTAAGAATAATTTATCATCTATGTAGTATTAGGATATTGAAGGAAAATTATAAGCGCTGATGGGCAGCAGCAAGGTCAAGCAAGTACGAGTTGAGGGTTGTGCTCATCATGATTAATTTGTTCTGTTTCAGATCATGGGCGTCTGGTCGATTTGTTCTTTTACTTACATTTCACCGAGGGTACCAGCCGGAGGGCCATAGCAGAATAGATGGATAGAAGGGGGCTGCTGGAGATGTAAAATTGATGGTCGGTGAGTGTTTTTCTTCAATCAGTTGTATCTACTGCAACATTTTTTGCTTGGATCTTTTTAATGGGGAAATTCACATTTGTCATCTTATTTTTTCTGTTTCCCTTAGGGTGCTGGATCGTTTGAGATGGCATAGACAATATGCATTTCTGTCAGTTTGGAGTTTGGAAAAATATGTTATGAATGTATTTCTGTCAGTTTAGAGTTTGATTTCTGTCGAGGAATTTCTGCTTACAAATGATGATATTTCTGTCACTTTGGAGTAGATGATTCCTGAATGTATGTATATGAAGAATAGTAATATTTCCTGTGAACTTTCTGAAGAATATGTTATGAATGCAATTACAAGAAAATTGAATTCCTGAATGTATGTTATGAATCCCGTAATGTATGTTATGAATGTATGTTCTGCTATGCAACTACTTTTTAGAGGCATTTGAAAAACAGTGCCCCTAAAAAATATAGAGGCATTTCTGGAAATGCCACTAAAAATAGTTAGAGGCATTTGAAAAACAGTGCCCCTAAAAAGTATGGAGGCATTTCTAGAAATGTCTCTAAAAATAGTTAGAGGCATTTGAAAAAAGTGCCCCTAAAAAGTATAGAGGCAAATCTGGAAATGCCTCTAAAAATACTCATTTTTAGTGGCATTTTACTTCAAATGCCTCTATACTTTTTAGCAACACGATTAAATGCAACGCTTTTTAAAGTGCCACTAAAAATACTTAGAGGCACTTTGGGGATTTTTAGTGGCATTTCAAAGTGCCTCTAAAAACATGTTCTTCTGTAGTGCGACGTACCCATCCCATACCCCTTCGGCATTGGCGTGCACTGTGCTGCGACCAACCTGAACAACTACTTCAACCTCATCTGCGACAACACGACAGATCAACCACGGCCAATGGCTGGGGACCCCGATAGACTAGATGAGGTTGTTGACATCTCACTGGAGCACGGCGAGATGCGTATACTCAGCCGTGTCAGCTACATCTGCTTCAACTCGAACAACGACTCCTTCTGGTCCCCCGTAGGGTACGATCTGCAAAGCTCTCCCTTCCTCCCTTCACCATCACGTAACCGCTTCACAGTAATCGGCTGTAACACCCTGGGGCTCATCATCGGCTACAAAGAAACCGCGGGCCAGTACGTGGCTGGCTGCTACTCCTACTGTTAGGGCATCAACAGCACGTCTGAAGGCGCGCCATGTGCTGGGATGGGCAGCTGCGAAGCTGTCATCCCCGATAACCTTATTTCCTTGGAGCTCGGGTTTGAGATGAACCAGAGAAAGGTATGGCGCTTCAACCCGTGCTTCTACACCATGGTGGCGGAGGTTGGATGGTACAACTTCAGCCAGCAGGACCTCGTCGGCAGACTTGGATTCATCAATGGTCGAGCCAAGAGGGGTGTCCGCACCATTGCTGACTGGGCCATCAGGAATGTCTCATGCCCAGAGAAGGGGAAAGACAAACCTAATGATTATGCATGCGTCAGTGCAAACAGTTTTTGCATAGCCGCAAACAATGGTCCAGGGATACTTGTGCAAGTGCTCCGAAGGATACGAGGGTAATCCTTATCTTCAGAACGGCTGTCAAGGTTAATCGTTTACTCCAATTTAACTTGTGCAGATTTTCACAGATAATGCTTTGAAAAACGATAAACTCTAAACAATATCCTAGTGTTAGTTCAACCAGATACACTTTCTGAAAATTTAGAGGAAGACTCACCAATAGGTGGGTTTTGAATTCGCCCTTGTGTATCAACACCAACATAAGTCTTCAAACTTTTGCCCTGTTGTGCCACCACAAGTTTTGAACAGCTACCTACAAAAATTTACCGATGTATCTCTAATAAGTGATGCAATATTTATTTAAAAGAAGTTATGAACAGGAAAATTGTAGCATTAGGGCATCTCCAACTGTTTGCCCATCTGTCCCCCACATCTGTACAAATGGAGGCTTCCCAATCATATGGGGAGAAAATAATGCGCATGGTACCCAATGGTTCTCGCGATCTGTGCGAAGTGAATTACCAGCTATATTTTGTTACTTGTTGAACCTTTCTTTAGCTGACATATATGATATAATAATGAAAATCAGATGTACATATCATGTTTAGTTTGACGCTTCTAAGTGCTTGCATTAATGTTTTCAGACAGAGACGAGTGTGCACTGCGTAAGCAGGACCCCAAATATGAAATTTTGCATCCATGCAGAGAAGGGATCTGCCAGAACACACCGGGAAGCTACTTATGCAACTGTAAGAGAGGAACAGAAAATGATGGTACAAATTTTGGATGCCGATCTCCGAATCCTAAGACTGACAAATTGGTTATTGGTAAGCTTGATTCGTTTAAGTAATTAACATATATTCCATACTTTCATCTACATTAAGATGTGTATTGTAATAACAAACACCCATGCAATAGTAAGAAAAGAGGAAGTAACAAAAATATTCACTCTGAACACTACTTAGAACCAAAAGAATGCAGTAAAGTCCAAATTTGTAACATAAATATTAACACCAGTTTTGTAAAAAAAAAAACTTATTTTTGCAGGACTCAGTGTCAGTGTTTCTGCAACTGTGGTGATAGCCTCAGCATGCTTGTTGCTCATGCAATTTCAAAGAAGAAGGCACAAGAGGGAGAAAGATGAGTATTTCAAACAAAATGGAGGTCTCCAATTATATGATGAGATGCGATCAAGGCAGGTGGACACAATTCGCATACTTACAGTGAAAGAGATAAAGAGAGCCACTGACAACTACAATGAAGATCGAGTTATTGGATGTGGTGGTCAGGGGATGGTCTACAGAGGAACTTTAGATGATCAAAAAGAGGTAGCGGTAAAGAAGTCCAAAGTAATCAATGATGATTGCAGGGAAGAATTTGTTAATGAGATTATAATCTTGTCACAGATCAACCACCGGAACATTGTGAGGTTAATAGGCTGTTGTCTGGATGTAGATGTCCCGATGTTGGTCTACGAGTTTGTCTCCCGTGGTACATTATCTGAATTTATTCACAGTACTGACCGCAGAAGATCACCATTCCTGTTGAATCTTCGCCTGAAGATGGCTACACAATCAGCAGAAGCTCTAGCTTACTTACATTCGTCGACATCCCGCACAATCTTGCATGGGGATGTCAAATCTGCAAACATTTTGTTGGATGATCAGCTCAACGCAAAGGTTGCAGATTTCGGAGCATCAACACTGAAGTCCATGGATGAAAATGAATTCATCATGTTGATTCGGCGGTGTTGCATCCTCTCGATGGTGGGACGGCAAGCAAGGCGTTGTTGCGGGTGTGTCGACGCCCGGTGTGCGGATGAGATGGTGGTGCCTGGATGGAGAGGAATGGTGCCGCTGCGGGTGTTGCATCCTCCACTTGGGAGATGACTGGCATGCGGGTGTTGCATCCTCCACGGAGACAAATCGTGTCGATGTGTCGGTTGTATCCTTCCGAGGGGAGATGAATGGCGTTGTTTCAGGTGTTGCATTCTCTGTTCAGTGCGGGGGTGCGGAAGGAAGGATGGCAACATGTCGAGATCGTCGGAAAGGTGTGTTTAGCCGTGGAGGAAGGGGCAGCGGTTTGGCGTGAAAGTTGATCGGATCCTGGTTTCGGGCTATGCAGGTGAGACTGCGGTGAAAGCCGTACTCCGACTGTGGCCCAAGTCGTCGATGGCGAGTAGGCGTCGCTCCCTTGTTGGAGGTATCGACGTAGCTGATCCCACTTATCTTTCCCGACGTGCTCTAGGGGAAACCCTGACCTAGTCTTCTAGATCGGAGGTGTCGCGTCCTCTTTTGGGGGCATCGTCCTAGAGGTGGATCCATTCAGAGGGACCCATGGCTCACGAGGATGTACGGCATGCCCTTGTCGTGTACTCGTGTGTCTGTGGTTGTGTGTTGTAAGCCAAAAGACGTCGTTAACCCTGGGCATCCCTGGTTTAACCAGGTTTGTTTGGTTTCACGAAACCAGAACTAAATCAGTGGTTTCAGACGGTTTGGTTTAGCCACGTCATGTAGTTAGGACCGGTTACGTGGTTCAGAAGTTTTCTTCTTCCCGGCAGAGGTTCTGCGGGCGTAGTAGATGAAGTGGTGGTCGGTCCCGTCGAGGGTGACCTCCGGCGGGTCGGCGAGTTAGAAGGAGACCGCGACAGGCTGGCCCTCCAGCGTGCGGCAGACATGTGCCTTCTTGTTAAGTAGGACCCATTCGGGATCGCCGGAGCGTGTAGAGGCGGCTGGGCCCAACAGGGTGTAGGGGCGGACGAGGACGGTGGAGAGCGCCGCAATGGATCTGTAGGCGAAGGCCAGCGGGCAGGAATTGGTGGCACTAGATGGATCGATTTTCTTTTGAAAACGGAATCCCCAAGTCGTACCAGGTTGGCGGAGGCGTTGTGGATTCACGGCGAGATGAGGATCGATTGCAGGCGCCGAGGGATTTGCTATGTTGTGGTGTCAGTACAGAAGCAGCCATGCTCTCCGGCGCTGCATAGGACTAGTAGGGACAGAGCTGAGAAGGAAGACGGGCTCGACGGTTTCAACCCGGACATAAGCAGTAACCCACCGAAACCAACCCTACGGTTTTAAGCGGGTTGGTTCCACGGTTTGCCTGATTTGAGACCAAACCATGAACGGGCTTAGGTGTCGTATGTATGGTTTTTGGGTCCGATTTTCCTTATAAACTGGACCAACCATATATTCGTTCAATGAATATAGCTATGATGTTGCTAACATTAGAAAGGAAAACTGCGGTGGTGCCCTGCCACTTGGTGCAATTACCGATTCCCGTCGTACGTAACGGTCCACTATTCTGGTGATTTAACGAGGCTTAGACGCTTAGTTCTCTAGTGGTTTTTACATGTACTTCAGTTGCTGAATTTATCGATGTTGTACATCGTCGGCACGAGCTATGTCAGCGAGACAATGATGAGTAAATAGAAAAACATGAGGAAATATAGCACATGAAGTTCATTGACATAAATTAAACTGCAATTGTTCTCTTTTATTTTTTTCCTCGAATAAATAATGATAAAAAAGTCAAGTGCGACCTGTTAAGAAAAGTTGATATCAAAAGTTAGGGAAGCAGTAGAGAACAATAATCGGAAAGAAACGGAAAATGCTTCCTTCATATTTGTTGTAGGCAAAACCTCCGGTTGATTCTACAGCTCCACAGTCCAGAGCGTAGGAAGATGAGCGACCGGATAAACCCTAGAGTAAACCTCCACCGGGCTGAGTGTTATCAACCATTGATGGTTCATTCAAGGATAGAGTGGCGGAAACCGGGGTATGATTTTTGCGCGATGAAGTGGGACGGATCATCTATCTCTGTGTGTCGATTCCTACCTCTATCCGAAGAAGCTATTACAGGAAGAGGAGTTGAGTTGGTGCGCCGAAGCCAGCTACCCATCATTGTCGAGGAGATATGTTTTGTGGTACCTCCAATTGATAACAGCCATCCATTTTCGTGCACCCAATGGGCTATATCAATTCATACTAGTGCCACCCCCACCCCCACCCAAAAGCCCCTTAGATGTCTGATAACGCTCGCGAACAAAAATTCTTAACCCTAAATCGATCTCGTATACGCCTCCTATCATCCCGATGAAGCCGCCTCTGTGGCTCTGTTGCCTCCCTCATGTGGTCGGCCGCTGCGTCGCCGCGGCGTTCCGGTTGTCCTCATCGATAATAGCGTGTCCCTTATCACTTTTTCTGTGATTCCACCTCGACTGCGTGGGTGCCACCGCGACGCGGTCCCTCGCCCTGGCCTCGGTTCTGTTGGTACCGCCACGAAGGGAGAGGGATCCTGGCGATGGTGGGTTGGAGCTGTGATGGGGAGGAGGCTGGCGAGGGGGTGGCACCTAGGAGGGGAGTAGGTCGACGAAGTGGTGGCCGGTACAGGTGGTGCACTGTGAACTTACTAGCCATATTTCCGCATACGGGCGTCGTGTATTGCTATGGAGGCGGTGGCAGCGGGCTCGTGCTTCGTGCAACGTCAGCCCTGGCAGCGTGCGCGAGGTGGAGGTGGAGGTGGCAGCTTCTCGGTGACCGCGAGCGAAGGGCGTGGAGGCGGCGAATCGTTGGGTCTACAGTTAGACCCTTTTTTCCTAAACCATTACGGCTTGCTGGCCCAGTTGTGCCTAATCTAAATTGCTGAATCTCAGTCATTCAATCAATTCATACTAGTCATTTTTTAGAGTAGTAAAAGGTACTGTAAAACTGGCCTTGTCGAGACAGACCAGGCCCAACTTGTGTCGGCTACTCTAGCTTCTTCAAAGCAGATTAAAATCTTTGGCTAGTCAAGGAAGGGTGTGCAAATTTGTGAAATTGAATCGAGGACACAGGTTAGGGTAAGTCACTACCTTGCGAATTATGTGCAGAGCTTCGGTTCTACTCCTGATGTTCTTCTTCATCAGTATATAGAACTAGGCGTCTGTAATCATCCCATCTCTTCATAAAGATGCTTTTTCACCTAAAAAAAAGAGTGACATGTTAAGTTGATATTAAAAGCTAGGGAAAACAGTAGAGAATAGATAGCAGCCATGGTGATGGCGTCAGCGCGGTGCCCATGAGACACTACTTTTTTTTCAAAATGAGGCAAAAACTTTGCCTTTTATATTGATATAGGAGAAACAAACATCCGAATCCAAAATAAAAAGAGCCATACAACTCAGGGCCTACTAAACGAGAGAAAAGTATCACCGCGAGAATCTAGATCATCCTACTCCGTCTAACCTTTCACAAAAATAAATCGTCATTTTTTCAAAATGAGACAGCTGGCTTGGCTGGGCCTCCTCGTTTGATCCCGTCGTCGCTGCCTTCAGTTAAACCAGATCTGGTCTGGTGTAGTACACCCATTACTCACCGCCCAACAACACATCTCTATGAACATCTCACGCCTGGAAGCACTGACGAAGCAACAATCTTTTCCTTTTTTTTTCGGGTAATCTTTTCCTCTTGTCGAGACTCGAGACATATGGTGTGACCACAGCCCAGGCCGAACAGAAGTCAAGTTTAGCTCAGCCTGTCATGGACTGTCACGACTCACGAAATACCCATGACCTGACGACAAAATCCCGATCGCGATCCCATCGCTGGACGATCGACGTGCATAGACGATGGCCGCCGGTGGCGACGACCGCCTGTCCGAGCTCTCCGACGACCTCCTCCGCCGCGTCCTCCACTTCGCCACACTCAAGGAGGCCGTGTCCACGACCGCGCTCTCGCGGCGCTGGCGCACGCCGCTCTGGCTCTCCTCGGGCGCCGTAAACCTCGAGGCGCGCGTCGAGGCATACGACTACGTCAGCGAGCGCGACGCGTTCCTCTCCCGGCGCGACGCTTTTGTCTCCGCATGGGTGGCGGCGCTCGACGCCGCCGAGGCCCCCGTTACAAGGCTCACCTTGCGCCTCACCGGCAAGGACAACGCCCATGTCATACCGCGCGACGGAAACGTGGTGGATGTCGTGCTCTCCCACGTTGCGGCGCGCCGCGTCGAGGAGCTCAAGCTGGTCGTCGCTAGGGACTGTAGCTGCGACAACGACGACGACGACGGCGAGATCGTCTGGATTCGGTAGGCCTCTACACGATCGCCATCGAGTCCCTGCCGTGGGAGACCCTCCGCGTGCTGGAACTCACCAACTGCCGGGGACTCGACCCACCGGAGGCTGCCACCGTCATGCTCCCCCGACTGGCCTCCTTACGGCTCCGCCACTGCTCCCAGCACATATTGTCTCTCCAACGCGTAATCGACGCCGCCCCGGCGCTCGCCGCCGTCCACCTAGAGTCTGTTATCATCGACACAACAGAGATGGAGCGTCGATGGCTCCACCGCTGCGGTGCTCTCCCGCTGCCGCCCCACCGCCTCCGATGCCGGCCGCCACCGTGATGGTGCTAGAGAGGTGCAAGTGGGACGAGATGGTGCCTGGCAGCCACCCTCACGGCTACGACGATGACAGGCCCGTCGCCCTCATCGCCGTGAAGTTTCACGCGCCCAGGCTGCGTCGCTTCAGGTACAAGGGGCTTCTCCGGCCCTTCTCATTTAGTCCACAGCCGCCAGAGTTGGAACACGTGGATCTGCATTTTTTCCGAGATAATAACATGTGGGACAAGGATCCAAAACGTGACCTCACAACCTTCTGGCGGTTTGCTCGGAGCTTCACCAGCACCAAGGAGATGAGGCTAAGGGTGAACCACCTCGAGGATATCGCTGTCCTCCGCGAGGCGAGGAGGGTCAAGCTCCTGCCGGCGTTCCACCGCCTTGAGCGCCTCGAGGTTTGAGGCGTCCACAGTCCGAAAGGCAAGAGCGAGGTGGTGGCAATCGCGAACTTGCTCCGCTGCTGCCCTGTGCTCCGTGACCTCCGGATCATCCTCACAATGGAGCATGACGACGACGGCGCCTCCAAAGGTTTGGGAAAGAAATTCGGATCTGATCGTGACAAGTCCGCTGATGGTCTCGATCCTTGCGGTGGTTCCGAGGTTCGAGCCGACCCTTGTTGTGCCGGAGGAAGATGAGAACGCTGCAGACATTCCAGGCTTGAGTCGACTCTGCTCGGTGGAACTCTCCGTGAATAGAGTAGGCTTGCATTTCCGGTTTGAGAAGTCGGATTGTCTTGGTGTAAGGATCCAGCACACGAAAGAGGAGCTCTACAATCTGATCGCCGCCTGGACAGAGGAGTACAGTGTCAAGGGAAGTTTAGGCCCGACCCGGAGGTGCGCTGCCCCTCGTCTTCCACCAAGTCTCGCTAGGTGGGCGAGGCACGGATGAGTGCGGCGTCGAGCATGTCGCCGAGCTGCATACTGGCAAGCTGCGTGGCAGAGTCAGAGTGGCCGGCGAGCTCCGTGGCAGAGTCAGAGTGGCCGGCGAGCTGCGTGGAGTGGCTAGCGAGCAGGTCACCGAGCTGTGCGTTGGGCTGCTTGCTGGCAACCTGCACGGCGGACAGTGAAGCCAAGTTGCAGCGCTGCACCAGATCCGTTTGGAGTACCGACACTCGAACATGAGGTGTCTGGCAGTCTCAGGTTGGAGCAAGCTGCGTGGCAGAGTCAGAGTGGCCGGCGAGCTCCGTGGCAGAGTCAGAGTGGCCGGCGAGCTGCGTGGAGTGGCTAGCGAGCAGGTCACCGAGCTGTGCGTTGGGCTGCTTGCTGGCAACCTGCACGGCGGACAGTGAAGCCAAGTTGCAGCGCTGCACCAGATCCGTTTGGAGTACCGACACTCGAACATGAGGTGTCTGGCAGTCTCAGGTTGGCATCTGCATAGCTGACTGATGCATGTAAAATGCATACATGAACTTTGCATTATATTACTTATATTTCAATCATATTTGCATCATATAAGGGTTATATCATTGTTTTATATTGATTTTGGGAACATTTCACAGTTTCCCTATTTTTCTGGAATTAACCCTGCACTGGCAGAAAACCCTATTTTCTATATTTTGATGTTTCAGGGACCCAAACGACGTCCAAATGACCTAATATTTTGCGGGGATCATTTTTTGGAAAGAACAAAGCGTAGGAGCGAAGGAAGCGAAAAAATGGAAACCCGAGGGCCAAAAGAGGTGGGCCCACGCGGCCAAGGATTTGGCCGCGTGGGACCCCCTATCCTGGGCCTCGAGGCTCCGATGCCGTTGATCTTCGTCCCCGTGTCTTCGTCTTGACCTAAAAACGACTATAAAAATAGTCCCCCGACGGCTTTCGGAAGGGAGCGCGGCAGAAACACAAAACCACGAAACAGAAGACCTGGAGCTGCAGATTGGAGGGGGAAAACTCCGGCGGGGCGCTGCCGTGGTGGTCTCCATCTTCTCCAACATCTCCACCATCATCACCATGATGAAGGGGGAGTAGTCCACCCCCTGGACTTTGGGTTTGTGGTGGTAACTTGATCTAATCTCTCTATGTATGATCATTGTTGAAGTCCATATGATGTGCCTTGCATAAGTATGGATCTATCTATGTAATTCCTATGGTGGATATTATGGTATGAGATGATATTTGTTATGCATTTACCGTTGTGTTGGATCTTTTATGACTTGTCATACTTTGGAGATATTCTATGATGCATGTGATGGTTTGATTTATGCATAATGCCTTGTTTATCCATGTCATGAGGTGATTGACACCACCAAGTGTAGATAGATGAGAGAGATGTGGTCATGCACACGAAATATGAATCATTGCACTAGTGTTTAGAATATTGTCCATTATGAAGTATGATGTATGTAGGTACGGGATGGCCGATGTGACAACGGCATATGTATTGAGTGACACAATACAGCCCAACATCCTTTATCTGGGGGTAAAAAGGAAGAAGTATGATGTGGGAGTGACAACAAACCACGCTAGCCTTACGAGGGTGACCTAGCAACACAAATGATTATTTTCTTTCAACTATGTGTTTTAGGACATGTAGCCGTCATAGAAGTTTACCATTAAAGCATGACAATTGTGTGTATTTTTTATCTATAACATGATAATCACCATAGATGGGAGAGAGGATTGAGTGAACCCATGAACCCATGTCCATTGTTCCTATAAGAGAAAACCTTTGTCTTGTCCTCTTGCATTGAAGAGGATTGGGACACTTTTACATTCTTGTTTTGTTACATTAAACTTCCATCCATTAAATCAACCATCTTGTTCTTTAAACTTGTTTAGTGCATAATCAACTAAAACTTGTGACATTTAGTTGTAGGGAATAGATAACTTTTCTTTCTTACTCCTGCGGATCGATACCCTAGTTCCACATTGAGAGGTGCTACAGTGATCCCCTGCTCTTGGGGGTTATCAAGTACTTTTCTGGCGCCGTTGCCGGGGAGCGTAGCGCTAAAGTTTTTATTCTCGTGTGTGCTAGTCATTAGATTTATTTTCAGTTCTGCATTTCTTTTTGTTTGTTTTACATCTTGCAATCATCTAAGCTTGGGGAGGTTTTCCTCTTTAACTTGTTTGGTTGTGAGTTTTTCTTAGATTTACTTTCAGCTTTGCATTCACTTTATCCATATATCAAAAACCCAAAAAAATTAGAAAATGGAAAACTATTATGAAAACGCCATGATAGCTGCTGAATTTAGAAAATCAAATGAAGGGAAAAGATTAGGAGGCTACATAGAGCTTCTAAATAAAATTTCTAGTGGGCTGCTTAATTATCATGAGGAAGAAATTTGTTGCTCTGAATACTTTAGACACTTTGAATTCCAATGCCCTTCCAATAAAGAACATGTTATTGCAACTTATCATACATGGAATTATGCTCACTTAGGGATGGAAGAAGTAGAGCAATTTGTTATTTTTATGGCAGCTTATGAATTATACACCTTCATTGATGAACATGAAACCTGCCCTATAGCTTCTCAATTTAAAGTTTTGATTGCCACTATCCTTGATCTCTGCATAGTTGAATTTAATGAAAATATCTATGTTGTTGACACAAGGAAGAGAGCTGCCCAAGAAAGCTTTAATATTTTGCAGGAAGAAGATGACAAAAGCCTAAGCTTGGGGATGCCCATGCAGCCCCGAGAGGAGGACAATGAAGAGCAAAAGGATGAAGGAAATGATGAACTAGAGGAGGAAGCAAATGAGGCGCCACCTCCATCATCCACATATGAGGTTGAAAATCAAACTCAAACTTTTATTGATGATGATATTTATGATAGATTTTCTTTTTATGATTCTGATGATGATGAGGAAGATCAACCTATACATAATGAGAACATCATTGATAATGATTTTAAAGATAATGAGGAATATGGGTTGGATATGTTTTATGATAAATCATTAGATGACCCACCTTGTGACATAATACTACCTGTGGAAGGGGTTGATGAAATTAAATTGCTAATAATAATGAACCTTATGATGAATCTACATTTAAACAAGATATCAATATGCACACTTCTTTTAATGATTCACATAATGGCTGGGTGCAAAACGCCTTAGGAGAAGATGATTCGACTATTACTCCTACTATACCCAATTCACTATATGATAGTACTCTAGATGATGGTCCTAATTTACTTGATAAATCTCCACACTTAGAAATAGTTACTACTTTATGTGGGAACACAAATAGTGATGGGGTAATCTCTAGTTGTAATGACACTCCTATTCATGCTAGTCCTACATTTTTCTTGAGCTCTCCCATTCACATCTTAGAGGAGAAGTTTTCATATGTTGAAAAATACTTATGTGGGCTGAAATCATCTTGCACTAATAACCATTACACCCACAACAATAATGTTTATGATGTTTCTTGCAATTATTTTGAAAGAGGAAAGCATGCTAATGAATTCCATAACAAAATCAATGACCCTCTTTATGTGCCTAAAGTATCTAAGTTGCATGATCCACATAGTTATATTGATGAATTTGCTTCTAGTGATTGCAACTACTATGAAAGAGGAGGTGACAAGTGCCCTCCTTATGCTTGTGAAAATTATAGGTTGTACACATCAACTGGTAATATGCGTGGTTATACTTTTGTGTGATGTGATTCATTCATCTATAAAATGCCCATGCATAGGAAGAAAGTGAGACTTCGTTGCCATTGTTTCCATATCTTGTGTTGCTTTTTGCCATGCTTTGACTTGATCATTATCTTGATTGGCATGAGCACACCTTGGGACCTTGGTATTTAGTTGCCATTTTACTTCATAGTAATAAAGTTTTCATCTTAGTGTTTAATAGAGTCTAAATAAAGTGCCAAGTTTTACCCGTTTTGGTTTGAAAAGGTTGCTATTTGTATTCGGAGATTTTATTCCAGCACGAATCTGTGCACGGTATGATTTTTCATTTCTATTCTGTAACTCTGAATCAGCTGAAATTTGAACTGTTGTTGCCACTTTTCATCCTCTGTAAGCGTGAATGTTTTCAGATTTTTTCGACATATTTAAGTAGGGTAGAAAAATGTGTTTTGCTGCTGCTGTTTTTCTGGACAGATTCTGTCCTATTTTGTTTGATGCATTCTTTGAACTTTTAACTTGAATCTTTTTATCCAATTGAGTTTATAAGTAGGCATACAACATTATACACTTTCTGGACATTCATATGAATTTTTGTTTAACGATTTTATGCAGCAAGCAATTCATTTGTCTATCACTGCTAATGTCACCCCACAGAAAAGAAATGGGAGAAACGGTGTTTTGAAGTTTTTTCACAGGGATTAGAGGAGATGCACCAAGAGCTATCCAAGGATGGTGAAGAACATAAGCTTGGGGATGTGGAGACAACCCCACTGGACCAACACACTCTCGGTTTGCACACGTCTAACTTCTGTTTTTCGATCAATGCACTTTATCGCATAAACTTGGAGCGTCTTTTATTTGCTTTTTATTTCAGTTTGATTTTTGTTTGTCTTGAGACCACCACTATCATTTATATATGAGAGAGATACTGAAAATTTGGGTTGAATTAAGTTGGATGCTATTAAAAAGATTGGGAAAGAGATGTTTGAGTTGATTCAAATGATACATATAGTTGCATGATTCATGTGCTTTTTAATGAGTATTAATTTGCAAGTGTTTTATCAAGAGCTATCTTTTATTCATGTTTTGATGCTGAATGTTACTTTACTTTGTTTAACATGGATTGGTTAGTTCTATGGACACTTATGCATGCATTTAGACGGTCAACTTTCTCCCTCTTGCTAACCCAAAAATTCCAACAAGTAAAAACTTGTTTTCCAACACCTTCAACCAAAGTTTTTCCAGTGAGTCCACCATATCTACCTATTAGCTTTATGCTATTCCGAGTATGTTTATCATGTTATATTGTATTATCTATACTTCTGAATTAAAATGCTTATGTTATTGATTGTTATGGGAAAAGTTGGTTAAAAAGCTCTCACGAACTCGATGCACACTTTACTTTTATTGCACTTAATAAACATGAACCATTGTGATTAAAATTATGAAGTTGTGAGCTTGACAAGAGTCTTGGTTGTGAGTTAGCTCATATGTGCTGTCACATGGCAAGTTTTCAACGTACTCTTAATTATATTTAGTTGATATCATGTACTTTTGTTTATGGATACTTATCATGGTGCCAAATAAATGCGGAAACTTAGTAAGTTTGAGGAGTTTGTATAAATGGCTAGAGAGACGCATGGGCCGCTAACCTAAGCCATGCATCATTCATGGTGGAAATTTACAGTGCACCAAAGTGAACATTCAGTGATGCACGTCATAATAAAAAGCTATACAAATAGTAAATAAAAGAGTGCTGAGATTGTTCATTGTCTGTTTGTCTTGTCATTTTGACATGGGCTAGTTTCCATGTCCTGAGACAAGAGGTACCCCAGTTGACGCTCTTGATGATGCTATTATATTACTTACAATGACTTTAACTTGAACTTGCTTTGTGGCCCGAGTTGAGTAACACCGTGGTGTAGGTACTCGTATTCACGGGGCATGAGGCATTCAACCCATACTTTGTCAAGCACATTACTCATATTTGCTTTCACTTTAAACTTTAACCATTCAAGATGCTATGATAGGGGTAATGAGAGCTCCACACCAATGAATACCTGATGCATGTAAAATGCATACATGAACTTTGCATTATTTTTACTTATATTCCAGTCATATTTGCATCATATAAGGGTTATATCACTGTTTTATAATGATTTTGGGAACATTTGATATGTTTCCTATTTTTTATGGAATTAACCCTGCGCAGGCAGAAACCCTATTTCTTTATTTTAATGTTTCAGGGACCCAAACGACGTCCAAATGACCTGGAAATTTACGAGCATCATTTTTTGGAAGGAACAAAGCGTGGGAGCGAAGGAAGCAAACAAGAGGAGGCCCGAGGGCCAAAATAGGTGGGCCCACGCGGCCCCTGTACCTGGCCGCGTTGGGGCCCTCCTTTTGGGCCTCGGAGCTCCGCTGCCGTCGATCTTTCCTCCACCGACTCCGTTTTGACCTAAAAACGCCTATAAAAATAGTCCCCCGACGTTCTCTGGAAGGAGCGCCGCAGAAACACAGAAACACTGAAACAGAGACCTGGAGCTACAGATTGGAGGGGGAAAACTCCGGCGGGGCGCTGCTGGCGTGGTCTCCATCTTCTCCAACGACTTCTCCACCGTCTCCATGATGAAGTGGGAGTAGTCCACCTCTGGACTATGGGTTTGTGGAAGTAACTTATGTATCTCTCTCTCTCTCTCTCGAGCTTTACTAATTAGTACCCTATGAGCTGCTGAACATGATTACTGTCATCTATGTAATACCTTTGTGGTGGATCTTTTTATGAGTTAATATATGTTTGAGATTGCAATGGTTTTGTTCAGTTATGAAAGTAGATGCATATTATGTACCCCGTTCTTATTTACTTGTTATGATCAAGCATGTTTATGAGAGCGTGTGAGGGGAACGTGTGCATTAGTTGGAGTAACGGGGGGTGGCTAGTGCAGTGAACGTGAGAGAAAGTTCTGCGATCCACTTGGGTGTTTTACCTTACTTTGTTGCCTCACTAGGGATAAAAAGAAATACCATGCTACCGGAGGTGTGGGTGTGACCATTGCCACTTCCTCCATGACTAGATCTGGCATGTTCTTATTTTAACTTCATGTCATGATACTTATTGCTATACTCTGAGTTATCTTAATTACTGAGGTGTTATGATTTAGTTCGCATCTTGGTGGAGTATAAGAGAGACTAATAACCAAAAGGTCTCTATGTTAGGACGTGATGCCCATATAATTATAACTTGTCATTAAACTGTTGTTTGCAATCTCATATGTCAACTCTAGTGTTCCATTGTCTACCACTTTATTAAAGAGAGAATGCATTTGTGAAACCATGAACCCCGGTCCATTTTTAATCATAAGAAACATCTTTCCAACCACTTTTACCACTTTTCCATTTTCTGCCATTATTAAATCCGAAAATACAAAAACACTTTTACATCTTGCATTCATCATATAAAACCAAAAATATCATTTATCATTGCTACCACCATCCTTGCATATTTATTTACCACCATTGCATATTTATTTCTTGTTTGCATTGCATATTATCTTGATATCATTATCACACCTTGTGCTTGACAACCACTAGGTGACGTTGAGTACCAAAACATTTACTTTGTTTTGTAGGTAACCAAAAGAAGGATAGGAAAGATAAATCTTCACTACTGATTCTCCGAGAGTTCGATATTAAACCCTCGAGTCACCCTCGTGGGGAAAACACGTTTTCCACTTACTACACACTCTGCACTTGGTGTCTCAACCTAACCCATTTACTTTTCACGCAGGTAACTACGTGAAGAGCCATCAAGACTGTTTTATGGCGCCGTTGCCGGGGAATCATTGCTGAAAGGTTTATCCAAAGGTTCCCTGCACTAGATCTGTTTTCTGGTGCCGGTTTATCCAAGGATATCTCACCAAGTCAACTTCATCACCAACTTGTGCTAACATCTAAGCTTGGGGAGGTTGCACCTACGTGAGCATCATCTTATCCATCTTTACCTTCAAAGCAATTTATCTTGTTTTGTCATTGTCTTGCATATTTATTTTCAGTTTTGCATAAAAAATAAAAAAAACACATAAAAAAACTTGCAATCATGGTTCTGGGAAACAAACAAGGAGTGAGTCCTCCATTGAATTCGGTCTCTAATTTTAAACAATATCATGGAGAAACATTAAAAGAAGCTTGGGTAATGAAAGAGAAGAAAGTTGAGTAAGTTAAAATGCTTACTAAAGTAAAGGATCCATTGCTTGAACTAGAGAATTGTAGCTTGCATGAATTAATATCTATCTTACAAAAATTTGCAAGTGATCCTTCTATTAATGTTAACCAAGCTGGTTTTGGTTCTTATATTGCTAATCATGTCTTAAAAGAAAAGATTGCTAGGTACAACCAAGAGGCTATGATACCACCTAAGTTTGGGATGTATGGATTCCCAAAGTCCTAGTAACCATTGGAAAAGAGACACACCATGCTATACTTGATCTAGGATCTAGTGTCTCTGTTTTATCTAAAGAACTATGTCGTGGGGTAATCACGGCAGATGCCATACGGGGTGGCTTAACTCGGGTGTGAGCCAGGCGACGTAGGATTCACAGAGAGGTAGCACACGCAGAGTTTACCCAGGTTCGGCCCCTCTGTATGAGGTAAAGACCTACTCCTGCTTGTATGTATTTGGATCTGAATGGGGTGTACAATGGTGTGCGCACCAGAGCTTGCGGGTGCTCCGGAGGCTATGGAATGAGATGAGTCCCCTCTAGGGTTGCTCCTTGCCGGCTTTATATAGGGAGCCGGCTAGGGTTTACAGGGAATGACGGGTTCTGCTGGCGGCGCTAGCTATCCTGCCTACAAGTGCGGCTTCGTGGAGCGCACTCTTCGGGATACACAATCGCAGACTGATTCGAAGATATCTGCTGCCGCCTCCCCGAGCCGTCATACCGGGATCCTCGGGGACCCGGTATCCTGGAAGATGTACACCGGGTGGGCTTTGGGCCACCCGGCCTTGAAGGCCGACTCGGGGTCCTGGGCCTACCCGGTTGGGCATCCCCCCATCATTAGCCCCCGAGTTCGTCAGGGACTCGTCTCCGGCTTGGTCTTCGTCTTGCGAACTGCCGGGTCGTGTCGTTGAACGAACTCCTGAAACAGAGAAAAAGAAACAACGGCTCGGAGTGGTGGATTTTGGCTTTTAACGTCCGGTCTAACTCAAGTTTTTGTTTGATGCCGGCTTGTGCCCGTTGGGACGTTTGCCATTCCGACTCGCCTCGTGCGGGTTGTCTCCTCGTCTTCTCCGCCTGACGTCACGGCATCTTTGACCGCTTGTCCTGTAGTGTTTGTCTGTCTGACGCCGAGTCGATTGATGGGACTTGACGGCGCATCGACTGCCTCCACCTCGGGATGGAGCAAGGGTAATGATGATGTCTTTTGACCCGCACGCGCCTGATCCATCGGTCCGAAACGTCGTGACAGGGCGTGGCCAAATCTGAGCCGCGTTTTTCGGCACGCTTCCGTGGAAACCGAGGCGTCGTGCGACGTGGCGATAGTGGACGACGTGGGCGGCGCCATTTACTGCGGTAACGGCTCCACTCACTGTGCCTATTAAAGCGGCAAGGGAGCGCGGCTGGTGAGTTCACTCCTCTTCTTCCTCGCGCTCGCCGTTTCTCCTCCAAACAGTTCGCGCCCGAGCTCTTCGCCGCACCGCCACCGCAGCCATTGGACATTCCTGCTCCTCCCCCTCTCTTCCGGCCAAGATGGTGGCGCCCAAGAACAAGTGGGAGAGGTCGTCGGTGACGCGCAGGCGTTGGAGCAAGCCGCCAACGAGGGTTTGTTGCCGCCGGCGTCGGAGCGTCGGTGGCGCATCGCCTCCGCGGATCCACGCCCGCGGCCGTCGCCGGGCGAGTTCGTCGCCTTCCTCGCGTTCCTCGAGCGCGGGCTGGGCTTCCCCACGTCGGAGTTCTTCCGGCGCTTCCTTGACTTCTACGGGCTTCAGGTACATGACCTGACGCCCAACTCGATCCTCCACCTCGCCTGCTTCGTTACCCTGTGCGAGGGTTACTTCGGGTGCGCCCCGTTCTTCCCGCTGTGGCTGTGGATCTTCCACGGCAAGCTGGGGAAGGGCGGCGACATGTCGCCTTGCGGCGGCCTCAACTTCCAAGTCCGCGGCGACGTCGACTACCTGGATCTCGGCCTCCCCTCCAAAGTGTATTGGAGGAAGTCGGGCTTCTACATGCGGGAGCCGGCGCCTGACGGCGAGATCGGGATTCCTTCCTTCTCGCCATCGCCGAGCCGGCCACGCAATCTTCAAGCTGCCGCGCGACGCCGACTTGCCCATGGTGCGCCGGCTGATGGCGCGACTCCAGGAGCTGAAGAAAGAGGGCTGACGGGTCTGAACCTCATCGCCACCTGGGTGAAGAGGAAGATCGCGCCTCTGCAGCACCGGCCCTCGCTGATCTGCGAGTACACGGGGACGAAGGACCCGCAGCGCCATGACCCGACATTGTTCGAGTCGGTAGAGCAATTCACGCTGCGGATGAAGCGTATCACGGTCCACCCGGCTCCCGAGTGGATCGTGGGCGGCTTGGAGGCCTTCTCCGCCAAGCATCCGGCTCCTGAGGTGAGTCCCTTTGCTTGACGATTCGAAATACTTTCCTTTTCTTGGTCTTTTTATACCGATCCTTCCTGCTCGTCGAATTCAGGAGTTTCGATCGCTTGTTGGGCTGCCTCCGACCCGCGGAGACGCTCCCACGGTGCTTGCCGGCCCCAACGACGTCGTCGAGCGCGACTCCGACGACGAAGCCGACAGCGCCACCATGGCCAACGAGGCCGCCTTCTCCTCCCGCCAACCGATCCCCATCCTGTCTGAGGATGAGGAGGAAGGAGAAGAAGGAAGAGAAGAACGCGCCGGGTCCAAGAACCCGGCGCCTGCTGAAGATGATGATGAAGATGATCAGCCGCTCCGCATCCGGCGGAGGCGTAGGCCTGCGGCTGAGGACGCCGGGCCCAACTCCAAGCGCTCCAAGTCGGCGAACTCGACGCCGCCGCCACCAGAGCGATCGGCTGGGGCTGCCGTGCAGCGCACCGTCGTTGCCGAGCGGAGGCAGAAGGCCTTGCGGGACATCCCTGCGAGGGCCCGCGCCGACTCGCCTCCTGCGCCTCGCTTCCGAGGGGTTCGGACCTCGACTCTCCCACCTGCGGGTGACAGGTCAGCTGCTGATCCTCATCCAAAGTTCCGTTGGAGGCGCTATCTTGAGTTTGACCCGTGCGAGTGTCGCAGGGCTGAGGACGCGTCCCTCAGCGACATGGAGGACGCGCTGGAGAGACTCCCAGCGGGCGGGCCCCGCGCACGTCACGGAGCCGACTGCGAGAGCGCCGACTCCTCCGCCTTCCGCGGCGGAGGCGACGAAGTTATTGTGCCCCCTCGACCCGAGGGGGCCACTATTGATGACACCGTGCCGGCTGGCACAGGGACGCCACGCCTGTGCCAGGACGGCGCTGATGGTGACGGCGACTCGCGCCGCCGCGACGGCTTCCTCACGGGTGGGCTGACTGCCCAGCCCCCGAGCTCCGTCCCGGGTGCATCTGCTCCCGGCCTGACTTCCGAGCCGCCATCCAAACAGCGATGGATGCGCACCAGGTACGTAGAATCTTTCTTGCACCTGTTGCGTCCGTAGCGTATATGTAGCCCCCAAGGCCCGAGTCGTGTTCGTAGAAAGCGGCTTGGGTCTTCATAGTTTCTGGATGCGATGTTTGGCGAATAGCGTAGTCCCGGTTTGCCAATGTCGATGTAGAGGCAGGCCGGTGGCGGGTGTGATATGCCACTCGGGCGTAGCCCCCGAGTTCCTGACTCGGCGTATTTTGTTTTTTTGTTGGGGCTAGCCCCCGGGTTAGCAAATGTTGGTGTAGAGGTAACCCGTGGCGTAGCCCCCATGCTTCTTCCTGATTGATCATGTCTTGTGTACTGCAGGAGCTGTCCTGGCTCCTCGAAGCCGAACAGCAGGAGACCCGCCGCCTGCAGGAGGAGCTGAAGAAGCGCGCGACGGCTTCATCTCCGTCGCTGAGCACCAGCAACTGCTGGCCGCGCAGGAGAGCCGGCACACGCAGGCGTTTGCCGCGGTGCAGGAATCCTGCGAGCGGCTCAGCAAGCAGAAGGAGGAGGCGGACGCCGCCCTCACCCAGGCGACCAAGGGGTACGGCGAGGACCTCGAGAAGCTCGAGCGCAAATCCGTCGAGGCCGAGCGCGAGATGAAGGAGCTGACCGAGCGGCTTGCCACCCTCGCCGTTGGCATCTGGGGTAAAGCTTTCATGCGCTTGTTACGTTTTGTGCCTACTTGACTTGTGGCATTGTTGCTGATTTTTGTTTGTTGAACAGGCGAGGAGACGGCTGGCCTGACGTCTGCGGAGCACGTCCACCGGCTCGGTGTCTTCGCCCGTGACGTTCACGGCTTGGCCAGCAAGGTCGTCCAGATGCTGTCGCCCAAGGAAGGTGTCCCCGCACCCGTCTGCAAGGTCTTGCGGGTTCTGGAGCTGATGCCCCAGGTGATCACCTGGGTGCGGGAGTCGTCGCCCGAGCCGGCGCGTGCGTTGCACTCGGGCTTGTGCGGGGCCGGTACAGGCAGACGAACGTGGACAAGATCACGGCCAGCATCCCGACCGATAGCAGCGGCCGGGAGATAGATCTGCAGCCGGTGCTCGAGTACTGCGCCCCTTACGCCTGCCGGGCTGCCAAGATGGTCGACCACGACGACTTCGTCTTCGACGTGGTGCCTGAGGGCAACGACCTTGGCGAGGTGGCGGACAGGGAGCCGGCGTCGGAGTACCTTTTTGAAAGGGCTTCAGCTCTGCCACCGCCGGCTGCGACGAACGAGGCGTCGACGTCTTCTGCTCGGGCGGCTCCACCGTCTTGAAGTTTGCTCCCCTGCTTTCAAAAGAGGGGTTATTTTGAAGTAGTTAGGGTTTGTCGCCTGCGGGCGAAAAATATTATGTAATGAAACAAGTATGATATGTGCCGGGTTGCGTTTCAGCGTGCGCCTCTGCGGCTTATTAATCTTTGTTTTGGCACTCCCATGCTTGTTTTTTGTGCGCTTTCGTCACTTTGTTTGTTTTTCGCTTGTTTTGTAAGCTAGTCGATCGTGCGACCTCGCCAAGTGTGCTTCGCGTGATTTTTTCGTGACGCGCGCGGTACCCATGGTGACAAAGTCCGAGTGCGGCTTCATTGTCAAGTTAGGTTTGAACCGGCTGCACTACTTCTTCACTTTGTGCGGGTAGCTGACGACTTGGGAGAAAACAACAATTTCTGTGATTTTGCTTCGTGAGCAGGGGGTCCAGTGGTGAGCCGCGCATCGTGGCATCCGGCTCTCTTTGACAACCCATCAATCATATAACGTGTGAGTAGGAAGAATAAAGACTCGAAAGCATGATTGAATCGAAACGATAGCCCCCGAGCGTGCCGGGTATGTATCGACTTTATTTCCTTGATTGATTACACAGCATTACAATGGATACTATGTATAATAGGGGCGAAGCAGGCTGATGTTCCATGGACGCTTGGTCTCCTCTTCCGACTTGGAGCTTTTGTTCGGCTCACGCAAGTCGACGAGGTGGTAGGAGCCGTTGCCCATCGCTTTGCTAACGACGAACGGTCCTTCCCATGGTGCCGAGAGCTTGTGCATCCCTTTCGACTTTTGGATGAGCCGAAGAACCAAGTCGCCTTCCTGGAAAGAGCGACTTCTGACCCGGCGGCTGTGATAGCGGCGCAGGCTTTGCTGATATATCGCCGTCCTGGAGAGTGCGAGTTCGCGAGCTTCTTCCAGGAGGTCGACGCCGACTAGGCGGGCTTCTTCATTTTCTTCCTCGTTGTAGAGGGCGACCCGAGGCGAGTCGTGCTCGAGGTCGGTCGGCATGACGGCTTCCGCCCCGTACACCATGAAGAATGGCGTGTAGCCGGTGGAACGGTTTGGAGTCGTTCTGATGCCCCAGAGTACGGCTGGTAGCTCGTCCAGCCAGCAACCCGGTGTTCGCTCCAGTGGACTTGAAGTCGCGGCTTGATCCCGGCCAGCACTGTCTGGTTCATTCTTTCCGCCTGCCCGTTTGATTGCGGGTGGGCGACAGACGCCAAGTCGAGACGGATGCCTTTTTGTTTGCAGAAGGCCTTCATCTCTCCTTCAGCGAAATTTGTGCCGTTGTCGGTGATGATGCTGTGCGGGTAGCCAAATCGGAAGATGAGCTTCTGGAGGAACTTGGTTGCGGTCTTGCCGTCGAGTTTCTTGATAGGTTCAACTTCGACCCATTTGGTGAACTTGTCGACTGCGACGAGCAAATGTGTCATGCCACCACGAGCTGTTTTGAACTTGCCCACCATGTCTATTCCCCAGACTGCGAATGGCCATGTCAGAGGGATGGTCTTCAGAGCCGCGGCGGGTAGGTGATCCTGCCGGGCGTACTTCTGGCACCCGATGCACCGACGGACGATGTCGACTGCATCCTGATGTGCAGAGAGCCAGAAAAAACCGTGCCTGAACGCCTTGGCGACCAGGTTGCGGCGCCGACGTGGTGGCCGCAATCTCCCGAGTGGATCTCATGAAGGATGCGCCTTCCCTCTTCCGGCTCGACGCAGCGGAGGAAAACTCCCGATGTGCTGCGTTTGTAGAGCTCGCTGTTGATGATGGCGTAAGCTGAGGCCCGGCGCACGACTCGCCGTGCTAGGACCTCGTCGGCTGGCAGCTTTTTGGTGGTGAGGAACTCGATGTAGGGTTCCCTCCAGTCGCTTGTTTCTTGGGTTACCGCCACCAGAATTGTATCTGATGATGGCGGGTTGGCGATGTCGACTTCGGCCGGCGGGCGTACCGACGGGTTGTAGATGGTCGAGGAAGACGCCGGGTGGGACTCGGTCCCGCTTAGACCCGAAGCGAGAGAGTGCGTCAGCCGCCTCGTTCTTCCTCCGGTCGACGTGCTCCAGCTCCATGCCGGCGAAGTGGCCGCCGACTTGATCGACGAGCCGGCGGTAAGCCGCCATGTTGGGATCATTTGCATCCCAGGTCCCCATCGTTTGCTGAACGACGAGGTCGGAATCGCCATAACATTTGATACGGCTGACTCCCATCTCCTTGGCCACGCGTAGGCCGTGTAGGAGGGCTTCGTACTCGGCGACGTTGTTGGTGCAGTGAAGTGTATCTGCAGCACATATCGCATCTTGTCGCCTTGGGGAGAAGTGAGGACGACTCCAGCCCCCGAGCCCTCATACATCTTTGACCCGTCAAAGAACAGGTCCATCTGCCGGCTTCATAGGTTGGAGCCGGCAACTGTGTCTCCATCCAGTCGACGAGGAAGTCGGATAGTGACTGCGACTTGATCGCAGTGCGGGCTGCGTAGCTGAGGCCGAAAGGCTGCAGCTCGGAGGCCCATTTGGCGACGCGCCCAGTTGCCTCTCTGTTGCGGATTATTTCAGCTAGGGAGATGAGCTGACCACCGTCATCGGGTGGCCCATGAAGTAGTGTCGCAATTTTCTTGAAGCAAAGAAAACACCGTATACAAGTTTTTGGTAATGCGGGTAACGTTGCTTCGAATCCGTCAGGACTTCGCTGACGTAGTAAACTGGCCGCTGGACCAGTTGCTCGTGGCCTTCCTCCTTGCGCTCGACGACGACCACCGCGCTGACGACTCGGTTGGTCGCGGCGATGTAGAGGAGCATCGGCTCCTTTTCCAGTGGAGATGCGAGGATCGGCGCCTCGGCCAACGTCTTCTTGAGTGCCGTCAAGGCGGCGTCTGCCTCGTCGTTCCAGGTGAACGTGTCCGACTTCTTGAGGAGCCGGTACAAGGGCATGGCCTTCTCGCCGAGTCGTGAGATGAAACGGCTGAGGGCAGCGACACAGCCTGTGAGCCGCTGCACGTCCCGGAGGTTCTCCGGCTTCTTCAGAGCTTCGATCGCCTTGATCTTCTCTGGGTTGGCTTCGATGCCTCGCTCGGAGACGATGAAGCCCAGGAGCTTGCCCGCGGGTACGCCGAAGACGCATTTTTCCGGGTTGAGCTTTATCCTGTACTTGCGGAGGTTGGTGAATGTCTCCGTGAGGTCGGCAATCAGGTCCGTCTTCAGCTTGGACTTGACGACGATGTCGTCCACATATGCGTGGACGTTGCGGCCGATCTGCTCGTGCAGCAGTTCTGTATGCACCGCTGGTAAGTCGCTCCGGCATTTTTCAAGCCGAAGGGCATGGAGACGTAACAAAACGCGCCATAGGGCGTGATGAAAGACGTCTTTCCTGGTCTTCGGGCGCCATCTTGATCTGGTGGTACCCGGAGTAGGCGTCGAGGAAGCATAGCGCCTCGCACCCTGCCGTCGAGTCGATCAGCTGATCGATGCGAGGCAATGCGAATGGATCCTTGGGACAGGCTTTGTTCAAGCCGTGTAGTCGATGCACATCCGCCATGTTCCGTTCTTCTTCAGAACGAGCACCGGGTTGGCAAGCCATTCCGGGTGTATGACTCGGCGATGAACCCGGCAGCTAGGAGCCGGGCTATTTCTTCGCCAATAGCCTTCTGTCTCTCACCAGTGAAGCGACGCAGGAACTGCTTCACTGGCTTCAGCTTGGGGTCAACGTTGAGCTTGTGCTCTGCGAGCTCCCTCGGGACGCCTGGCATGTCAGATGGTTTCCATGCGAAGATGTCCCGATTCTCACGGAGGAAGTCGCAGAGCGCGCTTTCCTATGCGACGTCCATGTGCGAGCCGATCACCGCCGTCTTGGAGGAGTCGCCCTCGACCAGCGGGATGCGCTTGGTCTCCTGTGCCGACTGGAACTTGTCGCGTGAGTCCAGAGTCGGCTTCTTGACGATGGTCATGTCGTTGGGGTCGACTTGCAGCTTGAGTTGCTCCAGCTGCTCCGTGGCGATGACGGACTCGGCAAAGACGGCGTTGCCCTTTTCGCACTCGATGGCGCGGTCGACGTCGCCGTGTACAGTGATGATGCCGTTCGGACCCGGCAGTTTCATCTTCAGGTAGGCGTAGCAGGGCCTTGCCATGAATTTGGCAAAGGCGGGTCGCCCGAGGATCGCGTGGTAGGAACTACGGAAGTTCACCACCTCGAACCAGATCTTCTCGAGCCGGAAGTTCTTGGCGGTGCCGAAGACGACGTCGAGTGCGATTTTGCCTAGCGGGTAGGCCTTCTTTCCCGGGACGATGCCGTGGAAGGTGGTGATGGTGGGGACTAGCTGTTCGTCACGCAATTTCATGCGTTGGAACGTCTCGTAGTAGAGGATGTTGATGCTCGACCCTCCGTCCATCAATGTCTTGGTCAAGATGTAGCCCTTGACCTGGGGCGCGACCACCAGAGCGAATTTGCCCGGGTAATCGACGCGGGGCGGGTGGTCTTGACGGCTCCATGTGATCGGCTGCTCTGACCAGTCGAGCCACTGGGGCACGTCTGGCAGAGTCGCGTGGACGGCGCGCCGTATGACCTTCTCCTCCCGCCTGGAATCGAGGCCGACGAAGGTGTGGCCCATGAAGCCGGCAGTGGGAGGCATGCCCTGCTGCTGCTCACCGTCGTCGTCTCCGTCGGGTGCCCGCTTCTTGGCACCGGTCTTGGCCTTGACGATTTCTGCAGTCCAGCTGCACTCGTCAGTGTGTGGCCGGCTGGCTTGCCGGGTAGGCTATGATACCTACACGGCATGGCCAGATCTCCGTGGCGGTGAGCTTCTTTCGCGGGAAGTTGCCGCGTTGGCTCTTGAAGCCGCGGCCCCCCGCAGCCGTGGCGGCTACAAGCTCGGAGCCGCCGTCACCCTTGCGTTTATGAGCGCTGGAGTGCTTGGCCTTGCTCTTGTTTTTGCCGCCTTTCTTCTCGTCGTCGTCCTCCTCGGAGTCGTCCTTGGTGACGTCGGACTCGGCGTACTTGTGCACGATGGCGAGTAGCTGGCCCATCGTCATGTCACCCTTGTGCGAGCGCCGCAGCTTCTGCTTGAGCGACTCGAAGGTGGTGTTGTCCTCGAGGTGGGAGTGCACCGTGTCGACGCTGAGGTGTTCTGCCGAGTTGATGAGGTCGGCGACTCGGCGATACCACTTTCTAGTGGACTCGCCCTCCTTCTGGACGCAGCGCTTGAGGTCCTCGACCGTGGCCGGGCGCTTGCAGGTCCCTCGAAGTTGGTGATGAAGAGCCTCTTCAACTCGCCCCAGGAGTTGACGCTGTTCCTGGGGAGGTTGTTGAGCCAAGTGCGAGCCGTTCCCTCAAGCATGAGAGGAAAATAGCGCGCACAACAGAGCGAAGATGCGTTCTGGATGCTCATGGCGGCCAAGTAGTCCTGGACCCAAGTTTCCGGGTTCATGGCAGCGTTGTACTTGGGCGCCTCTCTCGGTCCTTTGAAGCTGCTAGGGAAACGCTCGCCTCTGATGGCGGGTCCAAAGCATCTAGGGCCGACGTCGTCGTCGTCGTTGTTGTTGCGCGTCGCCTCGGCGCGCTTGTCGTTGAGGTGGTGGCGCAGATCCGGAGCGGAGTGATTGGAGCGCGCCTGCGCCTGGTTGTTGTTGATGGTGTGCCGGGCGTCGTTGCGGGCGAGCCGAGGCGGGTTGCCTCCAGCCCTCGCGTTGCTCGACACTGCCGGCTCCTCGTGCCGACTGCGTGGCGGCTGTGGGGCAGCGTCACGCCTGGGGGAACCCTTGTTTCCCTGGCTTCGGTGTGGTGCCGAGGCCGTTTTCTCGCTGGGTGGCGATCTGGAGTAGAGCTTGCCGTCGGATTGCGACATGTTCTCCTGCAGCTCCAGCGCCTTGTCCACCAGCTTGCACCCCTTGCTCCAGTAGGGGTTGTCCTTGACCCGGATCCTCTTGAAGAGAGAGGCGGCGGCAGTCATGCAATCGACTGGGGTGCCGAAGATCGCGAGGTCGGCGTCGTCGTCGCTCCGCGGCTGGGGTTGTGGACGAGCCGGGTTCGGAGGAGGCCGCGCGCCGGAGGCGGCATCGCCGGGCGAGGTTGAGGCGGAACTTGACTCGAGCCGCCGGGCTGGGCCCTGCGGCACTCGTCACGCTGCCTTCCAGCTCTGTCTCGCGCGCGAAGGCGTTGTCGAGCGCGCGAGTTGGTGCATCAGGGTTAAGCCGCGATTGCGGTTTTTGTGATGCCGAGTGACCGCGGAGAGAGCGGTCGACTGAGCATCGACCTCCAGCTCCTTCTGGCGGATCTCCTCCTGCTGGAGGGCCATCTTCCGGCGCAGCTGCTCGAGCTGTGTCGCCTGGTCGACGACGTTCGCCGGCGTGATCGGGGTGCTGAGCGGGTCAGCCACCCGACCTGCTTGTCCTCGCAGGGCGGCGAGAGATTCGTCGCGTTGCTGCTTTTCGCGAGCCTCCTGCTCGCGCCGTGCCTGGTCGCGCTGCTTCTGCGCGTTGGCCTCCTGTGGCAGCGTTTGCCGCCGCGGGTTTGGCGGCAGCAGAGTTTGCCGCCTCGCCCGTCATGTAGATGTGGGCGGGTGTCGCCGTGCCGTCCGAGGCCAGATCGGTCGAGCCCTCCGACTCGTAGTCGAGAACGGGCAAGATCGACCCGGGTCGTCGTCGTTCGAGATCTGGACGGTCTCGGCAGATGGGGCGGGTGCGAAGTGGTTCGCAACCGCGGTGTCGACGGCGGCTTCGTCAAGCGGGTCGACGGGGGAGGAAGTACCATTGTAGTTGTTGGCGACTCCTTCCTCGTCCGAGCCGCAGAAGCCGACGTAGGCGGTGACAGCGGTCCCGAACGGGATAGCCATCGCGCGAGTGATCGGGGCGTAGTTGGGCCTGCCCCAAGTGTGTGGATCGGCGACGTAGCCGATCCCTCCGTGCTCGAAGTAGCTGCCGGTGACGATGTCACCGCGACCCGACATGGCTTGAGGGCTGAAGTAGACGCCAGTGCCGGGTTCAGGACTCTCCATGAAGTAAATTCCAGCGATCGCTGGCCCCACGGTGGGCGCCAACTGTCGTGGGGTAATCACGGCAGATGCCATACGGGGTGGCTTAACTCGGGTGTGAGCCAGGCGACGTAGGATTCACAGAGAGGTAGCACACGCAGAGTTTACCCAGGTTCGGCCCCTCTGTATGAGGTAAAGACCTACTCCTGCTTGTATGTATTTGGATCTGAATGGGGTGTACAATGGTGTGCGCACCAGAGCTTGCGGGTGCTCCGGAGGCTATGGAATGAGATGAGTCCCCTCTAGGGTTGCTCCTTGCCGGCTTTATATAGGGAGCCGGCTAGGGTTTACAGGGAATGATGGTTCTGCTGGCGGCGCTAGCTATCCTGCCTACAAGTGCGGCTTCGTGGAGCGCACTCTTCGGGATACGCAATCGCAGACTGATTCGAGATATCTGCTGCCGCCTCCCCGAGCCGTCATACCGGGATCCTCGGGGACCCGGTATCCTGGAAGATGTACACCGGGTGGGCTTTGGGCCACCCGGCCTTGAAGGCCGACTCGGGGTCCTGGACCTACCCGGTTGGGCATCCCCCCATCAAACTATATGAAGTACTTGAATTAAAGAATCTTGAAAAATGCTCTATTGAATTTGCACTTGCTGATGATTCCATTAAACATGCTTTAGGAAAAGTAAGTGATGTTATGGTAGAGTTACATATGACATTTGTGCCTGTTGATTTTCTAATCATGGATATGGGGAATAAAACCTCTAGTCCAATTATTCTTGGAAGACCTTTTCTTCGTACTACAGGTGCTATCATTGATTCAAAAGAAGGGAATGTGAAGTTTCAGTTTCCACAGAAGAAGTGCATGGAACACTCCCCAAGGAAGAGGGACACACTATCGTTCAAGCTCCCTCATGAGCTTCGTCCTCAATAAACATCAAGTAAGAAGCCTAGCTATATGGTTATAAAGAAAGCGTTTTACGGGAGGCAACCCGGTTGTTTTTATTTGTGATTTTCTTTGTGTCCTCTTGCTGTAACAAGATACTTAGTGTTTAGTTTAGTTTCTGGAATTTTTAATAAAGTGCCAAGTTTTACTCATTTTGGTATGAAAAAGTTGATTATAGCGTTCGGAGATATTATTCCTGCACGAATCTGTGCACGGTATGATTTTTCATTCTTATTATGTAACTCCGAATGAGCTCATATTTAAACTGAAGTGGCAACTTTTCATCCTCTGTATGCATGAATTTTTCGGAATTTTCCGACAAAGTTAAGTAGGGTAGAAAAATACGTTTAGCTGCTGCTGTTTTTCTTGACAGATTCTGTCCCATCTTGTTTGATGCATGCTTAGAACTTTTAACATGAATCTTTATGATCCAATTGAGTTTATGAGTAGGCATACAACATTATACATGTTCTGGATATTCATATGAATTTTTGTATAAGGATTATATGCAGCAAGAAATCTATTTGTTTATCACTACTAATGTGCCCCACAGAAAAAGAAATGGAGAAACGGTGTTTTGAAGTTTTTTCACAGGAATTAGAGGAGATGCACCAAGAGCTATCCAAGGATGGTGAAGACCATAAGCTTGGGGATGTGAAGACAACCCCACTGGACCTACACACTCTCGGTTTGCACACGTCTAACTTCTGTTTTTCGATCGAAACACTTTATCGCATAAACTTGGAGCGTCTTTTTGTTTGTTTAGGTTAGATTTTTATTTTGTGAGACCACCACACTATCATTTATATATGAGAGAGCTACTGGAAATTTGGGTTGAATTATGTTGGATGCTATTATAAGATTGGAAAAAGGGATGTTAGAGTTAATTTTAAAAGATACACTAGTAGGAAAAACCAATTCTATGGTTCCTTATTCTGTGGCGCACCATTTAGCCGTGCGCCACAAAATAAGATTCTGTGGCGCACCCTAACTGGTGCACCACAGAATAAGCCTATTCTGTGGCGCATCTAAGCCTGGTGCGCCACAGAATAACCTTATTCTGTGGCGCACGGGTAGCGGTGCGCCACAAAATATGTGCGGGCCCCACACCCAGGCACGGGTCAGCCAGTTTTGGCCCTATTCTGTGGCGCACATGTCAGATGCGCCACAGAATAGGCTTATTCTGTGGCGCACCGTGTCCCGTGCGCCACAGAATTGTGCTCATTCTGTGGCGCATACTATGTGCGTGCGCCACAATATATTTTAGATCTGAGATCTCGATTTGGATATTTTTCTTGCCTACTCTATATCTCTCTCCACCTAATCTCCACACTCACGCACAGCCACACACACCACTAGTTCACCCGTGACCCCCCACCGACAGCCCATCTCTCTCCTCGTCTTTATTCCATCGCACGACGTTTTCCTCTCACCTGATCCTCTCTCTCCTCGTCTTATCCCATCGAAAAAATCCACCGAGGTCCGCCGCATCACCGTGAGCAGCTCGAGGGAGGAAGTGCCGCTGCCGCCGTCCAAGACGAAGACGGCGAGGGAGGGTGCGCCGCCGCCTCTTGCGCTCCACTCTGGCGCTCCACTGCCGGCGGCCACCACAGCTCCACCGCCGCCTCTTGCGCGTCGCCGGCGGCCCCCGTTTGGTATTATACTAGGCTCCTCATCGAGCTCGGCCCAAGCTCCCATGCCTCCGGCGCCGGGCGCCGCCCCTTTTGCGCCGGCCTCTGCCCTTCCCGACCTCCTGCGCGGCGCCGCCCCTCCCCTACCTCCCGCGCCGGGCGCCGCCCCGTTCTGCTGTGCCTTAGCACCGCGGTGCCCTCCTTTCAAGCAGCTCTCACGTCCAGCGACGGCGGCGTAGGAGCCAGGCTGGCGGCGCAGGAGCCCTCTCCGATCTGTTGCTCCGCCGCCGATCTGCTTTTGCTGCTCTGCGCGGCGACGGGGCTGGTGGCTGGGTGCGGAGGAGGGTGCGCCGCCACGGGGATGGAGGTGCCCAAGACGAAGACGGCGAGGGAGGGTGCGCCGCCGCCGCTGCACTGCAGCCTCTTGTGCTCCACTCTGGCGCTCCACTGCCGGCGGCCACCACAGCTCCACCACAGGAGCCGGGACCACCTGGAGGTGGAGGTTGACCGGCTGGAGGCAGAGGAGCCGCTCGACGCCTCCGACCGCGGTGGCTGCTGTGCCAGCCCGCATTTTTTTTTTTAAATCCGGAGAAAAACTTCTGTGGCGCACCGGGCTGGGTGCGCGCCACAGAATAGCCACTATTCTGTGGCGCACCAGGTGGTGCGCCACAGAATAGCTTATTTTGTGGCGACTATTCTGTGGCGCACCACCCATGCGCCACAGAATAGGTTTTTGGTGCGCCACAGAATAGGTTTTCTGTACTAGTGATACATATAATTGCATGATTCATGAGCTTGTTAATGAGTAATAATTTGCAAATATTTTATCAAGAGCTATCTTTTATTCATGTTTTGATGCTAAATCTTATTCTATCTTGTTTTAACTTGGATTAGTTAGTTCTATGGACACTCATGCATGCATTTAGACGGTCAACTTTCTCCCTCTTGCTAGCCCAAAAATTCCAACAAGCAAAAACTTGTTTCCAACACCTTCAACCAAAGTTTTTCCAGTGAGTCCACCATATCTACCTATTAGCTTTATGCTATTCCGAGTATGTTTATCTTTATATTTGTGTTATCTATATGTTGTTAATTGTTGTGGGAAATTTTGGTTATATAGCTCTCTCGAACTTGATGCACACTTTACTTTCATTGCATAAATAAAATATGACCCATTGTGATTAAAATTATGATGTTGTGGACTTGACAAATGTCTTTTGTTGAGAGTTAGCTCATATGTGCTGTCACATGGCAAGCTTTCAACATTGCACATCATCTCATTTAGTTGACATCATGTACTTTTGTCTATGGATGCTTACCATGGGTGAAATAAATGAGGAAATGAAGTGAGTTTAAATGAGTTTGTATAAATGGTTAGAGAGACGCCTGGGCCGCTAATCTAAGCCATGCATCATTCATGGTGGAAATTTACTTACATGCTATGGTGAACCTTCTGTGATACACCTTACAATAAAAAGCTATCTAATGATAAATAAAAAGGATGTTGAGATTGTTCATTATGTTTGTTTGTCTTGTCATTTTGATATGGGCTTGTTCCATATCCTGGGACAAGAGGTACCCCAGTTGACGTTCTTAATGATACTATTATTACTTACAATGATATTTAACTTGAACTTGTTTTGTTTTCCAAGTTGAGTAACACATGGAGTAGGTACTTGTATTCAAGAGGCATGAGACTTTCAACCTGTACTTTGTCAAGCACACTACTCGTATTTCTTTCACTTTAAACTTAATCATTCAAGATGCTATGATAGGGGAATAAGAGCTTGACACCAAGGATTACCATATTACAATCATTGACTTAAGTAGAGAAGCTCAGAAATTAGATGAAATTTATTCATGCTTTACCTCTACTCATATATATCTTTCCAAAGTGTCCACCTTTTATATTCAGATTTTCATCAAATACTCTATGACCATTATAGGATGTTCTTACTTATTATTATGCATACATGTGGTCCATAGTGCTTCTTCTCTTATGTTACACTTTGTGAATTATCATTGAAACATCCTTGCATTGAGTACTTGATATCACTTCATAAACTATCTTGCATATTGCTACTTCTTTTAAGAATGAACCATTTTACTCTATGTAGCAATAGTAATCACCTTTGATATCCATTGATAGTATTAAATTGCAAAGTCCATGTTAGTTTTATCACCTTCATACTCGAGGACGAGTATTGGTTAAGCTTGGGGATGTTGATGCATGTAAAATGCATACATGAACTTTGCATTATTTTTACTTATATTCCAGTCATATTTGCATCATATAAGGGTTATATCACTGTTTTATAATGATTTTGGGAATATTTTATATGTTTCCTATTTTTTATGGAATTAACCCTGCGCAGGCAGAAAACCCTATTTCTTTATTTTAATGTTTCAGGGACCCAAACGACGTCCAAATGACCTGGAAATTTACGAGCATCATTTTTTGGAAGGAACAAAGCGTGGGAGCGAAGGAAGCAAACAAGAGGAGGCCCGAGGGCCAAAATAGGTGGGCCCACGTGGCCCCTGTACCTGGCCGTGGGGGCCCTCCTTTTGGGCCTCGGAGCTCCGCTGCCGTCGATCTTTCCTCCACCGACTCCGTTTTGACCTAAAAACGCCTATAAAAATAGTCCCCCGACGTTCTCTGGAAGGAGCGCCACAGAAACACAGAAACACCGAAACAGAGACCTGGAGCTGCAGATTGGAGGGGGAAAACTCCGGCGGGCGCTGCCGGCGTGGTCTCCATCTTCTCCAACGACTTCTCCACCGTCTCCATGATGAAGAGGGAGTAGTCCACCTCTGGACTATGGGTTTGTGGAAGTAACTTATGTATCTCTCTCTCTCGAGCTTCACTAATTAGTACCGTATGAGCTGCTGAACATGATTACGGTCATCTATGTAATACCTTTGTGGTGGATCTTTTTATGAGTTAATATATGTTTGAGATTGCAATGGTTTTGTTCAGTTATGAAAGTAGATGCATATTATGTACCCCGTTCTTATCTACTTGTTATGATCAAGCATGTTTATGAGAGCGTGTGAGGGGGAACGTGTGCATTAGTTGGAGTAACGGGGGTGGCTAGTGCAGTGAACGTGAGCGAAAGTTCTGCGATCCACATGGGTGTTTTACCTTACTTTGTTTCCTCACTAGGGATAAAAAGAAATACCATGCTACCGGAGGTGTGGGTGTGACCATTGCCACTTCCTCCATGATTAGATCTAGCATGTTCTTATTTTAACTTCATGTCATGATACTTATTGCTATACTCTGAGTTATCTTAATTACTGAGGTGTTATGATTTAGTTCGCATCTTGGTGGAGTATAAGAGAGACTAATAACCAAAAGGTCTCTATGTTAGGACGTGATGCCCATATAATTATAACTTGTCATTAAACTGTTGTTTGCAATCTCATATGTCAACTCTAGTGTTCCATTGTCTACCACTTTATTAAAGAGAGAGTGCATTTGTGAAACCATGAACCCCGGTCCATTTTTAATCATAAGAAACACCTTTCCAACCACTTTTACCACTTTTCTATTTTCTGCCATTATTGAATCCGAAAATACAAAAACAATTTTACATCTTGCATTCATCATATAAAACCCAAAAATATCATTTATCATTGCTACCACCATCCTTGCATATTTATTTACCACCATTGCATATTTATTTCTTGTTTGCATTGCATATTATCTTGATATCATTCTCACACCTTGTGCTTGACAACCACTAGGTGAGGTTGAGGACCAAAACATTTACTTTGTTTTGTAGGTAACCAAAAGAAGGATATGAAAGATAAATCTTCACTACTGATTCCCCGAGAGTTCGATATTAAACCCTCGAGTCACCCTCGTGGGGAAAACACGTCTTCCACTTACTACACACTCTGCACTTGGAGTCTCAACCTAACCCATTTACTTTTCACGCAGATAACTACGTGAAGGGCCATCAATACCACATTGCAAACATTAACTTAAGTAGAAGCATTTGGAAGCTAGATGAAACTTATTCATGTTTTACCTCTACTTATTTATATATCTTTCCAAAGTGTCCATCATTTATATTCAGATTTACAAGACTACTCTATGACCATTATAGGATGTTTTTACTTTTCATTATGCATACATTTGGTCCATAGTACTTTCTTCTATGTTACACTTTGTGAATCATCATTGAACATCCTTACATTGAATATTTGATATCACTTCATAATCTATCTTGTATATTGCTATTCCTTTGAAGAATGAATCATTTGACTCTATGTAGCAATAGTAATCATCTTTGATATCCATTGATTGTATTAAAAAGCAAAGTCCATGTTAGTTTTATCACCTTCATACTCGAGGACGAGTATAGGTTAAGCTTGGGGATGTTGATGCATGTAAAATGCATACATGAACTTTGCATTATATTACTTATATTTCAATCATATTTGCATCATATAAGGGTTATATCATTGTTTTATATTGATTTTGGGAATATTTCACAGTTTCCCTATTTTTCTGGAATTAACCTTGCACTGGCAGAAAACCCTATTTTCTATATTTTGATGTTTCAGGGACCCAAACGACGTCCAAATGACCTAATATTTTGCGGGGATCATTTTTTGGAAGGAACAAAGCGTAGGAGCGAAGGAAGCGAAAAAATGGAAACCCGAGGGCCAAAAGAGGTGGGCCCACGTGGCCAGATTACTTGGCCGCGTGGGACCCCCTATCCTGGGCCTCGAGCCTCCGATGCCGTCGATCTTCATCCCCGTGCCTTCATCTTGACCTAAAAACGACTATAAAAATAGTCCCCCGACGGCTTTCGGAAGGGAGCGCGGCAGAAACACAAAACAACGAAACAGAAGACCTGGAGCTGCAGATTGGAGGGGGAAAACTCCGGCGGGACGCTGCCGGGGTGGTCTCCATCTTCTCCAACATCTCCACCATCATCACCATGATGAAGGGGGAGTAGTCCACCCCCTGGACTTTGGGTTTGTGGTGGTAACTTGATCTAATCTCTCTATGTATGATCATTGTTGAAGTCCATATGATGTGCCCTGCATAAGTATGGATCTATCTATGTAATTCCTATGGTGGATATTGTGGTATGAGATGATATTTGTTATGCATTTACCATTGTGTTGGATCTTTTATGACTTGTCATACTTTGGAGATATTCTATGATGCATGTGATGGTTCGATTTATGCATATGCCTTGTTTATCCATGTCATGAGGTGATTGACACCACCAAGTGTAGATAGATGAGAGAGATGTGGTCATGCACACGAAATATGAATCATTGCACTAGTGTTTAGAATATTGTCCATTATGAAGTATGATGTATGTAGGTACGGGATGGCCGATGTGACAACGGCATATTATTGAGTGACACAATACAGCCCAACATCCTTTATCTGGGGGTAAAAAGGAAGAAGTATGATGTGGGAGTGACAACAAACCACGCTAGCCTTACGAGGGTGACCTAGCAACACAAATGATTATTTTCTTTCAACTATGTGTTTTAGGACATGTAGCCGTCATAGAAGTTTACCATTAAAGCATGACAATTGTGTGTACTTTTATCTATAACATGATAATTAATCCCCATAGATGGAGAGAGGATTGAGTGAACCCATGAACCGATGTCCATTGTTCCTATAAGAGAAAACCTTTGTCTTGTCCTCTTGCATTGAAGAGGATTGGGACATTTTTATATTCTTGTTTTGTTACATTAAACTTCCATCCATTAAATCAACCATCTTGTTCTTTAAACTTGTTTAGTGCATAATCAACTAAAACTTGTGACACTTTAGTTGTAGGGAATAGATAACTTTTCCTTCTTGCTCCTGCGGATCGATACCCTACTTCCACATTGAGAGGTGCTACAGTGATCCCCTGCTCTTGGGGTTATCACTGACAAGTGGGCTGATGAGGCCACCCCCTAATCGCCAGACGGTCCGATGTCCACAGTCTGTTCTGGACAGCCAACCAGGCGAAGAAGGTGCATTTGGGGGGAGCCCAAGTCTTCCAAACAAGCCCCATGAAAGAGCAGGAGGAGGCACCGATGAACTACGCCTTGTAAGCAGAGTTCGTCGTGTAAATACCATTTGTCGTGAGGGTCCAAGTGATGTTGTCTTCCGTGCCCGGGGTTAATGTGATGTCCTGAATAAGTCCCGAAAGGTGAACATACTGCGCGATGATGACTCCCAAGTGCAGGAGATCGTTGAAGTCTTCGCTGTGTAAGTATTAGTATCGATCCCACGAGGAGTAGAAGGTATAAGTATTTATCCTCTCAAATAAGAGTGTCACTTCTCTTATTATCTATGCACTAGACAAACTAAAATGATGCAAGTGTTTTTGGGTTTTTTGGTGTAGAGAATGCAAAGCTGAAAATAAAATATGATGAGTGAAAGCTCTCAAAGAGAGAGAAAGCCCAATCCCCTATGCAGCAAGAGGACAATCTTGAGTGGTGTTTCTTATGTGTGGAAAACGTTCCCAAGGGCTACATGGATTTCATGGCAAAAAATATTTCTAGAACAACAAGATAAACATTTTGTCAAGTTTTAATCTTCTTTGGACGGTGCCATAATTAGGTGTAGCTAAATAAATAAACTAAACCCCTTATGATGGATCATGTGGCCAAGTAAATGACTGCACAAGAGTTATTAAGACAAAAAGTCCCACCATAGCATTACACTCTAAGGTCCCCGATATAAATCCCCTCCTAATGTAACTTCATGACTCGGTCAAGGGTTTACGTGTCCTCCCAAGTCTCCCTCAATCCATTACACTAGTGTGAAACACCTTCATGCATTACTCAATGTATGGTGCACTTCATACATTGTACATCAAGACAATCATAAAAGATAAAAACTTGACCAAATACTCAATACATGTTAAGTAGAAATCATTGACAATCCATCCTATGCCCCCAGGAACATGAGAGAACTACTCACAACGCGAAGACATGGTATGATTCAATGGTATAACTGATACAACACAATCTGAAAATATAATCTCCCCACAAAACAATGACAAGTAACAATTCACAAACATGTAGAATAGTACTTAGACAATAGCTAGGGTTCGAAGAATCTCAAACTATGAGGGGATGAAGTGGATCACGAAGATGGTGATGGAGATGGTGCTGGTCTTCACGGTGGTGATGATGGAGACTTCCGGAGGGGGGATGGAGGAGCCTACCGGAGGTGATTCCGGCAGCGTTTCCCCCCTCCGATCTTCTTCGGCGGCAGCCTTCTGTCTTCTGTTTCGTGTGTTTCGTGTTTCTCCGCCGCCCCCTTTCGCGAAACGCCAGGGGACCTTTTTTATAGGCGTGTTTAGGTCAAGACTATGTCGGTGGAGCAAAGATCGACGGCCACGGAGCTCCGAGGTGGAAACGAGCTGGGCCCACGCGGCCATGTACTTTAGGCCGCGTGGGACCCTCCCATTTCCAGCCTGTTGGGCTTCTGGTCTTAAATTTAAGCCCATTGCGTTCGTCTCGAAAATTCTGAACCGTGCTCTTTGACCTTGCCCTTTTTGGAGTCCCGAAGCTCCCGGAAAGTCTGAAACACCAAAAAAGATGTTTTCTGGAAAAACAGGGTTAATTCCAAATAAATGGGAAAACTATGAAGTATTCCCAAAATCATTATAAAACATTGGTATAACCCTTATATGATGCAAATATGATTGGAATATAAGCAATTAAAGTGCAAAGTTCATGTATGCATTTTACATGCATCACGCGATATGGTCAGCGGTGAAGTTGGCGATATTCAGGTCCGTGATCCACTTGTGATCGGTGAGAGCATCTCTGGCGCATCTCATCTTCCTCCGAGAGGCCTCATACAGATCCGGAGCGATGGCCCTTGGGGGGATTCCGTCAAGCCAGGACGAACCCCAGAAGGAAGCCTTTTCCCCATCCCCCAACGTCACCTTGGTGGCCGCATTGAAAAGATTCCTGTCGACGTCATCATTTGGAGTTTCAGTACCCACCCAAGGCTTGTCATCCGAAGCCCATTCATGCCATAGCCAGCGGAGGCGAAGCGCTCTGGAGAATTTCTCCAGGTTAAGGATTCCCAGTCCACCAAGCTTCTTGGGACAAACCTTGTCCCAGCTAACCTTGCACTTGCCCCCACTGGCCGTCTCACTGTTGTTCCAGAGCATACCTCTTCTTAGCTTGTCGAACGCCTTCAGTGTTCTTTTGTCAGTTTTGATGGCCGTGAGAAGGAAAATCGGCAGCGATGTGAGGACCGACTTGACGAGAGTCGTACAGCCGGCCCTGTTGATGAATTTTCCTTTCCAAGGCTGCAGGCAGGAGGCGACCTTGTCGATGTAAGGTTGCATGTCAGCGCGGCGGAGCTTCCCAAGGGAGAGAGGCAGTCCCAAGTACTTGATTGGAAACGGCGCCCTAGTAGCGTGGAAGTCAGCGAGGATGACGTCGAGGTCAAGGTCAGAGCATCATATCGGCGAGATGGAGCTCTTGGTAACATTTGTGACCAGCCCGGTCACGAACCAAAGTGCTGCAGCGTAATGGCTAGGTTGGTGACATCACTCACCGAGGGTATGATAACCCCCAAGAGCAAGGGATCACTGTAGCACCTCTCAATGTGGAAGTAAGGTATCGATCCGCAGGAGCAAGAAGGAAAAGTTATCTATTCCCTACAACTAAAGTGTCACAAGTTTTAGTTGATTATGCACTAAACAAGTTTAAGGAACACGGTGGTTGATTTAATGGATGCAAGTTTGATGTAACAAGGCAAGAATGTGGAAGTGTCCCAATCCTCTTCAATGCAAGAGGACAAGACAAAGATTTTCTAGGATGCTTGGAAATAAGGCCTAGGGATCATACTTTCACTAGTGGACACTCCCAACAATTGAATACATATATATTTCCTCTTCACTTTGCTACTCTGAACTATTCTCCCGTTGGATAGAAATACCAATCTACTGCGTAGGGCTACAAGAGCACACCTTAAAGTCTGAGTGAACAAACACCACAATATCATAGAACACCAAGACCATCGTGTAGGGCTACAAAAGCACACCTTAAAGTCTGTCTTCCACATCTAGGGAACCCCAAGGTCACTATGAGTGCCCCAAAATAGTATTAAACAAACACCACAATTTTATAGTGACATCCAACACAAAGAATAACTCATGGTAAGTATTTCTGTAACCTTTAGCCTAAGAGTCACACACGGTGCGCACACTGTCAACTTCACACCATGGGACAAAGGTGACTCCGGAAATTACATTAATAAAACCACTTGAGTAGCACAAACAATGAAGGAGAAACATCCATGAATTCAATTAGATTATAAAGCTCATGATCACATAAAGATCACATCATGGGAGAGAGAGATGAACGACATAGCTACCGGTAGAGCCCTCAGCCCCGATGAAGAACTACTCCCTCCTCATCATGGTGATGATGGTGGAGAAGATCTTGCTGTAGATGTTGATGATGAACACGCCGGAGGGGGGTGGAGCCCTCCGGAGGCAATTCCGGCGGCGTTTCCCCCCTCCGATCTTCTCCGGCGGCAGCCTTCTGTCTCTCTGTTTCGTGGTTTTGTGTTTCTCCGCCGCCTCCTTTCGCGAAACGCCAGGGGACCTTTTTTATAGGCGTTTTTAGGTCAAGACGGAGTCAGTGGAAGAAAAATCGACGGCAACGGAGCTCCGAGGGGGAAACGAGACAGGCCCAGGCGGCCATGTACTTTTGGCCGCGTGGGACCCTCCCATTTGCAGCCTGTTGGGCTTCTGGTCTTCAATTTAAGCCCATTGCGTTCGTCTCGAAAATTCTGAACCGTGCTCTTTGACCTTGCCCTTTTTGGAGTCCCGAAGCTCCTGGAAAGTCTGAAACACTAAAAAAGACGTTTTCTGGAAAAACAGGGTTAATTCCAAATAAATGGGAAAACTATGAAGTATTCCCAAAATCATTATAAAACATTGGTATAACCCTTATATGATGCAAATATGATTGGAATATAAGCAATTAAAGTGCAAAGTTCATGTATGCATTTTACATGCATCAACATCCCCAAGCTTAATCCATGCTCGTCCTCGAGTATGAAGATGATAAAACTAACATGGACTTTGCAATTTAATACTTAACAATGAATATCAAAGATGATTACTATTGCTACATATAGTCAAATGATTCATTCTTCAAAGGAGTAGCAATATGCAAATAGTTTATGAAGTGATATCAAGTATTCAAGACAAGGATGTTCATTGATAGTTCACAAAGTGTAACATAGTAGCAAGTAATATGAAACACATGTATGCATAATGATAAGTATGGACATCCTACATTGGTCATAGAGTGATGATGAAAATCTGAATATGTTTGGTGGACACTTTGGAAAGATGAATAAGTGAGTAGAGGTAAAGCATGCATAAGTTTCATCTAACCTCCAAACTCTCCTACTTAAGTTAATGATTGCAATGTGGTAATACTTGGTGTCAAGCTCTCATTCCCCTATCATATCATCTTGAATGATTATAGTTTAATGTGAGAACAAATATGAGTAGTGTGCTTGACAAAGTAAAGGTTGGATGTCTCATGCCCCTTGAATACAAGTACCTACACCATGATTACTCAACTTAGGAAACAAAGCAAGTTCAAGTTATATATCATTGTAAGTAATAATAGTATCATCAAGAGCGTCAACTGGGGTACCTCTTGTCCCAGGATATGGAACAAGCCCATATCAAAATGACAAGACAAACAAACAAGATGAAAAACCTCAACACCCTTTTTATTTACCATTGGAATAGCTTTTTATTGTAAGGTGTGTCATAGATAATTCACCATAGCATGTAAGTAAATTTCCACCATGAATAATGCATGGCTTAGATTAGCGGCCCAGGCGTCTCTCTAACCATTTATACAAACTCATTTAAACTTCTTCATTTCCACCTCATTTCACCATGATAGGCATCCATAAACAAAAGTACATGATATCAACTAAATGAGATGAAGGAGAATGTTGAAAGCTTTGCATGTGACAGCACATATGGGCTAACTCCCAACCTCGAACATTTATCAAGCCACTAGCATCATAATCTTAATCACAATGGGTCATGTTTTATTTATTGCAATGATAGTAAAATGTGCATCAAGTTCGTGAGAGCTATATAACCAACTTTTCCCATGGCAATCAATAACATAATCATTTTCATTCAGAGGTATAGATAACACAAATATCATGATGAACATACTCGGAATAGCATATAGCTAGTAGGTAGATATGGTGGACTCACTGGAATAACTTTGGTTGAAGGTGTTGGAAACAAGTTTTGACTTGTTGGAATGTTTGGCTAGCAAAAGGGAGAAAGTTGACCATCTAGATGCATGCATGAGTGTCCATAGAACTAACTAATCCATGTTAAACCAAGTGAAATAACTTTTAGCATCAAAACATGAATAAGTGATAACTCTTATAAAGAATTTGCATATTATTACTCATTAACAAGCTCATGAATCATGCAACTATATGTATCATTAAAAATCAACTCAAACATCCCTTTTCCCAATCATAATAATAGCATCCAACATATTTCAACCCATATTTCCAGTAGCTCTCTCATATATAATTATATGTGGTGGTCTCACAAGACTCAACAAACAAACAAAAACGACGCTCCAAGTTTATGCGATAAAGTGTTTCGATCGAAAAACAGAAGTTGGACGTGTGCAAACCGAGAGTGTGTAGGTCCAGCGGGGTTGTCTTCACATCCCCAAGCTTATGGTCTTCACCATCCTTGGATAGCTCTTGGTGCATCTCCTCCAATCCCTGTGAAAAAACTTCAAAACACCGTTTCTCCCATCTATTTTCTGTGGGGTGCATTAATAGTGATAAACAAATAGGTTTCTTGCTGCATATAATCCTTGAAAAAAAATTCATATGAGATGTCCAGAAAGTGTATAATGTTGTATGCCTACTCATAAACTCAATTGGATCAAAAAGATTCAACTTAAAAGCTCAAAGCATGCATCAAACAAAATGGGACAGAATCTGTCCAGAAAAACAGCAGCAGCAAAACGTATTTTTCTACCCTACCAAACTTTCTCGAAAAATTCCGAAAAAATTCATGCATACAGAGGATGAAAAGTTGCAACTACAGTTCAAATATGAGCTCATTCGGAGTTACAGAATAAGAATTAAAAATCATACCGTGCACTGACTCGTGCAGGAATAAAATCTCCGAACTCAATAAGCAACTTTTCAAGACCAAAATGGGTAAAACTTGGCACTTTATTAAAACTCCAGAACCTAAACTATAAACAAAATCTCTTGTTACAGCAAGAGGACACAAAGAAAAATCACACACAAAAATAACCGGGTTGCCTCCCGCAAAGCGCTTTCTTTATAGCCATATAGCTAGGCTTGATAGTTTTAATGATGCTCCCATAGGAATAAGAGTTGAATATAAAAGAGCATCAAGAAGCAAATATCAAACACATTTAAGTCTAACCCACTTCCTATGCATTGGGATCTTGTAAGAAAATAAATCAATAAAGCACAAAGTGACTAGCATAGGAAGGCAAAGCAAGTGCAACTTCAAAAATTTCAACAAAAAGAGAGGAGACTTAATATTATTGAGATATATGAAACCGTGTCTCCCTCTCTCATAAGGACCAGTAGGTTTTAAAGTACCCAACAAATAAAAGCAAATCAAGAGAAAGGCCAAAACCTTCATCATAAAGAGGATAAATTTAGTAACGTGAAGATTTCTATAACCATACTTTCCTCTCTCAAAATAATTTTCAGCGGCATCATGAATAAAATCAACAATATAGCTATCACATAAAGCATTATTATCATGATCCATAAGCATAACAGTACTATTACTCTCCACACAAGTATAATCAATTTCATTAGTAATAGTGGGAGTAAAACTAGCACATCCATCATTGTAATCATCATAAATTGGAGGCATAGAATAATCATAGTGAATTTTATCCTCAATAGTAGATGGACTGAAAACATCATAATCATCATTGTAAACATCATATATTGGAGGCATATTATAATCAACATAAATTTTATCCTCAATAGTAGGTGGACTGAAAATATCACAATGATTATAATCATCATATATTGGAGGCATAGTATCATCAAAGAAAATTTTCTCCTCAAAACTTGGGGGACTAAAAATATCACATTCATCAACAGCCACTTCCCCAAGCTTAAACTTTTCCAGAGCAATAGCAATAATGGTGTTCAAAGAATTTATAGTGATAACATTGCTACCATCATGCAAATAATTTTCCATATGTTTTTTAATTTTCTCTTCAAACACATCATGTCCTAACTCAAGATAGATTTCATAAAGCTCTCTAATTTTTTTTTGTTTTCCATTTTCTAATTTTTATGGGTTTTTGATATATATAAAACTAATGAGAAACTCACAACCAAACAAGTTTAAAGGAACCTCCCCAAGCTTAGATGATTGCAAGATATAAAAGGAACCTCCCCAAGCTTAGTCTAGTGCACACAAGAATAGAAACTTAAGCGCTACGCTCCCCGGCAACGGCGCCAGAAAAGTACTTGATAACCCCCAAGAGCAAGGGATCACTGTAGCACCTCTCAATGTGGAAGTAAGGTATCGATCCGCAGGAGCAAGAAGGAAAAGTTATCTATTCCCTACAACTAAAGTGTCACAAGTTTTAGTTGATTATGCACTAAACAAGTTTAAGGAACAAGGTGGTTGATTTAATGGATGGAAGTTTGATGTAACAAGGCAAGAATGTGGAAGTGTCCCAATCCTCTTCAATGCAAGAGGACAAGACAAAGGTTTTCTAGGATGCTTGGAAATAAGGCCTAGGGATCATACTTTCACTAGTGGACACTCCCAACAATTGAATACATAGATATTTCCTCTTCACTTTGCTACTCTGAACTATTCTCCCGTTGGATAGAAATACCAATCTACTGCGTAGGGCTATAAGAGCACACCTTAAAGTCTGAGTGAACAAACACCACAATATCATAGAACACCAAGACCATCGTGTAGGGCTACAAAAGCACACCTTAAAGTCTGTCTTCCACATCTAGGGAACCCCAAGGTCACTATGAGTGCCCCAAAATAGTACTAAACAAACACCACAATTTTATAGTGACATCCAACACAAAGAATAACTCATGGTAAGTATTTCTGTAACCTTTAGCCTAAGAGTCACACACGGTGCGCACACTGTCAACTTCACACCATGGGACAAAGGTGACTCCGGAAATTACATTAATAAAACCACTTGAGTAGCACAAACAATGAAGGAGAAACATCCATGAATTCAATTAGATTACAAAGCTCATGATCACATAAAGATCACATCATGGGAGAGAGAGATGAACCACATAGCTACCGGTAGAGCCCTCAGCCCCGATGAAGAACTACTCCCTCCTCATCATGGTGATGATGGTGGAGAAGATCTTGCTGTAGATGTTGATGATGAACACGCCGGAGGGGGGTGGAGCCCTCCGGAGGCGATTCCGGCAGCGTTTCCCCCCTCCGATCTTCTCCGGCGGTAGCCTTCTGTCTCTCTGTTTCGTGGTTTTGTGTTTCTCCGCCGCCTCCTTTCGCGAAACGCCAGGGGACCTTTTTTATAGGCGTTTTTAGGTCAAGACGGAGTCGGTGGAAGAAAAATCGACGGCAACAGAGCTCCGAGGGGGAAACGAGACAGGCCCACGCGGCCATGTACTTTTGGCCACGTGGGACCCTCCCATTTGCAGCCTGTTGGGCTTCTGGTCTTCAATTTAATCCCATTGCGTTCGTCTCGAAAATTCTGAACCGTGCTCTTTGACCTTGCCATTTTTGGAGTCCCGAAGCTCCCGGAAAGTCTGAAACACTAAAAAAGACGTTTTCTGGAAAAACAGGGTTAATTCCAAATAAATGGAAAAACTATGAAGTATTCCCAAAATCATTATAAAACATTGGTATAACCCTTATATGATGCAAATATGATTGGAATATAAGCAATTAAAGTGCAAAGTTCATGTATGCAGTTTACATGCATCAGGGTACCAGGAAAATAGCCGCGTCATCAGCGTACAGAGAAACCCGAAGCGAGGCCAACCTGTCAGGAATGGGTTGCAGCAGCCCAGCATCAGTTGCCAGATCCAAAGTTCTGTTCAGAGGATCAATGCCTATGTCGAATAGGAGAGGGGACAGTGGGTCCCCCTGCCGGAGGCCTCTGACATGCAGAATATCCAGTCCCGGAATGCCATTCAGCAAAACGCGCGAGGAGGCCGTAGAGAACAGTATTACCATCCACGCCCTCCATCTGGGAGGGAAGCCTCTTCGCTGCATGATGTCCAGAAGATAATCCCATCTCATCGAGTCGAAGGCCTTGGCTATGTCCAACTTGAGGAGAAGTGTAGGCGAGTGGTTCTGGTGTAGGCGCCTAGCAGTGTTTCGCACATACATGAAGTTGTCATGGATACTTCTATTCTTGATGAAGGCACTTTGAAAGTGCGAGACCAGATGGTGCATCTTCGGAGCAAGCCGAGTGGCCATAGCTTTTGCGATGATCTTGGGAATGATGTGGATCAAGCTAATTGGGCGGAAGTCAGTGATCGCCTCAGCACCTTCTTTCTTGGGCAACAACGCAATATTTGCCGAGTTGATGACATGGAAGTTGTTGACCGAGAGTTCGGAAAAAGCATCCATGACCCGCAAAAGATCAGGGTTGATGATGTCCTAGCAAGAAGTGAAGAAAGCCGTGGTGTATCCGTCTGGCCCTGGCGCTTTATCAGGTGGCATGGCCTCGATAGCATTTTTGACCTCATCAATGGAGAAGGGGAGGGCCAAGTCTTCAAGATCATCCACAGCTGGGCTAATCTCAGCCCAATTAAGATGCATCTGCCGTGGAGGTGGTCGACCCAGAGACTGGGAGAAGTGATCAAAGATTAGCTTGGCCTTGTCCTCATGAGAAGTAACCCATCCTTCATTCTGCTTGAGTTTCAGAATGTGGTTCTTTCGCCGCCGCGAGTTGACACGCATGTGGAAATACTTAGTGTTGGCGTCGCCAACCCTAAGGTTGGTAATCCTTGAAGCTTGTCGCTTTCTGGAGCGTTCCAGAACAGCAAGACCCATGACCCTCCTCTTGAGAGCCACCCGCAAGGTCTTCTCCACATCCGATAGCGGCCTAAAATCCTGAGCAGTGTCAAGCTGGAGGATGACATCAAGAGCCATGATGAATTGAAGCTTGTGGTCCGAGAAGAGGCTCTTGCTCCAGGCCCGCAGTTTACGAGTGGTGTGTTTCAGCTTATGATTCAACACATGGACCGGCTGAGTGTGAGTGGTCGGCTCCTCCCAAGCGGATTGAACAATGTCCCTAAACCCTGGCATCTTTGTCCAAAAATTCTCGAAGCGGAAGGAAGCGGGGCGACGTGGGCCGCTCTGGTTGGATAGCATTAAAGGGCAGTGGTCGGAGAGGGAGGATGACAGGGCGTTCAGGACATGATTCCCAAAGGCGAGGTCCCAACTAGCATTGCAGAAAGCCCGGTCAAGTCTGACGAGGGTGGGGTTGTTGCGCTCGTTACTCCACGTGAATTTCCTGTTCTGTAATTTGATCTCTTTGAGCTGACAGGTGTTGAGAGCCTGACGAAATTGTCCCATCAGACGCAGGTCCAAGTTGGAGTTGTTCTTGTCCGCGGCCTGATAAATGAGATTGAAATCCCCGAGGATCAGCCACTTCTCATCATTGTTAGGGGCCGAGGCAATCGCTTCGTCGAGGAAAGCCCTTTTATCCGCATCATTTGAGGGGCCGTACACCGTGGTGAGCTTGAAAGATGTGCCACATGCCGAGATACGCACGTCCGCAGAAATCATGTGGACTCCGAGGACGATGTTAGTCAGGGAGACGTGATCCTCATTCCATAAAAGAAGGATCCCCCTCTGGTGCCCGTGGCGGGCCTATGGGCGAAAGATCGAAGCCAGCCTCCTTGCCACTCTTCCAAATGGATCGTACATTTCTCAGTGGCATTTCAGCAATCCTAGCAACTTCCCCGGTAACTCCATGGCAAAGTAGCAATCCTAGCAACTTGGGAAATTTGAAAAGAAAAGAAAAAAGATAGGGTCTTCAACAACAAATTCACCATGCCCATGGTTTACTGGACACTGCCTAATAAGTACCTCACAAAGAGCGGCAAAAAAGAAACCTTAGACATCACCTTCAGATCACTAGTTCCTCTCTGTTATCTTCGGTTGTCCCTCCGGACCATGGGGCAGAGGGAGAGGATTCTAGTCTCTTAGCTGGTGTGACGTAAAATATTGTTGGTTAGCATGTGGTGTTGTGACCACATTGCTCAAGCGGTTATGTTGGTGTTGTCTTGAATAAAAATCCTCTAGCTCTGATCTCATCTCGTTGGGTGCTGATGAGCTTCGCTGTCATTTCCATGGATGATCGTTGTCTGTTGGCGTGGATCCATGGTCGTCGTTGATGGAAACATCATACTCTTCTTCAGCATCCCTTTCTTTCTAGCCTTTGAGAGCATGGTTTGATCTTGCTATATTGGTGTACGTAGCATGCCTACGTAAATAAAGGTGTGGTGCCCTCGCCACGGGGTGCAATTACCAATCCCTGTTGTATATAAAACGGTCCACTACTCTGGTGATACAACGGGGTTTAGTTCTCTACTAGTGGTTTTTACATATGTACTTTAGTGGCTGAGTTTATTGATGTTGTACATCGTCGGCAAGAGCTATGTGGGCGAGACAATGATGAGTTCCGCACGCAATTTGGGTTAGTCTTGGTTGTAATCTTATTGGCATCAAGGGCGATATGGCATAGCCATAGCAGCAGGTAAATTTTGAAATATTTAAATCCAATGTATAGAAAAATCATAAAATATACTCCCTCCATCCTTAAAAGAGTGTACATGTAACTTTTTTGTAAGTCAATTTTTCCAAAATTTGACCAATTTTATAGAAAAATGTACAATATATATATGACATCAAATTGGTATATTTTGAAACTTCATTTGAAGACAAATCTAGTGATACCAATTTAGTGTCATAAATGTTGATACATTTTCCTATAAAGTTGGTCAAATTTTAATAAGTTTGACTTGCCATAAAAGGTGGAAGTACACTTATTCACGGACGGAGGGAGTATATAGCACATGAGGTCCATTGTGTGACACAAATAAAAAATGTACATGTTCTCTTTTAGTGTTTGGTCCCTCGAGTAAATACCCCTTCTTTTTTCAGGGAAACAATAGACATTACTGGCGGCCTCGGGAGGGCGTGAAAGCAAGCCCAGCCCAAGAGGTAGCTACTGGCTCTAGTCTAGTCCCAAGAAGTGGCCTCACGGGCTGCGTCTCTCACGGTCCGTAAACGGCCCATCTAACTAATCAAATACTGATGCGGCGAAGAAGCCCTGGTCGGCGGCTCGGCGCCCTGCGCTTGGCAGCACCGGCGTACGACTTGGCCTCGCCGGCGGCGAAGTGCCGGCTGCCGGTGTGCTTTTCCGGGGCGTCGTGCACGCGCCCAGGTAGGCCACGTTGGCGTGCGCGATCGTGCTTCAGTTTATCTGCATTGTTTTTGCAGGCACGCGCGCGTGCACGCTCACGCTGCAGCCTGTACCAGTACCACTGAAAGTTATGTACTGTCTGAAGATCTGCTCCACTTGCCATGTCCCAGCTGCTTTTCCTCTTGACCAACCAGCTAGCTAGCCACTGATCCAGCGAGACAGTACTCCCTCCGTCCCGGTTTATAAGTCCTCTACGTAACCCTAGGTTATAAATTTGAGCAACATAATATGATATATATATTATAAAAAATATATCATTAGAAAATTCAGACTTTATATTTTCTAATGGTATATTTTTTATATTTTATATTTTATATTATATTAGTTAAATTCACGACCTAGGGATACGTAGAGGACTTATAAACCGGGACGGAGGGAGTACGTGTTCGGCATACGAATCTCACCTCCAATAAGTGCTATGGAGAGTTGGATACACACGTCGAGTCCAGCGAGTCAGAACGCACGCTATTCTATCTAATGGGATAGCGGATACGACCGCTTTAAACCTCAAAAAAAAAAAAAGAACGCACGCACGCTGATGCCAGGTTCTAGCTCCTTCTTCGTATATTTTATTGTCCGAACACCACGAGGAGCAGGTGACCGTATAATATGTGCTTACACTTAGTAATACGTGATAACCACACGCACGGCCTATGTATTTTGGCCCTAATAATATATAAATCGTAAGCCCAAAATCATTTCTTTCAAGAAAATTCTGCAGGAACCCATAACCTTCTCTGAAAATGCAAGCAAGCTTAGCTAGTCGCTGATAATTGGTTGTATGGTGTGGCAAAGAAAGACAAATTCAACATAAGAGTAGAAGTTTGTGCTTTGTTATGAGCCATTTGGCATGTGCGCAATGATATCATTTTTAACGAGACGAAAGTTTCTTCCTTCTTGCAGTTTATCACCTTGATCACCCACTCGATTTGTATGTTGTCTTTTCTCCAGCCGGTGGAGCGCTGGTAGGACATGGATTCTGGGTGCGTTTGGAAATAGTTTTTTTTTTTGCAATGGAAAGAGAGAAAAATTAAAGGGTACGATCGGCCGTCAGCTCCTCAGCGATCTCAGGGGGAGCAGAATGCAGCCAAACCTCGGTTCTTCCTCCTATCCTACCCATCTTTGCTAAGCCGTGACTTGCCAGTTCGCATCACGGTTTATCTTCTTCATTTCGATCTCTCTTTCACAAATCATTCTCCGGATGGTGCCAATCCTCATAGCGTGACACGACAAATTGGGAGAGCTTTCATGGAGTAAGGCAATAGCGTCCGCACAGTCAGACTCAAGAATGATGGCATTTGGATACCAATGCGTAGCTAAGGCCAACCCTTCCTCAATTGCCGCCAGCTCTGCCTCCAGAGCGTCTTCGCAGTACCGCAAATGTCTGCACGCAGCAACAACAACTTCCCAGGTGTCATTGCGAAGGATCATACCAGCTCCCGCCCTTCCATCTGTTGTAAAGGCACCATCCACATTAAGCTTTTCTATCCCCGTAGCGGGCAGGGTCCATTTCTGTTTAACCTTCTGACGTCCATCATGGTAGTGTTTCGCTAGTTTGAAACCTTGCTCCAGTGAGACAATGTGTTTGCCTTTCTCCACATTCAGCACCTTGTTCTGCCGTATCAGCAGCAAGGAGTCCAGGTAGCTCATCAAGAAACGTTTGGAGCTCTCCATCGGAGCCGGTTTCTTTTGGTGGGTCACTTCATTGTGGTTGTGCCATACTCTCCAGAGGGTCATCAACAGCATGGCACGTTGGACTTCAGTCATCCTAGTAAGAGAGTGGAGGAACCCGTCCGGGTCGTGTTCAAACAACATTTCATCTTTAGGTAAATCCCACACCTCACGCATGGTTTGCCACATGCTTTTAGCATGTGGGCATTTGCACATGGCGTGGAAGGTGGACTCATCCTCACTCCCACAAATCGGACAAGGATTCTGGGTGCGTTTGGAAATAGTTACACATGGCTTGTTCAACCAATACGGTAGACAGCTTCATTATAGACTATCATGTTAAGTCATAGGCTCCACATGTTAGTGTCTCTTTTTAGATGGTTGATTCATGTTTCAACCTTGTGACATATGAGATGTAATAAGTTTGAATGCTACTTTGAAATAAGTTAATAGGTGGCCATATACATCGTTTTGATGCAGAGGCTGGGGCATCTCCAATTCGAAAAAGAAGCTAATCGCTGATAAGAAACTAATTGATCCCTAGCAAGCTAAGCTAACTGTTTAGTCATGTTTACTGACCTGCCGATCGGCAACGCACGTATATATTGATCAATTGATGTTCTACCCTTTTTTATATGGACCTGTGCTCCAAGAATTCTATTGGCCTAGAGGCTACAGAATTTAACTAAATATAAGAGAAAGCTGACAATCATGGATTTTTTGTTTTACGGATGCAAAAATGTAATTAAGTTGGTTGCTCGGTAGTGTCCCAGCGAGTTGCTATCAGATGAAGAATTAATCATTCATGTCCCATGATCTATATTTGGTACTTGTGCACGTTGTGTGCACATGCGCCAGCTGCTGTACGAATTTCACTTCATATTCATTCAGGTGGAGATTGATGAGATGAATGCAGATTTGTGCCGCTCGAGCACCAGTGTGCTCGGGAGGATTTTTTCAAATTTTGAATTTAAATTTATAAAAATCCAATAAAAATCTTGTGATACACTACTGCAGGTAGTTGCATGCATGCAAGTATCGGTGTAGCAAAATATATTCATTACGCAAGCACGTGCCAAAGTCGTATCAGTTTTTTTTTTAGGGTCGCCAAAGTCGTGCCTGTTGGGCACGCGTTCGCACTGGACCCGTCCGGGCCCTTGATCAGCCTGCCAAGGTCAAATTAACCAGACACATAAAAAAACAAATATTTCAAATAACCCGCAGTAGATTGTTCTCCAAAAAAAAACGCAATAGATCCTTATCACTTACTAGCCGAGTGTATTTTTTTACCTTTTTTGGCTGCAGAAAATCAACTGCTGTAGTATATATCTTACTTGTAGTTTTGTTGACGTTTTCAATGTTAAGAAATTAAGGCCGGCGGTGCAGTTAATAATGTTGCCCGTGAACAGCTTCAAGGTGAAGGCACTAGTTAACTACACAATCCTCCTGATTTGCTTCGTTATCTTTTCTAAAGCAAAAAAAACATGGATGATATGTTTTGCTCTCGTACAACATGGAAAGAAACATCGCGCTATGTCGGCATCAATAGCGCGTTATAACATATCTGGAGAGTCCATCCTAAATTTTAATTCTTTTGGTCGATATGCTATTCACGTGATAGCACGCTGTATTGCGCTAAAATGTGATAGCGTTAGCACTACATTTTCTTTTTCAGCTTATCGACCCAAAGTGCTGAAGTTGCTTCCTATTTGTCGTGGTGATGAACTGCAATCTACTGGTTACTCATCTGAATCTGAAAATGGCATCGCTAATGCTGATGATTCTGAATAAGGAATTTATGTTATGTTTTTTATCCAGTGGGATGTTGATGTTAGGCTTCTAAAAAGTGGGAAAACAATTTTTATGTGGTTACGCATATATTGTTATTACATTTTTTGACTTTATTATTTATTCTTGTTAAAATCCTTTATTTTTAGCTATATCTAATTTGTTTTAAATCGTTATTTAAAATATAGCACGCTATAGCGTGTATAGCATTTCGATGAGGCCGCCGCTATTTCTCATAGCACCCTACTTTTTTACCTTGCGTACAACACACATAGATTCATTCTCCACCAGAGAGGAAGTCGACCGAGAAAGCAACATAAAGATAGTTAGGATGCGATGTACGTGTTGATGCTGGATCCATCAAAAGGCCAAGGCCAAGCCAATGGATGGATCGATATGGTTTTGATGCCTGCACTGCACTGCACTGCACAGCACTTTGCCTCGTAAGGAAAGGTCTTTTACATATGCTCCAGCCAGCCAGCCTGCTTTTCAATTGTGGCAGGCATCCTCCTCGTTGATCAGATCGCCCAAGCCACGCATAAAGCGGCCGGCCAGCTTACTTTGTTGCAACCTCTTTTCCGTCTGTCTAAACAAAAAGATAGATCGAGCTCTGACCGCTAATTGGGAGAAGAAAGAAGAAGGAATCTGTACTTGTGTAGAGCAAATTGTGTAAACCTGACAGAACATCACTACTAGTAGTTCTAGTAATTGTTAAAATTTGGGCCCATTTGGGGCAGCCCAATAAGCAATTTCAGAAAAATCTCAAAACCCATTTTTATGGCAGCACACATGGGAGTGGAGTGGGAGCTAAAGTTTAGTCTCACATTGCTAGTTGGAGAAGACAAACACCACCTTATAAGGTGGAGTGTTGTGACACTTGGTAAGCTTGTGAGAACAAGAGCCTCTCTCGTGCGCGCTTCTCCTCCTCCTCCGCCGCCGCTCGCACGCACGCACCGCCCGCCCGTCTCGTCACGACGCGCCGCGGGTTGCGGGAATCTCGCCGAGCTGAGCTTTATTTTTGCAGTCCGGGAAAACGGTTTGGACGGACGCGTCACAGTTAGTCGGTTCGGGTCGCTCCCGGATCGTGGGCTACTGTAACCGACCTAAAACGTGCGCGACGTGGACTTGTTCCACGGTGTACCCGTTAGGCTTTTCCCGAGCCGCACTATATAAAGTCGTGCACTGCGACACCGAACCAATCTAGGTTTTGCCAATCTCGCGCCTTGCGCCGCCACTGTAGTCTACTCCATCCCGTGCGCCGGCGTGCACCGGCGAACGGGACAGCAGGTTTCCGGAACCGCTCGTCCTTGTGATCCTGTACGGGAGAGGGCGAATAAGGTTTTTGGGAAGCGCTCCGCGCGACTGCTTTCAAGCCGCGGGCGACTCGTCTCCAACGTCGTCTTCTTCGAGCTGCTACTGTCGCCGCTCAAGCTGCTGCCGTCGCTGCTCCAACTACTAATTCATCTACAATCGTTCGGTACGTTCGTCACGTTCCGATGGCTGTGTTTGTAGATGTCTGGCTGCTGTTCATGTTAATTAATACGTCTAGTATTTTCGAGTTTAACATGTTAGTAGCTGTTGCGATCATGTTTACTATTCTGGAATTAATCATGGAAATTATGCCTAATAATCCAAAAACCTTATATTTGTTATAGGCAATTTCCTGAGTTAAACATGGGACATCTATCTGATGCGCTGAGGCCGGACAAGTTTACCGGTGTGGACTTTAAGAGATGGCAGTACAAGACCACACTGTGGTTGCGATCTCTGAAAGTGTTCGAGGCTAGTGAGGGTTTACCTGAAGGAACTATATCTGACGAGGATCAGAACAAGTTCAAGGAAACCAATACTGCCTTTGTGGGACTCGTTCTGAGTGCTCTTAGCAACAAGCTGTTTGATGTGTACATGCACATTACAGATGCCAAAGAGCTCTGGGAGGCACTGAACGCTAAGTTCGGTGTAGCAGATGCTGGCAGTGAACTGTACATCATGGAGAGCTTCCATGACTTCAGGATGGCTAACAACCGTTCTGTAGTCGAACAGGCTCATGAGATACAGTGCATTGCTAAGGAGCTTGAGCACGCTAAGTGTGCCTTACCTGACAAGTTTGTGGCTGGATGCATTATTGCAAAGTTGCCCTCTTCATGGAGGAACTTCGCCACAACTCTCAAACACAAGAGACAGGAGATTCGGTTGAAAACCTGATAGCGTCTCTTGATGTTGAGGAGAAGGCTCGGGCTAAGGACACTGCTGAGAGAGGTGGTGAAGGTCAGTCTAGCGCCAACATGGTGCAGAAGAACTTTCACCATGGCAAGAGCAAGGCAAAGAGCAAGTCTTCCTTCAACATGCCTACCAAGACTACTTCTTTCAAGAAGAAGAAGAAGATGCTGAACAAATCTGAGCTAAAGTGCTACACTTGTGGAGAGCCCGGACACTTCTCTGTGGACTGCCCAGATCGTGCAGACAAGAAAGGGAAGAAGCATGTCAACGTCGTGACCGCTAGCAATGCTGATGGGTACGGTAATTTACCGATTGTGCTTTCAGTATTTCAATCTCCATGTTGGTGGATTGATACGGGTGCTAATGTTCATGTATGTGCTGACATCTCTATGTTCACTTCTTATCAGGTCGCAGATTCAAGCGTCTTAATGGGGAATGGATCACATGCTTCTGTTCGTGGTGTTGGCACGGTAGATCTGAAGTTTACTTCGGGGAAGATCGTGCAGCTGAGGAACGTGCAGCATGTCCCTACTATGAACAAGAATCTTGTTAGCGGCTCCCTTCTATGCAGAGATGGGTTTAAATTAGTCTTGGAGTCCAATAAAGTAGTTGTGTCAAAGTTTGGACAATTTATTGGTAAAGGGTATGAGTGCGGAGGCTTGTTCCGCTTTTCATTATCGGATTTTTGTAATAAGTCAGTAAACCATATTTGTGGCAGTGTGGATTCGGATGCTAATGTTTGGCACTCTCGTTTATGTCATGTTAATTTTGGTTTAATGAGTAGACTTTCCAGTTTGAGTTTAATTCCTACTTTCACCATTGCCAAAGGTTCTAAGTGCCATAGCTGTGTGCAATCTAAGCAACCTCGAAAGCCTCACAAGGCAGCCGAGGAGAGAAACTTGGCACCTCTAGAACTCGTACATTCGGATCTATGTGAGATGAATGGCGTGTTGACAAAAGGTGATAAGAGATATTTCATGACTTTAATCGATGATGCTACTAGGTTCTGTTATGTATATTTGTTGCACACTAAAGATGAAGCTTTAGACTACTTTAAAATCTATAAAGCTGAAGTAGAAAATCAATTAGAGAGAAAGATCAAACGTCTTAGGTCAGATCGTGGTGGCGAGTATTTCTCCAACGTATTTGATGAATTCTGTGAGGAACATGGTATTATTCATGAGAGGACGCCTCCCTATTCGCCCCAATCAAACGGGGTTGCCGAGAGGAAAAACCGCACGCTGACCGACTTGGTGAACGCCATGTTGGACACTGCTGGTTTATCTAAGGCATGGTGGGGGGAGGCTTTGTTGACTTCGTGTCATGTCCTGAATAGAGTTCCTAACAAGGATAAAGAGAAGACACCTTACGAGGAGTGGTCTGGGAGAAAACCATCACTTTCTTATTTTCGTACTTGGGGATGTTTGGCGAAAGTCAATGTTCCAATTCCTAAGAAACGAAAACTTGGACCGAAGACAGTGGATTGTGTCTTTCTAGGTTATGCTCAGCGGAGCATTTGCTATAGATTTTTAGTGGTTAAATCTGAGATACCTGATATGCATGTTGATACTATTTTGGAATCTCGTGATGCAACATTTTTTGAGAACATGTTTCCTATGAAGGATATGCATAGCATTGCTAGAATTTCTTCTGAGATATTTGCTGAACCTAGTACATCTGTTGATCATTCTGAACAACCACTTGTTGAGGAAGTCCTTGAGAAGGATGACAATGAATCAGCTCCCAAGAGGAGCAAGAGACAGAGGACTGAAAAATCCTTTGGTGATGATTTCATTGTGTACCTTGTGGACAATACTCCCACGTCCATTGCAGAGGCATTTGCATCTCCTGATGCTGATGACTGGAAAGAAGCTGTCCATAATGAGATGGACTCGATTCTTTCTAATGGAACTTGGGAATTATCTGAACGACCCTACGGCTGCAAACCTGTGGGTTGTAAGTGGGTGTTCAAGAAGAAGCTAAGGCCTGATGGTACTATTGAGAAGTACAAGGCACGGCTTGTAGCCAAGGGCTACACCCAGCGCGAAGGCGAAGATTACTTTGACACCTATTCACCTGTTGCTAGACTCACCACCATTCGAGTACTACTTTCCCTGGCTGCCTCCTATGGTCTTATCGTTCATCAAATGGACGTAAAGACAGCTTTCCTTAACGGAGAGTTGGAAGAGGAAATCTATATGGATCAGCCTGATGGGTTTGTAGTAAAAGGTGAAGAGAGAAAGGTGTGCAAATTGTTAAAATCTTTGTATGGGCTGAAGCAAGCACCTAAGCAATGGCATGAGAAGTTTGACAGAACTTTAACTTCTGCAGGCTTTGCCATTAATGAGGCTGATAGGTGTGTATATTATCGCCATGGTGGGGGCGATAGTGTTATATTATGCTTGTATGTTGATGACATACTGATTTTCGGTACAAGCATGATAGTGATAAATGAGGTCAAGTCTTTCCTGTCAAAGAGCTTTGATATGAAAGATCTGGGACAAGCTGATGTGATCCTGAACATTAAGCTGATTAGGGATGAGAGTGGGATTACGTTAACGCAATCACACTATGTTGAGAAGGTCTTGAGCCGCTTTGGTTATATAGACAGCAAGCCTTCTCCAACACCCTATGATCCCAGTGTGACACTCAGAAAGAACAAAAAGGAAACGAGAGATCAATTAAGATATTCTCAAGTGATCGGTTCACTCATGTACCTTGCGAGCGCGACGAGACCTGATATCTCTTTTGCTGTGAGCAAGTTGAGCAGGTTCATGTCTAACCCGGGTATTGATCATTGGCATGCACTTGAAAGGGTCATGCGCTATCTGAACGGTACAATGAGTTATGGGATTCACTATTCAGGGCACCCTGCGGTGCTTGAGGGATACTGTGATGCGAACTGGATCTCAGATGTTGATGAGCTCTACGCCACAAGTGGATATGCATTTATTCTTGGAGGTGGCGCAGTGTCATGGAGGTCTTGCAAACAGACCATTTTGACGAGGTCAACCATGGAAGCAGAACTTGCTGCTTTAGATACAGCTTCTGTTGAGGCAGAATGGCTGCGTGAGCTCTTGATGGACTTGCCGGTGGTTGAGAAACCATTACCGGCCATCCTTATGAACTGTGACAACCAAACGGTTATTACGAAAGTGAACAGTGCTAAGGATAATGCGAAGTCATCAAGACACGTCAAGAGACGCTTGAAGTCTGTCAGGAAAATGAGAAACTCCGGAGTAATAACTGTTAGTTATATTCAAACAGACAAAAACCTGGCAGATCCCTTTACGAAGGGACTATCACGTAATGTGATAGATAGTGCATCGAGGGAGATGGGGTTGAGACCCGTGAGCGTTACACCATAGTGGTAACCCAACCTATGTGATCGGAGATCCCGTGAATTAGGACCTGGGAAGAACAAGCTAGTGGTTTAACTGAGGAGAGTTATTTTGTAACCCTCTCCGTGGGAAGATGCATAACTCTCACATTCTGTAAGGCAGGTTGGCAATATGCCTTAATGTGTTTCTGTTGGCTATTCGTAGCAAAGGTGCTATCCTACAGAGCGACCTTGAAAGAACACACCTATATGAGTCCGACTGTTAAACGTCGCAGTCTATGAGATTTGGGTGATCTCTAGTAAGCTCATGAAGAGACCAGGGAGTATGACGCATATGCTCCACCCGCGGGGTAGGCTACTGGCAGCCACGTACTGGTTATGACTTTGAGTGAAGTCTATTGGCACCAAACTTGCAATTCAAGGTTCGTCCATTGTTCAAGTTGCTGGTAGATGTAGCTTGAAGCTCTAGGCGGAAGTTCAACTTAACAGTCTCTGCTGAAACACTGGTATATAAACAAGAAACGAGGTTTGGCAAAATCTCTAAATGGGAATTTGAGATCTGGTGGGGGATTGTTAAAATTTGGGCCCATTTGGGCAGCCCAATAAGCAATTTCAGAAAATCTCAAATCCCATTTTTATGGCAGCACACATGGAGTGGAGTGGGAGCTAAAGTTTAGTCCCACATTGCTAGTTGGAGGAGACAAACACCACCTTATAAGGTGGAGTGTTGTGACACTTGGTAAGCTTGTGAGAACAAGAGGCTCTCTCGTGCGCACTCCTCCTCCTCCTCCGCCGCCGCCGCTCGCACGCACGCACCGCACCGCCCGCCCGTCTCGTCACGACGCGCGCGCCGCGGGTTGCGGGAATCTCGCCGAGCCGAGCTTTATTTTTGCAGTCCGGGAAAACGGTTTGGACGGACGCGTCACAGTTAGTCGGTTCGGGTCGCTCCCGGATCGTGGGCTACTGTAACCGACCTAAAACGTGCGCGACGTGGACTTGGCCCACGTTGTACCCGTTAGGGTTTTCCCGAGCCGCACTATATAAAGTCGTGCACTGCGACACCGAACCAATCTAGGTTTTGCCAATCTCGTGCCTTGCGCCGCCACCGTAGTCTACTCCATCCCGTGCGCCGGCGTGCACGGCGAACGGGACAGCAGGTCTCCGGAACCGCTCGTCCTTGTGATCCTGTACGGGAGAGGGCGAATAAGGTTTTTGGGAAGCGCTCCGCGCGACTGCTTTCAAGTTCTTCATCACGGCTCGACTTCCTGGACGATCTCCGGGTCCGCGGGCGACTCGTCTCCAACGTCGTCTTCTTCGAGCTGCTACTGTCGCCGCTCAAGCTGCTGCCGTCGCTGCTCCAACTACTACTCCATCTACAATCGTTTGGTACGTTCGTCACGTTCCGATGGCTGTGTTTGTAGATGTCTGGCTGCTGTTCATGTTAATTAATACGTCTAGTATTTTTGAGTTTAACATGTTAGTAGCTGTTGCGATCATGTTTACTATTCTGGAATTAATCATGAAAATTATGCCTAATAATCCAACAGTAATCTCATACTCGCTGTGAAGGGAGTTTGTTCCAACAAAGTTACCGGCCATGCACGTTATATTGTCGGCCGGGGCCGGCTAGGTAAGATCGAGAAACCGTAGTTCTCTTTATTTCTCACGCACGCCTTGGCAAGCTAGCTAGGGCCTATACCTAAGCTAGCACGCGTAACGAGAGGCCAAAATCCGGAGCAAAAAGGTCGTCGCATGATAGCATCCATCCATGTACTCGCCGAGCGACGAGAGTATGCCTTGCACTATAGGGTCACGGCATAACGGAACAACTTTTAACCGTTGGTGACATGATGACACGGACAGATACATGCACTAATTAAGTTCTTGACGGAAATTAATGCAGACAGGCAGGCAGGCAAGCAAGTGCACTACTAAAAAGGAGTGGTTAATCTACGCGTGCTTAAGTTGAGTTTGTGGTTCCCCGTGTGCACCACCGACCAAGTTCAGGCTAAAAAAGGCGTCGCATAGTACTCACTATATTCTTTTTTGTTTGGTATGAGGTGGCTTATCACGTGTACCACGCGATAATGTAAGATAGTCTACCTACGGAAATACGTTTTGGATCTCGGGCACCAGTGCTCCTGGTGCCCAATTTTTTTAAAAAACTTTATTCTTTTGCCCAAAAATCACACAAAAAAAATCACACAGGTAGTAGTCTACATGTGTGCTTAACTCATAAATTTGCAAAAAATAATTCGAAATAATTTGACCTGTGCAAAAATAAGAAATCTGGGCATGTTTGCACTTTTTGAATTTGCTTTGCTGACTGCTGATATTTGTTATTTTCACACAGCCTGCAAATATTAACATTTTTTTTTGTGATTTTTCCTACGGTAATGAACATTCAAATCTACATGCTTGATTGTTTTCAGAATTTTATGTGTAACAACAATTTTTTGAAAAAAAAAATTGGGGCACCAGGAGCACTGGTGCCCGGGTGCCAAAACTCCGCTTCCACCTAGCTAATATTACAATATCGACTATATACATATTAAAATGAGTTGATTCTATATATAAAATACGTTTAGATATATTTGAATCAAGAAAAAACTAAAATGGTTTACATTAGTGAACAGAGTGAGTAGTACAGGCCACACACTGACACATATACTTTGTGAGGTGCTGTACCCGTGCGCACCACCGACCGAGTTTAGGCCAAAAAAAGATGTCGCGGTCAGGCCGAGCACCATACCACGTATAGTATATTACTCACTTCGTTCACTAATGTAACGTATTCTATCTAATACGGAGTATTTCAGTATTGACTATATACATATTGAAATGAGTGAATATATGTATAAAATAAGTCCACACACACTGACACAGATGCTTTGCGATGCTCCTCGCCCCACACTGGAATCGAAGTTGCCACGACGGGAAGCTAGTAGGGTTCAACGGACACAAGATTGTTAATTAAAAGCACTTACTACCTAGTACTCAATTATGCTGATTAACAGGCATAGGTACTGTAGAAATTTCACTGTTATCCACCGTACATGCATGCATCGATACTACTCCCATTAACTGGTAAGCTTGCCCATGACACTGATGTGGATTCAATATTCAGCTTTTAAGTAAGGCTTGGAGTTTATTCTTCCGGGAGATTAATCCCACAATTTTTTGATTGGGGGCCATTTGGCCGGTGATGTAAAAACCTTATGCCTCAAACTCCTTCTTAATCAATAGAATGAGGCAAATCTTTTGCCCCCCTTTCAAAAAAAAACTATGTTGGCGCCCCCACACATTTGGATTGGATTATGCGTGAAAGAACTAAGCAAAGACATATCAAACCAAGGGCCGGTCAATGTATACAAGATGGCTTCTCAACTACAGGGATGTGTATGTCTAGAGGATCGAGTTACCAGTTCTTGAGAGCATCTCCACTCGCGGCGTCCAAATGGGCGCCCAAAGGCCGTCCGGACAGCCCTTTGGGCGCCGTCCGGACTGCCTTGCCCATTTGGGCGTCCTCGCTCCCCACTCGCGACGCCCAAACTAAAAAAAATTAAATTTAAACTTCGACAAATTTTATTCAAATTTTAGGAAAGTTTACAGATTTGAATGAAATTTAAAAAAACTAAACCTAAATCTACTGGCGGCCGCGGTGGCGGCGCCTGAAGGCGTAGCAGGGGTCCTCGTCTTCCTCCTCCTTCTTCACGCCGCTTGCTCCTGCGCCGTCGTCTTCCTTCTTGACGCGGCTAGGGCCGGCGTCGCCGTCGCCGGTGAGGTCGACGTACGGCACGCCAGTTTCAATGGCGTGCATGTACGCCGACCAGGCGCAGGCAGATGGCCCGTCCATGGGCGGCACGTCCTCCATGGACGCGGCTTCCGCGGCCCGCAGGAGCTCGTCGTCGTCCTGGGCCGCCTGCGCCGCCAGGAGCTCGGCGTAGAGCATCGTCGGCTCCGCCTTCACCTTCATCGGCTCCGGCTTCGGCGAGAGCAGAACGCGGGAGAGGGAGGAGGAGGAGCGCGATGAAGACGCTCGCGAGGACGACGCCCGCGACGACGACCCTGTTGAGCGCGAGGACGACGTGCGCGGTGCCCACACGTTGGCTGGCGGCGCCGGAGGCGGAGCGTGGGGCCACTCCAGCAGGGAGCCGCCGTTGGCGATGTGGTCCATGACGGCCTGGAGCGTGCGGCCGCGCACGCTCCAGAACGCCTCGCGCCCGGCGACGTTCTTGTCCCTGGGCGCCAGGCCGGGGCCTTCCCACCGGTTCATCTCCTCCTCGAAGAGGCGCTGGAACGCCTCCTCGTACCGGGCGGCGTTGCCCGGGTCCTCCGGGTTCCAGCGCGGGTCGTCGCGCATCTCCGGCGTCAGTTCGTGCCAGTAGTGCGCGATCTGGGCCGCGTGGAAGTCGCGTTTCGACCACGTCAGCGGCCGCGGCACCGGGATGCCGCGCACGGAGATGGCGTAGCCGTGGCCAACGCGCATGTCCGGCGGCACTAGGTAGCCGTTGTCGCGCAGCGCCTCGGACTGCTCCTTCAGCAGGGTGCGCGGCGCGAAGCCGTTCGCCGCGGCGCCACCGGTACGCCTCCAGTTGCCGGCCATCTCTAGGGTTTGCGGTGGCGGCGAGTGTGGCGTGTGGGGAGAGAGGGGGAGCGGTGGCGGCGAGTGTGGCGAGTGAACGCGGAGGCGACGGCCTTTTATTGCCGCCGGAGAGCGGTGGCATTAACGCCGCTCGACTCGAAAAGGCGCGTCGCATTCACTTCGGCGAGCAGAGGACGCGAGGGCTCACTGGCCGCCGGCCGGCCGTGAAAACGAGGAGTCGCCACGCGGCACGCGCCTTTGACGACGCCTTTGACCACGGCAGGGCGTGGCCGTGTCACTGCCAGGCGTGGCCCGCGCGTCGGAGGCGTGCGTTTCCTTCCGTCCGGGGCCGCCCGAAGCCTCCCCAAGTTGAGAGCGTGGGCTGGGCGTGCCGGACACAAAACTGGGCCGCGCCGGACCGAATTCGCGTTTGGGCGCCGCGAGTGGGCGCGAATTTGTGTCCGGCACGCCCCAAAGGCGTTTGGGCGGCCGTTTGGGTGCCCCGACTGGAAAAGCTCTGATGCATGGGATACTTAAGCAACCTTCGGCCCAATCGTGATTGAAATTCTCAATGTTAATTTATTAAGTAGTTGCAAGTATATAACTTTACAAGCATGAATATTAATACATGATGGAACAACCAAACAAATCGGAGCAACTCGTTAACCAACACGAAACAATCATCATAATCAAGGGCCCCAATGACATCAATTAATTAAGCAGCAATGGATCGATAATTCACAAGAAACGACGTACCACTTGTGAATTATTGGTCGTATGTGTTGCTTGCCCCGATTGATGGTAACCTTGTACCACGTTAGTAAAAAAATAAGCTCTTTCTCCCCCTAAAAACTAAATATATATATTTATAAATAATACAATAAGTGTCTGTATCACACAACAAGCACTATGAGTCTATGACCAACATAGTTGGTCCGACCTTCTGCCCATGGATAGATGTAAAAACTAATATGACTATGGACAAGCAATCGAGCATAACTTAATTTGCAAACAATACTTAGGCAACCTTCTGCCTAAAATCTTGCGTTTATATCACACATACATGTTGATAAATCATGAAAATTAAACCACTATGGAAGCAAATTGCATCGCTGGTTAACCAACCCATGACATATCAAAGAAATCAATTTATCAGCGACACATCAATTCGAAACCTCGCCATCAAGCTTTTGGAACCACACACCAACGACCACCACCTCCACTCATCGTCAATTTTTTTTTGTTTTTGAAAAGGGGAGTCCCAGCCTCTGCATCGAGGGATGCATACGGCTTTTTTTATTATCAAACGTTCAAGAGTATAATGTTTACATCTCAACGATCACTCATCGTCAAAAGTACGTGATGTTTGTCTTATATTATGGACTCTGACATTTTTGTTTGTACTCTACGTATACTATATCTGTGTTTGTTGTTTGATTCCAACGTTTAAGTAAGGTTATACCAAGCGATACAAATAAGTCACCATCTCTAGAAGGTCTTTGTTTTTCTTCGCGTGCTTATCGATAATAAGATAGTAGGTGGATTTGCTGCCTTTGTCGTTAAGGCATGATCATAGCCCGAAAATGTATACAATTCGGTATCGTTTTGTTGCATACTACTCCCTCTGTATCAAAATATAAGACTTTCTAGCTATTCCACACACACATGTATCTAGACATGTTTTAGTGCAAGGTTTATATTTTGATACGGAGGGAGTAGTTGGTAGATAAGTCCCATCGGTTCATGCTTCGGATTAATCCTTTGACTAGGCTTGGTCTCTTGCATATCGCTGGTCAATAGGATTTGCCTGCTACGACTTGCATGGGAAGGCCTCACACGCGTTATTTTTCTTTACCAATCATTTTGCCTCGGTCTATTACGTTCTGTTGCAAGACTATTTGGCCCTTTGGGGCAAAACTTACAGCCACTAAAGGATTTAAAATGTACCCAAATTATGAGTGAGTAGAAAATATACAGTAAATTATTAAGAACACTGTGTTTTTTAGATCTGAAAAAAGAATACGGATAGTGTGAGCATACTGTGCTGCACAGTTTCTTTGATCCGATCGAGCTGCTGGCAAGTTCCCAACAGTAGATACACCATGCATTGTTCTTACCGTTTTTACCTGGTTAATTGCATTACGTTTTACCTTTAAAACAAAATAAGTTTTGTACTCTAATTGACGTCTTAGTAATTCTTTTGACGTCTTCAACCTTGAAAATAAGAAGGCCGGCGCTGCAATGAATGCATAACACGGCAGATGCAGCCGAACTATATCAGGCCTATGTCAATGCAAGGTTCTTAGCACGGTTTCATAGGCATTTTGCTTATGTGGCATACTAGTTAGTGAAGAGAGAGTGTGAGGTTGTAGCTTAACTAAGATACAACCTTTGCACGTAGCCATAGGCAAAAAATGGCTCTAACCCAATCATATGCATGCATGAGCCCCAAAACATTAAATGTAGATACAACAAATAGGAAACAATGCATTGTACTAGTTATTTCTTAAATATTTTATACTCCTATGATATCGTGCTAAGAGACGATGCATTGGCACAGGCCTCAGCTGGACATTATATATACCTTTGCTTATTTGCTTGTGACATTTCCAAGGCTTCCTTGCATTTTAAAACAAAACGTTGTTTGCTGTCGTACATGATATGTTCTCAGAAGAGGTCGATCGAGCTAGAAAAGCAGCCCAGTATAATAATATGAGATAAGATGAGACGTGTGGACGTTCGGATCCATCTCAACTCTCAAGGGGCCGGCCGGTCAGTGGTTTTGTTCGATTCCTGCATGCTCTGCGCTGCGCTGCACGGCACATTGCCTCCTAAACAAAGGTGTTGATCTCGTCGGAAATTAAAATTGGCTCCGATATGCTACTGACAGAATAAAAAATAGTAAACATTTCAAAAGTTTCTGAAAAATTTGGAGACGAATATATACACATGTTCTAAATACGTACCAAATTTCGGGGCGAAAGAACATCTGGGCTGTTATGTACAAAAAGGACAAATCAGTGACCAAAATGAGATTTTTACAAATATTTTTCATAGCACTGATTTTGTTATTTCTGTACAGCGCACCACATATGTCATTTTATTACGAAACTTAGCACGTATTTAGAATACACGTATATGTTCGTCACAAAAAATATTCAGAATTTGCTGAAATGTTTGCTATTTTTAAAAGTATATATTCTACCAGGAGCATATGAACTTGGGAGCCAAAACGACCAAGCCAAGCATAAAAAGAGGTCAGCTTACTTTTTTGTACCTGCAAGGCTTTGCTAGTGCTTCCTAGCTTTGTACATGATGCTGTACTAATTCAGGAACACAAGTGTCAGCAGATAACCAGTATTAAGGTAAGGCTTACTTTGGCAGCGAAGTGTTTTTAAAATTAAAGTTTTGGATGACCACATTATTTATATGCCTAGCGAACCAATAGCACAGTAGTAGTCAAACTCTTTTTTTCATATACTTCAAAAATAGTGCATTTTTTTAAATGGTGAAGTATATAAAACTACAGTTTTAGCTAAATTCAAACGCCTCAAAGTATTTAATATTTCAGATTTTTGAGACTTGAAATATTCTTGCAATACTTCAGAATTATGGAGCTCCCAAACGGGGCCTAAATGAGGAAAGGCAGCATAGAGCGGACAAATGGTTCCTAGATTACAGGGATCTTATTTGAAAAAAAAAATGAAAATGGCATTTGAAATTTAGAAGAAAAAAAACTAGATGTAGCCAATGATAAACTCTACTAGTGTGTAAAAAACCAATAAGATTTTTTTGTATTTTAGTCTGAGCAAAAAAAAAATGTGTGGATCTAGGTGCGATGAACGACGCTAAAATTTGAAATTTTGTCATTTTATTTGTACCCTAAGAATGTAACTAATTTTAAATTGAGAATTTACACGCCGGTAGAGTTCAACAATATCTACGCATAGGATTATTGTTTAGTGTTAGTAGAGTCCTTTCAAGTTGGTGCAAGTAGATGTGGACCCAAGTGGTGTGCGGTAGCCAAGCCACACACAGACTCGGTGCTCGATCTTTCTCATGGAATCTTGGGTACAACCGTACAAGTGCATGGGACGACAGCGAGATGCGCCGAGGCAGTGAGTAGGCCGGTGTGGACTTGCGCAAGAAACACCACGGCATTCATACATACGGGGATCGGGGGAGCAGATCTAGTACGTGTGAACGGAGCTCGATCGATCGGGCAAAGCAGAATAACAAGCACACACAACAAAAGGCCAAAATCCACAGGTCAAAAAGGTCGTCTTCCCATATACCGACATACCGCGCCATAAAGCAAGACTCATCTAGTGGAAGCAGTTCTCGACGTACGTCAGTTCCTGCAGGCAAGTTGTGGTTGTACCAAAAAGGATCACTACTACCTGCACAAGCCTCTCGCGGAGGAAGTAGCAGAAACTCTTGCGATCTCTCCTCTCCTCTCCTCTCCTCTCTTGAGAGTCGACTTCCGCATCCAGATCCCGTCCCCGGCTCGCTCCCCTCTCCCCTTCCGTGGTGCTGCCGGCCGGCGTGGACGAGTATGCGTAGCGCGGGCTGTACATAGTAGGATTAGGGTTAGATCTACATGTGTAGTTGATGCTTTTGGAGTTGTCGTGGTGGATGCCTGTTTGTTTTTCTTCTTCTTCCTCCTCGGCTGGACTCCGGCGACCCGCAGCGACGCTGGAGCCAGGCCTCTTCCCCTCTGCACGTCCGGTCCATGGTGGACTTCTTGCAGAGATGGAGATGGCCAAGGCCTTAACTTTGTGAAGCTAAGTCTCACTCTGATTTTGCCCAGGTGATCGAGGTGAGTGCCATCAGATTAATTAAGATACAGAAGATACGATTGATCCAGATTTTGTACTCCAAATTCAAACTATTTAGACTATTTTACAAAAACTCCCAGTAAGTCATACATGTTCCATTGAATATTCTGCAATTTTTTTATTTGTATAAATGATTTATCATTAAATAGTTTTTATGTTTTGATCTCAACACATAATTAAATTATAAACCACTCAACACAATGAAACGAAATTTTTCCAATACAGTCAATGGAAGATATATGGTTCCTCAAATTTTCCGTCTAATACATTACAAATTTTCGACGAAATATGTGTTCAAATGGCTGCAGTGGCATATATAGACGTATACGGGAATTGGAGTGGCATTTTTCAAAAAATGAAAATTGTAGTGGCATTTTTCAAAAAATGAAAATTGTAGTGGCGTTTCTCAAAATCGCATGAATTGGAATGACATTTATCCAATTAACCTTAAAAGAATACAGTAAGTCATACAGGTTCCATTGAATATTCTGGATTTTTTCCATTTGTATAAATGATTTATGATTAAATAGTTTTTATGTTTTAATCTCAAGACGCAATTAAATTATCAACCACTCATCGAAATGAAAGGAAACTTTTCCAATATAATCAATCGAACATATATGGTTCCTATATTTTTTTCGAAATTGGGATCAACTGAGTTCCCGGTGGATCTTAATCTCATGACACTCACATGGGCACAGTCACTGCGAGACTTTGCTTATCTGTCCAGTGGTACTACCACTACCACATACTCGTAGCTAGGGCAACACAGTGCTAGACTACATTCGTCTACGTACATACTTAAAGCCGATCCGCAATTGCATAATATACTACCTACTCAGCTCCAAGAATTTGGATATCAGTATGAAAAGAATCCTGGAGGGGGCCTGGATTTTCGGTAACTGTGGTTACCGAAAGTTTACCGGTCGGATATTGTACGAGATTTTTTGACGAAATTTAAAAATCAAACTTGAAACGATAAAAAATTAAAACCGATTTAGCAGGGTGGGGGGGGGGGGGGGGGCGAAAATTCCGGTTACAGGCCGGTAATAGTGTATTTCCACCGGTAACCAAATCCCTGCTCAACTCTCACCATCTACAGTTAGGTGTTGTTTTATGGTTATTTTGTGGGTCTGGAGATGTTAAGTGTTTGCACTTAGGTTTGAGCACCTTCGGCCGCACGAAACTGTGCTGCCTGCACAAACTTTGTATGCAAAATGCATAACCCAGCTGATGAAAACCGCTGCTGGTGCTGCTAGCTGTCCATTGCCTATTCACACGCCTAATTATTGATGAAACTGCACAGATATCCACCGTACATAAGCTCAGTGAAATAGCATAATAATTAATACTTGTGGATCCATGATACTAGTAGTAGTACATGTGCCTTGTGTGTGGGCAATTAAATGGTAAGCTTGTACGCAATAATTAAGCAACCTCCTGCCCTGTACGGAGGAGTACCACTAAAATTCTCGCATTCATTAGTTAAGTTGTTGCACGTACATGACTCTTTTCAAATAGGCACCACACCATTGATACACGATGTACAACTGAACAAATCGTTGTAGCTGATATTTCTTTTTGCGTGGGGGAGTAGGTGATTAACCACCACGAAATGCAATGATCATCGTAATCAAGGTCCCCCGGAGGACGAAATTAATCAATTAAGCATTGATCGATCACCAACAACAGCTAACAACCATTTGTCCTATCCTGTCTTTAGCATTTTGTTCATACTCTTAGGTGTATATATGCATGTTGGCGTTGTTTGATTCCAAGGTTAAGTAAGGTCCTCCAAACAGAATTTCGTCCCACACACGGATTGTATTGGATTTTTGTCAAAAAAAATTACTTTATCGGAAAAAACTGTGAAAATGAATTAAGCAAAGATTTTTTTAGATAAAGAGTATATATTAATATCGAGGAGATACCAATTACACCCAGCCTCTGCAACAACGTATTGCCCTAGCGGCATTACGGATGCACACAGCCAAAAAAAGAAAGAAGAATTACAAAAAACAAAAGTCTCGCTGCAGTGATCTATTCCTTGAAACAGATGCACTAACACCACCAAGACAACACCAGAAGTCCAGCTTCTCCATAAGCGACGCCTCCATGAAGTAAACAGTGCACAAGCACCGTCGTCACCTGATAATAAATCATAGGTTTTCACCCTGAAGAAAGTCCTCGCACTCAAAACAATGCCTCCAACAAGGTCATTGCTAGGCACAACCAATTAATGCCAGACCTTGGATTTTCACCCTGAGACATAAGACTTTGGACTTCTCCTGTGCAGTCGCCCCCACTTACAAACCGCTGCTCAAGGTCACGAATCACCCAGCCAATTCTTCATCGCCACGAAGACACAAACCACCATTGCTAGTCTCCAGATCCCGCCTTCCATGACATTCTCCGCCAGCACCATGGAACGAGAAAGCGTGCTCCATAGTATTAACAGCCAGAAGAGCTTCAAAGCGCTCCCTCTGAAACCAAACGGTCAGATAAAAACATGGGTGCGTCCGACCGAATACCACCCGATCCAGCAATCTCCAGGCATGAATCGCCCAATGGAGTTCGCCGGCGGAGCCTTCCGAAACACGACCGTCCAGCAAGTTCGATGGGGACCAACATCCGGTCGATCTTCATCTTGGCGCGAATAAGAACCAAGGACCACCGCCATTATTCGCGAGACTGGCAGGCCCCCACGCTGCTAGTCATCTCCTTGCCGGATTGGTCGAAGAGGAAGGAGGTAGTCCAGCGCCAAGTTGCAGATCTCGCTGGCGTCCCGAGGGCTGCCAAAGACCACACATCACCGGCCCTGGCTGCGCCCATCAGGTTAGATCGGGCCTCACAGCCCAGATCCCTACTAGATAGCGCAGATCGCCGTCGTGCCCGCCGAAGCCGTGCCGCCGGCGTACCGTCTCCTCCTCCTCGATAGCACCACGTCGGAGAGCCTCAGGCCACGGCCAAAAACAGCCGCGCCGCCCTGTGCCCCCATGGGCGTCGCTCCACCTCCCGAGAAACGCCGTAGGAAAGCACCTCTCCTTCCCAACCGCCGAACGATGAGAAGGGGCCGCTACCGCCGCCGGCGAGGGCAGCGGCGGCGGCCAGAGGGGGAGATGGTGGAGGTGGCGGCTAGGGTTTGGTGGTGGAGGGGCCTCCAGAACCGCTCGGGAGGGGAGCGGCTCGGGAGGGGCTTCAACTAATTAAGCAAAGATGTGGACGTCAATAGATAAAATTAGGCTTCTCAATCGTTTTTTACAAGGACGTGTGAGTCTAGTGGATTGAGTTAGTTCTCAGTGTAAGCTATGGTTGAGCAACCTTCTGCCCAATCTCGACTAAAGTTCTCAAGCAGTAATTGATTAAGTTGTTGCAAGGACATACCTTTTTAAACATGGATATTAGTACACGATGGAACACTCGAACATACTGAACATACTGGTTAATCAACACGAAACAATCATCATAGTCAAGGGCCCCAGTGAGATTAATCACCTATATCATCATGGATTAATACCTCATTAGGGATGATGTGTCACTATAAGTTGTTAATTAGTATGTGACATTTGTCCTATTCTGTATTATTATTCTGAAGCCATATAATGTAAAGTTTGACCAAAATTCTAGAAAACTCGAAAACCTTGCGAATTTTACTGATTAAACTTGCACTGAATAAGTAAGAACATTTCTGCCCAATCTTTAAACCCTCACGTTTCTTACACACGTACATGTGGATAAATCAAAAAAAATAAAACGAGATGGGAACAAATCACATGACCGATTAATTAGCTGGCACATAACGTAATGATCATCAAAATCATGGACCTAACCAATGAAATTAACCAATAAGCGAGCAGTGGTAGATCAATTCGAGACCTTGCCATCAAGCTTTTGGAACCACACACCAACTACCACCATCACTTATTAACATCAGTGCATGACGTTTTGTTCTATATTATAGTCTCCGACATTTTTGTACATACTCAATGGTGTTGTTTGATTCCAATGTTCAAGCACGGTCATGCCAAGTGATACAAATAGGTCGCCATCTCTAGAAGGTCATTATTAGGTCGCCATCTCTAGAAGGTCATTATTGATCTTTGCATGCATTCTTCTCAACAATAGAATACCGAGTGGATTTGCCGCCTTTGCCGATAAGGTAAGGTCCTGATTGTATATATTTCGACAAATTAGTATTGTTGTATAGATTGATAGATGTGTTCCATCAGTTCATATGCATTGGAATAATCCTTTGACCAGTTTTGGTCTCCTGCAGCGTTGGTCAAGAATACGACTTTCAGGGCAAGGCTTACACATTCTTCTTTACCAATCACTTTTTTTAAGATTATATTGTTGCAAGACTAATAAGAAAGCACTTACGTCACATGTATACAGTCTCATAGATTGGACGGAATATGCAGTAAATTGGGCGCACTATGTGACTATGTCTACAATATGGAAAAATACATTGCAAATATGCTGTGAGCACGGAGTGCACAGTGTACCTGAGTTGAGCTGTCCGGAAAAGAATCTGTCATCAGCGACCTTCCTGCCCAGTACCCAACAGCAGACACCATGTCCATTGATTAGTTAATTATTAAACAGAACCGAACGACTAGGTGACGTCCATCCTTCCATTAATTTGGGCATTATTCAGAGGGGTCTCATCAGATTTGACCTAAACCCTAGCATTTTTTTCCTCCGAAGAAGCTAGCACATGCGACCTAAACTTTGGGAGTAATGGCAAACTGGCAGATAAGGTTGGTGCTCCCTAGCAGTTTGGTACTCCTAGAGTTATTGATGGCAACTTGTTCCACAAATCCACAAGGCAATTAATGTGCCGATGGCTTCCCTCTTTTTGTATGTACAACGTGTCTAAATACCAGCGTTCTAAATTCAGTGAACCAAGGTTTTACTCTACTGACATTTTTGAACAATGAGGTGCATGAGGTGGCTTCATCACAGAGGGAAAGTGAGAAAGTGAGAGGCGGTAATAATTAAGGTTCCAACAGAGTCACGTACGACTATTTTCGCAAAAAAAAAGAGTCACGTACGACTAATTTATTACTATTATTATTATTTTTGAACAAGTAACCACTTCCATTAGATATTACAATAGATTACAACAAAGTGATTACAACTTTCATCCCGAAGGAAACACTTGCCTAGCTGGGCACATACGAAAAAGGCTACTGAAGAAACATGATGATTATGCCAAAGAGTATAACCGGAGCCTGTCAGGGGGTCCGTCGAGAACTCGGACTCAACATACCTGCAGTCATACTCTTCTTGGGCCTCTCGCAATCTAACCAACCGTAGAGCCAGCGGCTCAACCGGCAATCGCGTTGGCAGATGCATACGAGGTAGGGAAATGAGCTGAAGATCTAAATGGGCCTTCACCGAGCTCAAATCAGGATGTTCTTGTCTGTCAAATCTGAGAAACCGCAGCAGAGACGCTCTCAACCGTCTCCTGCATGTCCCGAACAGCAAGAACGCATATTCATCATGCACATCAGTTTGCATTTGATACAATGCTCGACAACCAGACACATAGCAATGAAGCTCATAGGATGAACTGGTGCTCACCGATTGGTAAACACAGCGACGCCACCACCATTGATGTTGAAGCAGCACAAGCGTCCACATACGACAATCGGAGATAATCTTCTTGCTGCTGGAGGTGGTTTCTGAAGTTTGATTTGAAGCATAGAGCAAAACCCACATAGCAGCATCCAGCATGATATTGAACACATGGCCATCGCCTACTGACCAGCACATACCTTGTACAGCAGCCATGAGAAGAGTAGAACAACAAGGAACGAGAGGAGAAATCTCATTCCTCATGTGCAAGGAACCTTGCAACACCATACTCAGCTCCAGATTGCTGTGCTTCAGCTGCATGCCCGACAGGAAAGGCAACTCCACGGAACGAATCGACGAGCTGGCAATCTCCATGACTGCGCCTCTTCCCTGAAGAAATGAAATCGCCCGGGTAGCCAGAACGCTCCAGCCGGCGATGCTGTAGAAACCAGTAAAGGAAGCAGCGACGTCCGAGACGCCCGCTGCCCGCTGGGCGCAGGTCGAGGACCACCGCAACCAGGTGCAGGCCCCCCCACGGGACCCAACCAGTGCAGCTTCCTCCCAAAAATTCCAGCAGCCGATGTTGAATCGATAGGAGAAGCAAGCCGCTGCTGGAGCGGAAAGCACGAGATCCGAAGGACCTCCTTCAGATCTGAGGAATAGGCACCCTCCGCCACCTTTTCTCCCGGCCACCACGAACAGGATAGAGAGGAGAAGAAGGAATCCCCGAATTCCTCGATCTGGATTTATTGGAAAGGAAAAACAGAAAGGAAACCTTACTCTACAGGCCCGGACCTCTCTCCACCTCACCGCCGGCCACCTTGGCCGCCGACGATGGGGAGGAGGGAGGCCGGAATCGGTGCTGGTGAGGAAGAGCAAGGAGAGTTCGCCACGGAAGGGCAGTCGCCACAGGGGCAAGTCAGCTACAGTGAGTGAGTAACGTTACACCTTCCGTACGACTAAATTTGATGCTCCCTAGCAGCTTAGTACTCCTAGAGTTTGACGTAAACTTGGGGAGTAATGGCGAACTGGCTGATAAGTTTGATGCTCCCTAGCAGCTTAGTACTCCTAGAGTTATTGATGGCATCCAAATCAAGCGGTGCATCGACGAACAACTTGCTCCATATATCTTCTACAGTACCAAAAATAAACACGTACATAAATCATGACAAGGGAAAATGAGAAGAAAAAATGGCAATATTGGTGGGCCAAACAAAGGAGTGCAAATGTGCAATGCAGTGTAGCTTGATCCATCAATATTTCTCACAAAAAACACTTAACCGAAAATGAGAAGAAATTAGTGCCACCACTTGCATTGTTTGTTTGTTTGTCCATCCATCAACAACAAAAAATGAGAAGAAAATCAGTACACCTGCTCCTACTTGCATTGTGTATCCACAAGGCAATTAATGTGCCGATGGCTTCTCTCTTTTCTGATAAGTTTGATGCTCCCTAGCAGCTTAGTACTCCTAGAGTTATTGATGGCATCCAAATCAAGCGGTGCATCGACGAACAACTTGCTCCATATATCTTCTACAGTACCAAAAATAAACACGTACATAAATCATGACAAGGGAAAATGAGAAGAAAAAATGGCAATATTGGTGGGCCAAACAAAGGAGTGCAAATGTGCAATGCAGTGTAGCTTGATCCATCAATATTTCTCACAAAAAACACTTAACCGAAAATGAGAAGAAATTAGTGCCACCACTTGCATTGTTTGTTTGTTTGTTTGTTTGTCCATCCGTCAACAACAAAAAATGAGAAGAAAATCAGTACACCTGCTCCTACTTGCATTGTGTATCCACAAGGCAATTAATGTGCCGATGGCTTCTCTCTTTTCAAGTAGTACAACGTGTCTTAATACCAGCAATCTAAATTCAGTGAACCAAGGTTTTACTCTACTGATTTTTTTGAGGGCAAGTGAGAAAGTGAGAGGTGATAATAATTAAGCTTCCAACAGAGTCACGTACGACTAAATCAAAAGCAAGAGCCTTTTTTCCTAATCCGTGAGAGAGAGGACACCTTTTTCGCCACGTGCATTTGGCAGCGATGCATTCCGCTACGGCCCAGTTCTACTCCACAAGTGGCAGCTTACAATACACACATAATGAAAAGGTTGTACGCTAAAAAGTTATTCCGGCAGTACTTTTGTTCGCTACTAGTTGAATTTTGGCGTGGCGTCACGCCACGCCCTTGGTGATTTTTTTTGTGCAATATATTTTTTTTTTGTTAACCAAAATGTTGGCTAAATTGGAGTGTTGAAACATTTGTTTGTTTTGTTATGAATAGGTAGCATTTTTTGTGTGCATTTCTGATATATTGTGTAAAATATTCAAATATTTGAAGGTTTGAAATGTTCGAACATGTTTGTATTTCGACGTCAGTATTAAATTGAAATTAGAACAATTCATTTGAATTTGATTCCACATTTGCGGAAAGTTTGTTCGTGTCGTGTTGAAATATTGGACAAATTGAAATGTTGAAATAAATTTGTTATTTGTTGTGAGTATACTGCGGTTATTTTTTGTGAGCATTTTGGTTTTATTTTATGGAATATCGGAATATTCGCTCAAATGTTGGACAAATTGCAACTTGCAAACATGTATTTTTATTTTGTTGTTATAAAGTGAAATAGTACTTGTAGTTTTTTAGATAAATGACGCCATTATTAAGTGAGATGTGAAGCATTTGGAGTATTGTAAAAATGACTTCATTATCATTTGTTTAAGGAATTGGAACACTGCATAAACAGTACTTCCTTTTTTATCTTTTTATTTTGTTTAAACAAAACTTGGAATATTTCATATTTCTTTTATCTTTTTTGTGCTGCAGAAAGAATGTTCAGATATATTTGAAATGAACACAAAATTTTCCAAATGGTTTTGATTTTCTGGAAATTGTGGAAGTAAAATGGTAGCATGTGTCAGGAACCTAACATTTTGAAGAAATGTTTTAAAAAAAACTGGAAGTCACGTTAATTTATCTGATGCTACAATTCTCGGGCCCTCAGCGATCGACGCACAGTAGATAGCTACAGTTCGCCGGCCAAAAAATTTAGCTAACATTTTGAAGAAATGTTTTTTTGAGCTTGAACAAATTTAGAATTTGGGTCGAAATGCTCAAGTATGGTTGTCTTTTTTTCATAAAGGTATCTAAATATTGCCCAATTTTAATTATTCAAACATGTTTGTTTTATTTGGGAAATGAGTATCTCTAAAATTATGCCATCAAATCGGAATGTTTAAATATGTTTGCATTATGCCATAAGTAGTTTTTTTTTGTGAGCATGCTAGCATATATTTTTGTGAGCATGTTGGTATATGTTAGAGAATTTATAATTTTGTTTTAGCAAATTAGAATGTTCAAAGATGTTTTTGTTTTTTAGTAATATTTAATTTATATACAAAATGAGTGGAAACGTACATTTACTGAATTGAATTTTATATTTAGAGAAAGTTCATTTAGATTACATCCAAATATTGACTAAATTGAAATGTTCAATTGTTGTTCATAATTAGAGGAAGCATATTAATTTATTGTCTAAATACTAACTAATTCAAAATAGGTAAACATTTAATGAAGTAGATTCCCTAAAATTGGAGGAACTATATTTTTTTTGTCCACAAATTTACCAATTCAAAATATGTAAACATGTTTGTTTTTTGACATAAATAATTAACATTTTTTATACGTTTTGATTACTTCATATAATTAAAGGAAGTGCATTTGTTTGTCTAAGCTGTGAAAAACAAAAATTATGGTTTAGTGAGAAAGAGTAGTTACATTTGTGGTAGAAATTAAATTATGTGGGTAGCAAATCTGTGGACAACACCAAAATGCATTTAATTACAATATTATATATAGTATGAAGCATAATTGAGAACTATCTAGATTCTAAGTTATGAGTATTCAAAAAATTTGACTTACTGTATAAAAGAAATATAAGTGGATGTATTTGGTTTTATCAGCACACAGTACTCTAATGTGAAATTTGAGATACAACTAATTGAAATATGTGAATTACAATTGAAAATATGTTCTCCATAGAAAGGTTGCTTATAAAATAACTGTTAGGAAACTACTTTTTAAATTTTTGTGTCGAAAGTGTCTATGGGGTGGACAAATCTAAAAAAAAATCCGCATAAGTTGCAGTCACAATTTTGTTCGCTATTAAGTTAAAGAAAGTATCACCAGAAAAACTGTGCTTAAAATTTGTGTTGAAAATATGAGTGTGGGAAAGAAATTTTAGTTTTTGTAAAAGAGAAAATTAGGGGAAAATAAGATGCTATTTTTTGTTGGTCATGTGAAAAGTACATCGTTATTGTAGTAAAGAATGTACCACTGGGAAAACAATGTTTAAAAGTTGTGACGAAAATGTAAGCAGGTTCCTGTATTGTAGTTTGTTGTTCATAAATTTGGTGCTCATAAATTGTAGTAAAAAATTTATTTGCTGTTGGGGACAATATTTGAAAGAAATAATTATCGGAAAACTTTAAAGAAACTATTACCAGAAAACTTTGTTTAAAAGTTTTGGTGAAAATGCGAACATGAGAAAAAGATTTTGAATTTTGCAAAAGTATCATAAATTGCAGTCAAAAATTTGTTTGCAGTGGAAAAATATCTTAAAGAAACTATTACTGGGAAATTTTACAGGAACTACTCTTTTAATTAAATAGGAATTAAAGTTGATTAATCATGCAAGGAATGCAATAGTTGTAAAGATTTTTTTTATGCAAAATTTGATATATTGTTTGTATTATTTCGAATTACAGATTAGAAGATATAAATTTTACGAATTTCAGTTTTCATTGAAATCATTAAACATGAATTAAATTTGATTAATCATGCATGGAATGCAATCATTGTCATGCATGGAGGTGCAATAGTTGTAAAGGTTTCGATTTTCTGCAAATTGTGATATATTATTTGCATTATTCTGAAACGTAGTTTTGAAGATATGACTTTTATGAATTTTAGCATTTTGAAGAGAGCTTACGGTTTAATTTTTTTTTTTTGGAAATTTGTATAAATTAGGAAGTTATTCAATTTTTTTAACGTTTGTAAAATTGTAATTGAAATGCAAAAAGAGCTAATGTTTTAAAATTGTTTAGAATTCGTAAAGTGTTCAAATTGGGGAGTTTTTTTAGATTTGTTTGTTTCTTTTAAACGATTAGATTTGGAAGACATTTAAAATTTGGGAAAATTCAAATTTGTAATTTGATCATATGGCACAATTAGTCAAAATTGTTTTTTGTTTTGTTTTTGTGGTTATGTTGATATTTTTTTATATTTTCAGATGGATATATGTAAATTTGTTGATTTTCCAGTATTTAGATATATTTTTTTTTAAAAGGGGAAAGGAAAAGGCTGGCAGGCTGGGCCCACTGTGACGTCGTGCTGACGTCAGCAGCGGCTAGACCTGCCGCGGCGGCGAGGATCACGGCGGCGCCGTGCCAGTGAGAGCCAAGACGCGCTACTCGACGCGTCGGGTGCGCTTCGACGCGGGGTACTCAGGAGTAGCGGCGCCGCCACTGTTTGGTCGCCGGAACGACGCCGGCGACGACCGAACTCGGCGGCGAACAGCGCAGGCGGCGGCGATTCGAGCCCAAGCGCGGCGTCCCGGCAAGTGATTCGAGGCGAGGAGGGAGAGGAGGTGACGGCGAATCTCGCCGTAGGCGTCGATCTGAGGGGGGAAGCACGGAGTCGCGGCGGCGGGCGTCGGCGGCGGCGGCGGAGTCGGCAGCGCGCGGGAGAGAGAGAGAGGAGAGGGATGGAGTTGTGGCATTTTTGCAAAAAGGATCCTAGCGTATCATGTAATTACAAAGAGGTCCATCCCCGAGGATATGTGCTCTGCGAGGTTCAGTTGATAATTCTCTGAAACTCCGAGGGCTTTTTTGCAAAAAACCCGGCGGCACTGTTCAACACTGTAGATGAACAGTGACATAAACAGTGCGTGGGGCTGAGAGCTCGCCATTCTTCCCAACTTTTATATAATGAGTAATACTTGTGAGCACACATCGTCGCCACCTAGACACCTCTTTCTCCGACTCAACTGCAACAAATGAATCACGCGACCACGCGTACACTCCGAAGAGCCGACTACCATCTACTCCCTCTGTATCAAAATATAATACTCTCTATCTACTTTCTACACACATGTATCTTGTTTTAGTACAAGAATTTTGTATTAAAACATGTCTAGATACATGAGTACAGAAAAAGTATATAGAGAGTCTTATATTAGATACAATTTTGTATTAAAACATGTCTAGATACATGAGTACAGAAAAAGTATATAGAGAGTCTTATATTAGATACATGTGTGTAGAAAGTAGGTAGAGAGTCTTATATTTTGATATGGAGTGAGTATCTATGTAGCGACATCGACATCACTCAGGCCTTTCATTGTTGTCACACAAGCAAACCCGTTTAATACTCCCTCCGTTTACAAAAGGATGTCTTAAGTCTTAATCTATCTCAAATTTGCATGTAGGGACTAATAAATTGCAAAGCCTTGTAAGCAAAACATAAATACAATTCTGGTGCGATCCCCTCGTCGAGGCGACTTAAAAAACACAAAATTATGCGCATGTACATGTATGTGCTCATTAACTGGCCTAGTAATTGATGATGATTAAGTTCGGCTGATTGTGGGCAAGCAATTAAGCAACTGAAGGATAATTAAGCTTGCACGCAATAATCAAGCAAGCAAGTGAAGGTCATTAGGAAACGGAGTACAACTTCATAATAAAGCATGCACCCATTTTGATCACGATGGAACTACCTCATCAGATGGCTGGTTAAGCAGCACAAAACAAAATGGTCATCGTAATACCATCTTAGCAAAGTTGAGCAAAATTAGTATATCGAGAACCCTAACAAAAATAATTACTCCGTAATACTAATCGAGCAGCGAGCAAGACCTCGCCATCAAGTTTTTGGCCCAACGACCACCACCACCACTCGTTGTCATTAGTACGTGTCAATATTTGTCCTATACCATGCATGGTCTCCGACATTTTGTTTGTACTCTACCTATACTAATACTACCATGTGTTGTGTTGTTGTTTGATTCCAAAGTTTAAGTAAGGTCATACACCAAGCGACGCTACAAAATAGGTCGCCGCCTCTAGAAGGTCTTCTTTTTTTCTTCGCATGCATGCTTGTCAGCAATAAGATACCAGAAGAAATTTGCCGCCTTTGCCGTTAAGGCAAGGTTGTATGTGTATATATAATTCGATACATATAATTAATAGCATTCGTGGATAGATATATAAGCAAATTCCCCTTTGACTAGTTTTGGTACCTTCCAGCCTTGGTCAATAGATACGAGTTGCAAGGCGAGGTTTCACACACATTCATCTTCTTTGCCAATTATTTTTGTCTCTGAATAATTACTACAGCTTCTGTCTGTCGACACCGGAGTAAATTGAGAAGAATATGTTTTTTTCGATCAGGAAAAATACTGGGAAATACTAGCTTGCAATCTAGCATGTGATGTGAGCACGCAGCAGTGTGCAGTGCACGTGCGCCCTGCTGGCCGGAAAGGAATCGGTGACCTTGCTGCCCAGTTCCCAGCAGTACAGACACCACCCATTAATTCGTTAATTAATTAACAGAACCCAACGACTCGGCGAAGACCAGATACGACCTCTTCCTTTGATTAGTTAACTACTCACACTCTCCATTCCCTCCATTAGTTTGCGACATTATTCAGAGGCTCTCATCAGATCTGACCTAAATTATTTATTTAAAAAAAAATCGATCGAAGAGTACATCTGACCTAAACACTAGGAGTAATGGCAACTGGCAGATACTATAAGTTTTGGTACTGGAGTTGTTGAAGCTGGACAGATCAAGCAGTGTATAAATGGGAAGAAAATTAGTCCCCTACCTTTCGCATTGTTTATATATACTCCCTCCGTCCAAAAATAAGTGTCTCAAGTTTGACAAAAACTAGATGTATCTATACATAAAGTTTAGATACCTCCACTTTTGAACAAACTTGAGACACCTATTTTGGACGGAAGGAGTAGTATATATCCACACAAGGCCATGGCCGATGGCATTAAAAAAAAAATTACAGTTAGGTGTTTCCTAACAATTCGGTACTACTAGTGTTATTGATCTGGTGTTGCCTAACCATTTGGTACTACCCGTGTTATTGGTTTGGTGTTTCCTAACAATTTGGTATACATTTGCAAAAACAAAAAAATGGTATAGTACTAGATTTGATGGCGCTGCTAAATCAAAGAGTGCACCATGGAGAGCTTGTTCCATAGATCTTGTACCCAACATAAAAGAAAGTGCAGAATCGATATCAGCAGAAAAAGTGAAATCTGGGAAAACAAACGAAGAAAATTAACGTGTGTTAATAGTAAATGAACTAAATAATCATTCTAGTCTATGAGGTGGCTTGATGAAAGGGGAAAAAGGTGAATGTGATTTGGGCGGTAAATTTTTTTGAAACCGAAGGCAAAAGCTTTGCCTTATCCATTAATTAAGCAGAAGGTGCCCGGTTTATGATTTGGGCGGTAATAATAGAGGTCACAAAACAGTTGCTGATTGCTGAATTAAAAGCCGTGATGCAGCAAGCCGACGCAACCCCGACAGATGGACCCAACACGAGTGATGAGGTGGACGTATCAGGAAACAGAAAAACTAGGGAGTTTAGAGGTTTGAGGGGATTAGTATCAGAGTTACTGAAGCGGGACAGATCAAGCAGTGCATCTTAAAGTAGACCTGCTTGTATAAATATACAAATGATATCAGCAACAAAAATGAGAAGAAAATTAGTCCTCCTACCCCTCGCGTTGTATATCCTCACAAGGCCATGGCCGATGGCTTTTAAAGAAAAAAGTTTGGTGTTTCCTAACAATTCGGTACTGCCAGTGTTATTGTGCTGGTGTTTCCTACCAATTTGGTACTACCCGTGTTATTGATTTGGTGTTTCCTAACATTTTGGTATACTAGACTTGATGGCTGCTAAATCGACTTGTACCCAAAATAAATAAAAAGTACAGAAATGATGTCAACAACAAAAATGTGAAATCTGGGAAAGCAAATGAAGTAAACTAACGTGTGTTAGTAGTAGCAGTCTAATCAATCAACTGAGCTGTAATTATTCTATGAGGTGGCTTGATGAAAAGGGAAAAGGGTGAAAGTGATTTGGTCGGTAATAATAGAGGTCACAGATGACTGAATCAAAAGCACGAGCTTTTTCCTCCTAATCTTAATCTATGACAGGGAGGAAGCAAACCTTTTTGTTTGTCCAGCACGTGCAGCTGCCACTGCCAGCGACACATACCGCTACGGCCCAGTTCTACTACTCCCCAAGTGGCCGCCTACAATACGCACACACAAAGGTAAAGCTGTTGATCGCAAAAAAGTTACTCCTATATTCGGATACCCTAAAAAAGTTATATTCTCACATCTTAAGTAGCAGTAAACAATACGGTCACACACTAATGGCACATGGAGATAAGCGAGCCACCTAATATACGATTTTTTACAAAAATTCAAAATTGGTTCAAAAATTCTGAATTTTTTTACGCTCAAAGATGACCAAGGGTCTGTTTGGATTATTGCCCCAAGCTGCCCGGCCAAAAAGTTGGCGTTGACTAAAATGTTGGTTGCTGTTTGGATGGGTACCAAATAATTGGCACGCCCAAGCCCATAGTGCTTTCTCAGTTCATTCCGTAGCCAAATCTGGGGCAAGGCGTGGGCGCGCGAATCGTTCGCCAAAAAATTGGCAAGCCAATGGATTGGCAAGGCCACAGTGGGCAACATCCAAACAAGCCCCAAGTATTCTACTCGTGTAAGGATGACTCCAACGGGGCGACGCATCGAGTCCGCGCGCCTCCGTTCCTGTCCGCGATGGGCAAAAACACGGCCCAGCGGGGCGACGCAAACGGACCGCGGTCCGTTTTTTTGTCCGCCGCGACCCATTCTTGGCCCAAATTTGGGCCACCGATGCGTCGGGCGTGGACGCGAGCGAAGCGCTAGCGTGTCCTGCCCTAGTTTGCCCCTGGCCCGCACGTCATACCATTCCCCACCCCAATCTCCTCCGTCTCTCTTGCCCCTCCCGCCGCCACCCCGCCGTCGCTCTCTCGATTTGGCACTGCAGGCCATTCAGGGACGCCGTCTGCTGCTCTTCTTCCCCGACGGTCACCGGAGCTGCTTCCTCCCCGCCACGGCCGGTGAACCTTCCGCGACACCAACGCCGCCCCGGCACCAACGCATGTACGAATTCGGCCATGGATAGCTCCGATGAATGGTACTACAAGAACTACATCATGTGCGCGCCATCATCGGATGATTCCTCGGACGATGAGAGTGACGGCCTGGTTGCCACTCTCATCGTCAATGAGTACATTGAGAGGATGCGGCCGGTGTTCCGAGTCTCGTTGCCGGGCCGGTGTCTCCGGTGTTCAACAGGCTCGCCAATGGCCTCGCACCCCAGGTGACCTATGAGATCAATGGTCACGAGTATGACAAGCCTTATTATCTTGCTGATGGGATTTATCCTACATGGACTAATTTTGTGAAGACCATCTCCAATCCTAATGATGAGAAGAAGAGGTTCGCCAAGGAACAAGAGAGTGCTAGAAAGGATGTGTGATCATGCACAACATGATCGTGGAGGACGAACGCGACGAGGGTATGCATGATCAGGCTTGGCAGTTTCAGAGTCAGTTGGTTGAGCCCCAGGGACCGTCCACATTTGATATGTTTCTCGACTTCCACCGTGACATTCGTGAGAAGGTGTCTCATAACCAGCTCCAAAATGATTTGGTGGAGCATGTCTGGCAACACTACGGTAACCAGTAGTTCCATATGATGAACTATTGGTCTTATTTTTATTTGGTTTGTAAGACTATGCATGAAACAATTTGTTATTTGTGAAACAATTTGTATTATTTGCAGAATTATTTAGATTGTAATAACTATGTGATGAACCATTTGGATTGTATTATTTGGATTGTATAATTTATTTTGTTTCCTATATACTTGTTTTGTATGGATTGATAAAAATGATCAAAAACCCTGGCCAGGCGGACTCGATGCGTCGGCCCACCCCCCCTATATATATGAATGAAAATGGCCCATATATGACCTGTTTAACTAAAAAAAAACATGCGGGCGGACTCGATGCGTCGTCCCGTTGGGGGCACTGGCCAGAAAGGGGCGGACATGGGTCGGACGCGCGTCCGTTCACCGACCCAAACGGACAAAACGCGGACCAAACGCGCGTCCGTTTGGGTCGACCCGTTGGAGTCATCCTAAAAACTTTGACCACAAAGTGATTTTTACTGATTTCTGAGCAAAAAATAAAATTCTCTAACGAATATATCTTGTATGTAGCGTCTTTTTCGGTGAATCTTTACCCTAGGTTACAATAATAAAGTTATTCTGTGGCAAAAGTTTTTGTATAGGTACAATACTTAATTATATTTGCCGGACTTATAAATTCGGGATCTTTTTTTTTGAATTAATATTTTTTTTGAATATCGGGTGCGCTGGTCATGGAGTCATGACGTATTTTTCTAAAAATAATCCTCTAGAAAATGGAAAATAAATAAATATAGCAAGAAACGGGGGGCGAGGGAGGGAACTGCTCAACAGTGGCAGTTGCCAGCCAGCCGCCTATAATGGACTAATCTACTCTGCCCACGCGAGAACAGAGAGAGAAACCAAACCACACGAGAAGACAAGTTCTCTTCTCCAGGGAGAGAGAGAGGCACGGGGAGCGAGGAGGCGGCGACGGTTGCCGAGGGAGGAACCAGCCAACGGCACACCCGCGCGGCGCCCGAGGCGGCGGCAGCAAGAGGCCGCGACGGCGCGGGCACCCATGCTGGCGTCCGTGACGGGCTGCGCTTGCTGGAGATGAAGGTATCCAAGGAGCAGCAGCGGCAGCGGGAGAGGGAGGAGGAGGCCATGGACGGCGCCGCGGACGCCGGCACGGGAGATGGGGAGGAGGGGGCTCCCGGCGGGGGCACGGTGGTGGTGGGCGTGCGGGCGGACGCAGAGAGCCGGGCGCTGCTCACCTGGGCCTTCGTCAATGCCGTCGCCGCCGGCGACCGCGTCGTCGCCGTCCACGTCGTCCTCGCCTCCGCCGCAGAGGCCGCCGCCGCCGTCGACTTCGACGCCATGCTCGCCGTCTACGAGGGCTTCTGCAACCTCAAGCAGGTCTGTTATCCTCTATGGCCTCTGCGTGCTTGGTCCGCGGTTGCTGTGCTGTCCGTTGGAAGTTGGTCGCCATTGGCCGGCAACTCCAGCCGGCCACCCAGCATGTGAAACCCTTTTCCCCTTTATTGTTCGGCATTAATTGCCCCAGTTCTCGTCTAATCTCGAGCCCAATTTCGTTGCTCTGGGTTGGCAAGATTGGGTTTGAACAACCGATTTCTGTGCGATTCTTCCGGCTTGTGTTGCGCCAAACTGCAAATTTGGGCTTCACCAACGGATTCTCCATGCTTGCCTCTTATGCCAAGCTAGAATTTTCCGGGTTGGGGCTGTTCTGGTAACAGTGTTCTTCTATCTGTTCATTTTTGGATCTATTGTCAACTCTCCAAGTGTACTGAAATCAGATCGTTTGGCCTATGCTACAAAGATTCTTTTTTTACTCTTCATTCTCATAGATTTTCTTCCGTGATCTTTGCTTACATGTTCTGTACCGAATTCCGGCAGTATTTTGCCCCATTCCGATGCGGTTGACGAAGTGGTAAATTTGCCAACTACTAATTGATGCTTAACTGTCGCTTGTGCGATGAACAGATCAATCTGAAGGTGAAGATTTGCAAGGGCTCGTCGGTGCGCAAGGCGCTGGTTCGTGAGGCCAGCTTGTTTGGGGCCTCCAAAGTTGTCCTGGGCATCACCAAGAAGAAGCGCTCAATCGGGTAAGTTGGATCCTCAATGCTTCCACTACCAAGTTTCCCAACCTTTTTTCACGCAATGATTGATTGCCACCCACTATTGTTGTGTGAAACGGTTGCTTCGGATTCGCCAGGTCCTTGCATTCCGTCGCCAAGTACTGCGCGAAGAAGCTGCCTGCCAAGTGTGCGGTCCTCGCCGTCAATGCTGGCAAGATTGTCTACCGGAGAGAGGCGAATGCCCACTCGGGCAAGGTGTCGGCGGAGCGTCCTGGCTGCGGCGAGGATGAGATGTACTGTGTGTTGCCGTTTGCCCGTCAGGGTAAAGAGAGCGCGTTGCCTTGTGATGAAAAAGAACCTGAAGAGGGCGTGTTGCCTTGTGATGAACCCATGGAAGGCTGTGGGGGCGAAGAAAAACAACATGACGTTGGAGCAAAGGGCAGTCAGCCAGAGGATGTCGTCGCCGAAGAACAGCAGCCCTTGAGTGTGGAACCTCCCGAGTTGTCGACGGATCAGGTTCAGGACGAAGCAGATGCTACTGACAAGGCCGAAGAGTCGACAATGGATCGGACAGATGGCATTTCTGATCTTCCAGGTGATGGTGCCAGTGTGCTGTACTGCGTGTTGCCTGCGGGGAATGACCATTCAGTTGCAAGTACTTCAAGTCGGCAAGACGGTGATTCGGTCGAGGCACTAGCTGAAGGGGATGGGGAGCTTTACTGCGTGCTGCCCCCAAGAAATGGTCATTCAGGCAGGAGCAGCAACGATTCTAAGCGTTCAACTTCGAGTGGGAGTTCTGGAGGCTCCAAGCGTTCTGTTGGTGTAAGAGGTGTGATTAGGGCCATTAGGCGTAGCAGTAGTTTCTCGAGTGATATCCAATTTAACTTGGAAACATCGGCTGACAAGAGGGATGGCTCAGTTAGCACGAGTGCCACCGAACGTACTCGTTGCACCGCGTCTACAGAACCTGAGGATTTGCGAAAGGACTCTTCACGTAATGTGGACATGTTCTCTAATTCTCCTATGTCGCTTAGAAGGATGATAGAAGGAAGGTCTGACCGCTGTCGCCTGCGAAGGAGAATCTTCAGCCATCAAAGAAGCTCCTCTTTTGAGTGGGCCAAAGTGTCTATGGTTCAATGGGCAATGAGGCTTCCCAGCCGTTACAGTTCTGTCCACCCGGATAGCAAATCCTTGAAATCTGATGCAAGTCCAAGGTTTAACGGTGATCCAGAATCTGGATCTACTTCCCCTGTTGAGCCAGAATCTATCTTTTCTTTCTCTTTGTATGACGTGGCGTGGCCTCCCCCTGAATTGGAACCTCTTCAAGAGAAGTATTCCTCAGTTTGTAGGCTGTTCAGCTACGAGGAACTCAAACTTGCTACATCAAACTTCTCACCCGGTAATTGCCTTTGTCATCTGGATTATTTTGTTACACATGTTTGTTTCAGCAAAAGTAAAATCTATTTTTCTTTCGTTAATGCAGATATGTTAATTGGGAAGGGAGGAACTAGCCACGTTTACAAGGCACAGTTGAATGACGGCACATTATATGCTGCAAAGATTCTGAAACCTTCAGTTGACGCACTACAGGAGTTTATTACTGAGATTGAGACTGTAACTAGCTTGCAACATGAGAATATTGTCTCGTTGAGGGGATTCAGCTTTGATAACTACAGTCTTGTGTTGGTGTACGATTACATGCACCAGGGAAGCTTAGACAAAGCGCTTCACGGTAAACGTCAAGATGGAAATTCACCGCCTATTCTATCCCTAACCTCTTGACAAGTGGCCTAATATTTCGTAACTCTTTCTTCAGGCAAATGTGAGAATAGTCTTAGCTGGGAGAAGAGAATTAAGATAGCGATTCACATTGCAAAGGCACTTGAATTTCTGCATCATGGCGGTGTCACCCAATCTGTGATTCATGGAGATGTTAAATCTGCAAACATCCTCCTGTCAGAGGATTTTCAGGCCCAGGTATAGATATTCAGATCTGCTTGTCATTTTCCACTCTAGCTTTCTGCAGTAACTACTCCAAAAAAAATAACAACTTTAGTTGCAAGTAGCTTAATGCGTAAGCAGTGTGATGAATTGTGGTTAGCCTGTAACTTGTCAGTTGTTGTTCAGCTTGTGACATCATCTCACCTTCTCTTTTAAAAATTTCAGCTGTGTGATTTTGGGCTTGCAAAGAAAGTGTCAGCTTCAACCTCCCACCTAACGTGCACTGACATCACAGGAACTTTTGGGTTAGTATCATCTCCGGACTATGGTTACCTGTTTTGGTTTTAAATCAAATGTAAAGCTTATAGGTAAACCACTGTTGTGACAGGTACTTGGCTCCAGAGTATTTTTCACACGGGAAAGTCAATGAGAAAATCGACGTGTACGCATTCGGGGTTGTGCTGCTGGAGATTATTTCAGGAAGGAAACCCATTATAACAGGGTGTGCGAAGGGACAGGAAAGCCTGGTTGGATGGGTGAGTGCTCTCCGTAACTCCATTTTATACGCGTAGCTCGTCGTCTGAGCAGTAACATGTCCTGAGCAAAAAAACAGTAGCTGATGATATTAACATGGGCAGATCATTGCTGCATTTGCTATATTGGCTTCATACTCGTTCTTGCACAAGCAAGCCACGCTTCCCTAACTCGTTGCTCACGCTTTCAGGCAAGGCCGCTGCTATCAAGCGGGGAGATCAAACAGGTGGTTGATTCTGTTCTGGGAAACGACTACGACTGCGACGAAATGGAGAGGATGACACTCGCGGCTTCGCTGTGCACGAGGACGTCCTCTCATTCCCGACCTGAGACGCTGCTGGTAAGAAAGAAGGGATGAAACACCACAAAATCCCCATGTAAACACCATTTACCGATGATTCAGGATCTGACACCCCCCTCCTCTTTTGTACAAACGGCAGGTGCTGAAGCTGCTGGAAGGGGATGACGAGGCGATCCACTGGGCGAGGTCGCAGGCCTGCGCGGGCTCTTCGGATGGGTCGGACGAGGAGGCGGTGACCCCGGGGTCGAACAACATGCAGTCCCACCTGAACCTGGCTCTGCTGGGCGTGGAGGAGGACTACGACGACGCGCTGTCACAGTGCAGCACGGAGCAGACCGCCGACGGCGAGTACTGGAGCCGGTCCTCGAGCTTCGACTAGGGCATCATCAGTAGATGTGTTCGTGTTGTGTATAGATCCTGATGATTGATTATTGTTGATTGGTTGGAATGGTGCTGGAGGCTTGGGTTGCTCATGTAGAGATGATTGTCTGATGTAGCCTGATTTAGGAGTTGGTTTTTGCAGTAGCAGTAGCTGTAGATCTAACCTTTGCTGGCCTTGGGGGGCCCTACAAAACAATTACTGATTATGAAATATTGAAATTATGAATGAATGGTTTTTTATGGTGCATCAAAGATGGGAATCGATTCCTCCAACCTTTTGTCCTCTGGAACATGTCTTTTTTTAGACGAACACAATACGTTGTGCTGGAGTTAATGAAGTACCTCTCTCTCACTACAAATCTGGGAGTGGTCTTTTCAGATCCTGGAAGAACAGTTCATTGCAAAGCTTTTTTTAGCTCGTGCGTAGTAAAACATGCTACTAACTGAGGTGGACGTGATGCAGAACTGCAGAAGTGGATCGAGCAGTACTTCCAGGTGTGAGGTGTTGTTGGGCGGTGAGCAATGGGGGGACACCAGAACAGATCTGGTTTAACTCAAGGCAGCGACGACGCTACAGTCACCGGATCACACGAAGAGGCCACAGCCAAGCCGCTGACGCCGTCGCCATTGGTGCTGGTCCATACTGAGACATAGCTCACCTGTTGCTATCTGGTCCCTGCAGACACAAGCAGATGGTGCTGCTACACGAAATATGCCCTACCCTAGTGGTTAAAACATGGTGTGATGTATTTTCTCTGCAAAGGTTGTGAGTTCAAGTCCACGTATTTCCCAAAAAAAAAGCAGATGGCGCTGCTGTTGCTCGTGTGGCGTTTGGATTATCATGGCATCGCCAAAAGAGAACAGGTGACCGGCCAAAATGAAGGCAGCGTTTCTGTTTCTATCTGAAGTTCTCTATTGTTGTACCTAACTTTAAACATCAACTTTTCCTTATTTAGAGGTCACACTTGATTTTTTTTAATCGTAGAATATCAAGTTTATTCTAGGGAAAGTGAACAACGGGAAGTCATTTTGACTGCCGAGTTTCAATGATCCCACTATTTAAAAAAATACAAAATACATTTATGAACAAATCTGAAAAACAATCATGAACATTCTCAATGATATATCCTACAAACGAGTAAAATCTCAATGTAAAAATTTCTGTATTATGGACTACACAAAAATTGAAAAAGTTAGAAATTTGAAACTATACATTGTTCACTATACTCAGATCTGTACATTTGTCTTTTTCGTGTAGCTTAAAATATAAAGTATTTTGCATTGAGATTTTGCACGTTGATAGAATATACCATTGAAAACATGCATGATTTATTTTAGATATTATTAAAACTTTTATTATTTTTTAATTTTTAGAAACAATGAGATCACCAGAGCCCGGGAACACCAAATCTCCACCCAAGAGAACAAGTGCATTATTATTTGTGTCAATGGACCCCATGTGCTACATTCTCATGTTTTCTATACATTTAGTCGAAAACTACGTGAGAGGATTCGGTGCACCTGGGCACCAGTGATCTCAGTTTTGTATTTTTGCAAAAATGGTATTTTTGAGTTACAAAAGATTCCAATTTTTTGAATATGAATACGTATATATATTTGTGCAAAGTTTTGGTTGAAAAGACGTTTTATTTCGGGCCATAGAAAAATAACAAATTTGTGGCTGTATAAAGTAGTAAAAAATCCCGCTATTTTGCCTCGATTTTTTCTTTTTTATGTAGTCTAAAATACAATGTATTTCTAAACAATAATTTCTATGTACTTAGATAATATGTATATGTATCCGTATATTTTTTGGAGAATTTTTTAAACACAAGAAAAATGTGATTTTTGATTCTTTTGGAAAACGACATCACTCATGCTCAGCAGACAAAACAACTTTTCGGGAGAACTATCCACTTGTTAGGCTATGTAAAATGTACACTTCTTTTTTTAAATAAAGTCAGGACAAAAGCCGCGAGAGAAACCTAGCCGCTGCCTCCACTTCCTCCTCCTCCATAGGTTGATTTCCCCTCCTCTAGCCATCCTTGTCGGCATTGAGAGGAGTGGGGAACCCGATTTACGAGTGAAGTTTCAGTAAAAATAGGGTTTTCAATAGTAAAAGTAGGGTTTTGGTAGCCGTCTTCTTCGTCAATGGAGATGGCATCAATTACAATAAGTGATCTTCGGCCCATTGTTTGACGACGATGAGCTCTCCTTTCGGACATCAATTGTGGTGTTGGTAGATTGAATTTGTCTAGGTATGGTCCTTAGTATTTTGCTTTGCCGGATCGACTTTGAATATTTTATCATGGTTACCACGAGGAGGATTATGCTCACAATATTTGTCCCGGATGTACATTCTTGACAATGGTGATTCATATTTTCGCCTCTCAGCGAAATGGATCAAGCTGTTTGGTTGCTTTTCCCTGAAATGCTGGTGTTGTTACTCTTGTCGATGCCGATTGATTATTTTAATGGATGCACATGCACGTAGCCTTGCACTCGGCTTAATGTTAAAATCATGGGAAAAATCTCATATTTACAGGTCTGTGGTTTAATATCTATGTCATTTTTCTACGGATGTCTTCAGAAAAGTATAAGATTGTGTAATGGAAGAAAAATAATTTGAATATCTCGAAGATTTATTTGTTTCTTTTATATTTTATTTTGTAATCGTTGTAGTCAGCTCATGTATCTCTATCATGTATTTTTTTCCCTACTATAAATATGTCATGCTATTGACAGTCAAAAAAGACCCAGCGGCCGTGCCGAGGTGTCGACCGGACGGACGGAAGGGGAAGTGCGAAGCTGGTCAGCCATGGCGCTTCAGGACCCACGGGACGCAGCCGTGGCGGGCTGCTGGCGCTCTGGCTCCGTTGCGCGAACCCCGGGGCGTATCGGAAGGGAGAGGTCCGTGTGGCGCGGCGCGGCGATGGGTGGTAGGCGACCCGCGACCGAGCTGGCGAATTTGGACCAGTTCGTCGCGACGCCGGCTAGTCTGCTCGCCGCCGGCCCACGATTGGATCGGCGGAGCGGATACGTGGTAGCACAGGTAAATTTCGATTCAGTTGTGGAGCTAATCAAAATCTGTAGTGTGTTTCGCCGTAACTGTATCTTCAGAATTCATAATGGGAACATTTCAATGGCCACAACAAAAAAATTGAAATGCCCAAGAGCTAGATGGATACCCATGATCAAATTCTACACTTATTATGTACATGTTGCATTCCCCCAATGGTGTTTTCTCCGGCAGCATGGCAAATCGAATGTTGGGGTCATTGCGCCGTAAACCGAATGTGAACATTTTTAGTGGCCAGAATGAATAAATAAATACAAGTTTTAGTGTACTTGGTAATTTTAAGAACCGTCCATCCTCTTAGATCTGACAGTGGAAAAATTGTAGCTACCTGAAACTACCGAAAAAAACTACCTAAAACTACCTGAAACTACCGAAATTGTTTTATTTTTAATCTGATATTAAAAGGGTATTTAGGTAATTTGTCCATCGCCCACAATCTGTGACCCGGTGGTCGCTGCCGCCCACTTCTCTGATCCTTCCCCACTCACCTATGACTCTTCCCCAAATCGGCCGAACCACAACCGCCTCCCCGCCGGCCACCGCGGGTCCTCCGAAGCCGGCCAAGTCGCCTTCCATCAGCGCCGCCGTCTCCCGCGTCCCGAGCAGCAGATCCCCCGCCCGCTCACCGCCGGTCTCTTCGTTGCCAAGGCAAGTGCGAGCCCTGGGCGCGGGCGATGCGTGGGAGCCCGAGCTCTGGCGCCGCTTCGACTTGCGGCCACCACGGCCGAACCACGGCCGCCTCCCCGCCGGGCACCGCGGGTCCCCCGACGCCGGCCAATTTGCGGTCCATCACCTCCGCCGTCTACCGCGTCCCGAGCAGCAGATCCCCCGCCCGCTCACCGCCGGTCTCGTCGTTGCCGAGGCAGGTGTGCGAGCCCTGGGCACGGGCGACCCGCGGGAGCCCGAGCTCGGGCGCCGCTTTGACTTGCGCTTCCATGGCGACGGCGGCCCGGCCGTCTCCTCCCGCCGCGTCGTCGACCTCAACAGGATGGAGCGGGAGGCCGTAAGGTGCAGCGCCGGGAGGTGGGAGGAGGTCATCGGCGGTGGCGGCACTGAATAAGGACGACAGGCTGTGCGTTAATCTCGTGGGCAGCAGCAGTGCGGCCGGACCTCTCCACCTCTTCGGCAGCGTCCATGTCGCGCGCGCCATGGACGGCCTTTGACAACCAGTGAGTGTACTGATTCAGTTTGTTAGTGTACTCGCTAGTTTGGTTAAATTCGAAAACTGAAGTTACCCCGTGTTGGTTCCCTGTTGAATACTGAATCAGCTTCATGAATCAATATGAATCATAGTGGAGTAACTGGAATTAAGCTAGCAAACTGAAGTTTAATTTAATAAAATTAATACACTTGCTTGAACAGATGCAAGCTTGTAATCCATCGGCTTAGTGCAGCTTCCTTGATTTTGTGTCAGTTTGTTTATAGAGTAAGAGTAGCAGTAAACTGGAGTACAGTAGTGTAAGGTCTAGAGTTTGCTCTGTTGCTTGCTACTGCTTGTTCATGCTCCACTCAATATATGAGTAGGAGTATTTGCCTTGGAGTAGCAATAAATTGCAGTACTTGTGTCTTTTTCGAGCTGTGTCGTGCCGTGTTAACTTGCAGTGAAATTCATTGTTGATCGGAGTAGTTTATCTGTACTCCGACTACCTGGTCATAATGTTTTGTACTTGCAGTTTGCAGATTCAGCCTGGGATGAGCTTAAGCATAGTAGTCAAGCTGTTAATTTTCTTGTATAATTTTCTTCATTTACTTCTCGGAAGTGACAAGCACATACCTTTTGGATCCGGTTGTGACCCCGCTCCCCGCAATAGCCACACTTCGATTTTGGTCGTGGTTTTGTCGTCTTTGCCCGCAGCCTTTTCTTTGGTGCACCTCGGCCTTGCACACGCACTGGATCCAAAAGGTTTCCCAAATCACCAGAGTCAAGTTGCGCCGTCTGCGACACGACTGGACCAAACCTAATGCATTCCTTCTGACCACTACTTGATTCCTTGTTGCCAGCTTCTGCATTCAGAATCATCTTCAGACGCTCATACGCCTCATCAGATAGACATGCCCTCATACTTGACGCGTTACTCAGTTTCCGCAACTCACGGTACCTCATCAGTATTTTAGAGTACTCATACATGTCACTCTTTCTGTTCGGAGGGTACGCAGATTTTGCACCCATCGTCCACCTGGTGGGAACACAACACTTGGGTAGTCGTGTTACTTGTAGTTTTTCCAGCACGTACAATATGTGGGAACATGGTCTCCCTTCGCATTCCAGCTTACGACAAGAACAGCTGATCCTGTACAAAGAACCTTGCTTCTCCTCATAGTGCACCTCCAACTTCTTCTCTCTTCTATCTTTCTTAGCCACAACATATATAGACAAAGGCCCTCCATCTAGTACCTCGCAGATAAAACAATTCTTCACGGCGTCTATGCTCCATGTGAGCAAACGAAACACCTCGGGCGTGAAAGCTTCTGCAGCGTGTTTCACAAGACTTGAAGCATCCGGCTCTGTAAATGGTACGGACTGCGAGGCCACGCAGTCTAGGAGAGCCTCGTTCAAGCGTCGTGAAGAAAGGCAACGCTCGAAGTGCTCTACCATTTTAAACATTGTCATACTACCGTCAAGATGGGTATGGAGCACGGAGTTTAGGCTCTCGCTCCGCTGATTACTGCTCAATCCTAAGAAACAGCGTCCCACCAGATATGGAGCACACCACAGCTTCCTCATCTGATACATCTGATGTAGCCACGACTCCTCACTTGTCACTTGATTCTTTTCTAAGAACTGCAACCATTTTCTCTCATGCTCTTCGATGGAACTTGTATCATATATGAAAGTTCTGAATTCTTCCCTAACCGCGTCATCATGCAGATGACGCACAATGTTCTGCTGAATATGCCATATACACAACCTATGGTTCGAGGCAGACCATACAACCCGGATTGCTCTCTGCATTCCAAGGTCCCCATCAGTGATCACGGATATCGGATGCTTCTGGGCCATGGCAGCTGAAAATGTCCGCAACAACCACTCGTACGACTCTGTAGTTTCATGAGAAATAATACCACAACCAAAAATGACAGTGCTGCGGTGGTGATTCAGCCCCACGAAAGGCACAAAAGGCAGATTGTACTTGTTGGTTCCATAGGTGCTATCAAAAACAAGAACATCACCGAAAGCCTCGTAGTCCAGCCGTGCTTGACTATCGGACCAGAACAATCCCTTCATATGACCATCTTCATCTACCAAGTACCTGAAGAAAAAATATGGATCTTTTTCTTGCCACGCCATGAAGTGACGGATAACCGTCTGAGCATCACCGGCAGAGATTATTTCCTGCTTGTACACATGGTAGAAATTATAAATGTCCCTCATCGTGCATCCAACATCTTTATATCCACCGGATTGCATGCACAAAACATCCATGATTTTGTGTTTACGTATCCCAGAAACTTCCATCTCTATAATGTCCGCTTTCTGCTCGTCGCTGATCCTTCCGTGTGAACGCAGCAGGCAAGCTAGGTCCCGTGGGGCTAGAGGATGGGTGTGCTCGTCGTTGAAATCCTTCACAAACCACCGCCCCGTTCCCTCGACCCTAGCAATGACCAATTTGGCTTTACACCCAACACGAGTGATATTCCGTGGCCTCCTCTTCCTATCTTCTCTCTTCCTCTTCATGTGCTTCTCTTCACGGCAGCCTTCACGACTACACACAATTTTCCTCAAAATAATCTCTTTCTTGGCTCCATCCCACTCGACATAATCCTTCTGCACACTAAAACCTTTCTCAAGAGCATAACTGTTATAGAACCGAAAACCTTCATCCTCGCTATCAAACATCTTGCTGGCAATCTCACGGTACTCAGCCATGGACTCGGCCATGTCTTCCTGTATATCAAGTTAACAATGTTATTAAGGTATCATCAGAAAATTAAGCATGCATGCCAATCATAAATACTTGCCATAGAAAACTAAACAAACACCGGTCTTACCTAGTAAAATAAGTACATGGTACAAATCAATAATAGATTTCTGGTGCACACAAAGCAATTAAGCATATGCTATAGAAAATTATAGCCTAGCAAAATAAGCATATACAATCAGCATATTATTTACCATATGTTCAGAACGATTCCAATGGCATGGAACACAACTAATTATCCATAGAGCTAGGAGACAACATAGAGCTTTGAAAATACAGGCACCAAAATAACATAGAGCTAGGAGAGAACATAGGCGTTTGAAAATATAGGCACCAAAATAAGTAGTACTTAGGCCATTGAAAAGACAGGCACCAATCTAATCAGTACCGAAGACAGATGATTATCATGTTCAGTAAACAACAACGAACAAATTTCCTTGTCAGTTTTACACTACAAAGATCGATCATTGCAACAAACTTACAAACATATGCAAGTTGGTTTGTTCCAGCCTTACGCGATTTTACATATACACTAATTCTGCAGGATACTAGCCACTAGCCACTACAGGTGCAAATATGAAACCACTTAACTTAAATCTGATAATATGAACCATTTCGTTTTTACAAATGCTGACCATCTAATACAATTTCAGGCAATTAAAAGGATCAGTAGTACCCACACAATGATTTTCATGAACACCACAACGCCATGAACTGCACTCCCAACTACACTGAAGTACTTACAGAGTCGCAGCACGTCGGCAAATGGACAAGTGACCGGAGGGGAGGAAGCGGAAGGCGTCAAGACGGGGTGCATGATCCTCCGGCCGGTGATAGGGCACCTCACTCGCCCGAGAATGGTGGCCTCCGTTCCTGCAGGACAGGAGAGAGGTGGCCGCCACGAAACCAGCTGTACTCGAGGGCCTGACGGAGGCTCCGATCCCGCAGTCCTCTATGGCCTGGCGGTGGCGGCGGACCTTGCGGGTGCGACGGCGATCTGGCGATAATCCCGGAGGACTGCAGACTCCACGGCTGCCGCGGATTATTGGAGCTGTGGCGGCGTGGACGGGATGAGGTGCGACGGCGATCTGGGGACGGAGAGGCGAATCGACTGGGAGGAGAGGACGCGGCGCACGGTGGCGGCGGAGACGCGAATAGAGGGGAGGAGACGAGCGGATCGAAGGGAGAGGACGGTTCCTGGACATTACCCTCTTACCCCCACTAATTGAGTTGTAAAAATAAAAAAAGTTACGGTGCTTGGACGGCTGACATTATTTAGAGCGGATCGAGTCAAATCCAACGCCTCAAATAATTTACGTGGGGAACTACCGGAAACTACCTGTGGTAGTTTCCCAAGCACCGTAACAGAGCTCATAAATAAAATAGCCAAAACATGAGCTACATGGATACACATGATCAAATTATGCACACATTATGTACATGTTGCATACCTATAATGGCGTATGCTAAACCGGTTTAACTTATTCCACCCCCGGGTGGGATTGGTATTGCACACCACAAGCAAAATAGTTACATGTGCAAACGAAATGGAAAACATTATCTCGCAAGATCTTCGACCAGTTCGGACATATCGATGATAGGGACAACAACCAAAGATGATACTCCGTAGTTTTCTGCATAGCGGTTGCTTTGACCTTTAGAAACAAGGGTTTTGCCCAGACGGTTCTCATGAGCACTAGTTCCGCCAGGAGTGAGTCTCGTCATCATATGTAGCCTCTCCGCAAATTCCTTCAACGTTGGCATGTCATCTCCCCTTGGGCTAAGGCAGTGCACTGCGAGTACGGCTATGTTCTCGGGTACCCCATACCTACATCTTCTATAATTTCAGAGCCCAGTTAAATCAGTATGTGGTAGTTTATCTTTTCAAAATAAAATAAAATGCAAGTCGCTATAGAATACTGATTTTATATAGTTACTCATTGGAGAGATTTCCAAGAGTATCAGTTAACTACTACTCCTACAAGAGTCTGCTCACCGCTGGCCCATAATTGGATCGGCAGAGCGGATACATGGCAGCACTCCATTCCCACATAGCACAGGTAAATTTCGATTCAGTTGTGGAACTAACAAAAATCTGTAGTGTGTTTTGCCGTAACTGTATCTTCAGAATTCATAATGAGAACATTTCTATGGCCATAACAAAAAAATTGAATGCCCAAAATAAGAACTAGATGGATACACATGATCCAGTTATACACTTATTATGTACATGTTGCATTCCCACAATGGCGATTTCTCGATTCAGTTGTAAACCAAATGTGAACATTTTTAGTGGCCAGAACAAACAAATAAAATAGCCAAAACATGAGCTAGATGGATGCACATGATCAAATTATGCACACATTGTGTACATGTTGCATATGCGTATGCTAAACCGGTATAATTTATTATACAATACAGGGTGGGATTGGTATTGCACACCACAAACGAAATAATTACATGAGCAAAGGAAATGAGAAACATTATCTTGCAAGATCTTCGACCAGTTCGGCCATATCGATGGTCCCATGTGTAACCTCGTCGAAAGGGACAACAGCCAAAGATGATACTCCGTAGTTTTCTGCATATCGGTTGTTTTGACCTTTAGAAACAAGGGTTTTGACCTTTTGAAAAAGTGAACTTATTACAATAGTGGGTGGGATTGATTATCCCTCCATCCCAAAATGCAAGACAAACTTTATTTTGCATGGTCTTGAATGCACGATTTCGATCATTAATATTTACCAAATTTTATGGATTGGGAATGTATAAATTATATCATTGCATTTGTCTTGCAAAAAAATCATTTCATATATCTTTATACTAATTTTATTGACATATTATAAGTACAAATCATAGTCAAAACTGTAAGTTGTTGACCAATGAAAATCAAGGGTGCCTTACATTTGAGAGGGAGAGAGTATCATATACTCTATTAACTTTAGATACAAACATCGTCTTGCAAGATCTTCAACCAGTTCGGACATATCGATGGTCCCTCCTGTTGTCTTGTCAAATGTGATATCGACTGAAGATGATCCTCCATACTTACATGCATGGCTGTTGTTTTCTTGAGCATTGGTTGTTTGCAACTGGAGCTTCCTTATCATCTCTAGGCTCTCTGCAACTTCCTTCATCGTTGGTCTGTCTTCTCCTCTTGGGCTTAGACAGTGCACTGCAAGTTCGGCCATGTTTTCGAGCACCCTCATACCTGCTTCATCTATTATTTCAAAATCCAGAATAGCATGGTGGGTATTTTGAACATCAAGGGAAAACTATAGGACAATGACTCCATTTCGTTGATGTCGTCGATATATATTGCCCTCTTTCGCGTCATCAGCTCGAGAAGAACCACCCCAAAACTGTACACATCACTTTTGTCCGTAAGACGATGGCTGATGAAGCTCTCTGGGTCAAGGTAACCAAGTGTTCCATGGACAAACCTGATGAACTCACTTTCATCCATGGACTTCAGTGTTGATGCTCCGAAATCGGCAACCTTTGTGTTCAATTGATCATCCAAGAGAATGTTGCCAGACTTGACATCCCCATGTAGAATTGTGCGAGATGTTGATGAATGTAAGTAAGCCAGAACCTCTCCTAACTGTGTGGCTATCGTTAGGCGAAGATCCAAGGGGATTGATGATCTATGACCAGCACTGTGAAGGAGCTCGGATAAAGTACCACCGGAGACAAACTCGTAGACCAACACCGGGACATCTACATCCAGACAACAGCCTATTAACCTTACAATGTTCCGGTGGTTGATTTGTGACAAGATTATTATCTCATTAACAAATTCTTCCCTGCAATCATCGTTGATTACCTTGGACTTCTTTATGGCTACCTCTTTTTTATCATCTAAAGTTCCTCTGTAGACCATCCCATGGCCACCATGTCCAATAACTCGATCTTCACTGTAGTTATCAGTGGCCCTCTCACTACGGGAAAGCGTCAAAACGCCGACGGCGGTCCGCCGTCGGTGTAGCAACGACCGCCGTCGGCGTATCGGCGTCGGCGTAGGACGCTGTCGGCGTACGCAAAATGCCGTCGGCGTATCCGTCGCCGTCGGCGACGCCTCAGTGGGTCCCACAAAACGGACGTCGAACGTCTACGTCTGCTCCACCTATACGCCGACGGCAGTGCCGTCGTCCTAGGAGTCCACGTGTGCTGATCTGGTGCGTCTGGGAGGAGCCTGTCGCCGACGGCATTGCCGTCGGCGTAGGTATGACCATATGGTCCTCCAGCGTCGACGTGACGCCATCCTGTGCATCCCAGAGCATCCTACGCCGACGGCAATGAGCCTTGACCATATTTTCAGTTTCTGGAACTTTTTGCTGCTGGTTTCTGGCGCATTTTAAATACAATTAAAATTGCACAAATTATAAAACATCACAGAAACATCAAATAAAACATCACATACATATCCAAATGACACAAACATGATTAAAATTCATCCAAGCATTCATACAAACTCCAAACAAGTTCGAATTCACACACGCTACACCCGAACACATCCTACACCTCCCGAGAGCCCGAGGCCGATGATTCCTTGCCTTGGCTCATCTTGGTCAATCACCTGCATTGAGAAAGGATAAACTTTTAAGCATGTTGAAAAATGTAGTAAATAAGAATAAAGACGTAATGCAATTAAAAAGAAGCATGTTGAAAGAAGCACACGGATCGTGTGTTTCCTTCCAGTGCTTGTGAGCCGTTGGATCAGCGGTGTGTTTCTTTCGAGCGCTTGTGAGCCCTTGGATCAGGCAAAAGCACACGGATCGTGTGTTTCCTTCCAGTGCTTGTGAGCCGTTGAAAGAAACACACCGCTGATCCAACGGCTCACAAGCGCTGGAAGGAAACACACGATCCGTGTGCTTCTGCCTGATCCAAGGGCTCACAAGCGCTCGAAAGAAACACACCGATGATCCAACGGCTCACAAGCACTTGTACTGATAGCACAACCTAGGTTCTGGTGTGGTTCCGACGCTCCGGGGCCCCGCTTCGGCGAAACCCCGAATCCGCTGGGAAAACCCTAACGTTTTCGTCTACCCCCATAGACGTGCGTCGAAAGGGGGTAGGCCAGTGGACTTTTTTGCTTGGTTGTGTTAGGTTAGGCCATAGGAAGGTGAGAAACCAAAGTCTACCCCAAATCAACATAAGATTCCATCCGGTTCTCCCGAAACGAGAGTTTTCACCTCTAAGTGCAGAAACTCACTAGACAGAAAGTGAAGCCGGTGAAGCCGATCACACCCCGGAGTAGGATATTGCACATTTACAACACCTAACACACTTGCATACATATGGTATGGCACAACCTAGGTTCTGGTGGGGTTCCGACGCTCCGGGGCCCCGCTTCGGCGAAACCCCGAATCCGCTGCGAAAACCCTAACGTTTTCGTCTACCCCCATAGACGTGCGTCAAAAGGGGGTAGGCCAGTGGACTTTTTTTGCTTGGCTGTGTTAGGTTAGGCCATAGGAAGGTGAGAAACCAAAGTCTACCCCAAATCAACACAAGATTCCATCCGGTTCTCCCGAAACGGGAGTTTTCACCTCTAAGTGCAGAAACTCACTAGACAGAAAGTGAAGCCGGTGAAGCCGGTCACACCCCGGAGTAGGATATTGCACATTTACAATACCTAACACACTTGTATACATATGGTATGGCACAACCTAGGTTCTGGTGTGGTTCCTACTCTTTGGGACTTTTTTGCTTGGTTGTGTTAGGTTAGGCCATAGGAAGGTATTTTACATGTGTTGTTTTTATTTATTTTACATGTATATGTTGTAGGGTTGGGTTCCGGGAAACTCGAACCGTTTTTTTACGAGGGTGGGATACTGAAATTGGGCGGGAAATTATAGGTCCAATATATATATAAATTATAACTACATTAAATATTATATAGATAAATAAATAAATAATATTATATAGAGAAATAAATAAAAAAAGTTTCATCTATACGCCGACGGCGGCCGTCGGCGTTGCAGTACACGTGTACACCGACGGCACGGCCGTCGGCGTATAAACGCCACTGGAAGTTCCGTCACGGCGTCCTTTTGTACGCCGACGGCTGCCGTCGGCCTTACCTGGATACGCCGACGGCGCTTCGTACGCCGACGGCTGTGTGGGCGGCTGCCCTAGCTCGCGCTGTACGCCGACGGCCCCGACATTTAGCCGTCGGCGTACTGTGGCTTTCCCGTAGTGTCTTTATCTCTTTCTCTGTAAGTATACGAATTGTGTCGACCTGCCTTGACCTCATCTCTTCATATAACTTGAGACCTCCATTTTGTTTGAAATACTCATCTTTGTCCTTCTTGTACTTTCTCCGTTGTAATTGCATGAACAACAAGCATGCTAAACCCATCACCACTGTTGCAGAAATACTGAGGCCTGCAAGATAACAAATTTGGAACTCACTACTTTTTGTTTGATTTGAATTTGTAAGTAGTTTTCAGAGATTTGTTTTTACTTTTGCACGAGTATTCATTTCATCTTAATGTAGATGGAAAGTATGAAATAGAGGTCAGCTGATCTTTAATTAAATGATGCGTACCAATCACCATTTTGTCAGCTGAAGAATACTTAGACCGGCATCCAGAGTTTGTACCATCAGATCTGGTTCCTCTTTTGCATTTGCATAAGTAGCTTCCCAGTGTGTTGTGACAGACCCCTTTTCTGCACGGATACAAATCTCCATATTTGGCATCCTGCTTACGTAGGGTGCACTCGTCTATGTCTGAAGACAGTAATGGAAACACCCAATCAGAATGCTCAAGCCAAACATAATTCGCTATATTGCTTTCATTCGGCTAAAGAAAGATTCAACAAGTAATAATCCAACTAGTCAATTCATTATGTAATGTTACAACCCTTGCTGTTTATAACTTCCTCTACATTCGTACCAGAAAGAACACCTTGAATTTTTCAGTTCCTTGTGGAGGTGTGGTGGACACCAAATTTGAGTGTCCTAAGGTTTCTATTGCTGTTGATACCAAAGTCAATGTTAAAAACCATCTATTGGCGAGTCTTCATTTGAATTATTTCTGAAAGTGTATGTAGTTGAACTAACACTGAGATATGGCTTAAAATTATATCAGTTTTCAAAACATTATGTGTGGAATTTTGCACAAGTTAAATCGAGTAAATAATCAACCTTGACAGCCATTCACAAGATATGGATTGCCCTCGTATCCTTTGGAGCACTGGCATAAGTACCCTGGACCATTTTCCGCGGACATGCAGTAGCTGTTTGTACTGATGCAAGCATAGTCCTTAGCTATGTTCTTCCCTGTCGGTGGGCATGAGCCATTCCTAATGGCCCAATCAGCAACGACAGGGGCACCTCTCTTGGCTCGATCATCAATAAACCCAAGTGTACCAACGAGGTCCTGCTGCTTGAAATTGTACCACCCAACCTCGGCCACCATGGCGTAGAAGCACGGGTTGAAGCCCCATACCTTGCTCTGGTTCATCAAAAAAAAAAAAACCCGAACGAGGTGAGGTTTGCAGGGATGGCAACTTCACAGCAGCCCAACCCAGCACATGGCGCGCCGTCAGACGTGTTGTTGACGCCCTCGCAGTAGGAGTAGCATCCAGCCACATATTGGCTTGCGGCGCCCTTGTACCCACTGATGAGCCCTAGAGTGTTGCAGCCGATGACTGTGAAGCGGTTGCGCGAGGGGGATGGGAGGAAGGGCGTGAGCTGCAGCTCATACCCTCCGAAGAACTTGGTGAATGTTGTGTTTTCCGTGAAGCAAATGTGGTTGACAGGGCTGAGCACGCGCATCTCACCGTGCTCCAGTGAGATGTCGGCGACCTCAACATTAACCTCAGGATCCCAGACCATTGGCCGCGGTGGATCTGTCGTGCTGTTGCAGGTGAGGTTGAAGTAGCCGTTCAGGTTGGTCGCGGCGCAGTGCGCCCCAATACCGAAGGGGTATGGGATGGGCACATCACCGCACTTGTCGGGGCAGCCTGGCAACGACATGGAGTATCGGGAAGAGGCTCCGGCCGCTGTTTCCACTGCTGGAAAGAAGATGCATACTATGAAGACTAGTAGGGCTGTTGATGTTCCTGGCATTTTTGGATGCTAACTAATGTTACATGTATGCAAACAGCACACTAGACCGGGTTAAATCGATACGAAGTATTTTGTCTCCGCAAGTAAGTAGGTGCAACTCGCGGTACAGTACTGATTGTATATGTTTATTCATGGAGAGATTTGAATGGTGTCAGTTAAGTACTGGAAGTAATATTACTATATCAGAGTGCGCTAACACGCACAGACTTTGACCTTGATTCTGTGTTTGTGCTTGTCTTAGTCTTAACTATTGTTTTTTTTTTTTTTTACTATTGTTTTTTTTTGGAGTAGTTGCCTTAATCTTTAATTGCTGCTTACGGTTGGAGGAAGAACAGTACCATGAATTCCTGAATATAGCAAGTCATCCATGGCTGGTCAATGGTTTCATTCCCAGCATTTCCCCTAAACTTCCTCTGTTTGACTCATTTTATTTTGTCTTGTTTCTCAGGAAACGAAGTGATCTGGTGGTGAGAAGATACAGGAGAAGGAACCATTGCAGATTGGCTGGTCAGAGCCTACACTTCATTTAAAATCAACAAGGTGAGAACGCGCGTGGCCCCTGGCCCAACTGCTCATTAGAAAAGAGAAATTTAGAGCCTAAACATGCACTCTGTTTCAAGGGGAGCTTGGATTTATTATTTAGTCAGCTGGAGTATATCTAAAATAATATACATTCATGAGCATGAAGAGAGGAGAGCGTATGATGAGCTTCTAGCTGTATGGGCCTGGAGATCAGTTGGGCGTATTTACCACAAAATGCACATGTTCCGGTCCGGCCCAACTTATGCAAATTGGCCATGGCATTCCTCTTTGGCGTTTAGCCAAACAGTCATTACCAACGGCAGATCTCCTGAATCATAAAATCATGGCAACGACGTGCACGTGCACACTCTGTGGTGCTTCTGACTCCTGGCGCCATTCACTTTTGGAGTGTGCTATGGCCAGGTCGGTTTGGGCATTGGTCGATGAGCATATAGTTGAACATCTGAGTGCAACTGCCGAGCCAAATGCTAAGTGCTGGATTTTTTCTCTGCTGGAAACCTTACCACATGATGAATTTGTAAAGGTACTAGTAACTCTGGGCGATATGGAAGGGGCTAGGAGAAAAGCTATTCATGAGGGAGAATTCAGAGTCCTCTGTCGTATTTTTTTCATCCAAAGTTACCTAGCTGATCTGAACTTGTTAAGCAAAACACCTGTATCCTTGGCGCCAAGACCAGTTCATCATAATAGTTTTTTTGATGAGAACAGCAGGAGCTCTGCTTTATTGCATTATAGAAGAGGGAAAAAAACCTCGATTTACATCATAGAATTGCCCACAGGCACACCAACAACGCCACACCAACGGCACCCTACTCAACAAAGAACAACTACTGGCCTAACAGACTCACAGGCCCTCTCTTTGCGACGAACAGCAGGTCTAAATCAGCTCTAATCAGACTTGCCACCACACTTGCCGGTGCCACCTCGTTCTGGAAGATCCTTCTTGCTCGCTCTTTCCAAATGTGCCAAATCGTGTACACCGACACAGCGACATCCCGCTTCTTCTGCTCATCTTTCTTGCCACTGCAAATCTTTTCCCACCAGACGCTGAGGAGATTTGAGCCGTTGGCGATTTGGACGGCCTCCGGGTTGGTGGAACTGAAAAATGCCCATACCTCTTTAGCAAAAGGGCAGTTGAGTGCCAAGTGCGAGGCCGTCTTGAACTGCTGATCACACAAACAACATTGATTGTCATGAGGCAATCCTCTCGCTCTAAGTCTTTCAGCAGTCCAATTCCGATTTTGCAACACAAACCACAGGAAGAATTTGACCTTTCCCTCTGCCCAGATTTTCCAGACCCGCTGGAGATTAGGTTCTTTGATTCTTCCCCAGAACTGAGCCCCATACGCTGAAGCAGCCGAGTACTGCCCATTGGCAGTTAAATTCCAGACAATTGCATCAGCCGCATCAGTCAGGTTGACACTCTGCAGTCGGGTCCAAAGCTTAATGAATTGGTCCAGCTGCTCCGCAGAAGTGATACGCTGCAGCCCTCTCATCCATCTTCCGTGCAAGGCCTTCTCTGACTGTTAGCTTTTTCCTCCATGCAAGGCCGTAGCAAAGCGGAGCAATCGAGATTGGAGCGGTACCATTCAACCAATTGTCTGTCCAAAATCCGGCAGTTGCTCCATCACCAACAGTAATCGAAGTGCAGGCGGCGAAAAGCTCTTTGTCGGACGAGCTACAGGGAGTTTCGGTGCCAACCCAAGGCCTGTCACGATCAGTCCATCGGAACCACTCCCTAACCCGAAGTGGATACCTCCACCACCTGATGTTATCAAAGTGAATGTTGTTGGAGCAGTGTCGAGAAACAACATGATTGGTTCACTAGCAGTTGTGGCTAGAAATAGCGAAGGGCAGTACATGGGGTCATCGGCTGTCTCGCTTGCCGAGAAGCTCTTGCCCTGGCTAAGGATCTGGATTTGCATCGTCTGCTTGTCTGTTCAGATTGCAAACAGGTTGTTAATGATCAGGCTGATGGTACTGGTGGATCGTATGCTAATATCATCTAGGAGATGAGGCTGATGTCGACAGATTTTATAAAGCTTAGTTTTATCCATGAAGGTAGAGTGAAGAATACTGAAGCTCATAATCTTGCTCGCTTTAGAACTAAAGCTCATTATTCACTCTAGCATATCTACATGCCAGACTTTTGAAAAAATTCTTAGGTCATTCTTTATTTTTTGGGAAAAAAGAGAACATGGGAGGTTGTGTGCTGAAAATCCTTGTTGTTGTGGAAACAGTTGGCGAGCTAAGAAATTTGTATTTTTCTGCCGAATAAAATGTTAGTATAGAAGTCCTGCCGGCCGTTGCAGTTAAGTTAGTTTGAGTGATCAGGAAGACGACACTTGGAGCAAAACAACAACAGTCAGTGTTTGCTTAATTGGGCCGTACACATCAAGCACAGCTCGTTCCTAGCTGGATTACTACATGGTAAAATAATCAATACGGTTTTGGATTGGTCTCCTGCTTAATCAGCATCTTATTTGCACTTCAGTCCTGACGTTCTTCTTCATTTCGTTGCAGGCTCCTTCAAGCCGATGCATCATTTGGCTATCATTTGGTCAATCTTGGTCTGCACAACTGCTTCAGCACGTTGGCGTTGCCGCTTAAATCTGACATCGACAACGGTGTCCAAATCGACAGCTTTCACGACACGAATGTCGACTGGCTGCGTCGGCACCAATTTTGGCACAAGTAAGATGGCGTGCCCTCAGTTACTAGTTTCCTTTCATCTGTAAACATAAATGGATTACGTGCTTTAAATCCTGATTAGTTATCGCTGTCAGTCGACAGTGCTGAATGTCTGATTCTTTTTTCATGTCACTTGCAGCTCGCCGGTGCGTGTTGGCTCTATTTGTAGCATTAATCAAAAAGGCCAAGGTGCAACCTGCAAAAGGGTTCTTCTCCGACAATATAAAAGCTCCTTGCCGTGGCAGTCTGTGTATTATTGTGCTTCCATCACACTTCACCATTTGTTAGTGGTAATGACATCGACGGAGTTGTTGTCGTCGTTCAGGACACCAGGGTCAGTTCCCTTCAAGTGGGAGCTCCGGCCAGGCATCCCAAAGCAACCTGCAGGCAACGGCGACAACCTGCCGGCGTCGTCGCTGCAGCTCCCTCCAAGGCTCGCCGTGCCTCCTGCTGCCGCCACCGCTGCGCCGTCGCTGCAACTCCCTCCAAGGCTCGCCATGCCTCCCGCTGCTGCCACCGCGGCGCCGTCGCTGCAGCTCCCTCCAAGGCTTGCACTGCCTCCTGGCGGCACCGCTTGTTCTTCCCGCGTGTCCAGTGCCAGCGGGTGCGGTCTCGCCTCGGCATCGTCAGTGCGACGGAGCTGCACGGCGCCGTCAAAGGCGACGACGACACCACGGCACCGGCGGTCCATGTCCGCGCGGTTCGCGACGTCGCTGGCGCTTCCATTCACGGGGCCGCGGTGGTGGGGCCGGTCCAAGGACGAGGACGACGTCGCCTTCGCGGCCCTCTACGGCGACAAGATCGTGTCGTAGATGACCTACGTGTGTATCGTCAGATTGTGATTATTAGTATGCCTTGCTTCAGTTAGGAATCGATGATTGGATACTCAGTTTGTGTAGATCGTTTTCTAATTACCTGCTGCCAATCAGCATACACTGTGTGTGCGGCGATCACAGATTAGCTGTACGTATACCTTACAAAAGAAAAGAAAAATCTGCCTTCCAAACGCAAAAAACATAGGGTGAAGAATCATGTGTGAAAATGGCAGTGACTTATGTGCTTGCAAATTTTTCATGAAAAGTGTGCTCTGGAGCACATGCTCCGGTTTCAAAAAATAATTTTGCATTCATCTAGAAATTCCAAAAGAATTTTCGTACGCAAATTTCCAGATTTCAAGTTTAGTGAAAATCGCAATTCATTTGTGAGACATCTATAAATAACAATCTCGTTTTTTAGCTCCTTAAGTTTTAAAATCACAATCTCTTTTTTAACAACAAACTACTTCCTCCGTTCATAAAATGACGTCTCAACCTAGTTCAAATTTACATGTATGTAAACATGATTTAGTTTGTTGAGCTAGGTTGAGACATCTTTTTATAAACGGAGTGAGTATATTACAGCTGAGGTTTTACAAAATATTCACGACGAACACATAGTTGCTCACATTTTTTTTTAAAGTCACGTGCATGCCAGGACACCTGGTCACATGCGATGTGGCTGAAACCGAAACCCTCGACAGTCGACACCGTTTTGCCCCCAATCCCTAAACCCAATGGACAAGCTCGCCGCCGACAGCAGCTGACATGGGTATGCCTATCGGGTACCCTGCCATGAGGTTACCTGGTGCACGTATCGACTAGGCCCACTATCAGAGCCTACATGAAGCCCATGAAGGGAGGCCCACGAAGATGGAGTATCCTCCAAGTTTGGCGAAACAATAGTCGGTTTAGAGTTTTCTTACTTGTAAATCGAGTCGGTTACGAACACCCGAGACCCAGCCTATTATTTAAGGACTGGGAGGGCCATCGAACCACACCACGTACTTTCAGAGCCACCAAAAACCTAGCGAGATCGACATCTCGCCGGGACCCTTGTAACCATCATATTCACAAAGCAATAACAGACAGGCAGGACGTAGGGGTGTTACCTCCACACGAGGGCCCTGAACCTGGGTAAAATCTTTGCCCTGCTTGTCAGCCGACGATACTTCCAGCTCTACCACGTTCTCTCCCCCATATTCATAACCTAGGGACCTTAACCATGGGTCTTGATGAGTCTACCCCTCGTCAGCAGCAGCGCCGATTCACCGCCTCAGCCTTGCCAGCTGCCGGACGACGTTCTCCTGGAGATCCTCCTGCGCCTCCCGCCAGAGCCCATCTACCTCTTCAGCGCCTCATTCGTATCCACGCACTGGCGCGGCCTCGTCCATGACGCCCGCTTCCTCCGCCGCTTCCGCGAGTTCCACGGGGGAGCGCCTCCTGTGCTCGGCTTCTTCAACCCGCTAGGTCCTCCGCTCTTTGTCCCCAGCTCCGCCGGCTTCACGCCCTTCACCCCCACGACGACCTGCGAGGTCTGGTGGCTCTACGACTGCCGCCACGGCCGTGTCCTCCTGGACACCTTCCGCGCCGAGCCGCTCCTCGTCTGGGACGTCATGACCAGCGACGAGCGCTCCCTTCCCTTCCCTTCCCCAGGGAGGCCCATCGGGGGCGCTCTGTGCACAATTGCGCGGTTCTCTGCGCGGCTGGCCACGCCGACCGCGGCGTCTGCCATTCGTGCCCGTTCCTCGTGGTGTTCGTGTTCAGTAGCCATATTGATTTCACCACGCACGCCTGTGTCTACTCGTCCGAGACCGGCGTCTGGGGTGAGATCACTTCGATTCAAATGCCAAGCTTATTAGTAGCTCAGGCAGTCCCGAAGGTTCTGGTCGGAAACACGCTCTACTGGCTGTTGAGTGACTATAGCATCATGGGGTTTGATTTGGATAAGCATAGCTTGGATTTAATAGGGAATGTACCGTTGGACGCGCTCGATATATATCATTGGCAGACTATTATCATGAAGGCAGAGGATGGAGGTCTTGGTTTTGCCAATGTTGATGGATTCAGCCTTCATTTGTGGTCAATGGTACCTAGCAATGATGGGGTGGGATCATGGACACATTGCAGGGTCATTGATCTAGAGTAGCTTCTTACGCCAGAAATAGTGGCGGACTATATGGTTGAAGTGGCGCCTGTTGGCTACGCTCAAGATGCTGATGTGATCTTCATTGATGTGGGTCCTAGCGTTTACATGATCTATCTCAAGTCCATGAGGATTGAGAAGGTGCCAGAGAAAGGGACCCGTGGATACCTATTTCCTTACACAAGTTTCTACGCTCCAGGTACTGTCATTATATCCGATGTCGCACACTACACTTCAATTTTCCAAACCATATCATACTAGATAATTAAATAGTTTATTTGTACATGAGTGAATCAATTTCTCGATGTTCAATTGGGCTATACATTTAGGTCTAAATATTTAGATTATGTTTATTGCTAGACTTTTTGCTTGTAGCTGTAGTCAACACAGCACTGTTAATAGGGTTTTTCCTTACCAGTAAACATATACTTGAGGAACAATATATCTATAACTGACACTGGTATATAATTGCTCTGCCCCTGTTGCCTTTCTGTGGTGTTGGATAATACTAGTATAATTTAACTGACAAGGAACCAAAGTGACTAGGAATCTATTTTCCATTTCTGGCACATAATGCAATCGAGTTAAGCTACTGTCAATGCTGAACTCTTTTCTCTTCAGTTTAAGCTACTAGATTCTAATGTCTGTACTCTGGACGTTGCCTTGTCAATTGGTTGATCTTCGTGTTATGCTGGGATTTGGCGTGGTAACTTTGTTTCTTAATTCTATGGTCTGCATTCCTTACCCCGAAGAATAAGAAAAAAAAATTATTATGGCGACTTCGCTCTCACCTGCATGCAAAACTGAAATATAAATGAATTGCTGGACTTACAACAATTAACAGATTAATATAAAAACAATTCTAATGTTTCCTGCTAAAGTAAATGACCAAATGTCATATCCTTCGTTTGGAGGTATACAGTGTCTTGATGAATCATTTTAATCTTGTATCACATCCTGTAGAAAAGGCTACTCGTCTGATCCGGAATAAGTGTCGGGCGTATGTAGACCAGAGTTAGTAGTAATTTGTACAATGTGAGATGTACAGTATAACAGTCACTTCAATTAAGTGCGACCATCTGTTAGCAGTTTTTTTTCTTGCCCTCGATTATCATTGGTTTATTGTCTCGTTATTTTCACAAGGAATCACCATTGGTGGTGGGGATGATCAAGATGAACTGTTAAACGGCAATTGAGATAATTGTGCTATCATATCTGCTATCAATGCTTTGTTGTTTGAAGAGGTGATGTAGCATTATCTTTTACTATATCTTATTGTTTTCTTTGTGCGACTTGATAATTTGTGGTGCATATGTGTCTAAAGGAACGGATCAATTTTCTTTGCATTGATAAACAAGCTGCATTGTCACACAGGATGTGTTTTAAACTTCAAGCAACATGTTTGTTTTGCCCCTTTCCTATTCTTTCTCAATTACAATGTTTTGAGAGAGAAGTCTTTAGTACTCAGTTTATCTAGCCTTAGATGACTATCTCCCAAGCCCCACTTGTTTTTTTCTCTTAGAATTTTTGAACTTTGAACCATTTCCGCATGGATCTGCGCACTTTGTTGTGTTGATGGGAAACCTACTAGCGATGTAATTTGTCACGACATTTAGTCATATCGTTTCTCCAATATACTGTATCTAAGTACATCAATGAGCCAACACCTGCATCTGAGAAGACAAAGTTACTGGAATGTTTGCACTTCCAGTCCTATATACGTGATGTCAGACTCCCATTGTGTGGGTTAGTTAAATCCTAAATTGCTAATAATCATCTTGATCCAAATGTATTACAATGATTGAGTAATATATGCATCCTTCATGTACTTTGATTGAGTAACATATAAATTATGTGAGTTGCAAAAAAAAAAGTATTACTATAAACCAAATTTTCTTCTACTTGTCGTGGTCGTATTATTTATGTGAAATACCCTGTCGTACACAAATATACCACTACACATGACTGGTATTTTGGTAGTACTGAGTTCACATTTGGCAGCTTATTGCTCCTTTGATTGCTACATGTATTCTTGCTACTGAGATTTGGCAAAAATAGAGACAGGAGAAACTGTTCTTTTATTTCTTTTGAACTTGCAGATGTTGTTTGCAATGTCTTCTGCCCTTCACGGGCAGCCAAAATTGGCCTAGCTTATGAAGATTAATTGCTTGCTGTGCAGGTACCTAGGTTCTTTGTCTGCTGCCATGATGAAGAAGCAACTTACTCCTGCAGATCGAATCCTTTGTCTGGCCTCAACTACCCACCGAATGGACGTCAACTTGCGAAACTAGCTGAAAGGATCATTGGATGTTATCTTGATTTCTATAGATGTGAACGAATTGCAACATTGCTTGCTCTTACGTCATCCTAAGTGTTTGCTGTTTTTGGGAAGATTCCGTTCAAGTCCCATGGGCCATTAAAGATGCGTATGTGCCTTTAATAATGCCGCATAGCTCATTTGTGCTGAGTTCACCAGGTTCTATACGAGGGAAGTATTGATGCAAAAAAATTCAGCAAGTTAAAATTCTAGCTTCAGATGAGGATGCCTTCACCGATAGGATGAATATACCAAATTCTTCAGTGTTCAGACCTGTGAACCACGTGGATTTTCTTTGTTATTGAGAGAGAACCATTCCTTGTATTCATCTATAAGACGTTAGCGCGTTGCTGAAAATTCTTTGTTGAGGTGACTGAAGAAACAACTTACTTGTGCATGTGCTTCAGTCTTGCCTGGCGATGCCATAATTGCCAAACGCTCAAAATGGCGGTAAACAAGCTTGTACTCACTACAACAAACTAGGCATGTAGAGACGCCTAATCTAATGGTTGAGGCGCTTTATTTCATCTCTACAACAACATAGAGTCGCATTAGTAAAGCGTCTCTTGAGCGTCTCCTTATCCACCGTCACAAAGACAGTAACGACGCTTTGCCATGCGTGTTTACATAAGATGAGACGCTCATATTGCATCTCTATGGGCCTAAAGACGCTTTGACATATGGATTATGAAGACGTCTCTACAATCCCTAGCAATGCTCTATTGCGTCTCAAATTAATATGGTGATATCTTTATTTTCCATCAAACCAGTGACATCACGTTAAGTTTTATTTTACTGATATAAATTATTGTTTGGCTGATCAAAATGTGCTCAGGGTTCATCACGTAGTACAAACTGTAGTACATATAAGTAGAAAACCCACACACAAAATCAGCTATGGTAATTATATTATTTAAGAGAAAATGAAGTTGAAGAGAGCTTCAAGCATCCACAAAGTGCAAACACACTTGAAAAATCATACAAATTTACATATGTTGTTGTATTCTTCTGTCCCTAATAGTAGAACTATCTATACATGCAGACATCAAATATCTTCTCAAGGTCCACTGCATTTGCAGATGTCATCCAATATCTTCTCCAAGTCCACTGCATTTGTAGAGGTCATTTATTTTCATCAAACAACCTGCAATCATCATTTATAAAATATGTTAGTGTTTCCTGGAAAAATATTACACATAAATATTACATAATGAAATTTGACGAGTGTTGCACCATTGCAAACTTGCACGTACATAACTAGTTTTTAGAAGAAAGTTAAAAAAAGTTGTGAGATATTATTTACCCAGTCTGTTTCATATAATAATATTTGAGTGTATTAATAGTTCCCTCCGCACGATTGGCCTACTTGAGTGTATTAATGGTTTCCTCTGCATTACAATCAGCAGGTGGAAGCTGCAGAAAAGGAATGGCAATTAAATTACTTTTTACTAAGTACTAACTCCAACCTTCAAGTAGGTCAATACAAAGATATAAGTGAAAAACTGGAACTACCAATCATAATGGTTCCACTGTAAGAGAACAAATAGCACTTATAAATGAATATGTTACATTTCCACATTTAAGTTTTGTGGCTTAAGAGAAGGTGAATCATACAGAAAAATACAAAGTATTAGTACACATACCTCTAGTATGCGGCCTAATTTGATGTCTCATTGCATGACGAATGCTCCTTTCCTCTTCTCATCTAAACAATCGATGCACTACCAGATTCAATAAAAAAAATAACGCAGTCTATAATGCATCTAGCAGAGAATATGAGTCATGAGACAGGGACAAACCTGGTGGAGGTTTGGTACCTTGTGCATTCGAATTTTGGCAGTAACAAAACTTCTTCAAAAGAGCTATTTTAGCTCAGCTTCAGGAACCTGATGGCAAGTTGCAGTAGTGAACAGAACAGAGACAAAGTTCATCTTAGCTAGTAAATTTATCTAACACTCTATCTGCATGTATATAGGGCGGAAAGCAACAGTGGTCAAACCTCTTTGAATCGGTGAAGTTTACATGAAGTAAAATATCCTAGCTCCAGCTACAACACATGACAAGTTGGCAAGAAAAAATTAATTGTCAACCAATATCCAGACTTCGTTAGAAAATTATGCAACCAGTGTGAACAAAAGACATGTTATCATACATTTCCTCGGCTCTTCTGTACTTGGCAAAATTCATCATATTATCCCTCCCATCTAACTCCCTTCTCTGAAAAAATAAACAATCAAACTGTATAAATAACTAACTGTACTACAATGACTTCAAAACAGATATGCATAGATATTTCAGATCGTGATATCACTGAATTTTATTTGATCTTAATGATATCATGTCCGAAAAAGAGTTGTCCCAGTCCAAACCATATGAACAGAGCTAAAAACTGTTTGGTTAAACAAAAAAGAATGAAGTACCCATCTGCGGTCATCTACTCATCTGGCAAGCATTAATCGAGTACAGACTGCAGACATGGTCAAACATTATCCATTGCCGTTGAATATTCCAAACACATCTACACAGAAAAGTCACAGGATGAGATTACATTGGGAGAAGGACAAACCAGTGGCGCCTTTACTGGATGGAGTGGGCTGGCTGCCAGCCTTCGTGAAGGTTAGAGGAGGAAGATCCGAAGATGCATCAGTAAGGTGAGGGCATTCGCATGAGGCCGGCTGGATCGAGTCTCCATGGAGCGTGGCATCAGCTTTCTCGAACGGACGAATACCGCGGCGGAGGTGAAGCCATAGGGGAGAGGGAGGCGCCGCCAGTCGTTATGTAGTGTTCGCCGGTGGATCTAGAAGCGGCGGTGCTAGGTTTCCACGAACCTATTATTAGATGGATCTGTCCGTTCGGGCCTTGGTGGTGGAAAATGGGCGAGATATTTGAGGTGGCCACGGGCGGTTTCATTAGATCATTTGGGTGGGAATACTTATCATTTTTTTCGGAGGAAAAATTGGATCTTTGGGTGGAAGTTTTAAGAAGCGGGAACGGTGAAATTTTCACGGTGAGAGACGCCACAAAAAACGTCTTAAAAGTCGTCTTTATTCGCATGATGGATTTTCACGTAAAGACGATTACACGAGCGTCTAAATCGGGGCGTCTCTACGTGTCGTTTTTGTTGTAGTGACTATTCGCCAAATGTAATATTAACTTCAAAACATACTGAATTAATCACGGGATGTCACAACATGATATTTTCACCGATATGGTGCAGAAACCAAATTCCTCAAATAATCCTGAGGGTTCGGACCTGTGAACGACATGATATTTTCTTTGTTTTGGAGAGAGAACCATGCTTCCACTGTATTCATCTTGAGCCACTAATCTTCAGCTTTTTTTTAATTAAACTTAATCCTCCATCTAGGTTTAGTGCCTGTTTGTTTGGACTGCAGCTGAACGCCATAGATGCATACTTTCTGGCTTCCACTGCAAATTTCGGACCATGAGTCACACTGTTATCTTGGGAAGTTTGAAGTTGCTTTATGGAGACTCCCCCACATGCCACTGATCTGTGGTTTTTTTTGAGAAGCCAATGGAATACCGTAAAATTTGGTTTGAGAAGCCTAACAATTTAATGCTATGAAATTGCTAGCGAATTCAGGTTGATCAGGTTCAGTTAGCTACATGCTGCTGCAGCAACTAGTATTCAGCCAGTCCAGATTCCGAACTCTAATAATTTACCTGGGTTATTATGAAAATGATATTTTTCATCTTAGAACTTGAAGTCGATTGTAGGCCAAATATGCAACAAAGGTTGAAAGTTTTGTGGACCTGCTGAAGCAATAAAAACCTGTATCAGATCTTCAAGCAGCCATGCAGCCCCATACCCTGTAGTTCCCGACATACTCTCATCATCTGCTCAACAGTGGTACATCCTTTGAGATGGATTTAAAGAATTCATAAGAGCTGGGAGAGCAAACTCTAGATTTTTTAAATGGCAAGACTAAGGTCCTGCCTATAGAAACAACAGAGCACATATCTGATGCAGAAAGAAATTAGAGGTTCATTACAAGATAACCAATTCACCCGCTAAGAGTGCCAACAACACAGGGAAATTATCAAGCTTAGTGGCAAAAGCCTGCAAAAATACGAGAAAACAAGCACCACTGCATCAAAAGAGCTACTGAATAGTGATATGATTCATCAAAAGATCCTTGTCGCCTCCAAGTTGGTCATCTTTCTTGTTGATGAGTGGCATCCTACACTAAGCATACTCAACCATACATTGTCACTGCATCGCATCACAGGTTCTCACTCTTTCTGCAAGAGTAAATTACTGAGTGTGATTCCAAAAAAGAGATGAAATGATACTATACAAATTGCCAATTAGTAAGAATAACAAAATGTAATTATATAGCACTCAAGTTTGCTCGGGCACAATAAAAATCTATCAATCCGATTAGGCATTCAATGTTTTGTTTGTTCCACTAACTTATATGGAGTATTACTTAAGAGTTGTTCCCCAATTACAAAACAGAGGATACATAGATACAAAATATACCTTGTGGATTGTAGAAACTCATGTATGGAATCAAACGACGAAGGTTTTCTCTCTTCTGTAGCTTCTTCCACCATAGTGTCTTGAGATTAATCTCGTAGATGTCAAGGCCCATGGTCACGAAAATGATATCACTGCCCTCCACAGATCCAATCACTCTAAGTCTTCTATTGGGATTTTGAATGGGGAGAAGGTTATTAGATCGATGACTGTAAGCTGAGTCCATGACGCAACTCCGTCGGAACCCTTTTGTCTTGACCACAGGTGGAGAGTTAACTTGTCCACATGTGCAAACCCCAAACCGCCATCCTTCATTGTTGTGAGGATAGCGGTATTGATAATCACGGAATCCACAAACGGTGCATCAATCAACGATAAGCAATGAGAGCTCAAGTCATACTTGAGAATTCCTACACGATCATCATCATACACAAGCATAAAGTAAAGTGCTTCTTCGACGAGAATAAGGGGCTCATCAGCAATGAATGCATCTAACTCAAATGAAGACCACAGCACGGCTCGCTCCACTTATCAAAATGAGAATCGGAGCACGGCTTGCTCCAATCAGCCGTCACCGGCAATGACACGCACGCCTGTGCTACACTCATCATCAGTCTGTCCAGGCGATGAAGACCACCTGGAAGGGGCCTGCGTGGCACGCACGGTGGTCACAGCCGCTCACTGCGCAGAGCACCGCTGCCCCATAGCTGTTGTCAAGCAGGTCGGGCGAGTACATCTCCCTCCGGCAGCCCGTCATGGGGTCCCAAACGACGAGCGGCATGGGTTGGTAATCCGCATCGCCGAGGAGAACGCGGCCATGGCGGCAGTCCCACGCAGCGTAGCCCCAGTTCCCCCAGTCGTCGTCGGGAATGCGCGCACGGAATTTCGTGGTGGGGAAGAAGCGTGGGACGTTATCTTCCACCTCCTGGCCGGAGTTCCAGCGCCAGGAACAAAGGAGGCCGAGCATGGGGGGAGCTCCATGGAAGTCGATGTAGCGGCCGCGGAAGCGAGCGCCGGAGAGGAGGCCGAGCCGGAGCTTGCTGGCGAGGGAGGCGCGCACTAGGTGCTCGGGCTCGTCCCGCGGGAGGCGGAGGAAGACCTCCTCGAGGATCTCCTCCGGCAGCGCCGGTGCCGGACTCGTCGGCGGCGGCATGGTGGGCGGAGGCGGCGAGGGTTTCTGGTGGGGAAATTTTCGAGCTTGTCCAGCGGGACTGGAGGAGTGGCCACTGGCCAGCCAGTGTCTTCCCAGGGAGCCCGACATGTGGGGCCGCAGTGAGAGTGTACTTTGGGCCTTCAGGGAACGTCGTGCTAGTCTGGTACTGGTAGCAGATTCAAAAATCTAAATTTTGCCCCATTTGTCTTTTTTGTGTAGCCCAAACTATGGCGAATTTTGAGTTGAAATTTTGCACACTTGTAGATCTCAAATTTATAAACATCTGAGATTTTCCTCTTGATTTTTGAAAACTCTTAAGTACACTTGCAGACAAACTCTTAAGTATCGGTTTTGAATTTTTTTTAAACCCGAGCTACATGTAGCTCGGTCTCCATTTGAACTTTTCGCTTTGCGTGGCCGTACGTTGTGAAGAAGTCATCGAGAGCAAAACAATATGTTTAGGTTTCCTAAGAAATGTTCACGTGTTCTGCCAAAAATTCGATGCGTATCTCAGAAAAGATATTTCACGTATTCACAAGAAAAACAGGAATAAGAAAAGGGCATGGAAACGAGCTTTGAAAATTAGTGGCCGAAAATCGAAACCACACACGCATATAAGTACATCCGATCGATCGATGAGTACTGTGGTTGGCCCCGGGAAGATAGTGTAACCTAATGCCTAGCTACATAACCTAACTGCACCAGGCCGATCGATCGGATCGGATCGGAGCGTGAGTTTTGATCCAGTCTCCATGGAGACGGTGCCCGCCGCCTCCCGTGACCGGCTGAGCGATCTCCCGGACTGCCTGCTGCACACCGTGCTGTCGTCCCTCCGATCCCGGCAGGCGGTTCAGACGTGCCTGCTGTCGCGGCGGTGGCGGCACCTGTGGCGCTCCGTGCCGTGCCTCGACGTCGACCAGCGGGACTTCCTCCTCCTGGACGACGACGACGAACCGGAGCCGCTGGCTTCCGATGCGGGCTCGAAGGAGAGGCTCGTCAGGGAGGTCAAGGGGCTGAGAAGCTTCGAAGACTTCGCCGACGCCCTGCTGATCCTCCATGACGTGTGGCCCATCGACGTGTGTAGGCTGCGTATCGCCGACCGTGATCTCCGCAGGGACTTGAACCGGTGGATACGCCGCGGGGTGGCACGCCATCCCGCGGAGCTCCGCGTCGCCTGCGACGGTGGACCTCGCCACTACGACGACCCTCCGTTTTGCTTCTACTATGCCTCCGGCGCCGTCGGCGCCCTGTCGGTCACGAGCCGTCTGAGGAGGCTCCACCTTTCCGGGTTGACCCTAACGGAGGAGTTCGCGGAGGAACTCGAATCCGAGTGCCCGGTCCTCGAAGACTTGAGCCTCGTCGGCTGCCAGTGCAACCACAAGTTCCGAGGCAACATCGCCTCCAGCTCCCTCAAGAGGTTGCACGTCCAGGGGCGCCACGGCGACTACCACAGCTTGAGGTTACTGCGCACTCTCGCCGTTCCTGCCCTTGTTTCCTTGGACCTAGACAACGTCTTCCTGCCGGACGTTGAGGAAGAGTTGCAGTCCCTTGCTGTGGCATCCGTCACAGATCCAAATGAGCCTGGCTGCGAATACCATGGTCTCTTGAAATTCATGCGCAACGCCAAGGTCTTGGAACTCCGGAGTTTTACCACGACGGTACGTTGCAATCAAGTCATGATTGGCTTCCTTTCATCATAATCACAGCTTAATTTGTACATAGATCACTCTCTCTATCCAATTAAGTTGTTTTTACGGGATTCCGACTTTTATGCAGGGACTGCTCGAGGAGGAACCTGGATACTTCCAGGAGTTCCATAACCTCAGGATGTTAACTCTCATAGAATGTGAAATTGGAGATGGATGCCAGGTGTTGAGGTACATTTTAGAGAACGTCTCAAGTCTAGAGACACTTGTGCTGCAAGATTGCAAGGTGATGTATTTATCGTTTGCCAATGATTTGTTTTTGTTCATTTGAAATGAAATGTATATGAATATAAGCATTGTGGCTTGTGCCATGCATGCATCGACCATCTCATACATGTTGATATGAATGTAAGCAATGTGCCATGCATCGATCATCTCATACTACATGTTTATGGTGCTTGCAAACAGACCTCTGGGATTTGTAGGGATGGATCAGCTTCCAGTTGGTGTACCGATACAGCATTCCACAGGTGTAAGAACCTCGAATCTATACAAGTCAAGTATCATGATCAGGATGTCCCTCACGTGCTTGTTGCTGCATTGACGCAAATCGCAAAGGATGTAGTCAAGCCACACCGCGGCGAACGAAACTATGTTGGGTGGCTGGACTGGATGCGTCGTTGGGTGGAAAAAGAAATTTCTCACAAAGGTTTGGTCGATCTTGGCTCCTTGATTGAATTACATGTAGTTCCAACCTAACTTCCTGCCGGCTAGCATATGAACTGATTCATGCGGCTCTTTGGCCTTGTAGCGACATGCTGCTGCTTGTGTTGTCGCTGAGTCAGACGACTCTCTGCCTGACGAGGAGCACGAGTCCCGTGTGTGGAAGCAGCGCGCGAGAAAGAAACATGGAAGGGACTGCACTGTCAAGGCACGCCGTAGGGCGGCTCACCTAGCCCAACGCTGAAGCGTTCTTCTAGCTAGTATGTGATGTCCCCATGGTATGGACCCAAATAATAAAGAGTGGCATTCCGGATCCAAGCGATGTTGGATTTTTTCTTTCAGTAACAACAGGTCGTGTTTTAGTTAATGAACCTCAAATCTATACAGGTAATAAGATCAAGTTTTGTATGTTAATTTAGTTAATGAACAATTTGTGTTGTTTTATGTTTCTTTGTTTGGAAATGATTTTGATATTTCTAATTTTTTCTACAGTATAGTTGAAACTTTGGTCTATTATAGTCAACATTATTTCAATGTAATTAAATATTTGGTTCATGGCACTCGCATTTTATTTTCATCATAGACATGATAATTTGTTCTAAAGGTAATCATTTTAGTCGTTCTAGCTAACATTTTTACTCAGACCTTTTTTTTCATCTCGGTCAGATATTTAGTTTACTAGTTGAATGTTTAGTGCTTTCAGTGGCTCTTCAATTTCTTTCCTCGCCTCACATGTAAATATAATTGACGCAAAATTCATATGTGGAGAAAAGATAACAACAAAATATTCAAAAGCACACATTAAAATTGTGATTTTGAAACATAAAAAATATTTTAATTCAACATCGTATGCAAAGAAAGTAAGAACCCAATTTTTCTTATTAAGTAAGATCGACTCTTAAGATAAAAGAGTTGGAATATTCCAGTATCTTAAATTGACTAGGAAACCTCCAGAGTCCAGACACTGGAATCCAGTATCTTAAACTGGAAGATAAAAGAGTTCAGCATTGACTAGCTAATTGATTGTGAGTGCATTATGTGACAGAAATGAAAGATAGACTCCTAGTCACGTTGGTTCCTTGTCAGTTAGATTATAGTATTATCCAACACCACAAAACGGCAACAGGTGCAGAACAATTGTCAGTTATAGATGTATTGTTCCTCAAGTGTATATTTACTGGTAAGAAAATCGCCTATTAACGGTGCTGCCTTGATTACATCTACAAGCAAAAACTCTAGCAATAACATAACATAATCTAACTGTTTAGACCTAAATCTGTAGCCCAATTGAACATCAAAAAATTGATTCTCTCATGTACAAATATACTAGTTAATTATCACTATAATATCTAAGCTCCCTAAAATTTGAGCTCCTAGGTTGAGCCACGTGGCAACATCCCATTGGTCCTTGCCCTAAATATTCGTGTCCACCGGATAAAGGTCAGAGTAATATTATCCGTCCGTCCAGGTGGACACAAAATTTAGTGATGATTTTTCTAACTTCCGCACATGAATTTACCGGCCGCTCCTCTCTTAGATAATATCCAATAGCTATCATATTATAGTGTCTAACTCATTTTTAGGAAATTTGAGGCCAAAAACCTTACTCCAATAGCTAGATGTCATTAATGTAAATTTTGTCCAAATTTATTTTGTGCAGTCCAAAAAATAATACCAAGGGCTGCAAAACATAACACTTGGGTTGTCGTTATATAAAAAAGGGCAATGTGGGCACGCCATGTAACACCCCGGCCCACCCCCGGGTCGAGCCTGCAGTCACCCCTGGCAGCTCTCTAGAATCTCTAGATTGGCCCCACAGATCAACACTAGTCTTTTCTGCACAGTTTGTCCTCACACGTGCGCACCCAGGAACGAGTTTCCAGTCGGTCACCCATCCTCAAATTGCTCCGGGCCAAGCACGCTTAACCTCGGAGTTCCTTTCAGATAAGCTTCCGGAAAAAAAGTTATAACTTGTTAATATGAGTATTCTATCAACCCTATTAAATTCTGAGCCAGGATCTCACATCCTTCCCCCCTTAGAAGACCGACGCCTTCGTCGGTCAGCCCCCAATACATGAACTTCCCGTCTTGGCACCCGTCCATGCGTCCAGTGCCGGCACATGTCCACATGTCCGCGCCCTGACCCGCACACGCCCGAGTTACCGCGAGGGTCGGCTCTGATACCAAATGTAACACCCCGGCCCACTCCCGGGCCGGGTCTCGGGGCGTGACACGCCAACTGACAATTGTAAGTTTCATGTCGTCCTCCTGCCTCTTCTCCCATCGATTGGCCTCGAACCTGGTAGCTCCGTCAAACTCTTAACAATTCGGCCGCGAGTCCACCACCACTGCGAGGGCACGATAGGGATTCGACCTTGAGGTTGTCCTCTCTCTCCTCCCGCGCGGCTACGTACATCATAGATTCCAAACTTTTGTAGCTCCCGCGGGCAAGCCACCCGAGCGGCCCTCCTGTCCTACCCTTCTTCACTGTGCCTCCTCCTTTCCTACAAGCACGTGCACGAGTGACTGATACGTCCATTTTGCATCACTATTTTATATCATAATTTACTGTTATTCATTGATATATTTCATATTAAGAGGTGTTACTTATGTTATTTTGTCTTATTTTGCATGTTTGATAATTATTGGATAATTGACTGGGAGAGTCAGATTTCAGCAGGAAAAAGCACCGTCAAGACACTATATTTATGGAGCTCTAAAAATCTTTTCAAGAATACAGAAGTTCCTATTTTATAAGAAGATGGAGGCAGCCAAAAGGGGAGGCTGAGATGGGCCAGGAGGGGCCCACACCACCCCTGGGCGCGAGCCCCACCTTGGCCGCGCCCAGGCATGGTGTGGTGCCCCTGGCCCACCTCAGGCGCTCCCCCTTAGCGTACTTCATCCCCTCAACCCTAATATTGGAGCAGAGAGAGCGAGAGGAAATATTCCCCCGCCTCCACGGGACGGAAACAACAGAGAGAGAAAAAGCTCTCCGGCAGGGAGAAATCTGCCGGGGAAATTCCCTCCCGGAGGGGGGAGATCATCGCCATCCTCATCGTCATCGAGCTGGACTTCATCGGGATCATCATCATCATCATCTCCACTGCCATCACCATCTTCACCGCTGCCCCATCTCATTCCGCTGTAACATCTATTGCTATACTTTGTCTAGTTCATAGGGGGAACTCTCCCGGTGTTAATTACTCCTTGTGGTTGATGCTATTGAGTTTTATCGGTGAATTGAAGTATATGTTCAGATTGTTATTCATCATTAAATCACTTCTGATCATGATCCATATGATATCTTGTGAGTAGTTTATTTAGTTCTTGAGGACATGGGAAAGTCTTGTCGTTAGTTGTGAATTATGTTGAGTAATATTTAATGGTTTGATATTTAAGTTGTGGTGCTATTCTTCTAGTGGTGTCATGTGAACGTCGACTACATGACACTTCACCTTTATGGGCCTAGGGAAATGCATTGTGTATTTGGTTGCTAATTGTGGGGTTGCCGGAGTGACAGAAACCTAAACCCCCGTTAGTATACCGGTGCACGAGGGAGCGTAGGATCTCAGAGTTTAAGGCTGTGGTTAGATTTATCTTAATTACTTTCTTGTAACTGCGGATGCTTACAAGAGGTATAATCACAAGTATGTATTAGTCCAAGTAAGGGTGGTGCATTAGCATAGGTTCACCCACACAACACTTATCAAAACAATAAAGATTAATCAACTATATGAAGCGAAAGCACTTGACTAAGTTTCCGTGTGTCCTCAAGAACATTTTGCCATCATAAGTAAACCAACCGGCTTGTCCTTTGCTCTAAAAAGGATTGGGCCACTTGCTGCAATTATTATTACTGTCTTTTATTTACTCGCATTTTATTTATCTGTCATATCAAAAACCTCTAAAAACTTGTCTGCTAGTGTTTACAGTGAAGTGAAACCTTTACCGAAACTCCTTGTCAGCACCTTCTGCTCCTCGTTGGGTTCGACACTCTTATTTATCGAAAGTACTACGATACACCTCCTATACTTGTGGGTCATCAGTGACGCATGCAAGTTCTGTCTCTGGCTACACGTCGACTAGCCCCCGCCTCGCACGGCTCCTCCGCAACCATGCACCAGCCGTGGGGCTTGCATGCCTCTTTCGTAGATTAACAAAATCAAATTTGTTACTTTTAAATTATATGGTTTATACGACAGATGCTAGACCAATACCTACAATATTTGCCTGAAAAAGTTATGAATTTGTAGTTGATCATGTATGAGCAACTAATATTTACTCAGACCAACATTTCATCTACTAATCACCTCAAATCGGGCGACGGAGCTAGAGAAAATCTAATCAGGGTGCACTGATCGTGTTGATGGAGGATTAAGGACAGATTTAAGCCACCCGGTGCACTAATCATGGGCTAGAGGGGTGCACACACCAATTTTTATGCTAATTGTAAGGCAAAACAAAATTCTACCCGGGTGCCTATGCACCCTGGTAGCTACATGTAGCTCCGCCAATGGGCGTTTTTCATATACATTTTGCCTTTTGTGAAGGATCTGTGCCTACTCTATTTTCCTATCTAGGACTTCGAAATACAAAATATATACTACTGTGAAGCATAGATTGCTGTCAACAGAGATTTTTTTTAGTATTATTATATGGTTTGAAAACTGAAGTGTACTATGCGATATCGGACATAATGACAGTACCTGGAGCGTAGAAACTTGTGTAAGGAAATAGGTATCCACGGGTCCCTTTCTCTGGCACCTTCTCAATCCTCATGGACTTGAGATGGATCATGTAGACGCTAGGACCCATATCGTGATGTGTCCATGATGCCACCCCTCATTGCTAACTACCCTTGACCACAAATGAAGGCTGAATCCATCAACATTGGCGAAACCAAGACCTCCATCCTACTTCACGATAATAGTCTCCCAACTATAGCTATCGAGCACTTCATATGGCACATCCCCAGTTAAATCCAAGCTATGCATATCCAAATCGAACTCCATGATGCTATAGTTGTTCAATCCCCAGTAGAGTTTGTTTCCAACCAGAACCTTGGGGACTGCCTGAGCTAGTAATTTTAGCATTTGAATTGAAGTGATCTCACCCGAGACACCGGTCTCAGACGAGTAGACACAAGCGTGGGTGGTGAAATCAATATAGTTACTAAACACGAATGCCATGAGGAGGAATGCACAAGAGGCTCTCATATTTTCATGCTCATACAAGTTGAAGAGCTAACCTTATAAAATAGTGCAGCTCTCTCCAAACTAATAATGTGGATTAAAGTTTAGTCTAAACTCTAAAGCGATCAGTTCAACAAAAAGCCATGTGTATGAATGGGCCAAGTGAGAATTTTTTGGGCTTTGGACTCTGTGGGCCAAGTACAGATTCCAACAATGTAACGGATGCTTGACTTTCACCTCGGCTCGGTACACAACTTTTCTCCTCTCCCGTTTTCGATTTTTATTCAGAAAAGATATCATAGGTCCGTCGATAGTTTTATCTCCAGGTGAAAATATCCTCAGTCTCTCTCTCTCGCCGCCAGAAATAAAGAAAATGTGGTACCTTATCGTCAGGGTCAGATGATGCCGCACGGCCCACCCCACGGCAGGGCAGGCAGGCAGGACAGCACGTCGTCTTCACGGCGTCACAGCGCAGCGGCGACGCTTCTGGATGGCCGGACACTGACCTGCTGCGACTCAGCCACCCGTTCATCGATGATCTCTACTGTAGAAATTCGACGGCTTTAATTCAATTTCCACTGTAAATTTGTACAGATTTACAGACGCTCACCACGAGCACACCCATGGATTCCCTCACCTGATTCGCCATGGCTCGCCGCCGCGCCGCCCTCCTCTTCCTCCTCCTCCTGCTAGCTGCCACGCCCGCGCTCTCTGCCGGCGGCGCCGGTACCATCGTCTTCACCACGCTCGGCCGCAGTCGCTACGCCTTCGACATCTTTGCCCTGCCGCTCAACCAGCTCACCCTATCCTCCTCCTCCCCCTTCCCCTCCACCTCAGCCGAGGTCCGCCTCGGCCTCACCGACGGCGTATCCGTCAACTACAACGGCAACTTCGTGCCCTCCTCCAACGTGCTCTTCTTTGTCTCCGAGCGTAACGGCTCCTACAACCTCTACCTCTGCGGCGTCCCCAAACACCCCACCTCCCGCCACGAGGCGCTCGCGCTCGAGGACGACTCGCCGCCGACGCCGCTCCCCTGGTCGGACCCCGCCGCGTTCCGCGACCGCCCGACCCTCACCTCGGACGGCTCCCACCTCGTCTACGTCTCCACGACGTTCCCCGCGGCCGCCCCGCGCCAGAGCTGGGCGGTCGATTACTCCGTGTGCGTGTCACCCACCTCCTCGACCCGCGCGCCGCCTCACCACGCCTGGCGTCGCCGACTTCAGCCCCCCCTGCCTCGTCCTCCGGACATGGGTTCCTGGCCAGATTTCATTAACCTAGCGGGAAATCGCATTTCTTGACTCGGTACTGAACTTAAATACTTGAGGTTATCTGGTACTCCGTACTTCTTTTTTTATGAGAACCGTGCATTGTTTTTCAAATACCTATATTTTGTTAGTACTACTTTTAGCTCATAGGGCAATGTGCTGTTGAGAATTAATGCATGCATGCATGCCACCGACCTCCAGGTCGACCATCCATTACCACGTACGGACTACAACACATAGTACAAATGCGGAGCGTGCCCCTCTTTATCTTTCTCTAGCTATGGATATATTGGTGCGGCACCGATCCACTTGATGCATAATCGATCTTAAAAGATTGGGTCTTAGAAAGAAAGTTCCGATCCAAAGTTGATCGATCAGCGGTGACAATGGCGTCCACGGCTCGACACATCCTCCTCTTCCTCTTCTCCGTCTCCCATACGGCCGACGACACGCCATCGACCTCAAGGAGTCCTGTCGCACGACGCCTTACCCAGAGTTGTGTGTGTCAGTGTGTGTCAGTCCTGTCTGCCAACCCGGCGAGCAAAACAGCTGACGCGCGCGGGCTGGCCCTGATCGCCATCCGCACCGCCGCCAAGATGGCCGCCGACGCAAACGCCGCCGTGGACGCCGAGATAGAAGCCAACATCGACGAGGAAACAAGGTATTCGGCCGGAAGGGGGAATGCCAAGGACACCCAAGCCAGCCGCGACTACGAATGCTTCTCGGAGTGCATAACCCGTATCTAGGTTGCACGTGAGAAGCTCTACAGCACCGACGATGACACCACGTTCAGAAGTGCGCGCTACTACTTCCATCGCTGCCACATCGCCGGCACACCCAAGCTGCCCAGCATCATCTCCAAGGGCAGTGAATTTGACAAGTTCATGAAAGTCACCTCGAAGCTCGTCATGCAGGCTCCCGGCGGCATAATCCCGCCGCCGCCGCCGAACGAATTCGCAAACGGAACAGAATAAGGTGCCGCTAGTGCTTCCACACCCAATCAGCCGGTGAAAGGCCGGAAGCAAGGTCAGGTTTGGGATCCATGGTTTCTTAATTAACTCCCTTCCTTTTTTTTTTTTTTTTTTGAAAGGATCCACACTGCGAAATCAACAAGGATTACAAAGGAAGAACAGAAAACGCAGTAGAACAAGCCTCCGAAGCCCAGCACAACAGCAGTGCCGGAGAGGCAGGCCGCTGAACCGCCGCAACGCCTGACGTCGAACTCCGTCGCCGCAACGCCGGAGAGGAAGATACCAGGCCGCCGCCAACGCCGGGAAAGGGAGCACCCCACTCATGTAGAAGACCGCATAAGCCGCCCGCCGCAAGCGACGGAACCGAAGAACGCTTAACGCGCACGGCCATGGCGTCTCCTCCCCGGAACCACCTCTCAACCAAACAAACCTGCACAGAGCTCGAACACAGCTTGCCGGAGTTGACGCCAATTGCACGCCTTGGCCGCACCTTCTCCCCTCGCCACCACGGCCGGCCGGAGATGGAAGAGACAAAGACAAGTCGAAGCAGAACGCAGAGCCAGAAGCAGTCCTCCCCACGCCACCATGGCCGGCAGAAGAAGCCTGAACACCGCGCCAAAATCCGGCGAACACCTCCGAGATCCCAGAAAAGCGCAGAACCAGCGCAGGGCCTCCTCCAACCTCCATCCCTGCGCTGGAACCGAACTCAGCCGGAGAAACTCCTGTACACACCTCCACAAGCCTCGCAGCGTCGACGGAGCACACGCCGCTGCAACGGGGAAGAAGCCGGGAGACAAAATCCAACGCTGAGGCCACCGCCTCACCGCCCTCAACCAGGAACGCCAAGCTCGCCGCTTCGAGAAGCCAACGAGCAAACCCTAGCCTCACCGGCCGAAACGGCCGGCAGGAATCTACCTCCCACAGATCCCCGGCCTAGCCAAGAAGACCAACACCAGGATGGGGCCGGACCTGGGGCACAAACGCCGGAGGCGGTGCCGTCGCCACCATCCGAACGACACCACCGGCAGACCTAACAGCAAAGCAAACTAGCCTACTGTACACTACTCCTCCCGGCCAGATCGACGTCTCCTCCGCTCCCGGCAACGGCGAGGCCGTCTGGAGAGGAGGGAGACGCAGATCTGGCCGGAGGAAAGCTTGGGCTCGATGGTCGCCTGAGGATTCGCCTCCTGTCTCCTGTAGCAGGGGATAGGAACGACTCTGCAAACACCATTTCCCTTCCTTTTATATATTCAAAGTAATAGTGTTTTTAGGGAAAAGTACTAGTAATAGTGTTGTTTTTACAGTTTCTTCGTTACGTCTTTCGCCGTGATGGCAATCTATTTGTTTTCGCAAAAAGTCATGCGTATGTAGTAGAGATTTCTCGCTCCCGACCAGTGCTGCCCTCTATTTACAAAATAAAAAAATCAAATTTATAAGTTTCAAATAATTCTGAAAAATCATGCATGTTGTCAATGATATATCCCACGGACGTGAAAACTCTCGATCTAAAATATGTTATATTTTGATGTACATAAAAATGACAAATGTGTAGATCTAAATATACACACTATCAAATCTACAAAATGTACAAGATTTTTCATTTTTGTGTAACTAGTAACCGTGCACGTGCAATGCACGTTTATTTTAATCTAAATTTTGGATGCACCAAGCTTACAATTTAAATCCACGTGAAACTGCTTTCTAATCCTCCACGTGCAATATATCCATGCACTTACCGAGTTTAAATGTTGTCTAAATCTTCGTATTCTCAAACCAAACTATTTCTAGCAATCAAGCATGCTGATGACCACATCAACTTTCTCTCTTGTGCCAATAAAAAGGACGTCTCTCATCTATCGGGCATGGCGGCGGCCTAACCGAGAGACACAACTTGTGTGTGGTTTTGCCATTGGGGTTATAGTGTTTGTTCTCTATTTCGGGTTAGCAGCTGCGGTGTGTGCACGTGCAAAACCCGTCTCGATTATTTGATGTGAATGTATGTGAAATTCCGCAAGTACCAAATAGAGTATCTGTGGTACGGAATCTTATTGTTCCATCTCTACTTAACACGTGTCAACAGAAAGATATAATTATTCTGACCAATTCTATTTTGAAAATAAAATGACATCTCACACAGAAAGATATAATTACTTTGACTAATTCGTTGCCATGGAAGCTAAATCGAGCACCACTCGCGGTATCTGTTAGCGTAAATGAAAAAGTAACAACATCAGAATAATGAATAAGCAAAGTCTATGTTTGCACTATGCACAAAAGAACTGCTAAGAAGATCACCTTAAAGCCAGCATGTCAAGGTAGAAAACACTTTCAAAACTGACCCTTCTAGATGATGGAAGCTCGATTTTTCTACATAGATGTTGACAAGTTTCATCATTCCTGCAATTCAGATCACATAAAGTTATTGTTGCTAGAGAACAGGGTAGATGATGGTGATGAGAAGTACAAGGTCTACGGTATTCCCAAAGAGTAAAAAATTAATAGTTGTGCAAGTATAAAGGCAGCCTCCTAACTCCTAATTTCATTCAGGTTCAGGTTTCAGGTTGGATATTGGTCGGCTCAGCCATCAGTTTAGGAAAATTGCCCTCTGATGCATAAACTAATTTCTCGATTCAGAAAGTGTTGACTCCAAGTAAACAAATAGTGTTCAACAAACAAAGGTTCAGGTTTCAGTATGCATATTGGTCGGCTCAGCCATCAGTTAATGGAAAATGTCCTCTAATGCATAAACTAATTTCTCGAGTCAGATAGTGTTGACTCCAAGTAAAGAAATCGTGTTCAACAAACAAAGTATCTTGAATATCAAAATTGCATTATCTGAAGAAGTGACCAAGGAGAAATCAGCATGTCAAAATGCTTAATCATTCATTCATTCATGCTCAACAAGATGGAAATTACAACCTGGTTGCACGATATCTTACATTGTAATCTGGATCGGTGATCTCAATAATAAAGACATGTTTTCCAACCTGCAGCACCATAAGAAAATAACTTTGAGCCCGTAACCATAAATAGCCCGGAGGAACAAGTCTCCCAATCAAGGTAGACTGTGTCTAGTTAATAATTATCATTTCGTATGCCAACATTGTACCATGCCGCAAGCTCTGCCTGAATCTTATGAAGATCAACATTCCTCAGCATATCAGGTAAATGTTGTAGGTTCTGAAGATCTACGCTTGGAACTTTTGTTGCGGAGTTATGGTCAAAGCAAGGAAGATGAAGAATCCTATCAAGTGCCTGGGGCACACACATAAAACATGATTTATTATATCAGAGAAAATCTAGCAGATTCATAATTCTGCTAAATCAAATTAGCAAATAATACCACATAAAAGACGGTCATCTATAATTTCCTAGAATTCATACTTCAACAGTCCAGTTAATAATTATCATTTGGTCTGCCAACATTGTACCAATTAGAGCGAAAGAAATATCTAAACCTCAAGTAAATATATTACCCCATTTGTTCTGACTCTTGCATAAGAATGACCTCAAGTAAACATATCTAGAGGCTGCGTACTTTCAAAAGTCGTTAAAGCAAACTATCGAGTATTGAGTAACCACACACAGTAACAAATATCTATGATTCAATATGTAGCCTCTAGAACTTCCAAGCTAATAATGCCAATGTAAAATAGAAATACTTAAAAGAAACGTGGAGAGATTTCCACAAAGAGAGGAAATTAAAAAACACACAACTTTCAGTTTCTATATACCGAGACGTGAGATAGATGCAATTCTTCATAACTAAGTTGGCTGCTTGACAGTGTACACATTTAAAGAAATTTAAATAGGAATTTCTTTCTCACCTGAATGGCTGGATCTTCCCATATTTATCTTACATCTTGTAAAAGTTCTTTGCTAAGCAATGGGTAATCCAACCTACCGTGGAGGGATTAAACAGTCAAGCCCTCAAGGTGCTCAAATCTCACCAACCAATCTTCTCCAAAGAAACCAAGTATAATAACAAGAGTATATGATAAATGATTTGTGGAACCAAAGGAGCAATACATAAGTTTAGTACATATCTTTGCAATGGAAAATTACAGTGCTAAAGCAGAAAAAAAATACTGCAGGAGCGCTTAAAGCAGGTGCAAGGTCTGAATAGGTTCAATTAAGATTTTCGACACACTGTGCGCAAACAAAAAAGAGGATCTGTACAGAGTGCATATAACAATGTAAGCCATGATGTAGGATGGGGAAAAATAAGGAGCACACGGATTGATCAACTTTGACCATAACAAACAAACTATCGGCTCCCAATGGTATGCTCAGCTCTCAATTCATCAGAGCATTAAGCCTCTGGTCCTTTGTAATTGCATCAATACATGCTTAAATAGCTAGAAGAAGAGGGTTTGACCATGGCTGTTGTGGACTGCACAAATTAAACTGTGGCAGCGGTGGCAGAAAGGAGCGGACCTTTGGGGATTTTTTATAGATCAAACGGACCTTTGGGGATGGACCATGGTGAGACGGTCCAGGTTGCGGGGAGAACGCTGCCCGGGGCGGTGAAGAGCGCCAGCGGCGCACGAGCTCCTCCGCCCGGCGCCCGCCTATCCACCTCCTCCTCCTACGACGACGAATCGCCAACCGGTCCATCTTCGGCCGTCGCCGCCGTCAGCACGCCGCCGTCCTCGACGCGCCTCTTGTTCTCCATCTTCTTGAGCTTCCTCACGCACTTGCGGGGCATCGAGCAGGGGACGCGTCGGCAAGACAGGGCGCCTCGGCGTCGATGAATATATGGCAGCGCGCTGAGCAAGCCCATCGCTCTCCGCCTCCGGCGGGAAAGAGAAGGTAAAGAGGGAGGGGTGGCCGTCTTCTAGTCCGACCGCTTCTGCGAGGAGTGCGTCGCCATGGCTGAGAAGCTCCGCCGCGCCGCGTGCTGGCCGCCTCGCCCGCATCGCCTTTTCTTTTCTTAGATTATAGGAGTAATAAGGAACCGTCTGGATCGAACCGACGGAAAGGGCCGGGAGGTTGCCGTTGGGACGCCGATGGGGAGGCCGCTGATAGGGCGCCGATGCGCGGCGTGGAGAGTGTCATCCGGGCGACTGTGAGCGATTTGCGTCCTTAGGTAGGGGAGAGCGGTGGCGTCGAGTAGGGCGGCAGGACACTGTGGAGAGGAGATGGCGGGTGGCGCTCGCGTGAAAAGGCGATGGTGGCGTCGCCGGCGCTCGCGAAACAAAACCTTTATTTTTCTTAGCGATGGCAATCTCCGTAATTAACACAAAATGAAAAGGTGTGTTGAGCTGCTCAACATTGTTGGAAGGATCTGGTTCGTTGATCGGAGATCGGACGATTTAAATTTAATGTATCCGCAACATGTTTGCTCTTTTAATAGTAGTATAGACTCATAATATAAAGTATTTCGAATCGAGATTTGGCACGTTTGTGAGATACATCATTGGTAACATGTTTTTAACTGGAGGGAGCTCGGGAGCCAAAAGTGTTTTCCGATGTGCATGCATGTAACGAGTTCTCTACTATACTACCTCCGTTCCAATGAATAAGACCTATATTATTTTTGAAAAGTCAAACTATGTGAAGTTTGACCAAGTTTTTTGAAGAAATTATGAACATGTACAATACAAAATAAACATGGTTAGATGCATCATGAAATATATTTTCACATGATATCCATATAATATTCTAGTTGTTGATAATTTTTTCAAAAAGTTTAGTCAAAGTTTACTTGGCATGACTTCTCCAAAAAAATATAAGCCTTATTCATTGGAACGGAGGGAGTAGTATAGATAAAAGGGAGCGGCTAATTACTTCTATAGTCATCGTTCTTGTTTATGTTGATATTGTGCAGAAAGGCTTTTGGTTTTAATTTATTTTTGTTACGTAGTGTACATGCATAATGTTAGAACATGGAATGATTGAGTCAAACTTGTGTCTCATTGATTGTGGGCAAATCCCTTTTATACAAAGGTTAAGACGCCTCATAAAGGCTAAACTTATCTGCCTTTCTCGGTACTTCAAAATCCAATGTCATTGCTGTTTTTTATAAGGAGAATATACTAATACCAAACATAATGTCACTGTTGTTACATAGGAGAAGATATAATTTTTCATAGAGGACAGATGTTCGGCAAATACGGCTCATCCCGGGTAAAAAACAAAACAAATACAGCTCGTCGTAAAGAAAAAGAGTTAGAGGCGAGTGGGTCTACGACTACGAATTGCTAACTCCTATTACCGTGGCAGAATTGGACTAATAGAATAACACTGAAGCAGACTATAAATATCTCTGTACGTCTGTGCGCCCATCCTTCCTTAAGCCAAGGGGTCGCTCTAAGAGCAAGTACAATAATATAGCCGGGTGTTGGCTATAAGATGGTGACATGTCATCTATAGTCAACCTAATAGTCAACAAGTATAATAGTTGGCTATAAGTTTATACTACTTTATTAATGGTTGGCCCACATTTCATCTCACAAGTTGCCTAGGAGCACGTGATACAGCTGGCTCTTGCATTAGAGCCCGCTTCTACTCTCTCTCATATTCTCTCTCATCCATGTAACAAATATATTATTTAAATCCTTACAGCCTGCTGACTGGAACTTATTATACTTCTCTAACTCGGTTCAATCAAGTTTTGACTCCACTATTGGAACAAGCTTTCTTTATCTTTTGTCCCAAGTTGACAGCTTAGCCAAGGCAGTCGCGAGTAATCTGAAATGCGACGCGGCATACCCTTACCCGAAAGCCCTAAGAAATGCATCAGAAAGAAGGTCCGTGATCCAAAAATGAATTTGGCATAAAGTTTCAGGATATGTCCGACCAAAGATTTTAAACCCCCAATAGTAAAATCAAACAAATAAAGGCTCCCATAGGAAGCACGTAATGGAAATGTGCAACCACATAATACGAGTTTTCGGAAATGTGAATTCACTAAGAAGTGGTAACAGGCCAAATAACTAGTAGTAATAAAACAGACCTCTATGACTGTATGACTGTTATGACTGTTTTGGTGAAGGATGATATGTAAAGGAAGGCAACATCGCTGTCAAAAAAAATAAAGATTCATTTGGCAAATTCCCAAATGCAGCTGTTAATCTGGAAACCAGGAAGGCGTCATCGTGGCTGCATTATCCGTGATTCGTCTGGCCAATTCCTAGACAGCTTTGGCGGGTCCCAGAAAAAAATCATCTGGGTCCGTCGATCGCTTTCTTCTCCAGGTGAAATTTATCCGTCGTCTATTCTAGCCAGGGAAAAAAAAATCGCGGCACATTATCGCCAGGGACAGATCGCGCTGCATTGCCAGGGGAGGACCGCAGGAGAGCACGTCGTCTTCACGGCGTCGCGCAGCCACACCACAGCACAGCGCAGCGGCGACGCTTCTGGATGGACGGACACCCAGCTGAATCTGACGCTCCCGTTGCCTTCTCACTCACTGCTCCATGACCTGCTGCGGCTCTCCAGCCACCAGTTCATCGATCTTCACTGTAGAAGAAATTCGACGGCTTTAGTACAATCTCCCTCATAAACTTGGACGGATTTACGGACCCCGGCCCCGTGCACTCTATCGCCTGGTTCGCCATGGATCGCCGCCGCGCCGCTCTCCTATCCGCCGCGCTCCTCCTGCTGCTAGCCGCCACGCCCGCGCTCTCCGCCGGCGCCGGCACCATCGTCTTCACCACGCTCGGCCGCAGCCGCTACGCCTTCGACATCTTCGCCCTCCCGCTCAACCAGCTCGCCCTGCCCTCCTCCTCCCCCTTCCTCTCCGCCTCAGCCGAGGTCGCCTCACCGACGGCGTGTCCGTCAACTACAACGGCAACTTCGCCCCCTCCTCCGACGCGCTCCTCTTCGTCTCCGAGCGCAACGGCTCCCACAACATCTACCTATCCCCCGTCCCCAAACACCCCACCTCCCGCCGCGAGGCCCTCGCGCTCGAGGACGACTCGCCGCCGACGCCCCTGCTCCCCTGGTCGGACCCCGCAGCGCTCCGCGACCGCCCGACCCTCACCTCGGACGGCTCCGCCTCGTCTACGTCTCCACGGCGCTCCCCGCGGCCGCCCCGCGCCGGAGCTGGGCGGCCGTCTACTCCTTGCGCGTCTCCCCCACCTCCGGCCGCGCGCCACGCCGCTTACCCCGCCAGGCGTCGCCGACTTCAGCCCCGCCGTCTCGCCCTCCGGGGACTGGACCGCCGCCGCCTCGCCCGGCGCCGACGGGTGGGCCGGCGAGGTGCAGGACCTCCGCACCGATGTCTATGTCTTCCGAACCAACGACGGGTCCCGGCGGACGCTGATAGTGGAGGACGGCGGCTGGCCGTGCTGGGCCGACGACGCCACGCTCTTCTTCCACCGCCGCGACGCCGACGGATGGTACGGCGTGTACCGCGCCAAGATCGAGATTTCCGCCAAGGGAGACGGGCTGTCGGCGGCGTCCGTGGAGCGGATCACCCCGCCGGGTTCCACGCCTTCACGCCTGCCGCCTCGCCCGGCGCGCCGGGGATCGTGGCGGTGGCCACCAGGCGGCCGGGCTCCGACTACCGCCACATGAGGTGATCGACCTGAGCTCTGGCAGCGAGAACGCCGCATACTTCGAGGTCACCAGGTCCGTGGCGCCGCGCGCGCACCATTTCAACCCCTTCGTCTCCCGGACGGCGCGCGCGTCGGGTACCACCGGTGCCGGGGCAGCGGGAACGGGGACTCGCCGCTGCTGCTGGAGAGCGTCAGGAGCCCAAAGCCGGACGCGTTCTCGCTATTCAGGATCGACGGGTCCTACTCTTCCTTCTCGCCCGACGGCAAGAGGATCGCCTTCGTCGGGCTGCCGGGGCTGTACGTGGTGAACTCTGACGGCTCAGGCGGCCGGCGGAAGATCTTCTCCGGGAACGCCTTCCCGACATCGTGGGACTGGAAGAGGAAAGGCGTTGTATACACCAGCATCGGGCCGGACTTCGCGAGCGAGAGCACGGAGGTGGACGTGGTGGCCGTGTCCCTCGGCGAGGACGACGGCGGTTCTCAAGTCTCCATCAAGAAGCTCTCTATCGGAGGCAAGAACAATGCATTCCCATCCCCGTCGCCGGACGGCAAGTGGCTGGTGTTCCGCTCGGGGAGGTCCGGGCACAAGAACCTGTACATCATGGACGCCGAGGATGGCGAGGCCGGCGGCATTCGACGCCTCACCGACGGCCCATGGACCGACACCATGTGCAACTGGTCCCCTGACGGTGAGTGGATCGCCTTCGCTTCCGACCGGCACAACCCGGGGGGCGGCAGCTTCGCCATCTACATGGTTCACCCGAACGGCACCGGCTTGCGGAGGGTGGTGCACAGCGCCGACGGCGGCAGGACGAACCACCCATGGTTCAGCCCGGACTCCAAGAGCCTGGTGTTTACCTCGGACCTCGCCGCTGTCTCCGCCGAGCCCATCTCGAACCCACACCATTACCAGCCCTACGGGGAGATCTTCACCATCAACATTGACGGCTCGGGCCTCCAGCGGCTCACCCACAACTCGTTCGAGGACGGCACACCGACATGGACACCATACTTCCTCGAGCCTCGGGACGTCGACGAGACGTTGCAGGCCTCCGGCAGGTGCGCGTTCCAGGACTGTCACTGGCTCGACATAGATGCCCAGCCTGAAGAAGATGATGGCCTTCGCTATGCCCACGGCAACAAGATCAGCTGCTAGAAGTGTGTCCTGAAGAAACCAATGAGAGCATGTCTGTACTGTACAAATCCTACAGTCTAATGTTGGCCCTGCAGTGCAGGAGCCTATCTGCTAATGCTTAGTATTGTACCTGTATTTTCCCAGGAATAATGTCATGTAAAGTGATGCTTGAGCATGTCTGTACTGTACAAATCCTACAGTCTAATGTTGGCCCTGCAGTGCAGGAGCCTATCTGCTAATGCTTAGTATTGTACCTGTATTTTCCCAGGAATAATGTCATGTAAAGTGATGCTTGGCCCTGCAGTGCAGGAGCCTATCTGCTAATGCTTAGTATTGTACCTGTATTTTCCCAGGAATAAGGTCATGTAAAGTGATGCCATTTTAAGGCAAATATGAACCAACTTGCCACTAGAATATATGTACTATGAAGTAATCTCCATTTGCTGTCGATTCTTAGCAAAAGAATTGTTGATGTAGCAGCAATTCTATATTTCTATTGCTGACTGACTGCTACGCATACAGTGGGAAGAACTGAGCCAGGATGGATTGTAAAGAAAATTTTCAACTCTACAGACTAACAAGAATTCTTTCTTATCTTACATCCATACACAGGCTACATATACTCATATAACTCGTGCCAGCGAACTACTACCTCATCCGCTGCTGCCGCAGGGCTCTACTGACGATCTAACAAACGACCTCCTCCACCATACCTGGAAGGCCCTGCTAAGGTTCGGGCATTCCGTGCCTCTTGACGCGAAGCACTGGAACCATTCTTCGAACAAGCTCTGCTGCTCCTGAAGCGGAAGGGTGAGAAGCGCTTGCCCGAGGCTCTCCTCCAGCACCCTCACATCCAGCCCTTTGGAGCACCTCTGGAGCCAGCCGAAATCTGTCAGCATCGGCGTGAACCATCCTCGGAACAACTGGCTCCTCAGATCGCTTGGGCACTGCACCTTCCCTCTCCCGAGCGCGACGAACACGTTCGCTGATATCCGGCTCAGCTCGTACCTGAACATGGGCGATGCTTGCTCATGCATACTGATGAGTTCGTCTTGGTTAGCCCACAGCTGCACGAAATTCTCTGCCACACTGTTGTTTACAAGAATCTCGAATAGCCAGTTAAGGTTCTCACTCTGCTTACTGACTCTTTCAATCTTAGGCTTACTGTTCGTAACTTTCAGCGCCAGCTCTGCGTGGAACTTTGGCTCTGGGTCTTCCTTGAAAAGTTCAACCAGTAAGTTCAGACAGGAACAGCAAATCTGGTACAGGCTCCCTTTGTTTAATCCAGACAAATCCTTCTGGTACACTGAGCTTTTGCTTAGAAGACCATTGATCAAAGATTGCATATCTTTTCTTGCGCCGTTGTTAGTGCTGCTGGTGACAGATTGGATGAGCTGAACTGTCAGGTCTTCCGAGCTGCTCTCTTCTCGTGGTTGCAATCTTGCCAATACATCTTTGGATAATGTTCCATCGAAACTGCATCTTGCAAAGAGGTGCTTTAGCTTCTCTTCCTCATTCTCATTCCATGGGACTGCCGCAATATACTCCAAACATGATCTGATTCCTCTGTCAAACATAATAGAGGAAGCCACCTGTAACTCAAAACATTAAAGCATCTCTCAGTCCAGTTACGAGATTCTTTTGCGAGAATTATAGCAGAAACAAGAAACTAAGAGAAAGTACAGTGAGGTCATCTTGGTAGTGTGCGTATTGATAACAATGTTCCATTTTTATTATGGGCATTTGAACAGCCCCGATGGTACGGTACATTTGCACCCCTACTCTGTTATTCATATCTCACTCTTTAAATGGAGACACCAGGACATACTGTGTGTTACAAGAGGTTGTATATAAACAGTGTGCAGACTGCAGAGTACACTCACAGCAGCTAAAGGACCCATGTGTCACCTAGCAAATGTACTTTTGTCCAAAGTAAAATTAATTTGACATCATAATTTATGTTGCAAACATTCTGTACCGATTTCTGTCCTGCCAAGATTAGTACTCTGCTGATATTTCCTACTTTGATCAGAGCTTTTATGTTGTCGTGTTTGCGTGCTATCAATGGGCTGTCTTCAGATCCATGACAATCCTATCCCCACACCCATTATAGATTTGTCCTCCCATAATTACATTCAACAGGTAGGACCACGACAACGGCTGATTAGGTAGACAATGTTCCACATAGACGAATCAATTCTTTCATTAATTCCACTAACCAAGAAGTGCAAAGCACCAGTGAACTATTAATCAGTTGGTTAGTTTCATGCTGCTATTTATCCAGAGCTAGCTTACCTGGATACATCGTTTAGCGCTCTACACTCGCGCACAAACTCACTAGCGCTCAATTCTAAAGATCAATGAATGAATCCTTAAGGGGGCACTGCTATTTTCACAGACTTGTCATATGTTTCTACTTGATGGGCACTACTAAACCTACTTATATTGTATAATTTGCAAACTGTCAGTGTACCTCCTAGCATAACAAATGTGGCTTCGCACAAACTGCATATGATGGAACATCCATAGAATTCCAGTGATTTTGACATAAAAACATGGTTCAAAACAAACAACCTTTAATATATATATACATATATAACAGACCAGTTTTGCATTGTTATACAACAGACCAAATATTCAAAAACAGGTGCATTTAGTACTACGGGCAAAATTGATGATAACCCCCCCAGTTGACGTGGGTTCTATCATATGCCCCCCTTTGTGTCACTGACATGTAGGGTCCGGTCCCACATGTCAGTGACACAAGGGGGGCATATGATAGAACTCGCACGAACTAGGGGGGCTTCAGTACTACGAATAGAGTGGTTAAGCATGGCCAATTTACCATCATGTTCACAGATGTACCGAAAATCTGCACAACGAATCGACTGAAAAATCAATTGAACTGAATTAAAACTGCAATGTGCTTTGCACAAACAGCATTTATGCAACCACACGGCCATGGTCAGCTGGACTGAACTGGGCAGCAAGTAGGAAAGGAAGGGGGAGGGAACACAAGTGCATCTCACCTCGAGGACACCAATGGCCCGGGACACGCCGGCCCTGGCGAGCCACCGCAGCGGGTCGGCCTCGAACATGAGCTCCACGGCGTCCCTGAACGCCGCCACGTTCTCCACCCCGTCCACCTCGATCCTCTTGCCCCCTCCGCCCACGGCGGCGGGCGCCATGGCGGCGAAGAACCCGCTGTTCTGGTACAGGGCGGCGGAGTCGAGCTCCATGACGACGACGCACCCGCCGTCGCGCCCCGCAGGCACAGCCTCAGATCCAGCCCCTCCTCCTGCTCCTCCTCCCGCACGGCCACGAACGGGGCCGGCTCCGGCGGCTCCCTCGGGAGCGGCGGGCCGGCGTCGGCGTCGGGGTCGATGGGGGAGACGCGGCCCGGGGAGAGGATCCGGCGCGGGTAGTCGATGAGGCCCGCCAGCTTGGACGATGGCGAGCTGTGGAACGACGAGGGGGACTTGGGCGGAAGCTGCTGCTGCTGCTGCTTCCGCGCGCCGCCGCCGACAAATTCTACACCAGAGGCAGCGGCTGCGGGGGAGGGGCGGGGCCGGTGGAGGTGGTGGTCGGGGCTCTGCGGGACGCCGGCGAAGGAGCAGCACCAGCCCGCGACGGCGCCGCGGCGGCGGAACTGGCGCGCCGCGTAGTCCGCCATCGACGCACGGCGCGCGCGTAAGGGATGCGGATCTAGGGTTCCGACGGGGCGGTCCTCCCCGCCGCCATTGTTGAGAACTTGAGATCGATCCCGAGCAGTGGCTCAGCTCAGCTTAGCCAGTGTGGCGCGTGCTGCCACCGCGAAATCGGAGGAAAATAAATCGCCGTGACGCGGTACGGCGAGGGGGGCCGTCCGGTGGGTCCGGCGTGGAAGCGGGAGGCGGGAGGTGGCGGATCGGAGTAACCCGTACACCTACTACGGCGGTGGGGGATCCCCTGCGGCGGCCGGCCCTGTCTGTGTTTGTGTGGTGTGGCTGGCTGGGCTTTGGTGAGGAGGCGACACGTGTCCGGTTCTGGGTGGCGGGACGGGGTGGAGCAGCGGTTACATGTGAATGAGAATGCGTGAAAATCAGAAAACCAAAAAGCTTCGACTCCCTTTTCTTTTCCTTGGGTGACTGAGCATTTTGCCTTGTGTTTTTTCACCCGCATTTTGTAAACTCTACACTTTTAATCATGAATTTAGCAATTCTCATGTTAACTTTCAAAAAATAAAGCTTGCCTCCTTCTAATTTTCACACAACTCACCAGGAGAATGGAAGAAACTTGAGTGAAAAAAAGGAGATTTGTATAGAAAAAGGGGTCAACCCCATTTCATTAATGAAACCAAAAACTACAAGTATCATCACCATTACAAGGCGGCTTATAGAACATAGCCAGAGGGTTTTTTTTTTTTTTGAACATAAAGATTTTAAGCCAGAGGTTTTAAGTCCAAAGAAGGATAGAACACACTGGATGAAAAAGATAGGAAGAACTAGGAGAAACACCACTACAGCCTACAAATTCCAAACCCCACCATCTCGCCTTCAGAGCAGCGATGTGCTGAAATTTGGGAGTTGTTAATTTTCAGCTTCTTGGGTATCCATGTCTTCTTCTTCCTCGTCTCCTCTTTTTCATAGCGTCAATCTTGTGACTCATGTCGACCAGCTTCTTCTTGCTCGAAGACCTCAATCGCCACACGCTACAGGAGTTTTGCATGGAAAGTTGACCAAACCGAGACACGTTGATCAATAGATGAAAAAAATTGGGAGTTGACGCCAAAAACGCAATTGTCCACATCTCAAATAAATCTAGCTAGAAGACACAAGAAAAAGAGAAGCGAAATCGATTTATTCAGGCCATTTTTAGATAAAGAGTGTATATTAATATCGCGGAGAGACAAATTTACACCCAGCCTCTGCAACAACGCAATAGCCAAGGCCATTACGGATGCACACAGCCGAAAGACAATCAGAAGAAGAAATAAAAAGAAAGTCCCGATACAGAGTTACAGTCCTTGTAGCAGCCGCACAACCACCACCAAGACACCACCTGATGTCCAAATCTTCAAAAGCAAAGCCTACAAGAAGAACAGTGCCAGGCACAACCAATTAAGGCCATACCTTGGGTTTTCACCCTGAAGATAATAGTCCCCGCTCTCAAAACAATGTCTTCAGCAAGAGCATTGCCAGGCACAACCAATTAAGGCCAGACCTTGGATTTTCATCCTGAAAGGTAGGACTTTGAACTTCACCTGTGATGATGCCCCCACTAACATGCCGCTGCTCCGCCTCCTGCAACTCCAAGCAAGTTCCTCATCGCCGCAGAGCCTCCAATCGCCATTTGCTAGTCCTTTAATCTCAGCTTTCATGACATTCCCGCATCTGACTACACCATGGATTTGCCCATGATGGCACAGAAGCAGAGCTTCACACCGCTCCCTCCGGCGCGACCGAATCCCTCCGCTCCAGCAGTCACTAGGAATTAGCCCATGAAAGATCACCGGCGGAGCCTTCCGAAACTCGACACTCTTGCCAGATCAAGGTACCGGCGTCAAGCAGATCTTCGTCTTCTCGCGATTTGGAACCCTAGGACCACCACCTTTATTCTCCTTGCTCCGAGCCCACAGCCCCCACGCCGCCGCCCGGCTCCTGGCGATCAGAACGAGTGGGTCAACTCCGGCTCAAATCGAGCCATGGTAGGCCCACAGATCGAGCGGCGATCAGGAAGCAGCAAACCGCGCCGCCGCCTCTGGACCGCGCCCGCCCTGGCCTCGCGCCTCCGCCTCCCTGCAGCTTGCCGGCAAGCGCCGCCCATGGCGGACGCCGCCGCCCAGCCGCCTGGTCTCCACCTGCGCTGCCTAGAGTCGGCCCCCCGCGCGAAGGGAGCACGATGGGCCGCGCCACCCGCCCGCCGCGTCGAAGGATAGGCGTGGCCGCCACCGCCTGCGCCGGCGCCGGCGGCAGCGGCCGGAGGGAGAGGGCAGGCGGCGCTTCTCTTCTGTGGTGAGGGGCGCCTCCGGAGCCGCCCTCGCGCTGGCGGCCCGGGAGGATTATTATTCATGCCATAGAGCAAACATTTAGCCTCAGATCTCCCTCCTTTATGTAGTAGAACATGCCATCTTTTTGCAAGAATCAACCATATTAATGTCTTAACCCAAAGAGAAATTTTCACCTTAGAGAAAAAACCTATATGGAACGGTCATACAAAGTTGCGCTGCAGAGTAAGAATTTGACATAAAATTTACCTGAATTCATAAGCCTCTAGATAAGTCTATCAGGATCGTCGGTTAAGTCTGCCAGTCCTAGAAGTTGCTAGAAATGTTTAGCCTTCCCTCAAGGTACCCACAAATTAAAGCTCTCCTATATCGCAATGAGTTAACTACATTGTTTAACGCATTCTCAACAAAAATTTCCTTGTTTAGTGAGACAGAGAATCTTGGAACTTTTCGGAAATAATTTGATGGAGGGCATGCGTGGCGTCGAGTCGCTTTAAGGTTGGGACTGAGGACTTGTGAATGAACTGGCAGCTGATGTCCTTAATTAGTATTTTTTTTTTCTATTTCATTTGTACCGCGTATGTAAGCGATGCATGTTTTATATATTGTTTTTGGGCACGACATGCGGCTTTCGTCTAAAAATTGATATTTTTCCTGCAGTAATTTTTTTTGCTGGCGGAAGCTTATCACACTGGAGTATATGCGTGGGGTAGAAATTTCCAATACAAGAAAAAAGAAACTCAAAAAACTGTGGCTTCGCCCGGAAATAATTTGATGGAGGGCATGCGTGGCGTCGAGTCGCTTTAAGGTTGGGACTCTGATGACTTGTGAATGAAAGGCAGCTGATGTCCTTAATTAGTATTTTTTTCTATTTCATTTGTACCATGTATGTAAGCGATGCATGTTTTATATATTTTTTTTGGGCACGGCATGCGGCTTTTGTCTAAAAATTGATATTTTTCCCGCAGTATTCTTTTCTTTTGCTGGCGGAAGCTTATCGCACTGGAGTATATGCGTGGGGTACAAATTTCCAATACAAGAAAAAAGAAACTCAAAAAATTGTGGCTTCGCCCGGAAATAATTTGATGGAGGGCATGCGTGGCGTCGAGTCGCTTTAAGGTTGGGACTCTGAGGACTTGTGAATGAACGGCAGCTGATGTCCTTAATTAGTATTTTTTTTCTGTTTCATTTGTACCGTGTATGTAAGCGATGCATGTTTTATATATTGTTTTTGGGCACGACATGCGGCTTTCGTCTAAAAATTGATATTTTTCCCGCAGTATTCTTTTTTTTGCTGGTGGAAGCTTATCGCACTGGAGTATATGCGTGGGGTAGAAATTTCCAATACAAGAAAAAAGAAACTCAAAAAATTGTGGATTCGCCCGGAAATAATTTGATGGAGGGCATGTGTGGCGTCGAGTCGCTTTAAGGTTGGGACTCTGAGGACTTGTGAATGAACGGTAGCTGATGTCCTTAATTAGTATTTTTTTTCTATTTCATTTGTACCGTGTATGTAAGCGATGCATGTTTTATATATTGTTTTTGGGCACGACATGTGGCTTTCGTCTAAAAATTGATATTGTTCCCGCAGTAAATTTTTTTTGCTGGCGGAAGCTTATCGCACTGGAGTATATGCGTGAGGTAGAAATTTCCAATACAAGAAAAAAGAAACTAAAAAAAATGTGGCTTCGCCCGGGTTCGAACCGGAGACCTTCAGTGTGTTAGACTGACGTGATAACCAACTACACCACGAAACCTTGGATGTTAAGTGCGAAGCGCAAGTTTATATAAATATTAAACTAAGTAAGAAGGGATCATTTCCGGTCCGCTTCATCAAAATAACAAGACCGGAGGGGGACTCCACCCCGGCTTTGTCATTAAGATAGAAGTGAGGACTCGAACCCGAGACCTGACCCTTATGCGCATATGCACGGCTACCACTAGTCCACGGTCCGCTTCATCATCTCCTAGGACACACTACATAGTACGTACTCCGGCCAGAAGGACCCAAGACTAATTTCGGACTAAATTTTAATACAGTACGTTCATGTGAACAATGACAACGGTGGCTGCTGCGAGTTTCGAAAGTATATGCGTGAATTTACAGTATACTGCTGAAGAACAGAGAGTTGCACCGTTTACGTTTCTCGACCAGGCCCCTCTCCCAAGCAGGAAGGGAGTACTTGGTTCACAAGCCTATATGTATATTGCCAAACTTTAACAGCTGAAAACTTGCAAGTTCAAACAATGGACCCGTAGTTAATTACGTAGTACCTTCGTAGGTAATTATATTACCATACCTGCATGCATGGGTGTACGTAGTGCTACCATATGCATGCGAGGATGCCCCTGCCAAGCCTATATCTCGTACTACGACTTGGCGTCCAAGGCTGAACACGTATTCCGTGCGTAGTGTTAACCTGTCCGGACGCATGCAAGATTATTGATTGACCGCTTGTCAAGTCTTGGAAAAAAGAAGGGTGTCTATATATGCACACACACATATGTACATGTAATCCTGGTGTACATATAGTCTCGACTCTGGAGAATTGATAAACAAGAAAGACGCCGTAGAAGGTGGAAAGCTAGCGAAAAATCACATATCTTTGATACGTCTTTTTCTTGGTTGAGCAACGAGAGAAAACCATACATCCAACAGAAGTACGTCCATCGCATGGCGGCTCGTCTTCTCCGCTGCCTCCAAGGTTAGATCATCGTGTTTTTCTTTTTCTTTCTTTGTCGGCTATGTATCGTACATTTTCATTTGTCATCTTCGATCTTTGTCTTTGAAAACACCTAGCTACTCCCTCCCTTACATAGTTCTTATCGTGGTTTTAGTTCAACAATTACGACTCCTTGGTAGACGTGCGCATATCATGTTACCGCAATTCTCACTAGCAAATTCACACGTCGTTAGTTTTTCCGGCAGCAAAATCACGGGGTTTACTATGAAAAAAACTATTATAGACCGTTTTAGGGGCTGCCTTGTTATGTTGAGACGGGCCCGGTTGGATGGCTGGTAAGGCCCAAGTTAGGTGTGCGGGAAACTAATGCGCCGTGGGCTGAAGTGCTTCTCGCATGGGCGTTAATTCAGTTAGTTGTTTTCCTAATTCTCAAAAAAAAGTTGGTTGTTACTAAAAAATGGCGGCAGCCACGGCCGGCGGCGGCGGCGACAGAGCCGCCGTTCGTCGTCTAGTCCACACGCAACCCCGTTCCGTCCCACCACGACGCGTGGTTCCTCGGAACCCTGGACGTCGACTTGGAGCTGGTCCTCTCTTCCCGCTTCCCGTCGACGGGCGGATCCGCCTCCCCGCGACGCTCATCCGTCCCGGCCGCGGCCTCGCGCGAGAGGGTGGGATCCTATTCTTGCAGCATGACTTTCTGGTTCCAGGCACTTGTCGATTTAGTCGGGTGGATCTAGTTTCATAGGTAATCGAGCATGATCTCGTAGCTCAGCTCTAGTCATTTTGATCTGTTATTACTGAATACTGCTGATCTCTCTGGTATTTAATTCGCACATCGGATTACGAGTATATATAGATACAAAAGAACACAAGCTTTGTAGTGCGATGGCCAAACTGTTGAGGTCGTCAGGCCTTCTTTTATAGCTGAGTCTGAATCTGCAACCGCAAGGGAGTGTATGAGTTTCAGAGAACACGCACGCTGGAAGATCGGTGCCACTTTCACTTCACGATGTTTCTTTTTCGCTTGCTGTTGTTTACTGTTGTTAAACAGAACCTTTATTTTGCTCCACCTAAATCATTGTGTTAACAGGCTGCAAAGCATCTTGCAAGGCATCGACCGGCAGCGAATGCGATTTACAATGAGGTTGTGTCTGCGGCTTCCGTTCCTTCTCTGAAGGCACCTGCTGCAAAATCGACTTCCGATGCAGGTTGGCTGCTTCGACCGCATGAATTGCAGATTTAATCAGTGCACTGTAGCCCGACTTAATTGTGCCCAATATCTTGTTTCAACTAGATAGCTTATTTTCATTTCCTTCATCTGTGTATGTTCTACATCTTATTTTTATTTTTTTGAAACAAAGACAAAAGCTTTGCCTTTTATATCGAGCTACATCTTATTATGCTATACGCCTTGTTCGTTGCCTGTTTGCCACGGAGAAAGTAAGTTTCTGCTTGATGCTTAATTGATGCAGGTAGCCTGCTTAGAAACCTCCAACTGAGGTACCGATCAAGCTTTGCTGGTCAGAGGATACGGGGTGTGCACTCTGACACTGCTTCTCTTCCTAAAGAGATTTATAAGAGTGATCCGGAAAGAGTTATACAAATCTTTAAAAGGCAGCCCTCAATACATTCTGCCGTACTTGCTGGAAATGCAAATACTGGCGCAGGTATATATGGTTGCTTCTGTGCCCACAAATTATAAATTACGTACAGTTTTAATCGATATACTTATGTGGCAACTGGCAAGTGCTAACTGGCAGTAGCCTGAATGAGTTGTGCTGATATCCTGTTTTCAGTTAGAGATGCTTTCTTTTTCTTCTTCTTCGTAAACTCTAGATCTTACTATATTCTACGCCTTGTTGGTGCCCCTTGACATGGAGTAAGTTTCTGCTTGGTGCCTAATTTAACGCAGGCAGCGTGCTTAGAAATCTACAACAGAGGTCCCGATCAAGTTTCGTCGGTCAGAGTATACGGGGACTGCACTCGGACACCGCTTCTCTTCCTAAAGAGTTTTATAGAAGTGATCCAGAAAGAGTTATACGGAACTTCAAAAGGCAGCCCTCGTTACATTCTGATCCTTCAGCTCTCTCTGACTATGTAAAAGCCGTTGTCAATCTTGAATTGCTTACACGAGGTAGTTATTAAATTATTTTTTCCCATGAATGATATGCGAATTGGTTTGAGAACTGTGTGCACGGGTGGATTCTGTATGCAGGCATTGCTAATGCAGCAAAGGAGGAAGGAAGCCGTACTGCTCTTCGTCAGCTGTCAACAAGTGGTGTTCTTGGCACAGCCAGTGCACCCTTTTACGTAGTAGAGAAAGGTCGACTTATGAAGCAGCTTTGGCGTACCATCTCCGCCCTTACAGTTACTGGCTTTGCAGTATATGGTGTTAAAGTTGTGCTTGATGGATTCGACGAGGCAGAAGGTAAATTTGATGGTTTGAAAGAAGTGGCTACGGATTTAAGGACAAAATTCAGTGATGTAAAGGGGTTGATGAAGCCAAAGCTGACCTCGAGGACATAGTTCACTACCTACGCGATTCCAAGGTGAGTGACATTGCCATCAACCTGCATGCGGGTGTTTCAGTCCGACACTCCTTTCTTGATACCGAGTTGTTAACATAGTCTTACATGCTTCGCAGAGTTTCACGCGCCTTGGTGGAAAGCTTCCAAAGGGTGTTTTGCTTGTGGGCCCACCTGGCACAGGGAAGACCATGTTAGCAAGGTCTGTGGCTGGGGAAGCCGGCGTCCCTTTTTTCTCGTGCAGTGGCAGTGATTTCGAGGAGATGTATGTGGGCGTTGGTGCTAGGAGAGTGAGGGAGCTCTTCAGTGCCGCAAAGAAGCGATCTCCTTGCATAATATTCATCGATGAAATTGATGCCATTGGTGGGCGCCGAAATGCTGAAGAACCAACGTGGTCGAGACAGACCCTGAACCAGCTGCTTGTTGAGATGGATGGTTTCAAGCAGAATGATGGGATCATCGTGGTCGCCGCGACCAACTTCGCCGAGTCGCTAGATAACGCCCTTATCAGGCCTGGGCTTTTTGACCGTCTTATTCAGGTCCCTAGTCCAGATGTCCAGGGCCGACGGCAGATCCTCGAGGCTCACATGTCAAAGGTATAGTGCTTCCTCCGTCCAGAAAGATATAAGACGTCTTTGACTTTTCACGGTCTCTGATGAGTTTTTACATGCAGGTGTTGAAAGACAAGAGTGTGGATATGATGACCATCGCTAGGGGTACCCCTGGGTTCTCAGGCGCAGACCTCGCAAACCTAGTGAATGATGCTGCTCTCAAGGCTTCCAGGGATGGTGCAAAAGCTGTTGGGATGGATCACCTGGAATACGCCAAGGACAGGATCATCATGGGCAGCGAGCGCAAGTCGGCGGTGATACCTGATCATTCCAGGAAGATGACGGCATACCATGAGGGAGGGCACGCTCTTGTTGCGATCCTCACAGAGGGCGCTGACCCTGTCCACAAGGCCACCATTGTTCCCAGGGGAAATGCGCTTGGCATGGTGACACAATTGCCAGGGGAAGACGGCGAGCTCGAAGTCTCGAGGAAGCAGATGCTGGCAACGCTGGATGTCCTCATGGGTGGGCGGGTGGCCGAGGAGCTTATATTCGGAGAAGCTGGGGTCACCACGGGCCCCTCGTCCGATCTAAGCCAGGCGACTCAGCTGGCGACGGACATGGTCACCAAGTATGGCATGAGCAAGCAGGTCGGCCTTGTCTCCTATGACGACAGGCGATGGTCACCACTGGTTGATGAGGAGGTGAAAGCATTATTGGACAAGGCATACGAGAACGCGAAGACGATTCTCACGACACACAGCAAAGAGCTCCATGCGCTAGCCAACGCCCTCCTGAAGCATGAAACTCTCACTGGTGACCAGATCAAGAAACTAGTATCAGCGGGTAGATGGTTTTAACAGTGGAGAGGCTTACGGGAATATTATTATTTTTGTTTTCTGATACTTTTGTGAATACAGCCCCACACACAAACTGAAAGAGCGATACGTAGGGTCTGGACTATCTGAGCTTTGTTTCTCAAGTCTGAAGAGAGTACAGGGTTTTGCATCTTGTCATTAAAATTCTTTTTTTGGATTTCAAGTACCCGAAGATTTTGGAAAATTTCTGCAATCGAATAGAGTTGCTGTGAATGAGCACATGAATATATAATGCAATTTCAGTCCTAGTTACATACTCCCTATATTTGTAAACTAATGATGTTTTAAGCATTGCCTCGATCTCCAGTTTACATGTTTTTTCATTTGTTTTGTGGATACGCGATTAGCAGAAAATCACGAAACTAATATTTTATAAAAATACTAATGTTTCAGTCCTGAAACAAAGACTAGGTTTGGATCCAAAAAAAATTTGAGAGTGTCTGGACAAATGTTAATTTGGTACAGATGTAATAGGGCAACTTATTAGTCACAATTCGAAGAAACCATACGATTCTTCTCCAAAAGATCTGGCAATATTTTCGTTTGATTAAGAAGGAAACAAGAGTCTCATGGTTCCCAGTAGATGTGAGCGTATCGACATTGCTGAGGTGCTGCGGATTTTTCCCACCTTCCCAGTGAAGTATCTTGGTTTTCTACTCTCCCTATCACGTTTTAGAAAGTCAGATTTCCAACATATTGAGGACAAAGTTGCTAGGAAGAATGTGACCATTGTGAAAGCGGTCTTGGTGATATGGTGGGTTTTCCTGAAATCACAATGTCAAGCGCTCCAACGACAAGTGATATGGCCATAATGCGGCATTCAAAGGTGAAACTCCTCCTTTATGCGTGTCCATCTGCTATTCTCTCGGGTGGTATATTACTTGACCCTCCTACCCATTGCTACTTTAGATTTGAGTGAGGATGAACGGAAGCAATCGAGGAGCTCGAGGACGCATGAGAGCTCAAACCATCCAAAAGAGAAACTTGGAAGTGAAGGAAATTTTGTTTAGTGACAAGTGCACTTTCGAGCCCTTTTTAACATGTAACAGCTGGTAAAAATCATGTAGCTAGGAGTAGGAGACACTGAAACTGCATGCATATATCATTTTACTCTTATCTTTAAGTGAGCAAGTCCTATCTAAAAGGTGCAAATTTTGTTTAGTGACAAGTGCACTTTCGTTTACATATTTTGCAACTGGTTAAAAGTACGGAGCTAGTAGTAGGACTCTGAAATTGGATGCATATACCATTGTTGCTCTTTTCAGATGGTAATAATTCCTAATAAAATCTTGGGATACATACTTGAGAGGAGTAGGAGTTTTTACTGACACGGTACAAAATACTACGCTCTATTGAGACTTGGAGATATCCAAAAAAACAAAATTTAGAGATGTCCAGAAAAGAAGTCAGAGATATCCAGAAAAAAAAAATCAATCTTCACATTTCGTGTGCATGCACCAAAAGTATGAGGGAAAAAAAGTACTACATGTAAGCGTCACTATTAGGGTGAAGGTGGTGTTCCCTGATCTTGTTGGCTATTGTTAAGACCATCTACTTGTCCTTGTGTGGATATTGGTTTCATGATCTTGTCACCAGCGAGAGTAGGAGATGTTTCCTGGTTCTGCTGACCATTGTTAAGTCCACCTGCTTTTCCTTCGTCTCCAGCAATAGAAGGTGTTCCCTGATTCTGCCGACTATTGTTGTTAAGACCGTCTACTTGTAATTCTGTCGATACTAGTTTTGTGATCTCGTCGCCAACGAGTGAAGGAGATGTTTCCTGAATCTGCTGGCCATTGTTAAGTCCACCTCCTTGTCCTTCTGTTGGTACTAGCTTTGTGATCTTGTCACCAGCAAGAGAAGGAGATGTTTTCTGATTCTGCTGGCCATTGTTAAGTCCACCTGCTTGTCCTTCTGTTGGTACTAGCTTTGTGATCATGTCGCCAGGGAGAGAAGGTGTTCCCTGATTCTGCTGACTATTGTTAAGACCGACTACTTGTTCTTGTGTCAATGTGCGTTTTTTGATCTCGTCACCAGTGAGAGGAGTTCCCTGACTCTGCTGTCTATCGTCAAGACCAGCTACTTGTGTTGTCGACACTAGTTTCACGATCTCATCACCGTTAAGAGTTCCATGCTTCAGGAGGGAGTTTGCTAGCACGTGAAGCTCCTCGTTGTGCTCCGTGAGAATCATTTTTGCGTTCTTGTAAGCGTTGTCCAATAATTCTTTTACTACCTCATCAACCAGGGCTGTCGTTTTCCCACTCATGGTCGCCGTCTTCCCACCATCATTCTTGTTATAGGAAACAAGGCCGACCCGTTTGCTCATACCATACTTAGTGACCATCTCTGTCGCAATCTGAGTCGCCCGGCTTAGATCAGACAAGGCCCCCGTGGTGACCCCGGCTTCTCCGAATATAAGCTCCTGGGCCACCCACCCTCCCATGCAGACATCCAGGTTCGCCAGCATCTGCTTTCTTGAGCGTCCCGTGCTGTCTAACGGCGGCAGCGGCTCCACAAAGCCAAGAGATTTTAACCTGGGCACAATGGTGGCCTGGTGGACAGGGTTAGCACCGTCCGTGAGGATAGCAACAAGGGCATGTCCACCCTCATGGTACACAGTCATCTTCCTGGAATGATCAGATCTCACCATCGACTTGCGCTCGCTGCCCATGATGATCCTCCCCCTGGCGTACTCCAGTTGATCCATCCCAACAGCATTTGCCCCGTCCCTGGAAGCCTTGAGAGCGGCATCATTTACTAGGTTTGCAAGGTCTGCACCTGATAACCCAGACGTCACCCTGGCGATGGTCAGTGCATCCACATGCATGGCTTTCACCTGCATGGAAGAATACATGGAGAAAAAGATCAAATCCTTGCATCAGAGACAACAAAAGTAAGTAAGCTTTATATTTCTGTATGGATGGGAGTACGTACCTTTGACATATAAGCTTCAAGGATCTGCCGTCGGCCCTCAACATCTGGAACAGGAACCTGAACATGATGGTCAAAACGCCCAGATCTAACAACGGCCTTATCTAGTGACTGGGCGGCGTTGGTTGCTGCGATCACTATAATCCCATCATTTTGCTTGAAGCCATCCATCTCAACAAGCAGCTGGTACAGGGTCTCCCTCCGCGACTTTGTACCATCTGCGTTCTTGCTCCCAGCAATGGCGTCAATCTCATCGATAAATATTATGCAAGGGGATCGCTTCTTTGCTGCACTGAAGAGCTCCCTCACTCTTTTAGGTCCCTCCTCGAATTCGCTGCCTCTACACACGAAGAATGGTACACCTGCTTCACCGGCCAAAGCCATTGCCAACATGGTCTTTCCTGTTCCCGGTGGGCCAGAAAGCAGAATACCCTTTGGAAGCTTGCCACCAAGGCGTGTGAAACTCTGCATGGAAAGCATGTAAGACTCGGGTGACAGCTCGAGAAAGAATTATTATTGGATTAAAACACCTGCACACAGGTTGATGGCAATCGCCGCACTCACGTCGGGATCTCGACATCTCGTAGGTAGTAAACTATGTCCTCGAGTTCAGCTTTGGCTTCGTCAACCCCTTTTACATCACTGAACCTTGTGCTCCAATCTGTAGGCACTTCTTTCCATTCCTGAGGAACTTCTTTGAAATCTTCAGACTCAGAAACTACAACATTCTTTGACTCATGAAGGCCATAGAATAGAGCGCCGGCGACTACAAGGCCTCCACAGGCACGCAGAAGCTGCTTTTTAAGTAAATCTTTTCTACTACGTAAAAGGGTGCAATTTCTGTACCAAGAGCATGTCCTTCCTCCCTTGCTGCATTTGAAATTCCTGCACAATAACAGAATCCATCCACAGACAAGTTGTCAAGACAAATGGGATGTCGTTTATGGGCACATAGACTAACTAGTAAATATGACGAGATAAAAGATTTCTATCTCGATAAGTGGCGTCATACTGCACGCCCCGTACCCTCTGACCAGCAAAGCTTGATTGGTGTCTCTGCTGTAGATTTCTAAGCACACTACCTGCATTACCACAAAGCAGGAACTTACTTCTCGATGGCAACCGTCAACAAAAAAGGCGTAGTAGAACATAGAGTAGTAGTAAGAAGTAGTATCCGCTTAACTGAAAATATGATACTGTGCACGATTTTAAGTCAAGCTAGCACTAGTTGGTGGTTGCCACATAAGTATACAGATTAAGTCTGTAGATCCGCGTGCGATTGAGAGAGAAGCAACCAGATGTATTACCTGCGCCACTACTTGCATTTGCAGCAGGTGCCCTGAAAGAAGGAACTGCCGTCCCTGCTGCTGCTGCAGCAGCTACCCCTGTGCAAATCGCACTTGCCGATCTATGCTTTGCAAGATAGCTGGCATCCTGTGACACACACATACAAGAGTTAATCCAACCGGACAATGTAACCGTATTCATCAATAATAGCAAATTGGCGGCAGCAATCGATCTGAGATGCAGAATTGCAGATAGGGGTTCGTGTTAGACAGATATGTCACGTAGCGTGACATATCGTCCTGATTCCCTAAATCGTGGAAAGTCCTTATTTGTGTGATCTCCCATTTATGGTTAGGATTGTATTTTGACTATATATATCAATGCAATGGAAAGGCCCAAGTGTGGTCAATTCTCTCACATGGTATGAGCCTAAAAATCCTCAACCCTAATTCGCTTCCGCCTCCTCTCCTTCCCTAACCCTAGCCGCCGCACCATAGCCGGCCGCCGCCGCCACCGTCCCTCTCCTCCTTCCTCTCCCTCCTCCTTCATGGCGCCCACCCCCTTCCACCCTTGGACCGGAGCGTATCCGATGTGGCCCATGCCGCCGCACGGCGCCGGAGCAACATCCTCGGCGCTGTCCCTCACCCGGGCCCTCGCGCCCACGCCTACATGGCCGCACCACCACCTGCGCCGGCCTCCTTCTACAACGCCCACAGCGGCCAGTCCTTCTACGGCGCCCCGTACAGCGTCGCCTCCTCCTACACTGCGCGGCCTCCTTCTATGGCGCCCCACGGCCAGGCCTTCTACGGCGCCCCGTACGGCGTCGCCTCCTCCAACACTGCACCCCCTACTTCGGCGCACACTTGGGACCCCTCTGCCCTCGCGTTGCCCTTCACCAACATGACGCTGTAGCCCCCACCCCAGAGTGGGTCATGGACAGCGGCGCCACCGCTCACCTCTCCAACAACCCCGATATCCTTTCCTCTCTCTCTTCACATCCTCCTTATCATCATGTCACTGTCGGAGACGGCTCCTCTGTTTCCGTCTCCGCATCCGGGCACGCCTCCCTTCCTTCTTCTTTTTCTGATCATTCTCTTCATCTTCGTAATGTTCTAGTTACTCCTCGCATAATTAAAAATATTGTCTCTGTCCGTCAATTTACTACCGATAACAATTGTTCTGTCAATTTTGACCCTTTTGGTTTTTCTGTGAACGACCTCATTACCCGGCGTGAGCTTCTTCGGTGCAATAGTACGGGGGAGCTTTATTCGTTTCAGCCACCGGCGCCTCATGCTCTCACCACCACCACCCCTCATGATATTTGGCACCGTCGTTTGGGTCACCCCGGCCATGACGCTTATCGTCGTCTTTCGCAGCATATTTCTTTACCTTGCAATAAAAACCATAGTACTCTTTGTCATGCTTGTCAGCTTGGACGTCATGTACGTCTGCCTTTTTCCTCTTCCACCACTAGAACTACTCGCCCTTTTGAGTTAATTCACTGTGATCTTTGGACGTCCCCAATTTTAAGTAATTCTGGTAATAAATATTTCTTAGTCATTCTCGATGATTTTACCCATTTTCTTTGGACCGTCCCTCTACGCCAAAAATCTGATGCTTACGCCTCGCTCGCCTCGTTTCACGCTTTTGCCCAAACCCAGTTTAACCTACCTCTTGCGTCTATACAGATGGACAACGGTCGTGAGTTCGACAACGCCAAACTCCACTCTCTCGCCGCCGCGCACGGTATACACATTCGCTTCTCCTGCCCATACACCTCCCAACAAAACGGTAAAGCCGAGCGCATTATCCGCACCGTCAACGATATTGTTCGTTCTCTCCTATTTCAGGCTAGTTTGCCCCCTCGCTTTTGGGTAGAAGCTCTCCACCACGCCACTCACATCCTTAATCGCCATCCCACCAAAACCATTAGTGCTCCTTCCCCGTACTTCGCTCTTCATAACACCCACCCAGATTACTCGTCCCTTCGCGTTTTCGGTTCCTTGTGCTATCCCAATACCGCAGCCACCATGCCTCATAAACTCGCCCCACGGTCTAGCGCATGTATTTTTCTCGGCTACTCTCCCCATCACAAGGGTTATCGCTGCATGGACCTCACTACCCACCGCATCATCATCTCACGCCATGTCATTTTCGACGAGTCCACCTTTCCCTTCGCCTCGTCCCAGCAACCTTCAGCTGCCTCCTACGACTTCCTCGATGATGACGATTCCCCCCTCGTCGTCCCCCCGGTTGCGCCTCCCGCGCGCACCCCCCCCCCTCCACCTTCGCCGCACGCGCCCTCACCACCGCCCGCGCCCTCACCACCGCCTGCGCCCTCACCGCCACCTCCCCCACCCCCGCCGCCTCCTCCCGTGCATCGCACACGTAGCACCTCCAGCATCCGCGTCCCACCCCGTGAGCGGCTTAACTTGCATGCTTCTGTCAGCAGGTACTCTCCGGTTCCGACTTCCGCACGTGCTGCTCTCAAGGATCCTAACTGGCTCGATGCTATGACCGCGGAGTACCACACTCTCCTCGGCAACGACACTTGGGATCTCGTGCCTCCTCCTCGAAACGCCAACATCGTCTCCGGCAAGTGGGTCTTCCGCCACAAGCTCAAGCCCGATGGCTCTCTTGACCGCTACAAAGCATGATGGGTGCTTCGCGGTTTCTCTCAGGAGCAAGGCGTCGACTTCGATGAGACCTTCAGTCCGGTTGTCAAACCGGCCACGGTCCGCGTCATCCTCTCCATCGCCATCTCCCTTAAATGGGAGACTCGCCAGCTTGACGTCAAGAACGCCTTCCTCCACGGCAAGCTCGCCGAGGTCGTCTACTGTCGCCAACCGACCGGCTTCATCGACTCCACTCGCCCCGACCACGTCTGTCGCCTGAACCGTTCGCTCTACGGTCTCAAGCAGGACCCTCGCGCATGGTGTCGTGGGTTTGTCACGTCAGGTGTCATGGATGACTTCGTAGGTGTGGGATTACGCGAGTCAAGCATCTCCGAGCTTGGGATCGCAGGAACAAAGATCAACACAGATTTACCCAGGTTCGGCCCCCTCAATGTGAGGTAAAAGACCTACTTCCTGCCTACCCTAGATTGGTATTGATATGATAATCGAGGTGTTACAATGGAGGCGATCCGATCTGGTACTCGCCGTATGAGCTAGGGTTTAAGGGCTTGACCTTCTCTAAGTCCTGCGAGTCCTCTTTATATACACAGAGGCTCGTCAGGTTACAAGAGTTCTACACGAAGCCTGATTATCTTTCTTGTCTTCCAAGGCAAGTTTGCACCGACCTTCTGGAGCTTTCATCGAGTCACGATGCGAGATTGGCCCATCTTTCACGTGGCCCAACAATGATAGCGCAACCTTAAGTCGCTGTTTGTTAAATTCGAATAAGTCGCGGGTTAATCATTCCCCCGACATTAGCCCCCAAGCGTGGCCTGAACTTCATAGATTTCTTGATCTTGAATGTTTAGGCCGCGCTTTTCCTTATTTCGCGACTTATAATTGTGCTGGATTGGCCTTGACTCGCACCTGGAAGATCATCTGACTTCGTGAGCTTCTTTGTTAGAGTAGCCTGATAGCTTCAAAACTTGATGACGATCCATCTTCAAATTTTTGATGATAATATGATGTAGCCCCCAAGGATTGAGAGGATGTAACGTGATAATCATCTCAATTCTTCTCAGAAGTTTTGAAGGTCGTCACCTGTAACTTGATATCATGAATAAAACAATTGTTAAGATACAAGTAATTGTAATTGGTGTTGCCGTACTATAAGCAGTACATCGACCTCTAGTTAGGCCATCTGAATCCTTAAGTGGGCACTCGCGCGACTCAGTATTTCCTAGGAACATGTGTGTTCAGGGTCGAGAGCGGCCATGATAGGCAATCAAGCTCGATTGACGCCACACCCCAGTACTTTGGCCACATAATGCGAGTAGCAATCCAACTTAAGGTAAATTTGATAATTGCCAATAAGTTGGCTGTTTCAGGGTAACAAAGCCCCAAGAAACATAATGATATGGCCATGATAGGCTAAGCTATGATAAGCTTTGATTATGATGACACATAAGGTCGCGCCTTGGTGGCAACCGAGTGTTATACATAGGGTTGGATCGCGCGTAGGTGGCGATCCATGGTGATACATGGGGTCGGTCGCGCCTAGGTGGCGACCAGAAATGATACAAAGTTTACGGCCGCGCCTAGGTGGCAGCCGGTTTCTGATACAAGGGTCGATCGCGCCTGGGTGGCGATCAGATGTTGCATAGGTCGCGCCTAGGTGGCGACCAAAGTTGAAGTTCTAGCCCTGAGTGGCTGTGATGATACTCAGCTATAAAGCTGGAAAGGATGATGCTTGGCTCTAATTAGCCTTTTCTTATGTATAGTACGGTCGCAGGTGTGCGACGTTCCAAGGGCGAGGTGCCTCGAGACGATCCTCGAAATCATGGCGTTCGCTGCTTTCTTCCCTTACATCCAGCAGATAGTACGACCCATTGTTTAGCTTCTTGCTGATGATGTAGGGTCCTTCCCATGGAGAGGACAGCTTATGCATTCCCTTGTGATCTTGTTTAAGTCGCAGTACTAGGTCGCCTTCTTGAAAGGTGCGGGTTTTGATGCGTCTGGCATGATAGCGTCGCAAGTCTTGTTGATATACCGCTGACCTTGATGCTGCCAAGTCTCTAACCTCTTCTAATGTGTCCACCGAGTCTTGCCGAGCTATCTCATTATCTGTCTCGATGTAAGCCGCAACTCTTGGTGAATCATGTATGATATCGCTGGGCATGACTGCTTCTGCTCCATAGACCATGAAATATGGTGTAAACCTGTGGATCTGTTAGGGGTTGTTCTTAAGCTCCACAGTACTGCTGGCAATTCTCCACCCAACATCCTGGAGATGCTTCGACCTTTTCAATAAGGCGCGGCTTAATTCCATGGAGAATTTCCTGGTTAGCTCGCTCAGCTTGTCCATTGCTCTGCGGGTGTGCTACTGACGTGAGGTCCAATCTTATCCCATTGTTGCGCAAAATATCTGTGTAGCCCTTCAGAGGTGTTGCTCCCGTTGTCTGTAATGATACTATGGGGGTACCCAAAGCGGAATATGACCTTCTTCAAGAACTTGACTGCTGTTTCAGCCTCGCAATCTCCCACAGGTTCTGCTTCTATCCACTTTGTGAATTTGTCCACCATGACCAGGAGGTGAGTTTTTCCGTTTGAAGACCGTCTGAAGGGCCCTACCATGTCAAAACCCCATACGGCAAAAGGCCATGTGATGGGTATTGTGCGAAGTGCTTGAGCTGGCATATGATCTTGCCTAGCGTATCTTTGACATCCGTCGCACACTCTGACAATTTGCTCTGCATCTGCTAATGCTGTTAACCAGAAGAATCCATGTCGGAACGCCTTTGCCACCAAAGATCTTGACGAAGCATGATGGCCACAATCGCCTGAATGAATTTCGTGCAAGATTTTTCGTCCCTCTTCTGGTGAGACACATCTTTGGAATGCTCCTGACACGCTGCGCTTGTATAATTCGTTGTTGATGATTGTATAGGCCTTTGATCGCCGTATGATTTTGCGCGCCTCAATCTCATCGTCTGGCAGCACTCCGCGACTTAAATATGCCATGTATGGCTCTGTCCATCCTGGCTGTTCATGCAGGGCTGCGACTAAAGTTGAATCGTCCTCTGGCTCTGCAATGTCAATCTCTGCTGGAGGTTTGACTGATGGATTGTGCAGTTCATCCAGGAAAACATTGGGTGGGACTGACTGTCTATTGGATCCAAGTCGAGACAGGGCATCTGCAGCTTCGTTTTGTCTCCGATCAATATGTTCAACTTGGTATCCAGTGAAGTGTCCAGCAATTCTGTCCACCTCTCTTCTGTATGCAGCCATATTCGCATCCTTGCTGTCCCACGTTCCAGAGACCTGCTGTGCCACCAAGTCTGAATCGCCAAAACAGCGTATGCGACTGATGTTCATCTCCTTTGCTATACGTAGACCATGAAGCAGTGCCTCATACTCTGCCACGTTATTTGTGCAGTTGAAGTGTATCTGTAGCACATACCGCAGCTTGTCTCCCTTGGGGGATGTTAGAACAACTCCAGCCCCCGAGCCTTGCAACTGTCTTGACCCATCAAAATGCATGGTCCAGTATTTGGTTTCTGCCATGCTAGGAGCGACTTGGATTTCTGTCCAATCGTTGATAAAATCTGCGAGGGCTTGCGACTTAATTGATGTGCGCGGCTCGTACTGATGTGATGTGGTCCCAACTCGATCGCCCACTTAGCGACTCTTCCAGTAGCTTCTCGATTACGGATGATATCTGCCAACGGTGCTGAACTAACCACAGTTATTGGATGTTCTTGGAAGTAGTGCTTCAGCTTGCGACTCGCCATGAACACTCCAAACACCAACTTCTGCCACTGTGGGTAACGCTGTTTGGAAGCTGTGAGGACTTCGCTCACGTAATATACTGGTCTCTGGACAGGGTATTCCTTTCCGGTTCTTGTCTCTCCACAACCATGACAGCGCTCACAGCGCGGGAATTTGCCGCTATGTATAGTAGCATGGGCTCTTTATCCTTTGGAGCCGCCAGAACTGGAGCATTTGTCAATTGATGTTTCAAGGCTGTTAGAGCTTCGTCGGCCTCTGCATCCCAAACGAAGGTGTCTGATTTTTTCAACAGTCTGTACAAAGGTAGTGCTTTCTCTCCCAATCTTGATATAAAGCGACTCAAAGCTGCTACGCAACCGGTAAGTCGCTGCACATCTTTTATCTTTTCTGGCTTTTGGAGATCCATCACGGCCTTTATCTTGTCAGGGTTGGCCTCAATGCCTCTTTCTGATACTATGAACCCAATAGCTTTCCTGCTGGTACTCCAAAGACGCACTTTGTGGGGTTGAGCTTCATGTTGTATTTTCTGAGATTTGTGAATGTCTCTGCCAGGTCACTAATAAGATCCTGGCCAACTTGCGACTTAACCACAATATCATCCACGTAGGCGTGAACGTTGCGACCTATTTGCTCATGTAGACAATTCTGAATGCATCTTTGGTAAGTCGCACCTGCGTTCTTCAACCCAAAGGGCATGCTGACATAACAAAAAGCTCCAAAGGGTGTGATGAAGGACGTCTTTTCTTGGTCCTCCCTCTTCATCTTGATTTGATGGTAGCCTGAATAGGCATCCAAAAAGCATAACAGCTCGCACCCAGCAGTTGAATCAATCACTTGGTCGATTCGCGGCAAAGCAAATGGATCCTTTGGAAGCTTTGTTAAGACTGGTGTAATCAACGCACATTCGCCACGTACCGTTCTTTTTCATAACCAAGACTGGGTTTGCCACCCACTCCGGATGGTATACCTCCGTGATGAATCCTGCAGCCAGTAGCGAGCTATTTCCTCCCTATTGCCTTTCTTCTATCATCGTGGAAACGCCGTAGTGGCTGCTTCACTGGTTTAGCCGCAGGGTTCACTTTGAGGCTATGTTCTGCTAATTCTCTTGGTACCCCTGGCATATCTGACGGTTTCCATGCGAAGATGTCCTTATTTTCCTGAAGGAAAAGCGACGAGAGCCTTCTCCTGCTCTTCTTCCATGTGTGCTCCAATGCTGGTTTGCTTGGATGAGTCGCCAGGAACAAGATTTATCTGCTTGGTGTCCTGGGCCGCTTTGAATTTCATTGGTGGCTCGGCAGATGGCGTGGTAACTACGCTCATGTCATTTGGGTCCACCTGCGACTTATAACCTTTTAGCTCTTCCGCGGCACAGGCAGATTCTGCGAAGGCCGCATCTCCTTTTCACATTCTATCGCTTTTTCTCTATCTCCGTACACTGTGATGACCCCTTTTGGTCCTGGTATCTTCAACTGTAGGTACACGTAGCATGGCCTGGCCATAAACTTAGCAAAAGCTCTTCTTCCAAACAAGGCGTGATATGGGCTTTGGAATTTTACCACTTCGAAACATAGGAACTCGCTTCTGAAGTTCTCTTCTGTCCCAAAAGTTACCCCTAGGGTTATTTTCCCCGCTGGCTGTGCGGACCTTCCTGGGACAATGCCGTGAAACACGGTTGACGTGGGCTGCAGGCTGGAATCCTTGAGTCCTAGACGCTGGAACGTATCGTAGTACAAGATATTAATGCTGCTTCCTCCATCCATAAGCACTTTGGTCAGCTTGTATCCTGCTACGTACGGTGCCACAACCAGCGCCAACTTGCCAGGTTCCCGTACTTGTGGCGGGTGATCGTCGCGACTCCAAGTTACTGTGTGCTCGGACCACCTTAGCCAATTGGGCGTTGCTGGTATCACGGCGTTCACCTGTTGACTCCTGCGACTCAATTTCTCTTCCCTTTTGGAGGTGTCGATAACTATTGTGTGATACTGCCCCGTTTGCCTGGGGTTTGTGCTGTGCTGCCCAACATTTGCGTCATGAGCCGTACCAGGGTTTCCTTCGTGGGAATTTCCCCTGTTGTGCTGGCTTTCTTCTTTCCACTTCTTGTAATAGTGCATTGTGCCTTGGTATGGTCCGCTGGCCGTCCATCACCTGTTGCATGAAGGTCGCACGGCCGATTAAAAACTTCTTCCATATTGATTGGACGGGAGCCGTATCCTCGCCCCTTCCACGCTGGCCTCTGAATCCTCCACGCGTATTGGCGACGAGCCCTGAGTGACCATCTTCGTTTTTGCGTTTGTTTTGATTCGCGTTGTTGTGGCTTGTTTGCTGCTGCTGGGGCTTGTTGGAGTTTTTCTTTCCTTTGGCAGCAACCTCCTCTTCTTCTCCGTCTGACGCGTCTCTGGTTTTATCCGAGCCGGCATATTTGTTAGCCGCAGCCATTACCTCGCTGAGGCTCTTGACTTTATCTTTCATGCGACCCAGCTTATGAATCAGCGGCTCGAACTTGCAGTTTTTCTCCATTACCAGGACGGCTGAGCTTGGTGGTATATTATCTGAGGAGTGTATTATTTCTGCCACCCTTTTCATCCAATGGCGACTTGACTCGCCTTCCTTCTGGACACAACGCTCGAGATCTTCTATATTGCAGAGTCGCTTGCAAGTTCCTTGGAAGTTCTTAACGAAAGCATCCTTCAGTTCCTCCCAAGTATTTATAGAGTTGGGAGGCAAATTTTGCAGCCATATGTGCGCTGCACCTTCTAGCATCATGTTGAGGTACCTTGCACATATTTCCTCTGAGGCGTTCAAAATGCTCATCCCCATCTCGTAATTGTTCAGCCAGGTGGTTGGATCCATGCTGGCGTTATAGTTTGCCACCTTGCGTGGCCCTTTGAAATCTTCAGGAAAAGGTTCCAATCTGATTTTCAGTAAAACATGCTGGGCCCTTGAGCCGCGAGGACAGGGTTGTGGATGTGCCCGTTGGATTGTTACTTCTGCGGGCCGCGTTTGCATCACTGGCATATTCGCCTGCGCTTCTGCGACTTGCTCCTGCTGCCTCTGTGCGACTCCTGATATGTTCTCTGGTGGCCTGCTTTGGACGCTTCTTTCTGCTGCAATCCTGTGATTGGCTGGTACGAGGGGCAGCTGTGCTTCGGCTTCTGCCCTATTGGCTTGTTGCAGGACTGCTGTACTTAGCATCTGAATCGCGCGCCGCGCCTCAGCATTGACCGGGTCATCGCCTGTTGGTACCATCTGAGTCAAGATATTAGCCGCAGCATACATATTATCGACAGGGTTTTGGTAATGGCCCTGCGGGGTGTGAAACCTCCTTGGTTGTTGCTGGGTCTCTTGATTTGTTGGTCCCCATCCTTCCGCAACTGTCTGGATTCCCGCTCCCGCGGCTGGAGTAAGCGGGATTTCCACTGTTGGTTGAGTCGCGCGCAGTTGTGTTTGCGAGTCAACCTGTCGTTGAGTCGCAGCCAGCGCGGCTACTTTGCCGCTCCTGTTGGATTCCTTGGTTTATCTGATCGAGCCTGCGGCGCTCTTCTTCCATCCTTCGAACCTCATACAGGAGCTCGGCCCTGGCGGCCTCAATTTCTGTTGCACGGAGGGCGGCGTTGTGGCTGACACAGGGACAAGAAGTGGGTTGCTTGGGGGTGCCGATGCCTCGGCTTCTCCAGCAGTTCCTGATGCACCTGCTCCTCCGGTCGTGTAAACCGCGACTTGCGCCGTCTCTCGATCTGGTGATAATGCGATTTCTGGTGGGCAACCCCAGCAACTTTCTTCAAAGGCAGGTACAATGGACCCAAACTCTTGCGAGTCCATGCTTTCCATGGATTCTTCCCCATCATCGGCGACTTCTTCTACTGAGTCGCCTTCTTGGACCGAGCTAATGGACCTGCCACCGATGAAGCCAACGAAGACGTTGATGGATCCAAACGGGATGACGTGGCCGGTCTCCAAGTAATCTGCTTCCGGCCCCCAGCTTGAATCGTCAATGAGGGGTGTGCCATTGACCGTGATGATACGGCCAACAACAAGATCTTCAGCTCCTTTCATGGATCCTGCGCGGAACGTGACGCTCTTGACCGCAGGCCCCACGGTGGGCGCCAACTGTCGTGGGTTTGTCACGTCAGGTGTCATAGATGACTTCGTAGGTGTGGGATTACGCGAGTCAAGCATCTCCGAGCTTGGGATCGCAGGAACAAAGATCAACACAGATTTACCCAGGTTCGGCCCCCTCAATGTGAGGTAAAAGACCTACTTCCTGCCTACCCTAGATTGGTATTGATATGATAATCGAGGTGTTACAATGGAGGCGATCCGATCTGGTACTCGCCGTATGAGCTAGGGTTTAAGGGCTTGACCTTCTCTAAGTCCTGCGAGTCCTCTTTATATACACAGAGGCTCGTCAGGTTACAAGAGTTCTACACGAAGCCTGATTATCTTTCTTGTCTTCCAAGGCAAGTTTGCACCGACCTTCTGGAGCTTTTCATCGAGTCACGATGCGAGATTGGCCCATCTTTCACGTGGCCCAACAATGATAGCGCAACCTTAATTCGCTGTTTGTTAAATTCGAATAAGTCGCGGGTTAATCATTTCCCCGACACATGGTACCAGCGCTTCGCGACCTTCATCACCTCGACCGGCTTCACGTGCTCGCGCTCCGACACGTCACTGTTTGTTCTCCAGTGTGCAGAGGGTACGGCCTATCTTCTGCTGTACGTCGATGACATCGTCCTCACCGCCTCCTCGCCGCGTCTCCTTGACCGGATCACCGCCTCTCTCAGCTCCGAGTTTGCCATGACGGACATGGGCAGCCTTCACTACTTCCTCGGCATCGCGGTCACCCGCGACTCCTCCGGCATTCACCTCTCGCAAGCCAAGTACGCCGCGGAGATTCTGGACAAAGCCGGCATGACTGCATGAAGCCCGCGTCGATGCCGGTTGACATGTCTCCGAAGCTCGCCACCACCGCCGGTGCTCCCGTCTCCGACCCTACTGAGTATCGGAGCCTCGTCGGGGCTCTGCAGTACCTCACCTTCACGCGCCCTGACATCGCGTACGTCGTCCAGCAGGTGTGTCTTCACATGCACGACCCTCGCGAGCAGCACCTGGCTGCCATCAAGTGCATCCTGCGCTAGGTCCAGGGCACGATCTCTCATGGACTTCAGCTTCACTCGTCTTCGCCGGACTCCATGGTCACCTACACCGACGTTGACTGGGCTGGCTGCCCCGACACTCAGCGCTCTACGTCGGGCTTCTGCGTCTACCTCGGTGACAACCTTGTCTCATGGTCTTCAAAGCGGCAACACACGGTCTCTCGTTCCAGCGCCGAGGCTGAGTACCGTGTTGTGGCTAACGCCATCGCCGAGGCTAGTTGGATCCGTCAATTCCTCCACGAGCTTCATCGACCCACTCCTCCTGCTACGGTCGTGTTCTGCGACAATGTCAGCGCCGTCTACATGTCTACGAACCTTGTTCAGCACCAGCGCACCAAACACATCGAGATCGACCTCCACTTCGTTCGCGATCGTGTTGCCATGATCTCCCATTTATGGTTAGGATTATATTTTGACTATATATCAATGCAATGGAAAGTCCCAAGTGTGGTCAATTCTCTCACAGTTCGCAGTTGCAGTTTCAGCACCGATAAGCATCAACAATCAATTACGGAGAAAAAAGAGAGAGAGGATGGCCATGCGCTCCTTTGGACTGGAACAGCCTTCTAAACCCCGACGAACAGAGCAAAATCATGCATGGAAAAAAAACTAGAAAATACCTTGGACAGGGCGAGCCGACAGGCCATGACGAACAGAATCTCTAGTTCTTTGATCGGCGAGACAACCACCAGCGTTACAGGATTCAGACAGATACGCACGAGATCTCAACTGAATCGAAACGAATCAAGGCCCAACTGATGAGGGACAGTAGAGAAACTAAAAATAAAAATAAAGTTGGAGTCAAATTCATTATGGCTTCTTGATGTCTACGCACGATTCTATTCTTGTAGACAGTGTTGGGCCTCCAAGAGCAGAGGTTTGTAGAACAGCAGCAAGTTTCCCTTAAGTGAATCACCCAAGGTTTATCGAACTCAGGGAGGTAGAGGTCAAAGATATCACTCTCAAGCAACCCTGCAATTAAGATACAAGAAGTCTCTTGTGTCCCCAACACACCCAATACACTTGTCAGATGTATAGGTGCACTAGTTCGGCGAAGAGATAGTGAAATACAAGTAATATGGATGATTATAAGTGGTAATTGCAATCTGGAATAAAAATGGCAGCAAGCAAACATGTAGCAGAACTTGTTGTAAACGGTGTTTCAATGCTTAGAAACAAGGCCTAGGGATCATACTTTCACTAGTGGTACCTCTCAACATGTTAGCACAACTGAATGCAAGTAAATGATACTCGGGATTATTCTCCTTCTTGATAACACAAGAGTACTATGTGTAGGGCTGCAAAAGCACTCCTCAAAGTCTGAGTAAACAAACACCACAATTCCCAAGAACAAGCCATGATAAATATCTAAATTATTCATAGAGTCACACAAGTACCCACACTGTCACCTTGATACCGTGTTGTCACAATGACTCCAGAAACTAGAAAAAATCACTTGAGTAGCATAAACATTATTAATGTATTCAGCGATACTTGCAATACACATGATCACATAAAGATCACACCATGGAGAGAGAGGTGAACCACATAGCTACCGGTAGAGCCCTCAGCCTCGGGGAGAATACTCACACATGGTCATGGTGAGCACACTTGATGGAGAGGTTGATGAAGAGGTGCAGCCCGGAGAGGAGACGGCGGCCCGCTGCAGCCACGGCGCGACGGCGGGGCTGGAGATGGTGATGGAGTCGATGGAGATGGCTCCGGGGGCACTTCCCCATCCCGACGGCGTGCCGGAACAGAGATTCTGTCCCCCGAAACTTGTCGTCGATGGCGGCGGCGCTGCGGAACTCTTCCTGGAGTATGATAGAATTTTTTAGGGTTTTCGCGGCGGGGGGAACTTATAGGCGAAGGGGCAGCGTCGGTGGAGGCCCGAGGGGCCCACACCATATGTCGGCGCAGTTACTGTTCATCCCGCGCGAGCACGTGGTTTGGGCACCTCGGTGCCCCCCCTTCGTCTCTCCTTCGGACTCCGTGTACGTGTTGGAAAAATAGGGACTTCGGTCTTTGTTTCGTGCAATTCCGAGAATATTCGCAGAATAACTTTTCTGGAACCAAAAACAGCAGAAAACAGGAACTGGCACTGTGGCATCTTGTTAATAGGTTAGTCCCGAAAAATGCATAAAAATGATATAAAGTGTATATAAAACATATAGCAATTGGTATAATATAAGCATGGAACAGCAGAAATTATGGATACGTTGGAGACGTATCACTTCTACACACTTCTACTATATTCTACATAATTTGGCACTATAGCCATACATTGTGTAGTGGTTTCTAGAGTGTTCCAACCATGAGTAGTAACTAGGTTGTTTGTATTTGCTTTCCTAGCTTTAAGTAGTGTAATCTAGAACCTTCTAGCTTTAAGTAGAGCTAAGTAGTGAAAGCTCATGGAGCCTATAAATAGAGGTCCTCACCTCTACATATGTAACCAGCCTATGTACACTCTACCTATCAATAATAAGAACTTGTGTTCTGTCCTAAAGATCTTGGATTAGATCTTGTGTGTTAAAGAGTTTGGATTGAACTCTTGGCAGCCCACGCCTCTAGAGCGATATATAGCGCAACACGTTGAAGTGGTTCCTTCAACATTTGTGCTGTCCACGTTGTAGCAGCAAGGTGGAGCTGTTCCTCCACAGCCTTGTGCTGCTTCTGGTGGTATCAGAGCCTTGCTGATCCGTAGCAACTTTTGGTGTCCTCGTTGAAAGTAAGCTGCAGCAAGCAATGGAGGAATTGGGGAAGAGAATGGATGCTGCAGAACAACAAATCCAAGCGCTACGTGAAGATCTTAACCGCAGGTTCGATCCGCTGGTTGAGATGATAAGAAAGGGTGTTCCTCCAACTGCCAATGAAGGAGGTTCATCGAAAGAGGAAGGAGATGTTCAGCAACGAAGGAGGGAAAGTCATCTTGAAGCAAAAACACCTCAGCGACATGCTGTTCAGCGTACCTCAGGAAGGCCAACTTATGCTGAAGCTTCTGAAGGTGAAGAATATGACGAGGCACTCGAAGAAGATGATCTCTATGCATATCCAAGAGTAACCAACCGTAACTATGCAAGGGATACATACAAGGTGAAAGCTGAGATCCCAACTTTTAATGGAAATGTTGATATTGAAGGGTGCCTTGATTGGTTATATGAAGTGGAGACTTTCTTTGAGGTCATGAATATTCCAGAAGACCGTAGAGTTTCTCTGGTAACATACAAGCTAAAAGGAGGAGCAGGTGCATGGTGGCATCGCCTTCAAGAAGACCGCGGACTAAGAGGAGAACCTCGTGTGAGATCTTGGCGGCAAATGAAGAGTCTTTTGAAAGGGAGATTCTTACATGATGATTATGATCGATTAGATCCTATTTATTCAGTTTCAAAACTGTGCTCAAGGAAAGAGGACCGTTTCAGAATACACGGAAGAGTTTCTAAGGCTACAAGTGAGGTGCAACCTTGCTGAAACTGAAGATCAACAAGTTGCAAGGTACATTAATGGTCTCAATGATACTATTCAGGATCGTTTGATGATGCAACAAATTTGGTCCATTGACCAAGCACAAGCTCTTGCATTAAAGGCTGAAAGGTTGGCAAGGACAAGAAAGGCAAGTAAGGCTCCATTGCCTCATACTGAAGGTTCATCTAGGAGTCACTCCCATATAGTGGAAGAGAGTCCGCTCAACCCAAGGCAAAACAACCTGCCCCAAGGCAAGCTAGCAAGACTAGGACAAAGTCGGTGATAAAATGCTATAAATGTGGTGAAGAGGGACATGTGTCTAGCAATTGTCATTTGAGGAAATTCGTCAACACAACTACCCATGATGATGGAGAAGACGAAGAGTATGAATCTGTGAATGTAGAAGGACAAGATGTTTGTGAAGAAGGGTGAAGAGGTGGTGTGTGTGATTCAACGTCTCTTGTGCTCAACACCACAACCCGACAACACACAACGGAAGAAAACATTTGAGAGCAAATGTACCGTGAATGGCAAGGTATGCAAATTAGTGATTGACAGTTGCAGCTGTGAGAATCTTATCTCTCAGAATTTGGTGAACCATTTAAAGCTTGAGACTCATGATCACCCAAATCCCTACAATATTGGATGGATCAAGAAAGGGGTGAATATGAGGATCACCAAACAATGCAACCTGCCACTCTCGTTGGGTAAGTACTATCGCTCCAATGTGTTGTGTGATGTTGTTGATATGGATGCCAGCCATGTTCTTCTTGGAAGACCTTGGCAGTTTGATGTGGATTCTACACACAAAGGGAAGGAAAATTCTTACTCTTTCACTTGGAATAAGCGAAAGATCATTATAGTACCAAACCAATCAGATGCCAAAACCTCTAAGGAGGAGGAGAAGAACATGTTAACTATTTCTCACACCTCTAGCGAGTTTATGGAAGACTTAAAGGATGCAAATGTGTGTGCTGCACTTATTGTGAAAGGTGAAGAGCAACCGGTGGTTGAAATTCCAGCAAAGGTACATGGCCTACTAGCTGAATTCCAGAGCATACTTGGAGAGCCACAAGGCCTACCGCCGATGAGAGGAATTAAACATCGAATTGACCTAATTCCGAGAGCAAGTCTTCCTAATCTTCCACACTACCAGATGAGCCCAAAAGAGCATGTTATACTAAAGGAAAAGGTGGAGGAATTGCTGCAAAAGGGGCACATTCGAGAAAGTATCAGTCCATGCGCCGTACCAGCTTTGATCACGCCAAAGAAGGATGGGTCTTGGCGCATGTGTACGGATAGTAGAGCCATCAACAAGATCACCGTAAGGTATAGATTCCCTATTCCCCGTTTGGATGACATGTTAGATCAGCTTAGTGGCGCAAGAGTGTTCACAAAGCTCGATTTGAAGAGCGGATATCATCAAATTCACATTAGACACGGGGATGAATGGAAAACAGCGTTCAAGACAAAGGAAGGGTTGTTTGAATGGATGGTCATGCCATTTGGACTCTCAAATGCACCAAGTACCTTTATGCACTTGATGAACCAGGTACTTCGACCCTTCTTATCCCACTTTGTTGTGGTTTATTTTGATGACATCTTGATATATAGTAAAGATGAAGATGAACACTTGGATCACATCCGTAAGGTGCTATGGGTACTAAAGGAAAACGAACTTTATGTGAACTTGAAGAAATGTGTTTTCCTTCAAACACGGCTTATTTTCTTGGGGTTTGTCATAACAAGTGAAGGCATTCATGTTGATGACTCTAAAGTTGAAGCAATCAGAGAATGGCCAACACCAAAGACTATCTCAGAAGTGAGAAGCTTCCATGGTCTTGCAACGTTCTATAGGCGGTTTGTGAAGAATTTTAGTACGATCATGGCACCAATCACTGAATGTCTAAAGAAAGGGAAATTTCAATGGAATGAATCAGCTGAAGCTAGTTTCAAGGAAATAAAGGAAAAATTGTCACAAGCACCCGTCTTGGCACTACTGATTTTAGTAAGACCTTTGAGCTGGTGTGTGATGCAAGTGGAATAGGCATTGGGGCTGTTCTATCTCAAGAACGAAAACCCATTGCTTTCTTCAGTGAGAAGCTAAGCGAAGCAAGACAAAAGTGGAGTACCTATCAGCAAGAATTACATGTTGTTTTCATGGCTTTAAAGACTTGGGAAGTCTATCTGTTGCCTAAGGAGTTTATTGTCTACACTGACCATCAATCCTTGAAGCATTTTAGGAATCAAAAGCATGTGGATCGCATGTTAGCAAGATGGGCAGCCTATTTGGAGAGGTTTAATTATCTCATTGTGCACAAATCTGGAGCCACCAACAGAGTAGCTGATGCTTTGAGTCGACGTGCATGCCTCTTGACTTCTTTTGAGGCTGAACTTCCCGGCATGGATCAACTAAAGGAGTTGTATGAGGAGGACGAAGACTTTGGCCATGTTTGGGTAAAGCACATGAGAGGCCAGCCATTAGGTGACGACTATTTGGTGCAAGATGGCTATCTCTTCAAGAACGATCGCTTGTGCATCCCGAGAAGTTCTCTACGTGACAAGTTAATTAGAGAGCTCCATTCAAGTGATCTTAGTGGCCATGTTGGACGCGACAAGACTATTGCTAACTTGGAGGATCGTTACTTTTGGCCACAACTAAAGAGAGATGCTGGAAAATTTGTTCAGCGATGCCCCGTATGTCAAACCTGCAAAGGTCAAGTCACGAACACAGGGTTGTACATGCCTTTGCCTATTCCTGCAGCTCCATGGGAGGATCTCTCGATGGACTTTGTCTTGGGTTTGCCAAGAACAAGACGCGGGAATGATGCGGTGTTTGTGGTGGTGGACAGGTTCTCTAAAATGGCTCATTTCATTCCCTGCCGCAAGACAACAGATGCTCATCATGTGGCAAATCTATTCTTTCGAGAAGTGGTCATACTTCATGGGGTCCCAAGGTCCATCGTCTCGGACCGTGATAGCAAGTTTCATGCTGCATTTTGGCTCACTTTGTGGAAGCAGTTCAACACTGAATTAAAAATTTCTAGTACTTCTCATCCACAAACAGATGGTCAGACGGAAGTGGTGAACAAGTTTTTGGGTAATCTGATCCGTTGCATTTGTGGAGATAGAAAGGGACAATGGGATTTAGCTTTATCCCTTGCTGAATTCTCCTACAACAACTCCAAGCATAGATCAACAGGCAGGAGTCCTTTCTCTATTGTCTACACTAAAGTTCCAACACATGTGGTGGATCTAGTGAAGCTACCATCAAAAGGAAACTCAAAAGCAGCATTGTCCTTTGCTGATAACTACACCAAACTATTTGAAGAAATTCGCCATGTGTTGGAGGCGCAAAATCAGAAGTACAAACAGCTAGATGATTGCAAACGGAGATTGAAGACATTCCAAGTTGGTGACAAGGTAATGGTATACCTTCGTAAAGAAAGACTGCCTTTAGGCATCAAAGGGAAGCTTAGGCAGCGGAAATATGGACCCTTCTCAATTCTGAGGAAGATAAATGGCAATGCCTATGTGATAGATCTTCCAAATGACATGGGAATCTCCAACACATTCAATGTGGCAGACCTGACTCTTTATCATCCAGAACAAGCACTTTATGAGGATAACTCGAGGTCGAGTTCTAAACAACCAGGGGAGGATGATGAGGGACAGTAGAGAAACTAAAAATAAAAATAAAGTTAGAGTCAAATTCATTATGGCTTCTACACACTTCTACTATATTCTACACAATTTGGCACTATAGCTGACGAGGGGTACCCTCATCAAATCCCATGGTTAAGGACCTAGGGTTGAGATTATGGGGAGAGAACGTGGTAGTGCTGGTAGTTTCGTCGGCTGACAAGCAGAGGCAAAGATTTACCCAGGTTCAGGCCCCTCGGGTGGAGGTAAAGACCCTACTTCTTGCTTGTCTATTATTGATCGTGGGAGATTATGAGGTTACAAGGTGGCTCTGGCGAGATGACGATATCGCTAGAGCTTTGGTGGTTTGAGTATCGCTTGGTCCTAGATCGGCACCCCTCCCGGCCTTTAAATAGGCTGAGTATCGGGAGTTTGTAACCGACCTAGTTTACACATAAGGAAAGTATAAACCGACTATGCTTATGTCTAATCTTGGAGGGTACTCCATCTTGTTGGGCCTCTTATCTTGGGTTTCGAGTTGGCTCTTCGCTTATTGGGCCTTTAGTCGTCACGTGCACCAGGTACCCTCACGGTAGGGTACCCGAGATGTATACCCTTGTCAGTAGCCCCTGAGTACTTGTCTGACTCGAAGAATCGGCATGGACTCTTTCGTAAGTGCACGTCATATGCTTTGTTTTATAATTGGAATTCCTGTATGAATAGCACATGTTGGCTATGTCGAATATCTCATCGACTGTGGTTTTTGCTTATGATGATCAAGGGATAATAGCTTAGCAGACCCAGTACACTCGACGGATCGGGACTGGTTAACTACACATTCGGGTAAAACCTTACTAGCTTTCAATCAAACTCGAGTCCCCGGACTCGAATCTGGAACAAACTGGTCAGATTCGACTAGGCCGCTTGAGGTCTTACTGAGTCGATCTGCAGTATAACTTTGAATTTTACCCAACGCGTCCGTCGGGATTTTTCATCATGTCTGCTGACACGGAACATATAAGGATTGACGTTGCTGGAACGGTCCTTAGCCCAGCTCGAAAGTTCGGCGGGTCTTACCTTTGCACTATGCGTGCAGCATCCGAGGAATTTGCGACAGACGCAACTCGGGAATGTTTCGAGTATGATTTTGTATATGAACGGAGTCGATATATTTGTCGACTGGCCCTTTGACATTATTTTATCGGGTGCGCGACAGCGCTCCCGATGGGAGTAGCCCCCGAGATTGTGCTTTATTGCTTGCAATGGAGCATAATCTCAAAAATCTCCTTACCTTGCATATGTTAATCGAAGAAATTTTTTGCTGTAATTTTATCGGGTGCGCGACAGCGCTCCCGATGGGAGTAGCCCCCGAGATTGTGCTTTATTACTTGTAATGGAGGATAATCTCAAAATCACTTGGTCTTGAGCAACTTTAGTCGAAGAAATTTTTGTTTTGCTCCCGATGGGAGTAACATGTCTTTGCTCGAAGAGAATGTCGAGTGACCTTACACCCAAAAACAATCGAGTGATTGATATGCATTAGGCGAACCCGAAATCTTTTCTGAACAAATCTGCTGCAATGACGTCAGGGATGACGTTTTATGGCGACTGCGCCACCTGACACGCGGTGGCGTTAGCTATGCTGTGATAGATGGGACGTGACACGTATGTGGGCCCAATGTGCAGCCGTTTGAACTGGATTTGACCGTTCAAGCACGATTTCCCCGGAGCTATGATGGCAGTTCCAAGATTCCCGTGCGTAGTGGGCGGAGTGGCCGGCGACGGTTGCTCTCCATGGCTGCCACGTGTACAGCTAGATTTGCTTCTTTGCCCACGATCTCGCATCCACGGTGCGGATTCTTTTGCGTTGAGGTTAAAAGGGTGCGGCGTAGTAAATAGTTCTTTTTACTTGCCATTTGCTCTCCGCCGCCGTTGCTTCTTCTTCCTTCTCACGCATCGCCATAGCCTCATAGCGAAGCTTTTGCAACCACCACCGCGATGACGAAGCCTGCCACCCGGAAGGGCAGGAGTGCTGCGAACGCATCGGCGGACAGCGCCGTTGGAGCCGCTGCCAGCGGTTTGAAGAGGGACAAGGGCGCCTGGACCAAGTCCTCCTGCAGCAAAAGGATGCTCAACGGCCTGCGGAACGACGGGCTGATCCCTGAGGACACCTCGCAAGTTCACATCCCTGGCGCCGAGGTAATCCCGCGCCCAGGCCCCAATGAGCGGGTCTGTTTAGTGGATTTTGTGAACAGGGGATTCTCCTTCCCTGTTCACAACTTTCTTCGTGCACTGATGCACGTTTATGGGGTGCAATTGCACGATTTTACGCCCAACGGGCTTTTGCACATTGCGTGTTTTTTCGTTCTTTGCGAGTGCTTTCTGGGCGTTGCGCCCCACTTCGGGCTTTTTCGCCGTATCTTCAACGTCAAGCGCCAGCACAGCGCCAAAGGACCTGATGGTTTTGGAGTACAGACTCGATCTGACGTCGAGTACTTCAAGATCAGCTTCCTCGAGTCTGTGCAAGGATGGCGCCAGAAGTGGTTCTACATCAAGGATGTGACCATAGGCACCCAAGCCTTCGGGTTGCCTCCTTTTGACGCAGACGCTCTGGTGAAGAAGAGGCCATCCTGGATCGCCCAGCCAACCGGAGTCGAAGCCGAAGAGGCTGACATTCTGATGGAGAAGGTGCTAAAGCTCTAAACCACTGTTGGTCGGGAGGTTACGGGCATCCACTTGCTAGCCATTATGGCCAAGAGGCGAGTGCAGCCTCTCCGAGCCCGAGCGCATGCTTTGTGGGCATACAGTGGGGTTTCTGATCCAACCCGCTCACGCGCAGTGAAGCTTTCTGATGCGGAAGCGGAGAAGTTGGTAAGAAGCCTTACCAAGCTAACTGATGAAGAGCCTTGCGAGATGACCTCGCCTGTGGCTCCTTATGAAACCAGCAACCCTCTACCAGAGGTAACAGTCGATATTATATGTCAGTTTATATGTTATGCATGTGCGATATTGATTCCTTTGTTGTTTCTGTGTGCAGGGACACAAAATGTATGAGTCGATGCCCCCTCTGCCTGAGAACGGCCCAGTGCCGGACAACGAGCCACTCGAGGCGGGCTCTGATGATGAAATGGCCTCACTCGCCACCGCACACACGCCAGAAGCCGATGAGGGCGATGCTGAGGTGCAGGGCAAGCAGAAGCGGGCACGCGAGGAGGAAGACACCGCTGATTCAGAGGAAAAGGAGGGGAACGAGACGGAGTCGACAATGGCGCCACTCGACATCCCTCCCATTCGCTCGCTTCCTCCACGACCCCCGAAGAAATCGCGCCCTAGCATGGGTCACTAGTACAGAACGACACATCGGAAACGGGCCAAAAACCCCTTCGGCAACGGAAAAAGGGTCCGTGTCCCCGATCCCGTTACTGATGTGAAGGCCCTCATCGGTAACGGAGGCGAAAAACCGTCGCTGATGAGGCATCGGTTTGGCAACGGTTGTGCACAACCTCCGTTTCTAATGTGTCGGAACATCAGTAACGGAGATTCTGTTTCTGCTCGTTTGCATTGAGGTTTCTTCATAAGCCTAGAGCAGGAATAGATTTGGCACTGGACATTTAAAATTTCACAGCAGAAGCACAAAAAGGCTAACAAATTCATTCATTCATAAGGTATAACAAAGGTCACCGATACATTGCATCACAAGACAACCAATGACTTATCTTCATTGTCATGCCTCTCTAAATCTATCATTGACATGTCTAGCTAAATCTATCTATGTCATGCCTCTCTAAATCTATCATTGACATGTCTAGCTAAATCTATCTATGTCATGCCTCTCTAAACTTATCCTTGTCATTTCCAACTTAATTTATCTTCATGACTTGCTGTTAGAGTTCATGAATTCAATCTTCTTCTTGGACAGTATCGCCAAAATATAATCAACTCGCCGCTTTGTCCCCGACCTTGTATTTAGCTCATTTAAATGAGCTAAACGGATCAGCACCATGCTCTGCACATAGTGCAATAAGCGAGTGTTGGTGTACTGAAGGTGCCTCTTTTGTAAAGTGGTCACTGAAATGCAAAGAGAGAATATATGACTCCATGTTAGCTCACTATACATCTAGCATAAAGGACATACAACACAAAAGGATGCATAAGACAGAATAACAAACTTACAAATCCATTGCATAGTTGTTGTGTACCAACAATTATGCCGGACGACAAACGCACCTTGGCTAAGGACCCGGCTTTTTATACAGTGTCACCGAAATGTACATCTGTTTTCCAAAGGAGATAAGTCAGCCATGAGTTTCATACACTACCGATTTGTGCTAGTTATGTTCTTTTCGAGCGACACTACGTAGTCGTCCTCAGTGGCGGAGCTAGAACATATTGAACCAGGATGCACACATGTTACCACAATACATTTAAAACAATTTTTAGGGGTGCATATGTGATGAAAAATTGCTAATTTACAATGAAAAATTCCTTCTCCCGGTGTCCTGTGCATCCGGCTGGCTCAAGGTGGATCCGCCAGTGGTCGTCCTCATCGTCCTCGGATGTATTACAACCCTAGTTCTAGTTCTGTTCATGAGTGTCCTATGGAAGAAAACCTAAGCAGAACAATGACAACAACCCTAGTTTGTCGGCACGACGGCCGGTCACAAATAGATGTATTACCTTTGGATCTGGCGGCGGGAGTACGTAGTCGTCCTCGTCGTCCTCGGATCGACACGCCATGCGCCCTCCAGCTACAAATCAGGCGACGAGATCTGCCCGGGTGGAGCAAAGAACGGGTACGCGCTGCCATGGTCGGAGGAGAGGAAGATGCGCGCCGACACTGTCGGAGGAGAAGAAGATGCGCGCCGCCACGGTCGGAGGGAGGGAGATGCGCATCGCCACGGTCGGAGGAGAGGAAGATGCGCGCCGCCACGGTCGGAGGGAGGGAGATGCGCACCGCCACGGTCGGAGGGAGGGAGATGCGCACCGCCACGGTGGAGCTAAGATCTGGTGCTGCATGGAGGCGCCGCCACACTTTGAGAGTGAGGCTGAGAGTGAGCGATAGAGTTTAGGGTTGTGTGAAGGGCGCATTTATAGGTAGAACATCGGAAACGGAGGGTATAAACAACCGTTTTCTTTGATTTTTTCACTGACACACTGGGCTTATAATGATCTCTACTAGTATTGAAGTTGAAGAACATAAAAATAAATAACTATAACTACTCCTCGGCCTCCGCCTTCTCCTGCTCATATACGAGGAGAGCCGCGTAGTCGTCCATGTCGTCGCGCGGCTCCTCGCCGACGATGTCATCGCCGCCCGTGCGCCCCTCCCACATCTCATCGTCGTCGTAGGCAGGATCGTCGCGCAGCTCCGGCGGGAGGAGGAGCCGGCGGCTCTGAAGCAGCTCAACTCTTTCCGGCGGCGGATCGTAGGCAGGATCGTCGCGTAGGCAGGATCGTCGCGCAGCTCGCCGCGGGAGGAGGAGGCACCGACGCGCGGTTGAGGTGCGAGCCACCGGGTAGCCGAACCTTTGACCATGGCACTGGCCTCCTATATTGCCAGTGCCGCTCCGCGACGGCCTGCCCGACGATGACGCGGTTCCATCCAGGCGACCGCGGACGAGCGTCTCTCCGCCGCGGCGAGCGGCTGCGGTCGCGGGCGCCCGAGGATCCCGCGTCCTCTTCCGGCGGCATAGGCACCCTCCTGTGGCTGACGCGCCAGCCAGCGGGGAGGCTAACATTTGACCAGGGCACTGGCCTCCTATATTGCCAGTGCCTCTGCGCGACGGCCTCCGGCACGACGACGCGGTTCCAATTCAGCGAAAGCGGGAAACTGCTACGGCGAACGCCCGAGGAGTTGCTAGGAGTATCCATGGCTGCGGCGAAGTGGCGTACTGAGATAGCAGGGAGATCGTGGGTTTTTAAGGAGTAGTGGGCGGTGCCGCGGCGTCACTACGCCACTACGCCATAGCAGTTACTCCGCTCGCATCGAATTCCAAGAAGATGGAACGTGTCCACATTGCACACGGACACACAAAAGTCTCCGTTGCTATAGAGGCACATATCGGAAACGGAGCCAGAATTAAGACCGTTGCCAATACTATGGGTAACGGAGTTAATACTTTCTCCGTTACCTATGTTGACGGGCCAGCCACGGCCCAGGTCAGGTTTGTACGCACTGGCCGCGCGGAAAGCGCGATTCGCCGTCGCCTAACGCCTGCCGTTTCCATAGAGGGGTATCCGATGTGTCGTTCTGTACTAGTGGGTATGCTTGCACCTGATCGATTGTGCGACCTCACTGAAGAGTAAGTATTATGTGCATATGCTTTGTCACTTTATGAACAATGCCACTTTGTATACTTATAATGTGTGATACAGTGTTTCCTCGGATGAGGATATGCCTCCGCCACCTACGGTGGAAAAGAGCAGCGCAGCATCCACTGCACGGACGCTGACACCAGAGCAGCCGCCAACCCCTGCGACTCCGGCCGCCACAGCCACACCACCTGAGCCTGAGGCTGCGGCTGACAAGGATGAGGCAGCAGCAACAGGCGTTCCTGCGTCGACTTCCTCCTTCTTGGATCATGTAAGTTTGTGCTTTTGTATCATAGACCTGATAGATCTATTCTGAACTTTCGCGTATTGCGTTGTAACCATTTGTGAAGGAGCTACTGAATGCTGGCTCCAAGTACGTACACAAGGAGACGGAAGCCGCCACCCTGCAGCAGCAACTCGAAGCTGCGAAGAGTACGTGTCCCTTTATGCTAGTACCACTTGTTGAAGCTGATTCATCTTGCAGTCTGTTGACCATGTATGTTTGTTTTGCAGAGGCTGCCGCTGATGGGGCAGAAAATTTGAACAACGCCACCCGTCGAGTGGCTGATCTGGAGAAGAGGCTGAAAGCAGCCGAGGTTAGAGAGGAGTCGGCAATTGGTCGACTTTCTGCCGCCAGCACCACTTTAACTGGTACGAATTTTTGCTGTGTTCCTTAGGTGTGTGAGGTTTCTGCGATATGGTACTGATTATGCTGTACACGTGCTATGCTAGGCGTGATGGATGGCCCTACTGCTCCTGGCAAGCAAAGCCTTGGCACCTCACTCGATGAAAGTGTGGCTGTCTCAGAGGTTACCAGTAGCAGAGCAGGGGAGATCCTGACACAGGCGGCGAGTGCCTTGGGCGCCCTCCATGGCAGCTTCTTCCCCGGTGAAGAGCTTCCATCTTCCTTTGCAGAACTGGTGGAGCTGTTCAAGCCTGAAGGGACTACCGTCGCCGATTTCTGTCGCGAGCAAATGGTAAGTGGTGCTCAGACTACTTTTCTTATGTTGCTCGCGCACAGAGTCGAGGCAGATTTTGACAAGCCGACGACGAAGTTCCCGCGGGGTTCTGACGGCAGAACCGTCGGGCTCGGCACTTGGATGGAAGCCGCCAAAAAGTATGCCCAACAGCTTGTAACAACTGTTGAAGATAGGGCAGCCCGGGTCCAGGCGAAGAAAGCTTCCTCCAAGAAGTCGATGACTTAGCGAGTGATCCCTTTGTTGACTAGGTCTAGGGATTTTGTCATTTTGCTTTTGCTATATGTAAATTATCAGACATCGTATCTGTCCTTTATGAAATATGAACTTCAGTGATCGGGAGGCGCAGCCCCCGAGCCTTTTGCTTGATCTCTTAATGCTTCCTTATGCCCTTAATTATTCTGACTGTAGAACCGAGCCTCTAAAGCATCGACTGGCCCTGTTGTGGGTGGTTCTTCGAAGTTGCGGAGTGTGAATGACCAGAAAATTATGGACTACCTTCAGCAAAAGCTTTCCGAGGTTACTCGGGAGTTAAAGGAAACACAAGACGCGTATGCTGAGTTGCAGTCGAGGCCATCCCCAACTACGGAACGGGAGGCCTTTTTTGCTTGAAGAGTTGGAGAGAGTAAATCTGCAACTCGAATGTAAGCTATTTTTTGGATCATCGAGATCTGTTCTTCGCGAGATGACTCGACTGGGCGATGATGAGCCCTTTGTTTTTGCGCAGGTGTTTGCTCTGACCCTATAAAAGAGGAGGCACGGATACAAGATCGACTCGACGGTCATGCGAGTAGTACTGAGTATTCCGCCCACCCTTTTTGGTCAGACAGGGCGAGGAGCGCCACTTTGGTAAGGCTTCTGGACCGGGCATGGCGAACTGCCATTCGACTGGAGACTTGCAGGTTGGCTTTATTTCGAGTCCACGAAGCTTTGTTTCCTTTGAATGAGCAACCACAGGGCCTTGTTGCATTGCTGAAGAAATTTCGAAAAGGCAAGGCGATCAGGAAGTTTGTGCGCGAGCAACTGATTAGCGGGGCTAATGTTGCTCTTGCCTTTGTGCGATCTCGCACCTTTCGCATCTTGATTTTAAAAGGATTGCGATGGGACCCGCACCCATACCAGGTGGTGGTCCTGTGCCAATGGAGTAGCACTACCAAGAGACACGGGTGGACGCATTGGTCTTAATCCATCGTGTGCTGAAGGAGGAGGAAAAGTGGAACGAGCCCAAGAAAGAACCTGTTGAATAGGTTATGTGTGTGGGGGGTGACCCCAGAGTGTAAAACGCAACACTTGTGAGTATCTATGAACTAAGGATTCGTATCTCCGCAGCCCCCGAGCCTGTTGAGTGGGGTGTATGAAGTTACTTGTTGTAAAATTATGACTATCCAGCCCTCGCGCATTCGAGTGAGGTTGATAGAAATACTTTATAGTATAAAACATAAACTGCACAGCCCCCGAGTATTCATGTAAGGCTGTGAATTTTTGCAACACTTGAAGCTTCAACTTATGCTTTTAAGCTCAACTCCCGAATAATTGAGTGAGGTTGAGCAACTTGTTTGTTGATGTATGATTTTTATGACCCAGCCCCCGTGTATTCGAGTGCGGCTGGGGTATTATGTTGTGAAGGAGCGGAAGCTCATGCTTTTGAGATAGCGCAGCCCCCACTAGTAGAGAAAAGCTTATAGAAATATGACTTTCTGTGGTGCACCGATTTCCGTGCGCCACAAAAATATTTTCTGTGGCACACGTTTTTGAGTGCGCCACAGAATTTTGCAATTCTGTGGCGCACCAAAACCAAGTGCACCACATAAAGTCATATTTCTGTGGCGCACCAGCACCGTGCGCCACAGAAAAGTCCACTTTCTATGACGCACACAGTACCGTGCGCCACAGAATGTCCATTTTCTGTGGCGCATGGCCCAGATGCGCCACAGAAAATGGACTTTCTGTGGCGCACGGTGCTGCGTGCGCCACAGAATTCGTTCCCCAGATCCACTTTCGTATTCTCAGATCCACATTCTCTCTCTTCCTATTCTCTAACGCGAACTCACAGCCACACATTCGCTGCCACGAACCCACCCACACGGCCCCACCACGCACGCATCTGCACACACAGAGCAGCACCCCACTGCACGCCCCCCACGCACACGCGCACGCATCTCTCTCTCTGCCCCGATGTTCTCTCTTTCCCCTTTCTTCTCCTCTCTCTACCTCGCTCGATCCTCTCTCCTCTCTCAGCTGCTGCTGCAGGAGAGCACACCGCCGTCGTCCCCGTCCCCATCCACGTCGCGCCCACGCCCGGAGGAGGCCGAGCGGAGGCGCCCGCCGGCTAATCCCCCTCTCCAGGCAGCGAAGACGAGCCGCCGGCGGTTGACCCGGACGCTTTCGAGAAGGAGATGATGGGGCTCACGGGCGGCTTCCCCGGCGGCGAGGTCGGGCTCAAGGACTTCGTGGCCAAGAACCCGCCTCCCTGTCCCCCCACCAAGAGATCCGCCACCAAGACGACCGTGGTCCCGGCGGTTGAGAGGCCGCGGGCGCCGGAGCTGCTTGCTTGCCCGCTGCTCCCCACGCCTCCCCGTCCTCCTGCCCGCTGCGCCCCACGCCGTCCCGCGTCGAGCCTCGGGGTCCCGTGGTGGGTACGGGCGCCGCCGCCGGCAGCCCTGCCTCGACGCCGGTCGCAGGCCACCTACCCCAGCTAGTCCCCGGTGCCCCTCCCTCCCTGGCGCTGGAGGTGGAGCTCCTCATCTGCTCATCCCCATAGGCCGCCCCTCCTGTGCAGTTCATGTATCTGACTCGAGTACGACGACCGGCTGCCCATCGCCGTGCGCGTCGCCGGCAACTACCGCAGCACGAGCCTGACGTCGACGACCGCGGTGGCTGCAGGGGACTCGTCGATGACCGCGGTGGCTGCAGAGGAGCGAACGGCCGGGAACGGGCGGCGTGGTGGCCTGCCGTATTTTTTTAAACTAAAAACAACATTCTGTGGAGCACGGTCAACTAGTGCGCCACAAAAATCTGATTATTTCTGTGGCGCACGGTGGGGGTGCGCCACAGAATTAATTTTAGTGGCGACAATTCTGTGGCGCACCCAGCAAATTTGGGGGTGCGCCACAGAATGTCAAAAAGGTGCGCCACAGATAGCTTTTTTCCTACTAGTGCCCCGAGTATTCGAGTGAGGCTAATTTTGTGATAACAAGTTATGCGAATAGTAAACAGGAAGGAATATGAGGAATCATTGATTATATTCCATATTTTGAATGTTAAGCTGCAGGCCGCCTCATTAAAAACCTTCTAGTCCCCTTAGGTACCCTGCTAAGGAAAAGAGCGCGTCTGAAACCTGCAGCCATCCGACATATGTGCCTATTACATTATGCGACTGAGCAACCTAAGCGTAGAAACGGCGCAGCTGCGCAACGTTCCAAGGATTGTGTGAGAGTTCTCCTGTCTTCGCGTGCTTCAGTCTGTATGCTCCACCGCCAATGACCTCGGTGATGATAAAAGGTCCCTCCCATGGCGAAGCAAGTTTGTGCACCTTCTTTTGCTTCAGTCGAAGCACCAGGTCGCCAACCTCGAAGGACCTGGTACGCAGTCGACGGCTGTGATAGTTGCGTAGATCTTGCTGGTAGACAGCTGTGCGTGCTAGCGCCGTGTTGCGTGCTTCTTCGAGCAAGTCGACTGCATCTTCGAGTGCTTCATCTGCATCTTCTTCGTTGTATGCTTCGACTCTAGGTGCATTGAACCTTACGTCTGATGGCAGGATTGCCTCTGCGTCGTAGACCATGAAGAATGTGGTGAATTGTGTTGAAGCATTGGGAGTTGTGCGTAAGCTCCATAGCACAGATGGAAGTTCTTCGACCCATGCGCCCGCTGCTCTTTTGAGTGGGACCAGGAGGCGTTTCTTGATTCCACTCGTCACAAGACCATTGGCTTTTTCGGCTTGGCCATTTGACTGCGGGTGTGCCACAGATGCATAGTTCAGCGTGATATCTTGCTCTTTGCAGAAAGTTCGGAACTCTTCAGCCATGAAGTTTGTACCGTTGTCAGTGATGATGCTACTTGGCACACCAAAGCGGTATATGATGGATCTTATGAAATTGACTGCTGTAGTGGCAGTTGAACTTGTGATAAGGACTGCTTCAATCCACTTGGTGAACTTGTCGACTGCCACCAGAAGGTGAGTATGCCCTCCATGGGAGGATTTTTTGAGTGGCCCAACCATATCGAGCCCCCACTGGGCGAAGGGCTAGGCCAATGGTATTGTCTTCAACGCCGATGCGGGTGCGTGCGGCTTTGTGGCGAATTTTTGACAGCCGATGCACCTTTTGACTATGTCCTCCGCGTCTTTGAGTGCTGTAGGCCAGTAGAAGCCTGCGCGAAAGGCTTTGGCTACGAGTGATCGACTGCTGGCATGATGCCCACAGGTACCTGCATGAATATCACGAAGGATGGCTTGACCATCTTCGAATGCTATGCAACGTTGGAACATACCTGATACACTGCGCTTGTATAGTTCGCCGTTGATGACTGTGTATGCTTTAGATCGTCGAGTCACACGTCGTGACTCTGTTATGTCTTCAGGTACCTCGCAGCGGAGTATGTATGCAAGGAAAGGTTGAGTCCATGTTGGCTCGATGAGGAGCACCTCGACTGGCGGGTCCTCTGTGCTAGGTGCTTTGCTCTTGGCTGGTGTGGCTGATGTAGGAGATGCTCGCTTTTTCTTGATGGATCTGTGCTCGATGTGCTCGAAGAATACACCAGGTGGCACTGGTGCTTTGGTCGTGCCAATGTTGGCTAACTTATCTGCTTCTTCATTGCTTTCACGCCATATCTGCCGCAACTCGCAGCCTTCGAAGCTGCCCTCCATGATGTTGTATAGGTCATGGTAAGCAATCATGTTATCTGCGATTGCATCGCAGGCCTTCATTGTTTGCTGTACCACAAGATTCGAGTCACCGTAGATCATCAGTCGAGTGCACCCGAGGGCTTTGGCCATCCTCATGCCATGAATCAGAGCCTCATACTCTGCTTCGTTATTGGATGGGAACTCGAACCCCATTTGCAAGATGTAGCGGAGCATGTCGCCTTTTGGTGATATGAGGATGACACCTGCTCCTGCGCCTTCGTTCTTCTTTGAGCCGTCGAAGTACATAGTCCATGAATTGGACACATCTGGTGCTCCTGCGAGCTGAGCTTCGATCCACTCGGTGTGGAAGCCAGGTAAGACTTGTGCTTTGATGGCCTTCGGGTAATCATACTTGATGTCTCTTGGTGCTAGCTCGATGAGCCACTTTGCTACTCGCCCAGTTGCGTTGGGGTTTGTGAGGATGTCCCCGATCCCTGAGGTGCTGATTACAGTGATCGGGTGCTCGGAGAAGTAATGCGTCAGCTTCCTTGAGGACATGAATACGGCGTAGGCCAGCTTTTGATAGTGTGGGTACCGCTGATTTGATATAGAGAGTACTTCACTTAAGTAATAGACTGGACGTTGTATGCTTTGGGTATGTCCCTCCTCCCTTCGTTCGACCACCAGTACGGTGCTCACCACCCTGTTACTTGCTGAAACATATAGGTATAGTGGCTCGCGTTCCCTTGGTGCTACGAGGATTGGAGGGCTTGTGAGGACTCGCTTGAGGTCCGTGAAGGCTGCTTCGGCTTCTGGCGTCCACTCGAATTTATCTGCTTTCTTCATCAGTCGATAGAACGGGAGCGCTTTTTCGCCTAGCTTGCTGATGAATCGACTGAGCGCTGCTACTTGACCCACCAATTTTTGCACGTCATGGAGCTTTGAAGGCCTTTGCATCGTCAAGATGGCCTGTATTTTCTCCGGGTCTGCCTCGATTCCTCGAGCTGAGACTAAATACCCGAGGAGTTGCCCGGCTGGCACGCCGAACGTGCACTTCTTTGGGTTGAGCTTGATGTGGAAGCGTTTGAGGTTTGCGAATGTCTCTCGCAAGTCATCGAGTAGTGTGTTTTCCTCTCTTGTGGTGATGACGATGTGATCTACATAAACCTGGACGTTTCGCCCAATTTGCTTCTTGAGGCAATCTTGCATCATGCGCTGGTAGGTTGCGCCTGCGTTCTTGAGCCCAAAGGCATGGTTGTGTAGCAGTAGACCCCGAGTGGGGTTATGAACGTCGTTTTCTCTTCATCCTCTTCCTTCATTCTTATCTGGTGGTAACCCGAGTAAGCATCCAGGAAGGACAAGCGAGCGCACTCGGCGGTGGAGTCGACGATCTGGTCGATTCGAGGTAGTGGAAAGTGATCCTTTGGACAGCACTTATTGAGTGCTATAAAATCTACGCACATCTGAAGGATATCTGTGTGCTTCTTCTCTACGAGTACGGGGTTGGCCACCCATTGTGACTTCTTGATTTCTCTAATGAAACCTGCTGCGAGTAGCCTGTCGACTTCGGCTTCGACTGCGGTTCTTTTTGGGCCGGATATACGACGCATTGTTTGCTTGATTGGTTTAGCATCTGGAAATAATTGGAGAGAGTGCTCGGCGAATTCCCTGAGAATACCTGGCATGTCGGCTGGACACCATGCAAATATATCCTAGTTCTCACGGAGGAATTCGACGAGCGCGCTGAAGTGATCCCACGAGTCGTATGTGGATGGAGGTAAAGCTTTGAGCCAGTCGCGGGCTGTGCCTTCGAGCATGAGTCGTATGTATTGCATGGCTGTGGTGTTTGTGCCTCGCTGGCACGCGACAGCCAGCCTGTAGTCTTCAAGCCACCCAGAAGGCTCCTGTCGACCCGTGAACTTGGGCTGTTCAGATGTGAGTTTGAACCCTTTGGGCATCCGTGTCTCGCGGACGCGTCGAGTGAAGCACAGAGCTCCATGTGGCTCAGGCTCTCGATCAGAGTATGAGTCGCTACTGTAAGATCTGCGTGATCTGCTCCTGGACCTGCGCCTACGCGAGCCGCTTCTTTCCTTCGAGTGGTGGCGGTGACCACTGTGATTATGCTCTTCCCGACGCGCATCGACTAAGGCACGGTCTCGACTCCCACCTGGAGTTATTGGAGTTTGGCGTATGGCCTTCGCCGCTAAGGCGAGTGATTTGATCTGCTGGCGATGCAGTTTTGCATCATCAGCTAGAGGCTTGATTGCCTCTAGGTATGCTGCAGCGGTGAAGAGGGCACCCGCAGCTGTTTTGGGTACTGGTACTCCCTCTTCGTCGTATGTCATGAAAGAGTTACCTAAGTTGCAGGTGAGCGCCGCCCTTTCGTATGGCGAGAGGTGTGACAACCTTGATCTGGGTCTTGTGTCTGCTCGCCCGGTGGAGCTCAGGGAGAGTTGTCTTCTTCGCGCACTCGACAGGCTAGCTTGCTTTTTGCGTTCTTCGAGTGTTGCTCTGACCTGCCGCAGTCGGAGTGATTCCTGCCAGTTGAAGTACTGGAAGGTCAACATTTTCTCTTGTGTTGCGTCTGCTGGCATCATTGTGCACTCCTTGATGACTTTATCTGCTTTTGCTGCCATCTCAGCAGTGATTGTGAGAGTTGTGACTCCGTCCGGCATACTAACTGTGCACGGGAATTCTGTAGGCCTGCGGCTGGCCGCAGCATCTGATGATTCTGCGGCGATGGCGACGTAGACCTGCTGGGGTATCACCCGAGGGTATGTATATGTGTTTTCGAGTCCCACCATGGAATCGACGTCGTCATCAAGGCTCATGTCGGAGTCGATATGCCCATCGAGTGGTCCGTCTGGACGGATCTCGCTGTCGATGCCTTCATCGCCTATGCTCATCTTGGCGTCGACGAAGTTGTTATGAATCTCAGAGTCGAGGTTGTTGTTGTTGGTGCAGATCTCGGAGTCGACGTGGTTGTCGATATGAGTTTCAAGTTCGTCGAAGTCGCTGAAGGAGATCCCGCAGTCGAAACTATCCTCGAGTGAGAGATCGAGCTCGGGATCGTTTGTGCGGTATGCTGATTCGGCCTCCTCGCCCTAAATTACTTCGATGAGCTCGTGCATCTCTCGTGTGGACATGGTTGTCGCAGACAAGCAAGCTTGGAGGATCGACGATGGTATGGACGCAGTTGAGGGATCCGCAGTCGAAGGAACCGCAACCGATGGAGCCACGGGTGCGGAAGTCGCGAGTTGGCATGGATCCGTCAAGTCCTGCACACCAAGCTTGTTGACGAAAAAATTGAACGAACCAACGGTTAAACCCAAACCTGACTCGAGATCGGAGAAGGCCTCCTAGAATCCTGGCGAGTGTGGCTCGAAATCCATCAGAGGATCCGATGCGCTTTTTGCGGGTGAAGCTGGCGTGTTGCCGTTTGTCGAGTGAGCCGGCGAGTTGCCGTGTGCCACCCGAGTCGGCGAGTTCTGATTTGTTGATGCAGCCGGCGAGTTGCCGTTTGTAGATCCGATCGGCGAGTCGCCGTTTTCCGATGGAACCGAAGAAACCGTGAGTCCAGCACTATTCTTTCCCACAGACGGCGCCAATTGACGAGGGGTACCCTCATCAAATCACATGGTTAAGGACCTAGGGTTGAGATTATGGGGAGAGAACGTGGTAGTGCTGCTAGTTTCGTCGGCTGACAAGCAGAGGCAAAGATTTACCCAGGTTCAGGCCCCTCGGGTGGAGGTAAAGACCCTACTTGCTGCTTGTCTGTTATTGATCGTGGGAGATTATGAGGTTACAAGGTGGCTCCGGCGAGATGACGATCTCGCTAGAGTTTTGGTGGTTTGAGTATCGCTTGGTCCTAGATCGGCACCCCTCCCAGCCTTTAAATAGGCTGGGTCTCGGGAGTTTGTAACCGACCTAGTTTACACATAAGGAAAGTATAAACCGACTATGCCTATGTCTAATCTTGGAGGGTACTCCATCTTGTTGGGCCTCTTATCTTGGGCTTCGAGTTGGCTCTTCGCTTATTGGGCCTTTAGTCGTCACGTGCACCAGGTACCCTCACGGTAGGGTACCCGAGACGTATACCCTTGTCAATAGTCATACGTTGTGTAGTGGTTTATAGAGTGTTCCAACCATGAGTAGTAACTAGGTTGTTTGTATTTGCTTTCCTAGCTTTAAGTAGTGTACTCTAGAACCTTCTAGCTTTAAGTAGAGCTAAGTAGTGAAAGCTCATGGAGCCTATAAATAGAGGTCCTCACCTCTACATATGTAACCAGCCTATGTACACTCTACCTATCAATAATAAGAACTTGTGTTCTGTCCTAAAGATATTGGATTAGATCTTGTGTGTTAAAGAGTTTGGATTGAACTCTTGGCAGCCCACGCCTCTAGAGCGATATCTAGCGCAGCACGTTGAAGTGGTTCCTTCAACATTTGTGCTGTCTACGTTGTAGCAGCAAGGTGGAGCTGTTCCTCCACAGCCTTGTGGTGCTTCACCAACCGAACAGAGCCAACCGGAGAAGACGAAATCCTGACCCTCGCCCTACTGTTTTTAAATCTGGCTAGGGTTTTTAAATCGAAAACATAGCGCCGTATTGTAGTCTGGGGGAGGAAGACGAGCGGCGTGAGTTCAACTGCGGCGAAGCTTCCGTGGTCTCGGCAGCACGGGGTCAATGGCGCCGGGGCTGAGCTGACTCCCCAGACCAAGGCCGGCGGACCGGCCGGCTCCCGGATCTGGGCCCGGTCCAGCACGGCGGCTCTCAGCCGTCACCGGCGAGGCTCCTCGCCGATCTCATACCCTCGCGCTCTCCGCCGGGATAGCTCGTCCACGGGACCACGAGCAGGGACCTGCAGGCCGGATTGGTGAAGCGCACGCCGGCGGGGCTCGTGCAGATGGCGCGCGCGCAGGTGGTTCGAAGGGACATTTCACATGTGTTCTCTCACCTCGAGAGAGGATACGAAATAATTTTTAGGGCGACTTATTTTTCTTTACACTCTAGTTTACCATGTATTTCAGCAAATGAGATGAGATTATAAAAAAACGAAGCAAAAAAACGCTATTTTTATTAATTACGACAAAGAGTTGGTCGTTAATTAGCGTGAAACCGGCTGAAAACCGGTACCGTCATCAAACACAACCACCTCAAGGGCACACATAGCCAACCTGATTACGAACACAAACCGCGCACACATAAGAAGCGACTCTGACTTTACCAAAGAACAACCACATAAGAAGCCATCGCTGCAACGGCCTTGTGAAGCCCACGCCGATCTATGCCAAACAATCGACCCTTGGGGCACAGATGACTGACGACTCCAATTTCCAATGGCAAGCTTGAAAGGGAGATGGGAGAGACTCACGCCCACACAGACTCCATGAACAATCCACCCAAGGTAAGGCATCGTCTCCACTCGTCCCACGTGACAGCCGCTCCGACTTTGCAGCGAGGGCAACCCAACACGAAAACCATTGGCACAACGGAATAAAAGCTGTATGCCAAAGTCTTGCTGCGACCAAAGCATCACTCATTTGCTTCAATAGTTGTCGCACTAGGCTTCACAGAAACTCATGTTCTCGTGGTTTATCTGATACACTAGACATTACGAGTGAATAACGATGAGGAGAGAAGGTCAAGGTAACGACAGAGACTATGATTGGCTCACAACATGCCCAAAAAAAAATATTTGTTCTCCCTGTTTTGTTCCCATGTTAGATCTTAAAACCAAACCATACAAATCAGGACATGTTATCCCGATCAATTAATTTGTTACCCCTTGGTATCATAATCAACACGAAGATGACATGTCCCAAGAAAATGGTTCATAGTGTAAGTTTTCGGTTAATGGACCATGATCCCGTGAGAAAAATGCAATTATGTTGGAGTTCTGACAGGTTGTAACACAATTTATTCATAAAATCATATTGATCAACATTCAAAGAAAAGAGAAATCGAAGATGCTATGAAACCTAGTACTCCGACTGACATTGACAGCACAAATCATGTTGATTATCAATGAAATAACTGAGTATTTTCTACATTTTGGGACCACGATCGCTGTCGATGCGGCGCGAGGGCTTGCATTTATGCATTCCCATCTTGTTATTAACTAGGGACTTCAAGGCATAGAACATTCTCCTCAACGACAATTTCAAGCCAAAGCTGTCGGATTTTGGATGATTTTTTAGGATTTTAGTGTAGATGTTTTGGGTGCTCTTAGCTTATCTCCAGTCAGTTGTTACAATACGAGTTTACCATAGATATGCCAAATATGATAATATATTGTTAGATGACAAAGTTACTTCAAATTCATTTACTTGATCAATATTGCTCGAGGCGATTTAACGGTAGTGCTAATCGACGGTTCCGATGACAGTTCTAATCTTTGCTAGAAATTGCCGCCAACACCTGCATGTACAGAAGATATTACTCCCTCCGATCCATATTAGTGGGCATAGCTTTGTCTAAATTCATATGTATCTAGTTAAATATTTAGACTAGATACATGTGTATCTAGACAAAGTTGTGCCCACTAATATGGATCGGAGGGAGTATCAAATTTGGACAAATGTGTTGTTGACTGTTTGATCAATGTATCAGGGGCAAAGTAGTATTTTATTTATCAATTAAAGGGTCAAAGTTTTTTAGTTCACAGAAAAAAGTTCCCTTTGGGTAAACTATACATTGATTTAAACCTTTTATGGGTATTTTGCCAATGGACAATCAACTTTGGGTGTATGATCCAAGGATTGTGAACTTTTAGGTAAAAATGACCAAATTTTCCCAAATAATATGCAGAATGTACCACAAAAGCTTTTTAATATCGTCATTTGTTGAAACACGCGGCGGACTAAAGGTCAAAAAAAAAATCGCCCTAAAAATTACTACTCCCTCTGTTACACTACATTGAGGGAGTAGTATTTGTGAAATGTTTTTGTGACCTTTGGACCACCTGCCCGCCGGCGTGACCTGCACCGATCCGGCGCCCAGGTCCCTGCTCGCGGACGAGCCAGCCGGTGGGCGATGAGCTCGGCGAGGAGCGGCGGAGCCTCGCCCGTGACGGCCGAGAGCCGCCGTGCTGGACCGGGCCCAGATCCGGGAGCCGGCCGGCCTATCCAGCTCCGGCGTGAGTGACGCCATGGCGCCGAGACCACGGCAGCTTCGCCGCAGGTGAATTCACACCGGCTCATCTTCTTCCCCATGTAGATACGGCGTATCATTCGAATCAAAATGCTCTAGTCAGTTGTCCGGCGGCGGCATGATCCGAGAGCTAGGATTTGGGGGTCTCTTCCCCGTTTGGTCGGTTGCGCTTAATTCGATTCGGTCGAGACCTCGTGTGGTACAAACCCGGTTCTGAATTCTCGTCCGGTTCCTGGCTAATCTGCTTCCGACATGTACAAGATCGATCAGCAGAGCCATCGCCGTTGCCGCGCAGGTATCTGTAGTAGAGTCGGACTAGAGACATCTTCAGTCTCGGGCCTGTATAAATACATACACGCGAACTATATATGGAGATTTAAAGTTGGTGGATTTCTCGCCGACCAACGAGAAAGTTTCGAGCGATTTTTTCCTGAGCTAAACAAATACACCTCCTGTTTGTTCATCATGGCCTGCTGGCTCACCCTCTCCAAGGTATTTTATTTTTCTCATGTTTTTTTCCTGCATGATTTTCCTCTGTTTGTTAGGTTCAGAAAGGCTGGTACAGTCCAAATAAACACAGGGTTTCCGTCTTTTTTTTCTCTGTAATTGGTTGTTGATACTTATCGATGCTGAAACTGCAAGGCACTTGCCTGGCCGCCTGGGTCTCGGTTCCACGCCTCTTTATTTATGGGTTGCGATTGCTGCCGCCGATTTGCCATTGTTGAATACAGTTATACTGTCCGGCTGGACTAACCTTTCTATGTATCTGTGCCACAGGTTTCAAAGCATCTTGCGAGGCATAGACCGGCAAGTGCGATTTGCAATGAGGCAGCAGCAGCGGTGGCAACCTCAGCTCCTTCTCTCAGGGCACCTGCTGCAAATACATGTAGTGGCGCAGGTAGTACATCTAGCTGCTTATCTCTCCATCACATGCTGAACTATGGGTTTAATCTGTTTACTTATGTGGCAACTGCCAACTAGTGCTAGCCTGACTTAGTTGACCCCGATATCCTCTTTTCAGTTAGGCAGATGCTAGTTCTTAATACTCTATGTTCTGTTATGCCTTTTTTTGTTGTTGTCAGTTGCCATGGAGGAAGTGATTCTCTGCTTGTTACTTAATTAATGCAGGTAGTGTGCTTAGAAATCTACAGCAGAGGTACCACTCAAGCTTTGCTGGTCAGCGGGTACGGGGCGTGCACTATGAAGCAGCTTATCGAGGTAACCGCCTTTTCTTTGGTCACATTTACTGGTTAGTTGTATGTGCCTTTTCCCATAGACAACATGCAGTTGGGCTTGACAACTTTTGTGTGCGTGCATGGATTCGAATTTCTCTATCCAGGAATTTCAAATGCAGCAAGGGAGGAAGGACGTGCTCTTGGTACAGAAAGTGTACCCTTTTACATAGTGGAGAAAAATCTGCTTAAAAAGCAGCTTCTGCGTACCTGTGGAGGCCTTGTAGTCACTGGCGCTGTCTTCTATGGCCTTGATAAGTTTAAGGATGTGGAAGTTGCTAAGTCTGAAGGTTTGAAAGAAGTGCGCGGGGTTCCAAGCACAAAACTCAGTGATGTAAAGGGGGTTGATGAAGCCAAAGCTGACCTTGAGGACATAGTGCACTACCTACGAGATCCCAAGGTGAGTGGTATTGTCATCAACCTGCGAGTGCAGATGTTTTAGTTACCTAATAATAATTCTTTTTTGATGCTGAGTTGCTAAGCTAGTTTTACATGCTTCGCAGAGTTTCACACGCCTTGGTGGCAAGCTTCCAAAGGGCGTCCTGCTTGCTGGCCCACCTGGCACCGGAAAGACCATGTTGGCAAGGGCTGTGGCCGGTGAAGCTGGGGTACCATTCTTCGCGTGCAGCGGCAGCGAATTCGAGGAGCTGTATGTCGGTGTTGGGGCTAAAAGAGTGAGGGAGCTCTTCCGTGCAGCAAAGAAGCGATCCCCTTGTATAATATTCATCGATGAGATCGACGCCATTGCTGGGCGTAGGAACGTAGGTGAGACAAATTCGCGGAGGGAGACCCTGAACCAACTGCTTGTTGAGATGGATGGCTTCAAGCAGAACAACGGGATTATAGTGATCGCAGCAACCAACTTCGCCCAGTCACTAGATAAAGCCATTGTTCGATCTGGGCGTTTCGACCGTCATGTTCAGGTTCATCTTCCAGATATTGAGGGCCGACGGCAGATCCTTGAGGCTTTTATGTCGAAGGTACATATTCCCTCCGTACAGAAATATAAGGCTCTTTTCGTGATCTCTGGTGTGATGCTTTGACCTTTTTCTCCATGAATTCTTCCATGCAGGTGCAAGCTAAGGGTGTGGATGCGCTGACCATCGCCAGGGTGACTACTGGGTTCTCAGGTGCAGATCTTGCAAACCTAGTAAATGATGGTGCTCTCAAGGCTTCCAGGGACGGGGCAAATGCTGTTGGGATGGATCACCTGGAGTACGCCAGGGGGAGGATCATCATGGGCAGCGAGCTCAAGTCGATGGTTGTATCTGATCATTCCAGGGAGATGACAGCATACCACGAGGGTGGGCATGCTCTTGTATCTATCCTCACAGACGGTGCTAACCCTGTCCACCAGGCCACCATTGTGCCCAGGACAAAAACTCTTGGCTTTGTGGAGCCTCTGCCACCGGTAGACAGCACGACATTCTCAAGGAAGCAGATGCTGGCAATCCTAGATGTTTGCATGGGAGGGCGGGTGGCCGAGGAGCTTATTTTCGGAGAAGCTGAGGCCACCGCGGGCGCCAGGTCTGATTTAATGAAAGCAACTGAGTTGGCTACACTGATGGTCACGGAGTATGGTATGAGCAAGCGGGTCGGCCTTGCTTCCTATGACAAGAGTGGCGGTGGAAAGGGCGCGACCATGAGCGGGAGAACGATAGCCTTGGTTGATAAGGAGGTAAAAAGGTTACTGGACAATGCTTACAAGAACGCGAAAAAAATCCTCACGGAGCACGACAAGGAGCTTCATGCACTAGCAAAATCCCTCCTGAAGCATGAAACTCTCAGCGGTGATGAGATCATGAAAGTAGTGTCGACACAAAAAGTGGATGGTCTTAACAATAGTCAAGAGTGTCTGGAAACACCTCCTTCGCAAACTGGTGACGAGAGCCCGAAGCTAGTACCTACAGAAGGACAAGCAGGTGGACTGAACAACGCTCAGCAGAATCCAGAAACACCTTTGCAAACTGGTGACAAGAGCACCAAGCTAGTACCGACTGAAGGACAAGCAGGTGGTGGAATTAACAATAGTCAGAAGAATCAGGAAACACCTTCGCAAACTGGCAACGAGATCCCAAAGCTAGTACTGACAGAAGGACAAGCGGGTGGTGGTCTTAACAACGGTCAGCGGAATCCAGAAGTGCCTTCACAAACTGGTGACGAAAGCACGAAGCTAGTACTGACTGAAGGACAAGCAGATGGTGGAATTAACAACGGTCAGAAGAATCAGGAAACAACTCCTTCTCTCGCCGGCGACGAAACCACGAAACCAGTACCGACACAAGGAAAAGCAGATGATCTTAAGAATAGTCAGACGGATCAGGGAGCACCTTCTTCGTCCTAGCAGCCGAGACGCTTACAGATAGAAGTAACTTTTTTCTTCCCTGGTGATATTTCTGGTTTTCTTGACGAAATGGTGATATTTATGTTTCGTGCCCACAAAATGTAGAGTGTGGTGATGCTGTGTACGGTTCTGGATTTCTTGACTAGTTTTTTCTCAAGTCTGAAAGAACACGACGTGTGCTGCAACTTTTGTTTCACATGTTGTGTTTTGAATCAGCAAAACCTGGAATGTAACCCCTGAGAATCTTACATGAATTATCTTTTGTCTGATACTTTGTTTGCATGCACAGTAAATGTAAACAGCAATGTGTACGGACTGTTTTTGTTTTATAACTGTTGTTTTTTAAGTCAGGAGAACGTGGTGCTTTGTAGCTTGATTGTCAGTAAAAGTTGTGCTTTGATTGAGAATTAAATAGGGTTTCTATGAATCACAGCCCTAGTGGCATACATTTCTTCACAGCTGCGAAACTGTCACAGCCCTAAAATCGAACAGGGTTTAACTGTAACTGCTGACCTATTATCAGGCCGTGCAAAAAGTTATCAGCGATTTCTTCAGCTTGGACAGTGTTATGCGACGATCTCTGAACTTTGGTCAGAACCTTATCCCTCCTGGCCAAAACAGTTTGTTTCCTTCCTCTCAAGATCATCCAGATGTACCCAAATTGCTCCATTATATTCGAGCTTGGTTTGGCACAGGTGGATGCTGCAGCGACGTGCTGACATGGCGAGTCTTGCTACGTCAGCTTGGATGTTAAGTCACCCCCTTTCTCTCTATACCTTCCTCCCGCGCTCCCTGACTCTGGTTGAGACGACGAGACTAACACTTGTTTTTCTGCCTAAAACTTCTTCAAACAACTAATTATTCTTTCCCTTTTCTATTATAAACCATTTTAACGTTCGCTGAGAGACAAAGCGTTATTTAAAGTCAAAACATTAAGATCATCATCCTCCATACTAGCCTTATACACATTTTTCTGTAAAGAAATAATAAGTGTGCTGCAAGTCAATGTCTTACAAGGTTTCTACGAAGTCGCAATTCCGACTAGGCGAATGACCGTAGAGTTGCTTAAGCAACTACAACCTCATTTGGAATCAAGCAATAATAAACAGACTTAAGAAATGGACTTGACAACGCACCTGATCAGCTGGGAAGGAGATTCTTGTCAAAGCTGTGGCCCAGGCCATTCCTATTTTCGCCATGTCCTGCTTTGACCTTACCAAGACCTTCTGTGATGAGCTGAGTTCCATGGTGTGTCGATATTGGTGGAATAGTCAAGATGAGGATAGGCATCACTGGCTGGGGTGGGAATTGCTGACAAAACCGAAGTGTGAAGGGGGTCTGGGTTCCGTGATCTCCACTTGTTCAACCATGCAATGCTTGCTCGCCAAGGTTGGCGACTCCTGCTTGATCCAAACTCTTTGTGCGGTAGGCTCCTGAAAGCCAAGTACTTCCCAAATGGCAGCATCCTGGAAGCTGTCCCACAGCCTGGTATTTCCTACACATGGCGCAGCATTTTGAAAGGGGTGGCCTTGCTAAAGGAGGGAATGGTCTGGAGAGTGGGGGATGGCAGCTGCATCAAGGTCTGGGAGGATCCTTGGTTGCCAAAGGGTACCACGAGGAAACCTCGTACTGTCCCTGGGTCTGATTCTGTCCATCTCGTCTCTGAACTCATGGACCCCTCGATCGGAGGCTGGGATGTTCCACTCCTCCATTCCATCTTTGACCCAGAAGATGTCAACGATATCCTTTCTATTAGTGTGTGCGGAGATGTGGAGGATAGGCCAGCCTGGCATTTTGATCAGAGAGGGATTTTTTCCGGTCAAATCTGCTTATAAAGTTGGAGTGATGTGTAGGGATCGGAAGACTGGAAGAGATGCAGCCTGCTCCAGAACTGCTGCAGAAAATAGTGTGATAAAGTTCGTGTGGAGCAAAATCTGGGACCTAAATGCACCAAACAAGCTAAAAATGTTTGTATGGAGACTTGCTCATAATAGCCTTGCCAGCAGAATGAAAATCAAGAGGATTGGGGTCGAGCTGGATACTAGATGCCCGATATGCCATAGACTCGACGAAGATGGTGGTCATGTTTTTCTTAAGTGCAAGAAGGTTAGAGAATGCTGGTACACCCTTGGCCTGCATGAGATTAGGGAGAAGCTTCTGGCTTGTGTCTCCGCTCAGGACATGCTGCAACAACTTTGGCAATGTGAAGAAAATATCAAAATGAAGGCCTTGGTCCTCATGTGGGAGTGGTGGGGAGTTCGCAACAAAGCCAATGCAGAAGAGAACATCAGGAGGCTTCAGAGGTCAGCCACGGGGTGGAGAGGCATCTGGTGGATTTCAGATCGCTAAAAAGCCTGATAAACCACCAAAACCCCCAGACCAATCACGCTGGACGAAGCCTCATGAAGATTTCCTGAAGGTGAATTTCGATGGGGCTTTCAATAGTGCTACCGGCAGTGGTGGTTGGGGTTACATCATCCGTGATCACAATGGCGGGTTTGTGGCAGCATGGGCGGGGAAATCTTGCAATCTCCGGGATGCCTTGCACGTTGAAACCGTTGCGTGTCTCGCGGCAGTGGAGGGAGCTACTAGGGTGGGTGCTCATCGGGTTGCTTTTGAATCAGATGCGTCAAGCCTTGTCAAAGCCCTCAACTGTGATGACTATGATCGATCCACCATCCGTATTCTGGTCCAGGAGGCAAAGAAGATCTGTAGATTGAGTTTCGACTCTTTTCTTGCTTCTTTTTGCCGTCGTGCTTGCAACTCTGCAGCTCACGAGCTTGCAAAGTTTGGAGTGGAGTCAGATATGTCTGACTACTTTTGGGTGGACTCTGCCCCCAATTGTGTAACAAAAACTGTTGACAGCGATTTGGCTGTGCTAGTTGAGTAATGAAATTCTATATTTACCGTAAAAAAACATGGACATTTTTAGGCTAATGTAGTAACTTTTTATCGAACTTTAGGGTAATGTTTCCTCCATACACAAATAAGTGATGTTTTGGACATGACTCCAGTCAAACTTTTTAAACTATGGCTGCAAATATTTATTTTAATTCTCAGATTGGAAATTTGAAAATTACATGTATAAATTCGTCTCGCAAAGTAGCGATTCACTCTCATAATTGTCTAGGTTTTTATACATATTTTCCAACATCTATTAGTGATCAAAGTTACATATTAAAGAGTTTATCAGTGTCCAAAACTTCATTTATTGTTGATATCGAGGAGAGGAATTTTGGAGGGAATCTGAAGGGGTACTTACTCCTTTGCCGCGTTTGCAATCCACGGTGGCACAATCAACGGCGTGGAGGTTAGTATTATACCACGTCAGGATGACCATATAGCAGACAAGTCGGCAAGCATAATGGAGGTATAATTTACTCTTGTGCGATTGGGCAATGATATTCAAATAGAGTTCCATGTTCTACCGTTCTTTCGAAACCATTCAATGTGCCGTTGCCCTCACTTGTGGACACCACCGTGACATGTGACGTGGCAATTCTTGACAGGTCGGCTATTGTGTTGAAGTCACCACTCCCAAACTCACCCGCTGTGGTGGTCGTCGCATTGAGAAACATCGTCATGGCGCAACCATTCTGGTTTCCAACATTTATGTCATTATTAAGTTTTGCTTTCAGATCCGTGCAAACTTAAGTTACACAATTTTAAACTTAGTGTGTAGCATGTGTTTTTTGAACAAATCACGGCATGATCGTGTTTAAGTTTCATACTTCACGTGCACATGCACATACCTACATTTAACATGTGTGCGAGGATGCTTGCAGGTGGACCCTACGTCCAGCTCAGCTAACGCTGGTGCCACTGCACCGGCGTCCACGTGTCCTCCTGCCCCCCACCGCCACTTCTCCTCCTCAGACCGGCCGGCCGGCCGGCGCTCCCCGCTCGCATCGCAATGCATCCCCTCCGAGCCGAGCCGTCGGAGGTGGCCGACGGCTGGCGAGCCGCCGTGCCCGTGCTGGAGCCGGCCGGCGAGGCTCAGCCCGGACCCAGGAGCCGGTTGATTCAGGGGGAGAGGCAGGCCCAGCCACGCCGCCGGTCGCCGAATGATCTCGAGGTTAGTTCGTCCGCTGAAATTCGCCCGGGTGTGGGGCGTTCTCTGAACTGAATCCTTCTCATCCGCGTCCAATCCTGCTACTGTGTTGTAATCGATCGCTTCCAACGTTGCCGTGCAGGTCTGCGGCTGCGTTCGTGGTAGAGTCGGACTACAGACGCGCATCGCATGTGGTTGATTTTGATGCAGTTAAATATCGCGTGCCTGCTCATAAAGTCGCCGAGTAACGGAACTAGATTTCGAGCGGTTCTTCTTCTTCTCTGAACTGAATCTCCAGCGGCGTCTCCTGCCTGTCCGTCCAGTCCACCATGGCCTGCCGGCTCGCCGTCCCCAGGGTATCTCTTTCTATCTATTTATACTAGTGTTTCTTGTACCAACATGATCTTGCTTTTGGGTTTAATAAGCAGCCTGTTTCAAACCCCAATTCAAAGGAACACAGAGTTTGTTTTGTTTTCTTTTATCCAAGCTTGATTGATGGTTAACGATCCTAAAACCTCAAAACTGCAAGGCACTGTCTGTCTGTCTGCGTTTTCTGATTGATGCCACTTAAATTTAGTTTATGGGATGCCAATTTCAAACGGCCGGTGTTTCTTTTGGCAGCTGATGAACGCGCAATCATAGTTTGCGGCTGGCCTAATCTTTGTGTGCCTTTGTGCGATTGTGTCACAGGCTGCAAGGCATCTTGCAAAGTGTGGATCGGCTGCTGCTCGCTCTTTCATGGTACCTGCTGCAACAAAAACTACTCGTGCAGGTACATACGTTGCCCTCTCAATCTTGTTTTCGATCATATAGACATCATATTATATTCCCCGCCTTGTTGGTGGAGTCTTGCCATGGCAGGGATTTATTTATTAAGTTCCTTCTCGAACTCCGATGCTTGATGCAGGCACCGTGCTTAGAAACCTGCAGAGGAGACACTGCGCAAGCTTTGCCGGTCAGAGAGTACCGCCGTTTCCTTTCACACGTTTTTTTTAACTGATTTTTCTTTTCCGATGCATAAACGACATGCGGTTTCTTTTATAACTTGTTTTCTGCAGGAGACATGACGTTGACAGGCGAGTTACGCAAGGAGCTTTGGCCTACCTTGCGGACCATTGCAGCTACTGGCATATTAATCTATGCCGGTCACGCTCTGGTTGACAGATTGGATAAGCAAGGTATCGTAATCTCGGTCGACAATAAGACTAGCCATAGTGGAAGTAATATAGCTAGTAACTTCAGTGCCACGTAGGCAAAAAATGTGATGTGGCAAGTAATTAATGAGGAGAGAGGAGGTTGGAGTAACATAGCTAGTTACCGTAACATCACACACCCCAAGGCACAATGAGTCTACAACCTAATAAATGCTACCATGCATGACACCACAAATAAGTTACTACCCACTATAGAGATAGTAACATAAGGTAGTAACATAAGCATGTTACCACTCAATGTTACTCCCCACTATGACTAGTCTAAGGTTCCTGTCGACAAATCGGACAAGACTGATTGGGAAGAAGAATGCCGTAAGTTGAAGAGAGAGCACGAGGATTTAAGAACGAGTTTCAATGAGATCAAGGAGGCCAACAGAAAAAGTGCTAACTCGGATGGTGTGAACAAAGCGACCACAGTTTCAAGCACGTATTACAGCAGTGGTGCTGACAAAAAAGTTAAATTTGACGGTGTCAATGACGTGTCCATGATTTCAAGCACGAAATTCAAGGATGTCAAGGGAGTTGACGAAGCCAAAGCTGAGCTCGAGGACCTAGTCTGCTACCTAAGAAATCCCAAGGTGAGAGACATTACCACCATCAATTAACAAACCTGCATGCGGGCGTGTGTTTCGATTCAGCTCTCCTTTCATTGCTGATCGAGTTGCTAACCTAGCGTGCCTAATTTGCAGCATTTCACACGCCTTGGTGGCAAGCTTCCAAAGGGTATTTTGCTTGTGGGCCCACCTGGCACAGGGAAGACCATGTTGGCAAGAGCTGTTGCTGGTGAAGCCGGTGTTCCATTTTTTGCGACCAGCGGTAGTGATTTTGACGAGGTTTACGTCGGTGTTGGGGCTAAAAGAGTGAGGGATATCTTCAGTGCAGCAAAGAAACAATCACCTTGCATAATATTCATCGATGAGATGGACGCCATTGCTGGGAAGAGGAACGCAAATGATTCAAAGTCGCAGAGGCAGACCCTGAACCAACTGCTTGTTGAGATGGATGGCTTCAAGGAGAATGACGGGATCATCATTCTCGCGGCGACCAACATCCCAGAGTCGCTAGATAAAGCCGCTGTTAGACCTGGGCGTTTTGACCGACAAGTTCAGGTTCCTAATCCAGATATCGAGGGCCGGCGACAGATCCTCGAGGCTTGTATGTCAAAGGTACACACACTGTCCAGAAAGTTAAGGCGTTTTTGTAATCCTTAATTCTTCAGTGCAAGATTTGACCTTTCTCTATGATTCCTTTATTAGGTCAAATCCCAGGGTGTGGATGTGATGACCATTGCGAGGGGGACACCTGGATTCTCAGGTGCAGACCTTACAAACCTGGTGAACGTTGCTGCTCTGAAGGCTGCCAAGGATGGGGCAGATGCTGTTACGATGGATCACGTTGAATACGCCAAGGACAAGATCATGATGGGCAGCGAGCGCAAATCGGCGGTGATACCTGATAAGTGCAGGAAGATGACTGCGTACCACGTAGGAGGGAGGGCCCTTGTTGCTATCCACATGGATAACGCCTGCCCTATCCACAAGGCTACCATTGTCCCCAGAGGCAATGCTCTTGGCACGGTGACACAGCTGCCAGAGGAAGAAGATGCATATAATGTCTCAAGGAAGAAGATGCTGGAGAAATTGGATATCCTCATGGGAGGTAGGGTAGCTGAGGAGCTTATATTTGGAGGCAGCGAGCTGACCTCTGGCGCCTTGTCTGATCTAAGCGAGGCAACTCAGCTGGCGACTGACATGGTCACCAAGTACGGTATGAGCCAGCGGATGGGTCTTGTTTCCTATGGTAATGGCGATGGTAAGAACAAGACGGCGGCCTTGAGTGGGTATACGATAGCCGTAGTTGACGAAGAAGTGAAAGAATTACTGGCCAAGGCTTACAAGAACGCGAAAAAGATTGTCACAGCGCACAAGAAGGAGCTTCATGTGCTAGCGGATGCCCTTCTTGAGCATGGAACTCTCACTGGAGACCAGATCAAGCAGCTAGTTTCGCCAAGTAAATAAATGTTTTCCCTGAAAAAAAAAGTAAATAAACATTGGAAAGGCAAGACAGTTTAGTCCTAAGAAGATTTTTCTTCTTCTTTTGATTCTTTAGTTGCATGCGCACCTGTGACTTTTGCTTCTCAAGTCTGAAGAGAATGCACCTGGTTTGCCCTTTCTGAATCAGTAAAAGCTCCTGCTTTGGGTCTCAAACATGAATAATATACCCCAAGATTTATCTCTGACATACCCTATAAATAGAGCTCATTTGGACAACCAATTTAAGGGCCTCTTTTATTCACGGATTTTATAGGAAGGAATGAAATTTGTAGGAATTTTTCACCTGTTGGTTGTTTGATTTGTAGCGTAAGAGTTTCTCCGAAGTAGTATCATGTACACTACATTTCATAGGACATTTGCATCCACGCACTTGTGAAAAGAATCCTTCGATTCCTGTGACCAAAATCTTGTAGGATTCTAACGGGCATGCCATTCTTTCGTATTCATGTGTTTCCAAATTACTGTGAATCAAGGAGGCCTAATAGGAAAAACAAATATACAGTCTCTACCTTAAAATTTGGGCTTGAAATTCTCACTGTAAATTATTTAAAAAAAATCATCGCACAAAATCTATTGTACAAACAGTTTAGGATAAAATCACGTAAAAAACAGTTTAGGATAAAATCATGAATTCAGTTGTTAACTTAAATTTTGGATGAAAATTCAATTATTCCATATCACATATAGTCCACCAAGCGAATTGTAAAATTTCAGCTTATTTAGACAAGAGATTCATCGGAATCACTTATCATTATCTATCAAAATAATGGCGCTTTTATTTCTTAAGTTATATTTATCCTCGTGAATTATAACAAACATTTTGAGATATAACAGATATTCCTATGTCTCTACCAACCAGCATTGGGTTGATGAAATTAGTATGAAACAGTCTTGATGTTTATTCAAATCATTCATAACGTACTCCTTTTCCCTTTATGAATTTTTCATGATGGTTTCTGATACGAGGTTTTTTCATGAAAGGGACATGATGACGTCTCTTTATTTTCGTATACTGCAAACAAATTTGTCATACAAATGACATGCAAATAGTAGCGGTCTGAGATGGGAAGAGGACTGGGGCAAGGAGGCAGACAGGTGGACCCTATGTCCAGCTCAGCCAACTGGTGTCTCCACAGCGGCGTCCACGTGTGCCAAAACTGAACTCAAACGGCGCGCGATCCCCGGCCGGCGCCGCCGTCTCTGCTCCCATTTGCATCCCCTTCCTCGGAGCGAAGCCGGGTGAGAGCGCCGGCGATGATCGGCGGAGCGCCGTTCGTGACGGACGGCCCGGGAGAAGCCGCCGCCGCGCGCGCGCCCATGGTTGGCTCAGCAGTCATCCCAGATCCGGGAGCCGGCTGGTCGGCGTTGGTTCGGAAGAGGCGGCCCAGCCGCGGGCACCGTAACAGCTCCGTCGCAGGTGAATCATCCTCTCCAGATACGGTGTACGTTTCGAATGAATGAAGTTGGCTTTCAGTTTCAGTGGTGGTGTTGTCTGAAACCTTCCCTGCCTCGATTCTTGGTCCGCTCGGCTTGGATTCTTCTTTGTATCAGGGCCGGCCGTCCGAAGTTGTCATGTTCTCTGATCGATTACGACCCCAAAACGAGATTATCAAATCCTCCGCCGTTGCTGTGCAGGTGTGTATGTAGTAGAGTCGGACTAGAGATACGCACGTGCTGTGATTGATGCAGTTAAATTCTGCCGGCGTCTAGTCAGGTTTTAGCAGAGATTAAAAATCGCCGATCGACCAACGAAACTAAATTCGAGCGACTTCTTGCCTTCAATAAAATTCGAGCGATTCTTTTCTTGGGCTAAGCGCGCACGCACGTCCTGCCCGTCCATCATGGCCTGCCGGCTCGCCCTCTCCAGGGTATCTACTTTCTTTCCTTGTGTGTGTTTTTGCCAGCATCGGGGTTAAGGAGTCTGTTCTCGAATCTTGGCGATGCTAATCTTCTGGGATGTAGCTTATGTATGTACTTGACTTGATTCTTAGCGATGCCGAAACACTGCAAGGCGCTGTCTTTCTGCGTTGTAGCAATTTCAGCCGTGTTCCTTCCATGATTGGTGTTGTCGTTGTTAAACTACTATACTTTCCGGCCGTCTTAATAATTGAGTGTATTTCTATCACAGGCTGCAAGGCATCTTGCCAAGCATGGATCGGCAAATGCGATCTACAGCGAGGTAGCGGCGGCTTCTGTTCCTTCTTTCAGGGTACCTGCTGCAAGAACTACTGGTGGAGGTCTGCCCTTCTCTCCCTCTCTGCCGCATTCAGGAACTACAGCTTTAATTGATATACTTACATCACAACTGCCAGCTACTGATAAAATTAGGGTGACGCCACATTGCCCTTGCGCAAGAATTACAAACACAAAGATTAAGAATTATTCTTCCCAATATCATGTTTTCGATTATATAGACATCACATTATATACTGGGCTTTGTTGGTTGAGTCTTGCCATGGTAGAGATTAATCAAGTTTATTTTAAACTCTGATGCTTAATGTAGGCAGCATGTTCTCTAGAAGATTTAATAGCAATACTCCAGAAAGAGTTGTACAAGACTTCGAAAAAAATAATCCAGCGCATTCTTCAGAGCTCTGTGAATATGTCAAAGCCCTCGTCAGTATTGAATTGCGACCGAGGTAGCTGCCGTTTCCACACCTTTATTTTAACCTGTTATTTTTTTTCCTTGCAAAGCAATTTGTTTTACCACTTGTTTTCTGCAGGAGGAACTGCTAATTCAGCCACAGATTCAAGCACAAGTTTTTTTAGAAAATATTTTCACAGAAAAATTGGTACATTCGATGCTGCAAACAACGTGTCCATGAATTTAACAACGAAATTCAGTGATGTGAAGGGAGTTGACGAAGCCAAAGCTGAGCTCGAGGACATAGTTCACTACCTAAGAGATCCCATGGTGAGAGACATTATCATCATCAATTAACAAACCATGCAGGCAGATGTTTCAATTCAACTCTCCTTTTTTTTCTTGAAGTCGATGGAGATGTTAACCTCGCATGCTTCATTTGCAGCACTTCACGCGTCTTGGTGGCAAGCTTCCAAAAGGTGTTCTGCTTGCTGGCCCACCAGGCACAGGCAAGACCATGTTGGCAAGGGCCGTGGCTGGCGAAGCTGGCGTCCCATTCTTCGCGCGCAGTGGTAGCGATTTCGAGGATAAGTATGTGGGTGTTGGGGCCAAAAGAGTGAGGAAGCTCTTCAATGAAGCAAAGGAGCGATCCCCTTGCATAATATTCATCGATGAGATTGATGCCATTGCTGGGCGTAGACACTCAGAAGATGCAACGTGGAAGAGGCAGACCCTGAACCAGCTACTTTCTGAGATGGATGGCTTCAAGCGGAATGATGGGATCATCGTTCTCGCGGCGACCAACTTAACCGAGTCGCTAGATAATGCCGTTGTTAGACCTGGTCGTTTTGACCGTCATATTCAGGTTCCTAACCCAGATGTCGAGGGCCGGCGGCAGATCCTGGAGGCTTGTATGTCAAGGGTAAATACTAGCTATGTCCAGAAACAGAAGTCGGCCACTTCTTATTCTTCAAATGTAAGACTTTGACCTTTATCTATGATTCCTTTTTTCAGGTCAAATCCCAGGGTGTGGATCTGATGAGCCTTGCGAGGGGGACACCAGGATTTTCAGGTGCAGAACTTACAAACTTGGTGAATGTTGCTGCTCTGAAGGCTGCCAAGGATGGGGCAGAAGCTGTTATGATGGATCACGTTGAATACGCCAAGGACAAGATCATGATGGGCAGCGAGCGCAAATCGGCCGTGATACCAAATAACTGCAGGAAGATGACTGCATATCACGAGGGAGGGAGGGCACTTGTTGCTATCCACACGGATGGTGCTCGCCCTATCCACAAGGCTACCATTCTTCCGAGAGGAAGCACTCTTGGCATGGTGATGCAGCTGCCAGAGGAAGAAGATGTGTATACTGTCTCAAAAAAGAAGATGCTGGCAAAATTGGATATCCTCATGGGAGGCAGGGTGGCCCAGGAGATTATTTTTGGAGCGGACGAGGTGACACATGGCGCCTTGTCTGATCTAAGCGAGGCAACTCAGCTGGCAACGGACATGGTCACCAAGTATGGTATGAGCCAGCTGATTGGCCTTGTTTCCTATGGTGGTGGTGCCGGTGGGAAGAAGGCGACCCTGAGCACGCATACGGCAGTCCTGGTCGATGACGAAGTGAAAGATTTACTTGACAAGGCTTACAAGAATGCAAAAAAGATTGTCACGTCGCATAGTAAGGAGCTTCATGTGCTAGCGGATGCGCTCCTTGAGCATGGAACTCTCACTGGAGATCAGATCAAGCAGCTAGTTCACCAAGTAAATAAATGGTACTAGCAATAGTTAGCGGAAACAGGAAACACTTTCCTCCTAAGATTTTTCTTCTTTTCTAAAGAGATGTACGTTCTCAATTTGACTGATTTTTGTTTCACCTGTTGAATAGAATGCGACATATTTTGCAATTTTTGCATATTGCATTTTGAAATCAGTAAAAACTCTTGCTTTGGATTCGCATGGAGGGGAGAAGATGGTGCTTCTCTGCACGTTTTCATTTGTGTTGCGATGTGCACATCAAAACTGCTCGCATGACGATAGTGATCCTAATATCAGTGCATTGTAGCAGTGTCTCGGCAAGTGGGGCGATAGCACAGGGTGACATTATTTTTTTGTTGTGTTTTTCAACTACCGAGTCCGAATTTCTGCGGTGAAAACCCTAGTTCTCATCTTCACTGGTTATACCTAACAATGGCGTATTTTTTAGCCGTTTCCCTGTTGAAGTATTGAGATTGCACTGATTTTCTCCTCGGGTGAAAACCCACGAACCGGTAACAACGGCATTTCTGCACTCTATCCTTCCTAGAAGCGTCGCTATGGGAGAACATTTTCGCAGTACGGAAGTTGCCAGTGATGGTGGTTGTTTCTGACTGCTGTGAGTTGCTTATCACTTTGGCAGGACCAAATTCATTTTACCTTTTTCTTATTTTTATGTCTTTTTGGACCTGGTGTAATTGGTATATTTTTGTTATTAATATATTCCCTTTGTCAGAAAAAATGAAGAGAAGATGCCGACAGTTTTATGCTAGGCAGACTAACTATTCTAGGTATAGGTTTTGCAAGTTCCGATTTATATTTGTATATAGGTTTTGCAGCTGGGAACTGTAGCTAGGACTGAAACATTTACAGATCATTGTGCTCAACCACAGAAATCCTATTCGGTTATAAAAGAAATCTTGGCGGGAGCCATGATTGAGACAAAAAACAGGAGTTCTTTACTAAAATAAAATATGCAAAAATGCAATTCTTCAGACTTTACATTTGTGTCCAGCTAAAGAATCAAAAGAAGAAAAAAAATTCTTAGGACTGAACTATTCTGCCTCTTAACTGTTAGTACGAAAAAAGATGCTTGATCTGGTCTCCGGTGAGAGTTCCATGCTTCAGGAGGGCATCGGCTAGCACATGAAGCTCCTTACTGCGCGCCGTCACAATCTTGTTCGCATTCTCATAGGCCTTGCCCAGTAATTCTTTCACCTCCTCATCAACCAGGGTCTTCTTCCCACCGGTACTATCACCATGGAAAACAAGGCCTGCCCACTGGCTCATACCATACTTTGTGACCATGTCTGTCGCCAGCTGAGTTGCCTCGCTTAAATCAGACACGGTGCCAAGGGTCATGTCGTCTGCTCCAAATATAAGCTCCTCGGCCACCCTGCCTCCCATTAGGATGTCCAATTTCGCCAGCAACTTCTTCCTTGAGACCTTATACACATCTTCTTCCTCTGGCAGCTGCGCCACCATGCCTAGAGTGTCCCCCCTCGGAAGAATGGTAGCCTTGTGGATAGGGCGAGCACCATCCGTATGGATAGCAACAAGTGCCCTCCCTCCCTCGTGGTACGCAGTCATCTTCCTGCACTTATCAGGTATCAACGCCGATTTTCGCTCGCTGCCCATCATGATCTTGTCCTTGGCGTATTCAATGTGATCCATCATGACAGCTTCTGCCCCATCCTTGGCAGCCTTCAGAGCAGCAATGTTCACCAAATTTGTAAGGTCTGCACCTGAAAATCCAGGTGCCCCCCTTGCAAGGATCATTAGATCAACACCCTCGGCTTTGACCTGCAAAAAGGAAACATATATAAAGGTCAAAGTCTCATTAACGAAATAAGAATACGAAAAGGCCACCTTATCTTTCTCGGCAGAGTATGTACCCTTGACATACAAGCCTCCAGGATCTGGCGCCGGCCCTCGACATCTGGATTAGGAACTTGAATATGACGGTCAAAACGCTAAGGTCTAACAGCAGCATTATCTAGCGACTGGGGGAAGTTGGTCGCCGCGAGAATGATGATCCCGTCATTCTGCTTGAAGCGATCCATCTCAGAAAGCAGCTGGTTCAGGGTCTGCCTCCTCGACATTGCATCTTCTGAGTGTCTACGCCCAGCAATGGCGTCAATCTCATCGATGAATATTATGCAAGGGGATCGCTCTTGCTTCATTGAAAAGCTCCCTCACTCTTTTGGCCCCTACACCCACATACCGCTCCTCGATATCGCTACCGCTGCGCGCGAAGAATGGGACGCCGGCTTCCCCAGCCACGGCCCTTGCCAAAATGGTCTTACCTGTGCCCGGTGGGCCAGCAAGCAGAACACCCTTTGGAAGCTTGCCACCAAGACGCGTAAAATGCTGTAAATTAAGCATGCCCGGTTAGCAGCTCGATCAGCATCCAGAAAATAAAAGGAGAGTTGAACTATGCCAAGACAGCGAGGTGACTTCTGAGGAGCTTAATAGATGATGGTAATGTCTCACCCTGGGATCTCTTAGGTAGTGAACTATGTCCTCGAGCTCAGCTTTGGCCTCGTCAACTCCCTTCACATCACAGAATTTTGTGATTAATTGAAGATCTGAAGGGAGAGCTAACCTTCCATGAGCTGCGGTGGTGGTGGCTGCTGGGATGGTCTTTCTAGGGTTGAGGAGGATGAGGAGTCGTGCACACACACCACTTAAGTAGTCAGCTTCAGGATGGGCCAAATGGGCCAAGTAGGTACAGAGAAAGAAGGCCCATGGTTCAACACTCCCCCTCAAGAGGGGTGATAGATATCTATCATTCCCATCTTGTCACATGCACTATTGCATTCTCTAGTTCCCAATCCTTTTGTCAAACAATCAGCCAACTGCTGTCCAGAACTCACATATGCTATTGAGATGATTCCAGCATCTAGTTTCTCCTTGATAAAGAATCGGTCGATCTCCACATGTTTGGTCCGGTCATGTTGCACAGGGTTATTTGCAATACTTATGGCTGATTTATTATCACACCACAAGTTCAAGCATTCCTTCCTTAACAGTTTCAGTTCACCAAGAAGATTTCTAACCCAAATCATTTCACTTACTCCTAGAGACATTGCTCTATACTCAGCTTCAGCAGTAGACTTGGATACTACAGGCTGTTTCTTGCTTCTCCATGACACTAAATTTCCTCCAACAAACACACAATATCCAGAAGTTGACCTTCGATCATCAAGGCAACTTGCCCAATCAGCATCTGTATACCCATCCACTCCCAGATGACCATTAATCTTAAACCAGAGACCCTTCCCTGGAGTGCCCTTTAAGTACCTCAAGATTCGATGAACAGCCTCCAAGTGCCCACTCCTTGGCTCATGCATGTATCTACTCACCACACTCACGGCATATGCAATATCAGGTCTAGTATGACATAAATAGAGCAGCCTTCCGACTAGCCTTTGATATTTCTCCTTTTCTACAAGTTCGCCTGATTGTGCGGTCACTTTATGATTCTGATCAATGGGAGTTGGAGCAGCTTTACATCCAAGCATGCCTACATCGCTGAGCAGGTCCAGGGTATATTTTCGTTGTGATAAAGCTATCCCCTTTGATGATCTAGCAACTTCGATACCAAGAAAGTATTTCAACTTTCCAAGATCTTTAACTTCAAATGTCTTGCTCAGGTTTCCCTTTAGTCTTTCAATTTCTTCCGCATCATCTCCAGTAATGATGATATCATCAACATAAACCGCAAGAATGGTAATGCGCTGTCTGGAATGCCGATAGAACAGAGTGTGATCACCATTGCACTGCCTATACCCCATATTGCATACGGCTTGCCTAAATCTGTCAAACCAGGCTCTTGGTGACTGTTTTAAACCATAGATGGATTTTCTTAATTTACATACTTTCCCTGTAGTTTCACTCGTCGCAAATCCCGGTGGAATTTCCATGTAGACCTCTTCCTGCAAGTCCCCGTGTAAAAAGGCGTTCTTAACATCAAGTTGGTGCAATGGCCACCCAAAATTTGCAGCACAAGACACTATGATTCTCACGGTATTCATCTTGGCTACTGGGGCAAAGGTTTCATCATAGTCAATACCATATGTTTGACTGTATCCCCTAGCGACTAATCTTGCCTTGTACCTTTCAATCTTCCCCTGAGCATTCTGTTTAATGGTGTAAACCCACTTGCAGCTGACTGCCTTTTTCCCTTCAGGAAGTCGAGTTAGCACCCATGTCTTATTTTTCTTCAATGCGTCCAACTCTTCTATCATTGCAGCACGCCACTTTGGGTCTATCTTTGCTGCTTTCCAGTCTGTCGGAGTTGACACCGCTTGCAGCGAGGCAATGAACGCTTTATATGAGGGGGATAAGGCATCATATGAGACATAATTACCAATGTCAGTTGCAAAGCCATATCGTTCCAGTGGTTTCCCCACTGCAGCCCTTGTCCCCTTTCTTAATGCTATAGGCAAATCCTCTGTAGTTTCTGACTCGGTGCTGGACTCCACTGAAGAATGCCCATCATTGACTTGTGTTTCACCATGAAAATGTGCTAGCTGCTCCCCCTGGTCCTGGGTTTGCTGCTGCTCCCCCTGAACCTTTCGCCTCATGTAAACCCGAGGATTTTGTTCCTCATTCGGTCTAGGCCACCTTCTCCCTTGCTCTTCAACTGCAATTGGAATTGTACCCACCATTATACTTGAGTCAGGCTGCACAACCGGAGCCACCTGCTGCTTCTCCCCCTCTTGACCAACCTGAGAAGACAAAGGGTGGTCAAAATCTTCGAACAACACACTGAGGTCAGTCTTCTCGCCATAATATGGTTCAGACTCTCTAAATGTAACATCCATGCTGACAAAAGTTCGACGCTCGGATGGACTCCAGCACTTGTAGCCTTGTTGTCCAGAAGGATAGCCTATGAAGATGCATTTTGTAGCACGGGGATCCAATTTGCTCACAGATGGCCTGTGGTCCCTCACAAAACACACACAACCAAATAACTTAGGAGGTACCAGAAACTTGTTCTCCCCCATTAGTAGCTCGCAAGGTGACTTCATACTTAGTATTCTTGAGGGCATGCGGTTGATCAAGTATGTTGCCATCATGACAGCTTCACTCCATAAAAATTTCGGTACATTCATAGTAAACATCAGTGACCTTGCAACTTCTAATATGTGGCGATTTTTCCTTTCTGCTACTCCATTCTGAGGAGGACATGAGGTTTGATGTAAAATGCCTTGTTCAGACAAGAACCCCCCAAATCCCTTGTTGACATACTCGGTGCCATTATCTGTTCTGATGACCTGTACCTGCACATTAAAATGGTTCTTCACATACGCATAGAAATTCTTGAAGCATTGAAAAACCTCATCCTTGTGGCGCATCAGATATACCCAAGTCATGCGAGAGTAGCAATCGATAAAGGTCACAAAATACTTCATACCATTGATGGATACAACAGGACATGTCCACACATCTGAATGTACTAACATAAAGGGAGTTATACTCCGGAGCCCCTTACTCACATAGGACGCTCTAGTGTGTTTTGCATACTCACAAGCATCACACTTTAACTTGGTTTTGTCCACCCCTCTCATTACATCAGGAAATACCTTATACATTTTATCAAAAGATATATGACCCATTCTACAGTGATGGACCATCGCCATGTTCTCCTTCCCTTCTTTTGTAGCCATACACACCAGTTCTCCTGCTTGGTCCTGGAATGAACGGTTCATGTACCACAGCCCTTTACGCCTGGTTCCAATCCCAATCTTCTTGCTCGTCAACCTCTCCTGAATCAAACACATTTCTTTGTCAACTGTGATGCGGCAATCAATCTGATCAATCAGGGCACTAAATGACACCAAATTAACAGGAAAGGCAGGAACATATAATACAGAAGATAAGTTGATTGTTGGTGTGCACTGGACTGTCCCTATCCCCATAATAGGCTGTGATGAACCATCAGCAGTTTGTATTGTTTCCTTGTTTGTGGGAGGGTACTGACTATATTTTTCAAATTCTTTAAGATTTCCGGTAACATGTTTCGATGCCCCTGAGTCTAACACCCAGTCTGAATTAGTTTCATGTATAGCTACAGAGGCACAATCAATATTACCTTCATTTGTGTGGACAAAGTGGGCAAAGTTTCCATAGCTAACATCCTCCTGACTTCCAATTTTGCTTTCACCTTGTGCTGTTTTTGAACACCCTTCTCCTGAAACTACAGCATTGGCTCTATGAACTGAAGAGTAGTTGTGACCACCGCTGCTATTGCCACTGCTCTTGCACCCTGATAGTTACCTCTTGCACCCTGATAGTAACCTCTTGCACCCTGGTAGTTACCTCTTGCACCCTGGTCACCCTGATAGTAACCTCTTGCACCCTGGTAGTTACCTCTTGCACCCTGGTAGCTACCTCTTGCATAGTTTCTTCCTCTACCACGCCCTCCTCTAGGAGCATGGCATGAACGACTCAAGTGTCCCGGTTCTCCACAAGTATAACATTCCCTGTACTCTCTCCTTTCAGTCACCATAAATGCTGGTTGTTGTAGGGTCTCACTGCCCTTTTCAAGATTCAGCCTCACTTCCTCCTGTGACATTGCTGCGATGGCCTCCTCAAGGGAAGGAAGAGTGGGCTGATGCAACAATGCAGCACGTCTGCTTTCGAAGGGCTGATTCAGCCCCTTCAGAAATTTCATTAACCGCCTCCTTTCTAACCATTGTCTTGAAGATGTGATACACTCAGAATGCTCAAGTTCAAGTGGATCACAATGATCCAAATCTGCCCACAGGTGACGCAGTTCTGCCACATATCCCCTCACCGACTTCTCATTTTGTTTCAGGTCATGCACCTTATCTTCTATCTGTGCCATCAAAATGAAGTTTCCCTTTCCGGAATACATCTTTGAGAGGGCATCCCACATTTCTGTTGCATTTGAGAGAGCCTCCACAGAGGTAGCAATTTCAGGCACTAGAGAATTCAGCATCCAAGCTACAATCAGAGAGTTAGTAACGCTCCACTTCTTCCATTCTCCACTCCCTTTGTCAGTTGCTTCAGAAACCTCCCCAAGCACATATCCCTCAAGACCTTTAGTCCTCAAGATCAGCAAGGCCCTTCTGGACCAACTCAGATAGTTTCCCACACCTTCCAATTTGACCTCATTTGCCATTAGCTCCACTTTCTGAGCTACCTCCGCTTGAGGAACCATGGCATTCAAGGAAGCAACGTCATTTTTCCCAGCAAGGAACTGTGTCAGCTTTTCCACCGCCGTGGCTAACTGATCTCCCATGACTGCTGAAGTATGTGGAGCTGTATCTCCCTTTCCCTTCACCTACTCTGACTTCACTGTCACTTATGCCTCCAGATCCAAAAACACACAGCCCACAGAATCCAGCAACCTCACAACATTCAAACACAAACACCCAAAGAGCCTCTGCCAAAATCACCCCACAAATGCTAGAGCCAGACCACAAACCTTGTTCTGAGATGCCCTGGACAACGGGACACACCTTCCAGCAGCTGCCGCCTTCCCTCACTATCTTCAGCACTGTAGCCGCCAGTGCCCCACCACTGTAGTAGCTGCCCCCATCTCCGGTTGCTCTGATACCATGAAGATCTGAAGGGAGAGCTAACCTTCCATGAGCTGCAGTGGTGGTGGCTGCTGGGATGGTCTTTCTAGGGTTGAGGAGGTGAGGAGTCGTGCACACACACCACTTAAGTAGTCAGCTTCAGGATGGGCCAAATGGGCCAAGTAGGTACAGAGAAAGAAGGCCCATGGTTCAACATTAATTCATGGACACATCGTTCGTAACATCGGATGTACCAATTTTTTCATTAACCCTCTTGACATCCCTGGAACTTGTGCTTGAATCCGTGGCTGAATTAGCAGTTCCTCCTACAGAATACAAGTGGTAAAACAAATTGCACGTCGTTTCTGCCTGTGAAAATGTAACTGTTTAAAAGAAATGTCTGACAGGAATCGAGCGGTTACCTCGGGGTCCCAATTCAATACTGACAAGGGCGTTGCGTTTACGTACTCAGAGAGAGCTGAACCAAAGAATGGATAACTCGTTTTAAAGTCCTGTACAACTCTTTTTGGAACATTGCTTTTAAAACAGTGGCGGCGCCAGCAGGGGGTCGAGCCTGGTCGGCCGACCCCCCTCGGATTTGGTAGAAAAAAAATAGGTACTAGGAAAAATAGGAAAAAAGAAAAGTCGTCGACGCCCTGCTTCTTCTCTCCCCGACGGCCCGACCTAAACCTTCTCCCTGCCCCAGCCTCTTTTCTCCCCGTGCCGCCGCGCCGCCACACTCCGCCCCCGCCCAGTCCGCCTCTCGCCGGCGCCGGCCACCGCCCTGACCTGTCCGGTCGCGGCTCCCTCGTCTCCGCCCCTGCCTCATCTCCCCCGAGCTCGTCCAGTCGTCCCCGCGCACCAGGACCTCGCTCCCTCGTCTCCGCCCCTGCCTCATCTCCCCCGAGCTCGTCCGGTCGTCCCCGCACACCAGGACCTCGCCCCCGAGCTCGCCCGGTCGCCACCGAGCTCGTCCGGTCGTCCCCGCGCACCAGGACCTCGCCCCCGAGCTCGCCCGGCCGCCCTCGCCGCGCCCCGCCCTCGCCAACCCTCGCCCGCGCCGCTCATCTCCTGGCGGCCGGCGCCCGCCCCATCTGAGATTCCGGTGGCCGCTGCTCTCTGTGATGGATTCCGACGAAGAAAGGGAGTGGATAGAGATGCAGGCCGAGGAGGACGAAGCTGCAGCAGCCTTGGCTCTAGCTCGGCAAGAAGAATCTGCAGCGATTTCCAGAAACCTCAAGAGGTTACGCCAGGTTAGGTGAAAGATTGATTTCAATTTCTGTGTCTATTGTCTATTGTTGATGATGTCTATTGTCTAGTGACCAGCAGTGTGTAGGAGATGTTGCTGAAAGATTGATTTCAATTTCTATGTTGCAGGATACTCAACAATCAAATGCTGCTGAAATTTTTGATATAGCAAATGTTGTTGCCGATCCTGGAGTTCGGAGACCAATTGATGAATATGGTACCCCTGAAATCAGAGATAAAATGAGATGGGCATATTTGTCTAGAGGTCGTAATCGTTTAATTGGTCATAATTTCCCCAAAACAAAATTTGGTCCGGATTTTCGGTCATTTCTAGATGCATGGTACACCAAATGTGATTGGATAGAGTATAGTGTGGAGAAGGATGCTGCATATTGCTTCCATTGTTTTCTTTTCAAATCTTCAAGCAATAGTTCACACTTTGGATATGATGTTTTCACAAAGACGGGGTTTAAAAATTGGAAAAAAACATCGGAAAATTTTAAGTCTCATGTAGGTGGACCAAATAGCATTCACACAATGCAAGAGCTATGTGTGAAGATTTCAGCAATAAAAAGCAAAGTGTGGCATATGCTCTTGTTTGTCAAGAAGAACAATTGCATATTAATTATGAAATTCGTTTGAGGGCTGTTGTGGGTGTTGTCAGATTTCTACTTGAACAAGGTCTAGCTTTTCGTGGGCATGACGAGTCTAGCACTTCCTTGAACAAGGGCAATTTCCGTGAGATGTTGGATTGGTATGGCGCAAGATGCAAGGAGGTAGCCAATGTGATTAATGAGAATGCTCCTGGCAATTGTCAATTGACATCTCGTGAAATCCAACTAGATATAGCAAAAGCATGTGCAGAAGAGACTACAGAAGTTATAACGAGTGAGCTTGGAAATGCGCCTTCTCTCTACTTGTTGACGAGTCTCGTGATGTATCGGTTAAAGAGCAAATGGCTGTAATCTTGAGGTTAGTCTTTTGCTTATTTATTGTAATCTTATATGTTATTGCCTAGTTTCCCCCTACTTACTTGCTGTAATCTTATATGTTCTTGTCTTATTGTTTGTAGGTTTGTGAACAAAAAAGGAGAGATCATGGAAAGATTGCTCGGTGTTGAGCATGTTCTTGATACTACATCGGCTTCTTTGAAAAGATATTTAGATGCAATGTTTGTTAAACATAATTTGTCCATGTCAAGATTAAGAGGACAAGGATATGATGGTGCCTCTAATATGCGTGTGGAGCTACATGGTTTAAAAACATTGGTATTGGCAGACAACCCTCATGCCTTTTATGTGCATTGTTTTGCCCACCAACTTCAATTGGTGGTTGTGGCGGTTGTCAAAGGACTTCTACCAATTGGACACTTCTTTGGTCACTTAAACAAGATTGTTAGCATGGTTAGTTTTTCTTCTACATAATTGCAAATAGTTGTCAACTCTTTATCTATATTTCAATTCTAATTTTTGCTTGCGCATTTCTTGTAGGTGAGTGCCTCTTGTAAGAAGAAAGATGTATTGTTGCAACTGCATCATGACCGTTTGGTAGCACAACTAGAGAGTGGAGAGATCTCATCGGGAAGAGGCCAAAATCAAGAGACAAGTTTAGCAAGACCAGGAGATACTTGTTGGGGATCACACCATAAAACTCTAATTCGGATTAAAAATATGTGGGATTCAATTGTTGAAGTGCTATGCAGTGTTTCTCATGATTGGACAGATGCCGAGGAGAGAGGTTTGGCTTCAGGTTATATGATATACATGGAAAGCTTTGAATTTGTTATTATCTTGCATTTGATGCTTCGAGTGCTTGGTATAACAAATAGCTTGTCACAAGCATTGCAATCCAAGGATCAGAACATAGTGAGCGCTATGAATATGATTGTCTCGGTTAAAACTCTATTGCAGAAATTGAGAGATGATGGATGGGAGCCTCTATTGCTTGGGTTATTCAAGGAGCTCACGCAAGATGGTTACTAGCTACCATCATTACAAGGTACAACTCTTTAATGAGGTGCTTGATATAAACATAAGTGAGATGAATCATAGATTTTCTGAAACCTCTACACGCCTATTGTTGTGCACTGCATGCCTTGCCTTGATCCTAGAGACTCATTTAGCAGTTTTGATAATGATATGCTAGTTGAGCTTGCAACTATGTACTCTGCTGATTTCACTGCACATGATTGTTGTCTCTTGGTTGACGAACTGGACATATATGTTGATGTGATGAAGAGAAGTCCTGAATTCATAGCTTGTGATAGTTTGAGTGGTCTTGCTCTCAAGTTGGTTCAGAAGAAACACCATTTGACATTTCCATTGGTCTATCGTCTTATTACACTTGTGTTGACATTACCTGTGGCAACAGCACAAGTTGAGAGAGTTTTCTCGCCATGCATATTATAAAGACAGATCTTCGAAACAAGATAGGGGATGATTGGCTCAATAATTTGATGATTTGCTATGTTGAGAAAGAGATATTTACAAAAAATTGATGACAAGAAGATTATGCTGCGTTTCCATTCCTACAATGATCGTAGAGGTCATCTTCCTCGACACTTTCGCCTTGCCAACATGGATTCAACTTAATGGTACTATCTTCTTATCAAAATGTAGCACTATTTTTTATGTACTTTTTTTGTTCTTTGTAGTCAGTTGGTACTTGTGCTTCATGAAATATGAAATTGAATCTGTTTGAACCTTTTTTTTGTGTTGAATACACTTGATTTTTTGCCTAAATTTTGTGAGCTATAATATTGTGAGACTTCGACTTATTTATATTGTTCTTTCCGTACAATTGTGGATTACATGTGTTGTCAAAAAAAAAAAATCGCTGGTGGCACACCTTTTACTGTTCCCCCCCCCCCCCCCCCCCCCCCCCCCCCTCCCCTCGTCTCAATTCTTGGCTCCGCCACTGCTTTTAAATCTTCTACACAACACACTGCGTGCATTAAGCATCTTAATTCCTACGATGGCCAGAATAGAACATGATGTCTACACAAACGAAAACATGATATCGGGCAAATTTGTTTTTCTTTTGTTTGCGAGTGTCATCCTTGCTCAGGGGTCATGATAGTCTTCTCCGTGTTGTTCCAATTTTATCAGAAGCAGAAGTTGAAGGTCACCACGTAAGTACTATATCGAGCTGTGTGATTGCAGCAATACAATAGTTTTTGCCGCCAGTAGTTTTTGCAGCAGTGGCGGAGAGTGAGAGAGGGGCAGGAATGCGGTACCTGCACCGGTAGTTTTTGCAGCAGTTACCCTGACAGAAGGAACAGAGGCCGCCGCTGCCTCGCTGTAAATCGCATTTGCCGATCCACGCCTCGCAAGATGCCCTGCAGCCTGTGGCAGAAATACACACAAAAATTAAGTCGGCTGGAAAATACAACACATTGATTTGAGTGACATCTAATCTGAAACGCAGAAAGACGGTGCTTGCAGTTTCAGCATCATGTAAACAAAGTACTTAAACGAAAACCTTTGGACTGGAAAATAGTCCTTAACCCCAAGACTCGACGAACTAATCAGCTACAAATCATGCTGGAAAAAACACATGAGGAGAGAAAGAAAGAAAGGAAGGAAGAGATACCCTGGAGAGGGCGAGCCGGCAGGCCATGATGGACGGAGAGAACGTACTGCTAGCTGAATACAAAGAATCGCTCGAAATTTAGTTTCGTTGGCCGGCGATTATTGGGTCTGCTTTTCTCTGTCTGTCTCGTATTTGTTGTTAATCTCTACTAGACTGGACGCGTATCTCTACTCCGACTCTGCTACCAACGCCTGCACGGCGCAGGGTTGCCAATCTTGTGTCGGAGTCGAATAGTAATCGGTCACAACATGGCAAGTGATCGGAAGAACGAGTTTCAGGGGAAAACCAACTACCAGATCATTCGGTTACAGAGTTGCTAGAGATTTCCTTAGCCCAAGAAGACGATTCACCTGCGACGAAGATGTTCCGTTAGGCAGCGAGACCTGCTGAGTTGCCGGCAGCAGAGGAGGACGAGCACCTGGTGATGACGGCGGCCGCGGCTGGGCTGCCTCCGCCCTGGATCAGCGCCGACCGGCCGGCTCCCGGATCTGGGCTGAGCCGAGCCGGTGCGCATTGATCCCAGCACGGGCACGCCGGCTGGCACACAAGCAGCGCTTCGCCGGCGCGCTCCACCGGCTGAGCTCCGAGGGAGGGGAATGCAATGGGAGCACAGTACCCGGGCGCCTGTCGGCCCGATCCGCGAACCGTTGGGTCGGTTTTGGCACCCCTGGAAGAATGAGGAAGGGGCGAGGTTCTCTGCTTCCAATTCTTGGTCGGATTGACTTCTCCTCCTTTGTCAGCGCCATGTTGAAATTGTACTAGGGCTCTACTTTTTTTTTTGGTTTTGCTAATTCTCAATCGATTCATCCACCAACAAAAAACGCGTCGCGATTTGTGCAAATGTTAGGTCATCATCTTTCGCGACAGCGGCGGAGGCGAGGAGCAACTTAACTAGGGGGTGCAAGGTCGCCGGAGTCATAGGTGAGCTTAGAGGGATGGTCGGGGTGGCGACAAACCGGCGGAGGAGGAGCTCGGGGCAGGGCGGGGCGGAGACGCATCGCGGCAACGCGCCGGCCGCGGGCGGGGATGACGGCGGTTAGGCCGACAGTGGCTGCGGGGGGAGGCGCGCTCGCCGGGGACGGAGAAGAACGTCATGACGTCATCCGACTGAGAACTAGCTTAGTTTTCAGTCGAGTGAGCACTAGGCGGACCCTTTTTTTCAGGTAATAGGTGTCTCATTTTAAAAATATCGATCAAGTTACAAGACACTTAAATACCGACCTTACAAAACTAAAAAGATGGATAAACCTATGTGGCAAATCAGCGCATATCTCTCCTTCGGCACAACGGTCACCAAATAGAAGGGAGACATATCACCTCTTCACACGAAATCGACGCGGCTCCATTGCTGATCAACATCTTTTCGGACCTCCAAAGCAGTTTGTCGTTACTGTCAAAATAATCAGTCCGGAGCAGCACGACCTCGGACACACCATCGAATTTCAGAACTGACACCCCTGCACGACAACGTCAGAGTAGGGAACCAGAACAATCAGCCTCCAACCGTGAACCAACAGAAAGTGCACCATCTTTTAGCTGTCACTACCACAGGCAACCGTATGGACGTCATACGTACTTCTGGATAAAACATCACTGCTCCACCAGGGTGTCGGAGACAACGTCGAAGCAAAGGGGACAAAACAAGAGGAAAAACCCATCTGATAGAATCGTCACCACCACCTCGCCGACACCATCCATGAGCTCTTTCAGATCGGTAAACACACGATGCCACCAACTCCAAGACGCCGCCATGAAAGACAACATCGGTGTTGGCGTGAAGTTGAGGCAGTGCCCCCACCATCCCAGCAATGTACTATGCCAAAACTATCCTAACCCTAACTAACAGGACTCTACCTACTCATATACATTACCAAAGGCGTTCGTAGTAGAGTTGATTAGAGATACGTGTCACATCCCGTTGCCGCCGGTGAATATCGGGGCGTGAGATCAATACACTAGGATACAATGGTGGCTTGTGGTAGCACCAGACCTTGGATGCTTGTGGTAGCAACCGGACCAAGAAGAGGGACTAGACCAGAGGAGGAAGAAGAAGCTAGACGAGAGGAGGTTCAGGCCATTCTGTTCTGTTCCATCCTCTCCTGTTGACGTCATGTTCTCTTTATCCGCTCCCCTTCGAGCCTTGATCCGTTGGGCCGAGCCCAAGCCAGCAGCCCATCACTCAATTGCGGCCAAGGGGGTATGTCGGGCGTTACATTACCGCCCCGGCAAAACATTGCTTGTCCCCAAGCAATGGCGTGCTCATGTCGTGACGTGAGTGTAGCCCCCACTTCGGCATTGAGGTCGCTTGGCCTTGACGCAAACTGGTACAACTGACGCATAGATTGAGACTATACCTCGATTCCAAGGTGCTCGCAAGTCATCCAGGCCTATGATCAGTTTGTAGCCTCGAGCACCAGTACTCTGCATCCACCATGATCGTTCAGCATGTTTCGGCTCTTGTTCACCATTCATTGTCGACAACAACCCGCCGGGATCCCATTGTATGTGTACATCCCAGACCTCGACGCAAGGCATGACCACTAGCACGTTAGTGTTCTGCCCATGGTCATGTATTAGCACAATATCCTCTCCACGAATCTCGAACATGTCCACGCTAGCATTCGTTCTCACACTTGTACCAATCATGACCAAAATACCGCAGTCCAACTCCTTGATGGGGCCAACGACTCCTATCATGTGCAGCTTCTTGTCCTCGGTCAAGCTCAAGTACTGACCAAGCAGCTCATGGAGAGAACCATTTGATCCTTCAATTGGCCAGCAATCGAATAACATTTTAAGCCTAGGAGAAAAGCTGAACCGGCAAATAGGACAAAGGAACTGCATGTTCTGAGAAACCGTTACATCTCCGCAAGTAACAATCAGCTGGAAGATATTATAATCCACACCATAGATAGCAGGTAATGGTGCTCGGATTGCACTAGCAGATCTTCCCTGAGGTAATAATTCTGCTCCAGCTGGTACCAATGCATCCAGAAGCATTTCTTTTTCCTCAAACTGGAGAAGTGGAACTGAGTGTACTATTGTGATTTGCTTCAGTGATGCCCCATTGACATAATCCTGATACGTCGTTGGGAGCATATTCTTAGTTGCAGTAACAAACATTGCTCTAGAAAATCTCAGGACCACTTGTGACCCAAATATCTTTAGAGCAAATAGAGATAGTGGTTCAATCCTCAAGTGAAGAACCCACAGCTGATAGGATATCTGTGTCCGCAGACTGAAGACAGGAACTTTAAGAATCCCTGATGGAGACCTCATGGAAGGAAGCCACAAAAGGCCTGGATCCCACTGTCTTATGGTGAAGTAGATGTTCTCTAGAGCCCTGGCATGGAATAAAAATGCTAAAAATGCAGCTGAGGCACACCACTGCGAACATTGCAGCCAGATTAGTGCTACAACACGGACAACACGAAGAAACTCAGGTGGATGCCATCCATAGCCCTCTGTCCAACAAACGCCAGCGACTGGCTTAGAAGCGAGCACTTTCTCAATGACAATCAGTTTTATATCTTCAGAAGGAATAATGATGTCTCCACGCTTCTGCTGCTCCCAATTGAAATGTGTCGGATGTGCAATAGGACTCTCAAACACCATACTTGCAGAAGCAAACTTAATCCTTGAAGGTCGATCTGGAGTATCAGGTGGGCGTGGCGGCACTGGAGGTGGTGATGGTGTGGTCGCGGATCTGTGAAACTTACTCCTCGGGCCCATGCGCACAGGGCGTCGCAAAATGCGCACGCGAGATACCCACTTGACGAAGCGGTGTAGCTTCGCCCCACTTCTTATCCTATCTTTCATTCCATCAACCACCTCTAATGTACCAGGTAGCTCATCTTTTACTTCCACTTGCTCCTGGTCGTCGGACGCGACCGGTATTCTATCAAGCACCAGATTGGCACCAAACTGCTCGGCCATGACTGGACACTTCGGAGAGCTGTGCACGGAACTGGCGTCCACACGAACCACTACTGCAACGTCATGCTCGCTGCGGTCGACAGCCTCCAGAGCAGAGGCAGAGCAAGGAGTCAGGTTTTCTGCAGTGGGAGTTGGTGAAGTCTCAGTGGTGTTACTGAGAGGAAGTGACACGTACTGAATTTCAATCCTGCAACACCCATCATAGATGTTGCGGCCGTGAAGAGCTCCACGAGCTCTTCTTGCCTCATGACTTGATCCAAACGTAAAGAGAGCCTCAACATATGTTTCCTTGTTCACATACACCTCGTCCTGAGCCCCATAAGCAGCAAAGACTTGGTGAAGCACCTCTCCTGTCACTGGATAGATCAAGTGATTCACGATGACATGAAGAACGGCTCTTGCTGTCACCTCTGTTATGTCCATCTGGCAGCAACCATCATAAATGTTGCGACCATGAAGGGCTTCTTGGGCTCGTGCTGCGTTGTACCTCGACTGGAACAAAACGAACACCTTGGTATGATCTGTCCTTGTGCTCATGTACACTTCCTTGGCACCGTACACATCAAAGATTTGGTGAAACGCCTCCTGCGTGACTGGATAAAGCATATGTTGCACTGTGACAGAGAGAATATGACTTGAGAACAAATGAACGCCTTCCCGAGTGCTCAGCATTTCCTCGAACACCTGGTGGGCATCCTCCATGGTGGTGGTTCTTTCTGGCTTCTTGTCGTTCACGCCCGAGATAGAAGCCCGCGCAAGATCCGTTGTCTCCACCGGCCTCACGGAGGAATCCCCGCGGCGCTCCATGCCCTGCTCCCCGATCGTCCAGGAAGCCTGGATGCGAGAGATACGAGTCAAAGTCGCATCCGTCGACTTCGAGCGCTCTGCGATCTCCTTCATCCGCTCAAGCGACTGGTTGAGGCTCACCAGGGTCGCCGCTAACACCGCATCCGTCGTCGTCGCCGGAACACCCATCGTCTCCGCCCAATCAGATCAACTGGTTTTTTTTTTTTTGGGGATTTTGGTGGGAAATTTGTGGCTCTGATACCAATTTGTCACATCCCGTTGCCGCCGGTGAATATCGGGGCGTGAGATCAATACACTAGGATACAATGGTGGCTTGTGATAGCACCAGACCTTGGATGCTTGTGGTAGCAACCGGACCAAGAAGAGGGACTAGACCAGAGGAGGAAGAAGAAGCTAGACGAGAGGAGGTTTAGGCCATTCTGTTCTGTTCCATCCTCTCCTGTTGACGTCATGTTCTCTTTATCCGCTCCCCTTCGAGCCTTGATCCGTTGGGCCGAGCCCAAGCCAGCAGCCCATCACTCAATTGCGGCCAAGGGGGTATGTCGGGCGTTACAATACGTAACCGATGTGATCCATGCTGTTAAATACTGCGTGGCGAGAGATGAACGACCGCTGTTAAAAAAAACGAGCCAGAGAAAAAGCAGACCTAGAATCGCCGAGCAGCAACGAAGACAGATTACGAACGATTCTTTCCTTGAGCTGCTCTCCAGCAGCAAGTCCCGTCCGTCCATCATGGCCTGCCGGCTCGCCCTCTCCAGGGTATCCTTTCTTTCTTACCTTGTGTGTTTTCTCCAGCATGATTGTAGTTGATCTGTTCGTCGAATATTAGGTTAATAAGTCTGTTCCATCCAGTCCAGAAGAACAACAGAAAAGATTTTTTGTTTTGTTTGAGGGAACACTAGCTTTTTTGTTTATGTACTTGCCTTGATGCTTGGTGATGCTGCACGGCACTAACTTTGTGCGTTTTAGATCAAATTTATGGGATGCCGATTTCGAGCCGTGTTTCTTCCACGATTGCTGTCGCCGCTGTTGAATACGGCTATATTTTCCGATCGTCTTAAATTTTTTGTGGGTATTTCTGTCGCAGGCTGCAAGGCATCTTGGATCGGCAAATGCGATTTACGGCGACGTAGCGGCGGCTTTTGTGCCTTCTTTCAGGGCACCTGCTGCAAAAACTACCGTGCAGGTATGTATTGCTGCCCCACAAAAAACAGATTTAATCCTGTTTTCGATTATATAGGCATCAATATAATATTCTGGGCCTTGTTGGTTGAGGTCTTGACAGCTCTGATGCTTAATGCAGGCAGCGTGATTTCTAGAAGATTTAACAGCAACGGTCCACATAAAGTGATAGAAAATTTCGAAAAAAAAACAATCCATCGCATTCTTCAGATCTCTCCGAGTACGTAAAAGCCCTCATCAGTCTTCAGTTCCAAACTCCACCGCATCCTTCAGCTCTCTCTAGATATGTACAAGACCTCGTCAGTGGTGAATTGCGAACTCCATGGACTCATTCAGCTCTCACTGAGCACATAAAACAGGTGGTCCGAGTTGAATTGCAATCTCGAGGTAACCACAGTTTCCTTTCACACATTTCTTTTAGACTGTTATTTTTTCCCGTGCAAAAAAATGACGCGCAGTTTGTTTTACAACTTGTTTTCTGCAGGAGGAACTGCTTATTCAGCCTCATACTCAGGCACGAGTTACAATGATGTCAATAGGTTTTACGGAAATTCGAACAACTTTTACGGAAATTATGGTACGTTTGATGCTGTGAACGACGTGTCCAGGTGTTCAGCTACGAAATTCAGTGATGTGAAGGGAGTTGACGAAGCCAAAGCTGAGCTGGAGGACATAGTTCACTACCTAAGAGATCCCAGGGTGAGACATTACCATCATCAATTAACAACCTGCATGCAAGCAGCTGTTTCAACTCAAATCTCCTTTTTTTTCCTTCATGTTGATTGACTTGCTAACCCGGCATGCTTAATTTGCAGCGTTTCACACGCCTTGGTGGCAAGCTTCCAAAGGGTGTTTTGCTTGCGGGCCCACCTGGCACAGGGAAGACCATGTTGGCAAGGGCTGTGGCCGGGGAAGCGGGCGTCCCTTTCTTTGCGTGCAGTGGAAGTGATTTCGAGATGTATGTGGGTCTTGGGGCTAAGAGAGTGAGAGAGCTATTCGGTAAAGCAAAGATGCAATCTCCTTGCATAATTTTCATCGATGAGATTGATGCCGTTGCTGGACGCAGAAGCACAGAAGATCCAACGTGGCTGAGGCAGACCCTGAATCAGCTGCTCTCTGAGATGGATGGCTTCAAGCAGAATGACGGGATCATCGTTCTCGCGGCGACCAACTTCCCCCAGTTGCTAGATAAAGCTGTTGTTAGACCTGGGCGTTTTGACCGTCATGTTCAGGTTCCTAATCCAGATGTCGAGGGTCGGCGGCAGATCCTGGAGGCTTGTATGTCAAAGGTACCCTGTGTCCAGAAAGATTAGGCGTCTTTTTAGTCTTCAATGCAAGACTTTGGCCTTTATCTATGATTTTTTTCTTTTTGCAGGTCCAAGCCAAGGATGTGGATCTGTCGACCATTGCGAGGGGGACACCGGGATTCTCAGGTGCAGACCTTACAAACTTGGTGAACGTTGCTGCTCTAAAAGCTGCCAAGGATGGGGCAGGAGCTGTTATGATGGATCATGTCGAATACGCCAAGGACAAGATCATGATGGGCAGCGAGCGCAAATCGGCAGTGATACCTGATAACTGCAGGAAAATTACTGCGTACCACGAGGGAGGGCATGCCCTCGTTTCTATTCACACCAATGGCGCTTGCCCTATCCACAAGGCTACCATTATCCCCAGGGGAAACTCAATGGGCATGGTGACTCAGCTGCCAGAGGAAGAAGATGCGTATAATGTCTCAAGGAAGAAAATGCTGGCGAAATTGGATATCCTCATGGGAGGCAGGGTGGCTGAGGAGCTTATATTTGGAGACAGCGAGGTGACTTCTGGCGCCGTGTCTGATCTAAACGAGGCAACTAAGCTGGCATGAACCAGCGGCTTGGCCTTGTTTCCTACAATGATGGTGCCGGTGGTAAGAAGACGTCCATGAGCGGGCAAACGGCAGCCCTAGTTGATGAGGAGGTGAAAAAGATACTGGGCAAGGCTTACAAGAACGCGAAAAAGATTGTCACGGCGCACAGCAAGAAGCTTCATGTGCTAGCCGATGCCCTCCTTGAGCATGGAACTCTCACTGGAGACCAGATCACGACCCTGATGAAGAATGGAACTCTCACCGAAGATCAGACCAAGAAACCAGTGTCGGGTACCCGCAAAAGGAAGAATGGAACTGCAACCGAAGATCAGACCGAGAAACCAGTATCGAGTACCAGCAGAAAGAAGTAAATAAATGCTTCTAACAATCGTTAGCAGAATCATGAAAAGCCTTCTTCCTACAAGATTTTTTATTTTACTTTCGATTCTTTAGCTGCATGCGCACAAATGTAAAGATGATGTACTGTCTGAATCTCTCTGGCTTTTGTTTATCAAGTCTGTTAAGAGAATGCGTTGTGTTTAGCATTTCTGCATATTTACTTTTAGGAGTATTTTGGGTCTCAATCATGAATGTACCCAAGATTTATGCTATAACTGAATATAAGATTTCTGTGACTGAGCACAAGGATATGCAAATGTTTCAGTCCTAGCTACATAGATTTCCTCAGCTGCAAAACCTATGTAAAAGCAAAATAAGGCACCTGCATAATCGTATCATATGCTTGTAAGTATACCTGCTAACCTATGCCGTCAGATGGTGCAAGAACATTCCAAGCGAGTTCTTTCATCTTGGTGAGAGGTGCAACGCACCGTTGCAATCAGCTTGTCTCCCCTTCAGGAACTTCTCAATGTTAACATGCCTCCCCTTTCAGGACCTTCTCAATATGAACACTTCTGACCACAGCATCAATGGCAGTGTGACGGCAGTGTACGTGCTGCTGCAGAAGGGCCATGTCGCAACAACAGGAGCTGCTAGCTCTTCAGGCCAGCACATTTGGCTCAACAAAATGCAGATGAACAGTTGGAGGCGTGTAGCGCTTGATCGCAAAGTGATGCATGGAGGAAGGTTGAAACCGTCAAGCACAATCATATGCTGCATGTATAAAACTTCTGTTCTGTAGATTGTCACCATATGTCTCCTTCACAGTAATCCTCTCATTCTCCTGATCCGAATTGGTGGCCTGCCTTGATTTACTTGCATGTAGAGTTGCATTATATGCCAGACACCAGTTTCAACCTCACCTACAAGAACGGCAAAACTGACCCTTCTAAGATCTGCAGTACCAAGATTGATCAGTTTTGACTACCAGTAGTCTTTGCACGAGCATGAGCCTTGACCAAAATGATGAAAGTGAGTCAGATCTCTGACAATTATTACTCTGTTTTCCTGTCCCGATAGCAACTTCAGGGTTTCATGGCTTTCCCAGGATATCCTCTGGCTCTTCATAACTGTTACAGGAGCAGCAGATGGCAAAGTTGACAGCCCAAGAGCCACTGCCAGTAGCTCACCATGTCTGCCGAGTGAGCTCTCGCCAGCCTTTCTGCTCTGGAACCCTAGTTCCCAAATGTCTGTCCCACCACGCTCGGTCTTCTGTTTTACCGTGACCAGCAACCCTTCCAACCTGGCATGTACTGCAGTATCCTGTGGGTAGGGTTTATCTCCGTCAGCAAAATGTTGGATGGATCCTCCAAACTCTGCCCAACTAATCGCTGTTTCCTTACTCATGCCCCGCTCTCTCATTAGGCCTCGTGTCCTCATAGCCAATGAGACTTTGCCAGCATCCATGTAGAGGTTGTACAACACCACATATGAAGCAGCAGCGAAGGGCTCGAGCTCCATTAGTTTCTCTGCGGGTTTTATACCTCTCTCTTTGTCCCCATGGATTCTTGAGGCACGCAACAGTGCACGCCAAAGTATTGGGTCATTTTCTGATCCAGACTCCATTATGAAATTTTCAGCCTCAGCCATCTTACCAACACGGCCAAGGAGGTCTACCATGCAAGATTTGTGCTTAGAAGATGGGGAACAGCCAAAATCGGATATCATGCTCTCATAATGCCTGCATTTCAAAAAAGACGAATAACTGATGAATTGTGAACATTTTTGAGAAATTGAATAGAAGTGCCAGAAATGGAGGAGAGTACCCTACTTCTAATGTTCATGTATCGCATATTCTTCAATTAGCTTTAGTTCTGAACATACATAATTTTTTCCCAGGAAAGGTATGTCAAACTTGAACCCTCCACCTTTTGCATCCGGGCTTGGGACCGGCATTGGCGGTGTTACTTCAAGTCTGATGATCTTATCAGTCCCTGGAAATTGGTAATTAAAAAAAGGTATAATTGTGGCGCACATGAAAAACTGAATGCAAGTCACAATATAGGTAACCCCTAGGTTTGGAGTATCTGAAGTTCTGAACAGTATTAGCTAATGTAACATGCCCTTTAAGTTTAGTAAGCAGGAGAAAGATTGTCTAGGGAATTGGAAAATTGATTTTGGAGCTATACATAGCAATGTAGGCAGTGTACTCTACAATTCCCAGACTTTCAGTTTCTCCTTTGTTAGTACATATAATTTCTGTAGTTTGTACAGGTTGAACACTTACTGTAAACTGAAAAGGATTGCATACATAACACATGAGGATCCCTAAAAATCGTAGGAGGAAGACAACAAACTTTTTGGGAAACAAAAAAACAGGCAGGTAAGTTATGACTCATGAGTATGTACCTGAAACCTTCATCCACTAGGCCCTGCTGGCTGCAAGCAATGAGAACAGCAAGAAAAGCAGTCCTATCTATTGTGGCGCCGCAGTCTTTCATCTTCTCGACAAGCACTAGAGCCTCATTTTCATGACCATGGACGGCATAGCTCAAAACCGTGGTAGACCAAGAGCAAGCATCTAGACAGGTAATCTGCTGGAATGTCTTCTTTGAAGCCTTAACATCACCTATATTCCTATACATAGCAATCTGAGAGTTGCCACAAACAGTGAACTGGTCGAGTCCAGATTTGACCACATAACAGTGTAACTGCTTACAGGTTGCTGGTAGACTCAGAGCAGCACAGGCATTCATCACACTCGACAAAATGAATTGGTCTGGTTCTTTTCCAATAGAAAGAAACTCTATAAAGAAATCTAGTGCCTTCTCAAAATTCTCAGCATGTGCGAAAGCTGTAATCATGGATGTCCATGTGACGACATCTTGCTTGGGTGTCATATGGAAGCATCTTAGACTGTCATTTACTGACCGTGCTTTGGAGTACAAGTTGATCAGCGCATTTGCTATGAACTCATCGTCTTGAAATCCATTGAATATAACATGGGCATGTATCTGCCTCCCACAGTGGATCACATCTGTCAGATTGCACACTTCGAGCACGCTCTTGAACGTAAACTTGGATGGTTTTATCCTCATTCGAAGCAAGTCTGAGAAAAGCCTGACTGCTTCGATTCTCACCTCAGGGCATGGGTCATTACCTAACCGAGCAAACCCCACAATCATGGCACCGTAAACCACCACATTCTGATTCGGGATGCAGTCAAACACCTTGATCGCCTCCTCCAGCCCACCGTTCTTGGCATACATGTCCACCATGGCGCTCCCGACAAACATATCCAAGTCCAAACCGACCTTCACCACACAACCGTGCAGCATCCTCCGAAGATCCTCGGAGCCCTCAAGCTCGGAGCAGGCCTTGAGGATCCCACCCAGAGCAAAGCTATCCAGCTTCACCCCCGACCTGTGCATCCAGACGAGCACGTGCACGGCCACCTCGGGCCACCCCATCCGCACGTACGCGGACAACAGCAGGTTCCAGGACGCCTCGTCCCGCTCCTCGGCGCGGTCGAACACCAGCCTCACCTCGTCGATCATCCCGCACTTGGCGTACATGTCGATGACGGAGTTGGTCAGGAACGCGTCCCGCGCGAGCCCGCTGGCCACGGCCAGCCCGTGCGCCGCCCGGCCGCTCCTCCCATCCCCGGCGCCGCCGCACGCCGCCAGCACGGCGGCGTAGGTGAACCTGTCCGCCTGGATGCCGGCGCCCCGCGCGTCCCGGAACGCGGCGAGCGCCAGGCGCGCGGAGCCGGTTCCGCCGTGGATGCTGGAGTACCCGGCGATGAGCGTGTTCCAGGACACAGCGTCCCTGCGCGGCATTCCGTCGAACAGGACGCGGGCGCCCCGCATGTCGCCGCAGCGGCAGTAGACGGCGAGGAGGTTGTTGCGGAGGAAGAGGCCGGGGCGGTAGCCGGCGCGGAGCATGTGGGAGTGGGTCAGCCTGCCCAGGGGGAGGGACCGGGCCCTCGACGCGGCCCGGAGGAGGCCCGCGTAGGCCGCCGGGTCCAGGGGAGGGACGCGGCGGAGGGGGCGTGGAGCGTCCGCCGGCGGGGTGTGTCGGTGGGGAGGCAGCGGGGTTTGGGTCGGGTTCGGGGGCGGCTGCCGGAGAAGACGGTGGTCTGGTCTCCGGTGCCGGAGCAGCATCGGTCGACGGAGCCAGCCGATGGCGCGATGTTTTGGGAGGTTTAAGCATGGGTAATTATCCCCATTTTTTTTCCTGACTTGGAGATCACACCACGAAGTTTGTGGTTGTGCAACTACCATTGAGACCGACAGTTGGGCCCATCTCATTCAGTCAAAAGACACTTTTGACAAGTTTCATAACTCACACACACAAAAAAATCGTCGCAGTCGTCCTGTTGATCATCTCCTCTTAGAATTATCTGCTGTCAGTCGAGAGATCTCTTCAACATAGATCTTATGAATGTAAATTGTTGTTCTTATAAGTTAAAGACAATGATCATGCTAACTTGATGGAGTTTATGGATATGTTAGTTAGAGGCAATGCATCAGGGTTTTAATGGAGTCATTATTCCTAACTATGCACAAAGTAAAGCCTAATGTTAAAGAAGGCATGCAATATGATTGGAAACTTTGTAATTATCCTTTTTGTATTTACCACTCCAAATTATGCAAATCCATATTTAAAAAAATGAAAATAATGCTATACTATATTTTAACTAAAAATTTCAAATTAAATTTTACAAATTGAAAGACAAATTAAATGTCACAATTCAAAACTCATTGATACAGCTTCATTTACAATTAGCAGAGTTTCCACAAATTTGTCATTCTAGCAATTATCGTAAACATTTAATAGCAAACAAATTCTACAATACAAATTCGGATTTTATTTGTCTTTTTTCGAAAAACCATTTTGGCTCCCGTCCCCATGATCATATTTACAAGTTCCACAAGTTCCCCATACAATCACGCAAAACCTCAAGGCTAAAACTTTAAATTCTGGTCTACCCTAAAACTGACAAAATCTAATAGATTTTGGACTTGAAATATGCAATGTCCTTATATTTAGATTCATTCTTTATATTTATTTTGTGTATCATAATACAGACTATTTCAAAATTAATATTTTGCACATTTGTACTATAGATGATTGTGTACAACTAGTTTTTATAAATATCTATTTAAACGTATACACATGATTTTTAACATTTTGGAAATAAAGAGATCAGTGGACCTCGGGAGTCAGAAATCTCTACTCTCATTTTTTTTTGTTTCTAGAGTTTTGTTTTGAACTTTGAATTGAAATTTTGTGACATGATTGATACATGCTCCATCCATGTCGCTATTTTTCATTTGAGCTTTTTGTTACTTTTGTGTTGTTGTTTTCGAATTTGGAGCACACTACGACCAAGTATATATGATATGTTCCGTGTGATTACTCAGAAACTAAATACATTATTTGCAAAGACTACTACATGTATCGTTGTTTTTTCTTGACTTTTTCTGTCATTTCAAACAATTTTGAAAGTAATATATACTTAACTATTGATGTCTACCATTGAAAGGGCATGTGTTGCCCCATGTGTGGTTTTGGTAATTAATGACAATCCCTATGGACTAATGTTTGCATTGAGGTATCGTTATAGATCTTGTCCATGAAGAAGATTGGAGTTCATGTGTTGGACTCTAGAAGATTACATGATGATCAATGCTCTATTCAAGGGTTTATATAAAAATGGTCATCTAGAGTTGAGCTTATTGCAAGCATGGCTTGGAAAAGAAAATTGAGTGAACATTCATGTTTATCTCCAAGCCATCATCTATATCAAGATAAGAAGTCAAAGTGCATGTGGATGCATGAAGACGGAGCTAAGCGAGGCTGTCCCATAATGGTGTATGGGGGAGTATTTGGAGAAGTCTTCATCAAGCTTGTGCTAGCAAAGCGCAATCAAGAAAGGTGGTCCACTTGAAGAGATCAAGATCGTCATCATCTAGCTCAAGTGGAATGCGCAAGGCAAAGGTATGATCTTGATAGGGTTTCTATTTTACCGGTCTCTTGGTGTTAGTGGAAGACCGGGTTATAGGATAGACGGCGTACTATCATAGGGTCTCAAGAGAAGCATCTTTGTGGAGAGCTCAAACCTTTGCATACTTGGCATATCATCTTTCTTGGTTCTTATTTGGCTTTTATCCATGTGAGAATTTAGAGCTTGTGTTCTTCTCCATACCAAGTTCATCAAAAATGGATTTCATACGAATATCTTGTTGCGTTTTTGATGTTGGAGGTTTTACCGATTTGCCTTTTCTAAGAGAGGTCAAACTCTTTTCTTGTGGCTTCCTTCTCACATGATGGACTATGATGTTTCTCTGCATAATCTTGTAAAGCTCTTCGTTGCGATTCCAACGAACCCAAGATCATCGAAATCGGAGTCCGGATGAAAAAGTTATTGTCGTTTTCGTTTTGGTGTTTCTGCAGTTTTCTGGGGGCGGATATTTCCGGCCCCGGCCCTAGGCCGGAAATATCCGGCCCCCCGGAAATTTCCGGCCAAATTTCCGGCCCAGGTCCAGTACTGAAGTTTTGGGAGACTTAGTCATTTTTCGGGGGTCCGGAAATATCCGGTACTCAACCCGGAAATATCCGGTGCGCGGTTTTTCCAGCAACGGCTCTTTTTTCGTGAGTACCTATATAAGTCCCCTTCTTCCCCAATGGTTCCCCAACCATTTGAGCTTGTTTTTCCCTCTCTCTCCTCCATTGTTGACCTTTGGAAAAGCTTGCCCCTCTCAATCCCTCCCATGATTCTTGCATATCTTTGAGGGAAAAGTGAGAGGAGATCTAGATCTACAATTCCACCAATCCATCTCTCCTCTAAGTGAGGGGAACCTAGTAGATCTTGATCTTGGAGTTTTGTGTGGTTCTCTTCTTTGTTCTTCCTCTCTTCTCCCCCCATAAGCATTAGTTGCTTTTGGTGGGATTTGAGAGTGAAGGACTTGAGCACTTCTTGTGTTCTTGCCATTGCTTTTGTGCATCGGTTTGTGCTCTCCACGAGGATTCGTGGAAGTGAAAGTTCGTGAGCTTGTTACTCTTGGGTCTTTGGACCCTAGACGCCTTTTGTGGCGGTGGAGGCCTTTTGTGGCCACTTGGGAGCTCCCAATCCTTTTGTGGGTTGTGCCTCAAGATTGTTGTAAGGGACTCGATTTCCGCCCAAAGGAAATCAATAGTGGAAGGTGAACCGAGCTTTTGGGCAAGGTTCATCGGAGAATAGGGTGAGGCCATTTGTGGCGTCTTGAGTTTGATACTCACACCCCTCCAACGAGACGTACTCCCCTAAAAAGGAGGAACTCGGGAATACATCGTCGTCTCCGCGTGCCTCGGTTATTTCTATACCCGAGCTCTTTACTTATGCACTTTACATTGTGATAGCCTTCGTGCTTGAAGTCTTATATCTTGCTATCACTTTGTTGCTTGTCTTGCTTAGCATAAGTTGTTGGTGCACATAGGTGAGCCTAGTATATTTAGGTTGTTGGCTTGTTAATTTAAACACCTAGTTTTATTCCGCAATTATCAAGCCTAAACCGGAAAAGTTTTTAAACGCCTATTCACCCCCCCCCTCTAGGCGACATCCATATCCTTTCAATTGGTATCAGAGCAAGGTTCTCTCTTTTAGGGCTTTACCGCCCGAGAGTAAAATGTCGTTTAGAGAATTAGTGCACGATCCCACTTTTATATTCGATGGCACAAATTATGATGTTTGGAAAATTCGCATGCTTAATCTTTTTAGGGACATGGGTCCAAATTATATTGAGAGCATTGTAGATGTGGGTTTTTCTCCTCCAAAGGATTCCCAAGAATTATCTTTAGAGGAGAGAAAAACTCTCATCTCGATACTCAAGTATCTAATGGTCTCATTTGTGTTTTGAGCGATGTAGTTCTTGCATCAATCATGCCTTTCGGAACGCTCATGAGATTTGGACCAAGCTTCAAGATAAATATGAAGTGTCCAACATTATTGAGGATGATTGTTCTCCTTCCACCTCCGGTCGTGATGAGCTCACAACTTCTTCCACTCCACCAACATGTGATTTGTCACAAGGTAATGATATGGTGAGTGGTGATAGAAATTGCTTTGTTGATGGTGAATATTCTATTGACTATACTTCATCTCTATCTCATTGCAATGTTCTATCTTTGGACTTAAACACTTCTAGCACTCAAATGTCTTACATGCTAGTGTTGATAGTCCTTGCATATCATGTATTAGTTGCTTAACTAAATCTCATGATGATATGCTTCTATGTCTTGTTGCCATGAAAATAATGCTTCCATATCCTCTAGTACTTGTGTGGCTAACAATGTAGAGGAATCCCAACATTTGTTGGAACAAGACATGGATTCAATGGTGCTTCAAGCAATTCTTCATCATCGTCGTCCATTTCTCACTTTTGCCTTATGGCTAGGGATTCAAAGGTATCTCCACCTTTGGAACCCTCTACATCTTGTGATGATGAGGATGAGGATTATTATGGATTAAAAGAGGATGATATTGACTCCTTAAAAGAGAAGAGTGATATGGTTTTTGGTGCTCTCCCTAATGATAGTAAAGCTTGCTCTTATTTGTGTGAAATTTTGACTTATGCTATTAAGTGCAAGGAAATCATTGAAGAAAAGGGAAGGATCGAAAGAGAGGATGCTATGGAAAAAGCATCCTTAGAAAATGCTCTTGAGGAAGAGAAAGAGCTTCGAGTGTCTCTTGAGGAGAAACTTGAATCTCTTGATGAAACAAATGATCTATTTTTGCTAAAATCATTAAGGAAAGAGATCATGCTATTGCTAAATATAAAGTGCTTAAAAAGGAAAAGTTGAATTTGGTGTTGGCAATGCTAGACTAGTTGAGGATATAGAGAGACTTGACAAAGCTCACAAGGCTTTGGAAAGTGAACACTCTCTCCTTACCAAGTCTCATGATCAACTCCAAACTCAACTATCTAAAAATGATGTGCCTAGTTCCTCTACTCTCTCATGTGATCATGCTAATATTATTGAGGAAAATGCTAGGTTGAATGATGAGCTTGCCAAGTTGTCTTCTTCCATTTCTAATGATAATGATGCTTGTGCTACTAACTCAATTTCTCGTGAAGCATCTATTTTGAAGGAGAATGTTGAGCTAAGGGCTCAACTTGAGTTGCTAACTAGCAAGTATGGGAAATTGGAAGAAAGTCATGAAAAGCTCTCTAGCTCTAATGAGGATCTTCTAGCATCCCATGCGAAGCTAAAGTTAGCTCATGAGGCTATCACTACAAAGGTAACATCTTGTGAGCCTCATGTGGACAATGGCACTACTTCTACTCTAAATGCTTTATTGCCATGTGCTAGTCCTTGTAATTCTACATCACATACTATTGCTAAATCTTGTGATGAATTACTTTCCATGCCTTGTTGCTCTAACAATGAAGCATCTACTTCCTCTAGTGTTTTTGTTGATACTAACCATGTAGAGGAATTAAAAGAGCTCAAGGCCCAAGTCGCTTCTTTGAAGAAAGACTTGGAAAAGCGTCATGTTGGGAAGTCCACACTTGACAATGTGTTGAGTGTTCAAAGACGCCCCAATGACAAGAGTGGACTTGGATTCAACTCCAATAACAAGAACAAGTCCAAGTCTATCAAGAAGAACAAGGGCCAAGAACAAGCTAAAGATTCGGCCAAGATTGTTTGCTTCAAGTGCAAAGTTGAAGGGCACCATGTTAGATCTTGCCCTTTGAAGAAGAAGCCTCTTAGTGAGAAGCAACAAGGGAAGAGCCTCAAGTCAAACTCAAGTTCTCAAGTTGAAGAACGGCTCTTCCCAAGAAGAATCAAGCTACCCTCCGAGATTCCAACTAAGAAGAAAGGAGGAAGCAATGTTGCTACATATGCCGTGAGAAGGGCCACTTTGCTTCTTCATGCACTAATGGTACCTTATCCAACCCCATTATTATTGATGATGTTTATTCTCTTCGGAAGGATAAGGTTGGCAATGTGTTTGCCAAATATGTTGGTACTCAAAGTGGTGTCAAGAAAAGCACCATTTGGGTTGCCAAGCCTATTGTGACTAACCTCTTAGGACCCAACTTGGTTGGGGACCAACAAGCTAAAACTTGATCAATAGGTGTTGTTGGAGGGCATTGGAGACTTGGCTACATCATGAAGAATTAAGGGATCTTCATCAATTATTCTCTCAAGCCAAGTTATTTGGATTATATTGTTCTATCTCATACCAATGTTCCTCCTTGCGGTAACTAGTGCTTGTATCATATATACATTGAAAGTTGCTTGCACCCTTGCATGTGTTTGGTTTTGTACCTTGCTAGTGTTTGTATGTGTTGTGCTCTCTACTTACTTATCTTGAGTAATCAAGTATGTGTATGTTGGTTTGCACACCATTTACTTGTGTTGAGCCTTATTGCTTTTATTTGTTAACTTATCTTGTTGGCTCTTTTTGAGAGATTAATGGACTATCCCATTTTGGGGGAGTGATATGCTTCGTGCACTTCACAATCCTAAAAATGTGTATACATGAGGAATACCACTTAGTGATGATATATCAATATTATCTACTCTCTATGTGGTATATCATTCTCATGAGAAATTCAAATTCTATAATGTCCATTAATTATCTCTAGTTGATTTTGCTTGCCTCTTGTTAAAAAAATTGGATTATCACATTATGGGGGAGTAATAAGCTTTGTGCATATTACAAACCTAGAAAATGTGAACATGTGAGGTATTGCCACCTAGAATTGATATTCTTCATTATCTTATTCCTATGTGGCATGTTTCTCAAACAAGTTCCATATTTGCTTAAATGCCTTTTGTCTCTCTTTTTGGATCTTGTTTGTGATGGACGTTCTTGGTACGGCTTTCCCCAAACATGTTGGCATATATCTTTTGGGAAACCGAGTGCTTCAAGCCACTCTTTGGAGTTGCTTTGCATGATCGCGTGAATATTGAAGCTACCAAGAATATCTATCTATCTAAGCATGGTGTTTAAATCTTATCCTTTGCCATATGCTTATTTGTTGTGAAATTGGTCTTCAATATCATTCCTATATACCACCGAGATTTATCTCCATATACTCCTTGTCCATGACAAGTGATACTCATAATTGTGGTGGAATTTGTAGACCATCTTCATTTTTGGCTCTAGCTTTGAATTGCCTTTTTTATTGCCAAGGACTTAGTTTGATCTAAATCCTCTTGTCTTCCTTGTATCTTTTGGATCCTTGTTGCTCTACTCAAAATTTGTTTTATGCTTTCTTAGTTAGGAAAAGCAATGATCCCATTCGAGTGCATTCCATTCAAAGTCATACTTTTAGATAATGCACTATTTTTGGGGAAGCTATCCTATATTGAGTAGAACGTCATTCTTTAAATTGATTTTGTATCCTATGGCTTTCCTTGAACATGACTAGTGTTTGAATAATATGTATGGAAAGTGATGATCCCATTTATGAGCATTTTGTATTCAAATGCAAGATCATAAATAATGCACATATCGTGGGGGAGCAATCCTATATGTTTTTGAACATTAGTTGTCTTCAATTGGTATTTGATCCCGATGACGTGTCTCTTTGGAAGACAAACATTTCTCGTCTTGGTACTTTGTGTCACCATGAGAAGTGTAGAGGGTTTGATTTATTCCTTGATGGTATTTTCATCATTGGTATCTTCTTTCATTTGGCATCTTTTCAAAGTGGTATCTTCAATCATGTGTTGATTTGGGTCTTGATATAATTTGGACAATTATTTTTCTAGTCACACTTGTGTGTGCTTTCTTGATTTAATTGGTATTTTGTCCAATTTGTATCCCCTTGGGTTCTCGAAAGTCTTGTGCATGCATATTCCTTTATGTATACCTTATGGCATGCTTACTTTTGTTGATCCAATATATAGGATAAACTCCATCAAATCCTAAATGGCTAAGATGTGCATGAAATTCAATTTCATATCAATATGCACATATTTATGTGGAGTTTGTCCTATGTATTTATTTTTTCAAAAACTGTTGCAAGTTATATCGTGAGTTTGTTCGTACCTAGGTATTTTCCCACGACATGTAAAACAGATCAGAAGGAGTATCTATTTGGAAATATTTGAGAGATAAAATGAGGAAGCCCAAATCTCGTGTCCATGTATTTGGCATTGCTCTATGGTGATGAAACGTGAAAAGCACAATAAGCTGGTCCCACGTGTCTGGTAAAAAGCTTATTTTTCAGGTAGGAAGTTACTTTTCTAAAAAACTCAAAAATCAACTTTGTGGTGTAAACTTGGTTGCAACAACATGAGTATAAACTATAGGAAGACAGCAACCGGATCATTATTCATTTAGACAGAAGATTACTTCACATCAACCAAAATTTCAAGGAACAATAGCCAGTAATTTAATTAGGTAACCAAACACAAGCTGAATAAACTTTTAACCTACAGCTGGAACCCTCTTTGCTATGTGTACAGTACATCGTATGCCCATGCTTCTGGTTGACACTCACCTTGTTCTTGTCGCAGTAGTGAATGTTGGTCCAGCGACACTCATGGAGGAGCTCACCGACAATCTAGAAACTGAAGTCCCAACTTAGTTCAGCAAAAGCTCACTCACTCGTGATAGGTTCATTTAGCTGGAAAGAAAGCTCTCCGTAACTTCCCCTTGCACTTGCGCCACCAGTTCTTTCTTTCTGTCCTCTTCCTGTAGTTAACGCTTAAGACATGATCCCTCACAGCTATTAGTGCTGCATCCGAAGTAGTGATTTTCCTTACAAGGGAGTCCTTCTCATCCTCAGAGTTAAGACTGAAGGAATCAATCTCTGCAACTTCCGATTCATCGTCATTGATGAAAGCTTCTCTGAATGATTGCAGTGCTAGGGTAAGGATAGACAGAGCTTCTTCTGTGCCCGCAGGAGCACCATTTTCTCCACTGTCTCCAGCAACTTCACATTCTGAATTCTCCAGTGACATAAAGAGAATTCAGTAAGAGATAAATTCAAGTGTTATACAAAATTGTGTTCAAGGCTCTGTTTTAAATAGCCGGCTATCACCCGGCTATAGCCGGGCTATAGCCTCGCGAGAGGGTCCGCGCTATAGAAAAGGTCTTTGTAGGCTATAAGGATAATAGCCGCTAATAGTCCGGCTAAATGAATTTAGCCCCAGTTTAGCCCCTTAGCCGCTATATTCCCGCTCATGGATCCAAAAAATTTGGATCAAATTTGTCCCGCTCAAACCAAATTTTCCCACTCGGCCCAATTTCGGGGACCAAATGTCAACCAGAGCCCTAAATTTTTCTTGTTCTCTCCTCTCTCTCCCGAAAATAGAACCAAGAGGGGTGGCCGCCATGGCATGTGTGAATTATTGATATGTATATACAAATATATGTTGCCCACACATTGTTTTGTTCAATTATTTAGCAAAACGGCTATAAGTCCTTAGCCGCGCTATAGCCCGGCTATAGCCTTTCGTAAATTCTGAAATCGCCGGCGCTAAACACAATAGCCCGCTATTTTAAACAGAGGTTCAAGGCAATACATTCTAGAGGCACGGACCATTTTATCTACCTTTGACAGAAGCGACGAAAGTGAAATAAGATAATGACAGTTGCGAAGAAACTAATATGCTGCTACACTACTGCCATCTCATAGTGGTTAGCATAATAAATTATGCGCAGAGAGATTTTTCAGTTGACAAAGATTTACAGCCTTAAATATCAGCAACGCGACACTTTAATTACTAATGCTATCATATAGATATAATCTGCACAAACCCTTGTGCTAAATTTACAAGTACTGCATCCTTGCAGTATCATATAAAAACTGTAATTGAGATGAGTTATGCAGATAAGGCATGGTACTGTAACTAAAATCCAAGCAATACAACAGGCCAATAGTCACACGTGTAATTTCATTGCATAATGCATACATCTATCTAGGGACCAAACATATGAACATGCATCATGACACATAAGCATGGGCTTACCTTGTTGTGCACCAAAGAAGGAGGCCATTCCATGATGTAAGGAGTGACACCGTCAAGAATCTGGCGTTTCCTCTTAAAAATCTTATTCAGCTCCTCTGTTTCCAGGGAGAAGGATAGGAACCACTCGGAGGATTTGAGATAGCCGTTCAAAGCCTGAGACACTGCAAGTAGTCAACACAGAGACGAACGCACTCTAAATCATGCTGCCCCTCCAGCGCCCGTGCATCTCCCTGTAGCAGTCCAGCGCGAGCGCCCCGAGCCCGTTGGACACGTATCCGTCGACTCTCAGTCCCCGAAATCAGCACACTCAACTCTCTGTTCCTAGTATAAAACGAACCCTGAGACGTTTAACGCGAAAAAAACGCTGACGTGGCGATGGTCAACCGGGATTGCGGTCAGTGGTGGGCTACGATGCGGACTTGTTGACCGGTAGCGCGGGTTATAATCGTTGGGAGTGGAGCGCTTTGGGAAGGAAAGGGGAACGGAATTAGGGTTAGTGGAGGAGAGGTGCAGGGCGGCGGCGATTTCTCACCGGCGTGGGGTGCACGGCGGCGGCGATGTCGTGGTCTTCTGGAGCTTCGTCCGCACCCGGATTCCGTCGAGCTGCAGGAAGGAGGGACACGGATGCGCGGTCGCCGGTGCGCTACCGCGAGGGCGCCATGGATTATGCGCCGGCGAAGTACTGCCGGTGCGATCCACAGCGGAAGGCGCCGCGCTGGATTTCGTGGAGTCCTCTGGAGCTTCGTCCGCACCCGGCTTCCGTCGAGCTGCAGGAAGAAGGGACACGGATGCGCGGTCGCCGGTGCGCTACCGCGAGGGCGCCATGGTTCAGTCCAGGTACGGGAACCTGCTCTGGAGGTCGTCGGCGTCGGGTGCGCGGCCGTGGACGTCGAACGTGTACGCCAGCGCGCGGACGTGCCGGTCCTCCAGCGCCAGGTCCCTCGCGCCGCTCTCCCGCGCGTCCAGAAGCGCCACGATGAAGTCCAGCGCCGCGGCCGGCGACGAGGAAGAGCTGCTGCTCTTTTCGCGGTCGCGGTCCCTGCGCCGGCCGGCGATGATGGCGTCGATGCGGCGGCACAGCAGGCGCTCGTTCTCCTCCATCTTGTAGTCCGCGGTGCCGGGCACCCGCCGCAGCAGCCGCTTGCAGGGCGTCTGGGCGCACGGCAGGAAGTTTGGAGGCTCAAGGGAGGTAATGTGGCTCCGATTGAAGAAGCAACTGCAGTTCTTGGCATGTCCGAAGAGGAATCAGCAAGGGAGTTGATGTTGAAGTCTCTGCAAGATCAGTTGAAGTTAAAGAATGCCCAGATAGAGGCAATGCAAGGCAAATATATGAATGTGCTGTTTGTTTTCATTGTCTTTGTGGTAAGATTGGTTGTAGGGAAGATGTTAGTCCAGTGATGTTGTAGATGAAGTGTAACTGGTAGCAGTTTGTAATATGTGAATTTCCTTTAATTTACCTGTACTGGATCTTCTGTTATATAAGTGTACTGGCAGTGTTTTAATGAATTTGAAGTAATCTGAAGTATGTGTTTGTTGAATCTTGTGTTCTGGGCATGATATGTACATTTGCAAACAAATGGATCATTGGAAACGCTGAAATAAAGCTGGCAGTTCTGTTATATAAGTGTACTGAATCAACGAGTCGACGAGTCGCAACTTGTCGACCAGAAAACTGGCATTTGTAATCAAGGATTACGAGTCGACGAGTCGCAACTTGTAGACAAGTCGCGCGACTTAGTTGTGACTCGTCGCAACTAGTCACGACTAGTCGCGCTACAAATAAACTCAACCACATCAATTCTGATTGCACATTGACACTAACATAGCTGAATTAAACATGTATGCGACATTACATAGCATAGTAACCAGCAAAAGCATTGTCTCATCACAACACTGAGTTCTGAAATAGTTTCTAGTACACGGTCACCAAAAGCATTGACACTAACTTAGTAGTTGCCACTACAAGTAAAGTAAGAAAAAGATGGAACTGCAGAAGCAGGTCTGCGCCTTGCTGGAGCAACTTGACCAGTATGAGAAGATGTCCCACGACTAGCAGATGGAGCAGCTTGAGCTCTTGGTGTTGGAGCAGCTTGACCAGCTGATGGAGGTCTTGGTGTTGGAGCAGATGGAGCTTGACCACCAGATGGAGCTGAAGCTTGACCACCAGATAGAGCTCTTGGCCTTGGAGGTTTAAACTTTTTGGATGTTTTGTTGACAGGAACTGATCCAGCATGAGGATTTGGTGGGGCTGCAGGCTGAGAACTAGATGCTCCACCAAAATCTTGGGTGTTGGCTGCTTTGGCAACTGCCCAGAATTTTTTCTGCCACTCATGTGCCCTGTGTTTCTTCCTCCAGTTGGCATAGATATGCTTAGCACACATCCTGTGCTCTGCATTTGGAAGATAGTCACTGATGGCATTAATCAAACCCTTCTGCTGGTCAGATATGAACACCCAGCCAGCTCCATTGTTGTTAATTTTGAGATCTTTAATAAGCAGAGCAACAAACCATTTCCAGGTCTCATTTGTTTCCTGCTCAACTACTGCCCAAGCCACTGGATACATTTGGTTGTTCGCATCTCTAGCTATAGCACAAAGAAGCTCACCCTTCACAGCACCTTTGAAAAAACAGCCATCCAATCCAATTACCTTCCTGCAGCCAGCTTTGAAGCCTAACTTCAATGCATTGAAGCAAACATAGAAGCTCTCAAATATATTCTGAGCCATGTTTGTTGGATCCAAACAAACAGCAACTGTACTTCCAGGGTTACTTCTAAGAAGCTCCAACTGATAATCAAAAACTCTTGTGTATTCATTCTTCATGCCACATAATAATCTGTCCATCACTAGTTTCTTTGCATGTTTGCACTTGGAGGGTGACACATCAGCAAACAAATCTTGTAGCACAGTAGCTTTCATACTCTCAATCTTCCACATTGGATTAGCAAGAATAAAGTGTTCATACCTCTGAGCAATAAACTTTGCAGTCACAAGTTTGTTATCTCTGTTTCGAGCACATCGATGTTCATCATTAAATGTAATCACTTGGAACCTGCAGCATTTATCTCACTGTCTGCAACATTTCTTGTTCTCCGACTTCTATATTTCACTGGACTGTTTATTATCTGTTTTATCACACCTGTGTCATCAGGAACCAGAACATGATCAACTTCTTCTGCACTGTCAACATCTTCAGCAGTGATAACAGTGTCAGGTCCTCCCTCTGCTAGCAACATTTCATCTTCAAAGTCACTACAGCTGCTACTGTCCACACTGTCCTCCTCCCCATGGTATTCAACAAACACATCTGCCAAACCTCCAGGCGAAATATACTCTGCCATTTCAACACACTTACTGTCATTGTTCAAAAAGACTAAGCCATCAAGCATTTCTTTCCCAGGAATCTGAAAATAAAGCTTCATGGACTCCTTCAGCTGGACATGATCGTTCAGAAATCCTTTCACCTCCTGCAATGACAGCTTGTCCCTCTCGATCTCTGACAGCTCCTCGTCGCCACCCACATAGTCCAATTTGGGCCCGATGTGGATGAACTCGCCCCCCAAATGAAATCTGACATTAAGTATCTCCGTCGGATCCATGTTTAAACTGAAAAGAAAGCAGCAGTATCACTACACGGCGCTAATACGAACCATAAAACTTCAGAATCGCACCCAAATCGTAGCAAAAACCATCATTTTCCATCACCCAAAAAAGAAACTTTTCCCCCTAAAAAACCCTAACCCTAACCCTTCCAGAATCGTGAAACAATGGTGCCTAGAGGAGTACCAGGTCGGAAACATACCTGAGTACGTCGTTCGCCGTCAACAGGCGGCCAGATCGTCGCTGCGGTCGTCGATCACCCGGCCGTCGCCATTGCCGTCGCGTCGCGGGAGCAGAGAAGAATGCCAGGGGACGCACCTCGACTGGTCCGGTGGATGGGCCGCTGCACTGGGCCGGGCCACTTCCTTCACACCCAAACGCACCTCCTCTGAGCAATCCAGGCTTCAGCATGCCACGACGACAATCCCGGTTTGGGAACGACCCCAGGGTTCGTTTTAGACAGGGAACAGAGAGTTGAGTGTGCTGATTTCAGGGATTAAGAGTTGACGGTCCGATTTAGCTTATGGCTATGAGTTCAAGGTTCAGAATGGACTTCTTCCTTTCAGGTTACAATGTTCCTGGCCAGCATTCCGTCGAACACCCTCTCCGCATCGTCCAGCATGTCGAGCTTGGCCTAGAACACGAGGAGCGAGTTGGCCGTGTAGACGTCGGCGGCCGCCGCGCCGAGCCTGACCGCTGTCGAGTGCGCGGCGCGGCCAGCCTCGAGTTCGCCGAGCCGCTCACAGCACATGATGACGACAGGGAAGGTGAAGCGGTCGGGGCGCCCGCCGGCGGCCAGCGCGCAGATGGGAGGACCCGCATCGGCGAGGGACCGGAAGGTGGCGGGGCGAGGCGGAGCGACGAACGTGGGGGGAGATAGGGGCGGCGCTGGAGCAGGGGGCGCTCGGCGCCGTCGCCAGCGAACCTGGGGGCGTAGTGGGTGGCGGTGGAGCAGAGGACGATGCAGTTGTTTGCGGCAGATTGATTGTGGCGGGGGACCGCGGGTTGATTTCTGGATTTCTCAGGGGGCTTTTTGCAAAACTGTCACGACGTACCAGACCGTGGACTGCGGGTTAATTTCCCTATTTGTCAGGGGGTTTTCTGCAAAACGGCCGACGTACCAAACGAAGTAAGCGTTGCTCTCTTTATTATTAGGTAGAGACTAGGAATAGTGCCCGTGCGATGCAACGGGAGAAATCAATTATTGTCAGAAAATGACACATTTTTATGAACACAGATTAGAAGATATGAATTTTACAAATTCCAGCATCTTCTGTAATTGTTAAATATCTGACAGTAGGGGCCCACACGTCAGGGTTTTGTTAATTAGCGGAAACATTTATTAAGAAGAATAAAATTCTGACGGCTGGGACCCATGATGACATCATTTAATGGCGTCATCAATGGCCACAGAGGCCATGTTGACCACGGCCTCGTCGCAGGAGAGCGGACGGGGCAGCGCGCAAGGGCGCGTTCGACGCAGGAGGACGCGGACGACCATCTGAAGGCGGCGCCGCTCCTTCGTGGTCGTCGGAGAGGAGCCGGCGACGAGTTTGGGTACGGTCGGCGACGGTCTGCACGGGGAGGTCGAGGTAGAGCGAGATGAAGAGGAGGAAGAGGCCCAGGAGGACCAGGAGCTCACCTTGAGCGCGCAATGGTGGTCGCAGGACGCAAAGGAGATCGGAGGTGACCGGAGCGACTTCGGCGGCCGGAGTCGGAGGAGATGGACTCGATTCGCTCGATTTCGAGCCTCCCGGCTTGCGATACACGGCGAGGATGGAGAGGAGGTCGAGGCGGTCCTGCTGGTGCTCTTCGATGTGACCGGGAGGGCGCGCCGGTGGCGGCGGCGGACGCCTCCTCCTTCCCGCGCGCCGGCTGCGGGTTGCGTGGTAATTTCCATATTTGTCGGGGTTTTTTCTGTAAAACGGCAGGGTAGCCTCCTTCGCAAGTTGGTCTGCGGGTTGATTTCCGGATTTGTCAGGGTTTTTTTTTGTAAAATTGCCGACGAACCGGTATATGTCATTAGCGGTGGCAGTTCACGTAATACCTTTTAGTACACAGGGGCAAAATCGGAAGAAAAAAAAGTCGGACGAAACGAAGGAAACGAGGAAGGGCTGCTCTCTTTATTATTAGGTAGAGATATGAAGTTTTTTTTTACGGGAAAGCCTTCTGGTGCGCGCACTTTATTAATACTCACAAAATAGTTACATCATCAACAATGTCATGAATAATGCAATATATGGGTACATGGAGTTGGAGCGTGACACGATCGATGTTATTTACGTACCATGTTTGGACTCAACACGATTTGTTTTTCCATCTTTCAGAGTCGCTACAACTCAATTAGTTGTGAAATCTATGTGCTGAATCAAGTCACCAGCATGCTCAGTCCTACGAATAACGATACTCCCTCCGTCCTAGTTTGTAGGGCACAATCCGAAAAACAATTTGTCCCAAATCAACCCACCTCTTAGGCACAATTGCATTTAATTCCCTCTCAATTAGTGGTTGGTTGCCTCTCTCACCAATGCATGCAAGACTTTAGCTCCAATCAGCTAGCACCTTGGGCCAAGAGATTTGAAAATTGAGCCCTACAAACTAGGACCGAGGGAGTAGCCAGGTTAAAAATCAATTGCTTACAGTATTAGTATTTCCCATCATTGTTAATTTTGATCGGTAATAGCGTCTCTTAATCAACCACGCAAGATGGACAGACGCGTGTCTTAGAGAAGGATGCATCAGACCGTACGTTAACAGCCATGACCATAGAGTGAAAAGAAAAAAAATTGATCAACCTATAAAATAAGTCGTTATTAGGAATGTGGAGCAGGAGAGGAATATTATCTTTCTAAACAATACTTTACCATCTAGAGATAAGGAAGAGGAGTCCAATCTTGTTATGCGGAGAGCGTCTAATTTGAGTGAGGATTTGGGGATGAATTTGATGCCACGGAAGGTCATGCGGACCTTTTGTTGAGGCGGCGACTACTAAACGGGGTCGTAAGAAAAACCTTTATAGTCAGCGGGCTGTTAGACATAGTGCTAGAATTAAAAAGTTGCAAAAAAAATCAAGATGAAAGGAATGGTATGGAATACAGACGGGTCTGGAGACACTGCTAAACATTCGACAATTAGTGAGGCGGTTAGGGAACAAAAACTAGATTTTGTGGCTCTTGTTGAAACGGGGAGATCATCTTTTGCATCACCTTTTCTCAAATTTTTAGCAGGAGGGATGGATTTTACTTGGTATTGTATACCTCCTCACGGGCGGTCAGGGGGTATGCTGGTTGGTTTTAAAAGCACGTCGTTCTTTGTCCAGAACGTGGACATGGGAGACTTTTGTGTTAAATTTCGTGTGCGTTCCCCACAAGATGGTTTTCTTTGGTCTCTTGTGATAGTTTACGGGGCTGCACAGGAGGCAAGGAAGCTGGACTTTTTGGCGGAATTGGTCCGAATTTGTGAGGGAGAGACTCTACCTATGTTAGTGGGCGGTGATTTTAATATTATACGGAGAGAAGAAGAGAAGAACAACTCTAATTTCAATGCTAGATGGCCTTTTATTTTCAACGCTATTATTGAGAGCTTAAGCCTAAAAGAGATTGAGCTGTCGGGGCGACAATATACTTGGGCAAGCGAAGGGAGACGTCAACATACGAAAAGTTGGATCGTTTCCTAGCGAGTGTCGAGTGGGAGCAAACGTATCCATTGGTGACGGTACATGCGATGACACGAACAGGGTCAGACCATACACCATTGATACTTGATTCGGGTGAGCAAGCCCATTTGGGAAATAAAAATCAATTCTCTTTTGAGTTATCTTGGATGCGCCAGGATGGGTTCTATGAGATGATTAAACATGAATGGACTGCGGTTCATGAGGGGGATACGCCCGTAGAACGGTGGCAGAATAAGATTAGGCACATTAGGCAATATTTAAGAGGCTGGGCAAAGAATCTAAGTGCCGAATATAGAAAAATAAAAGAACAACTTCTTGCTTTAATTGATCAGCTTGATATTAGAGCTGAATTGTCTCCTTTGAGTGCGGCCGAGCGGGCGGCGAAAAAGGAAGCGGAAGCGGAGTTAGCGAAACTCCTACGCGACGAAGAATCCAAATGGGCTCAAAGAGCTAAAGTGAAATATATTCAAGAAGGGGGGAATAATACTAGATACTTTCATATCATGGCAAATGGAAAACACAGGAAAAAAAGATTTTCAATTAGAGCAAGATGAGGGGACAATTGTGGGACAGACAAATCTGAAAGTTTTTATTACCGAATTTTACAAGAAATTATTTGGAGCCCCGGATCCAAACTATTTTTCCATGGATGAGGCGTCTACGACTGATATGCCTCAAATCTCAACAGAAGAGAATACAATTTTGACTTCGGAATTTACAGAGAAGGAAGTTCTTGATGCTATCTCACAAATGGAACATAATAAATCTCCTGGACCAGACGGGTTTCCGGCAGAGTTTTATCAAAAGTTTTGGCCAATCTTAAAAAATGACTTAATGGCTATGTTTGCTCAACTACGAATGGGTGACTTGCCTTGTACAAACTCAATTTTGGGATTATAACCTTGCTGCCTAAGAAGGAGGATGCAAGTAGAATAGAACAATACAGGCCAATTTGTTTACTTAATGTTAGTTTTAATTTTACAAAAGTGGGAACAAATAGAGTTACCTCAATTGCGAATAGAGTTGTGCGTCCAACTCAAACTGCTTTTATACCAGGGAGAAACATTTTGGGGGGGTTGTAGTTCTACATGACAATACATGAGATGCATCGGAAAAAATTAGACGGAGTGCTGTTTAAAATAGACTTTGAAAAAGCCTACGATAAGGTGAAATGGTCCTTCTTACAACAAGTCTTACGCATGAAGGGGTTTGCACCGACGTGGTGTGAATGGATTGCAAGGTTTGTTCAAGGCGGAAGTGTTGGAATACGGGTTAATGACGACATCGGTCATTACTTCCAAACACTTAAAGGATTACGACGGGGGATCCGCTGTCTCCATTGTTGTTTAATTTAGTCGTGATATGTTGGCATTTTAATTGCGCGTGCCAAGGAGGATGGTCAGGTGGAGGGTTAGTACCGCATCTTGTTGATGGTGGTATTTCCATCTTACAATACGCCGACGACACAATATTATTTCTAGAACACGATGTTGCGAAAGCCGTGAACATGAAATTAATATTGGCTTTTTTTGAACAGCTCTCTGGACTTAAAATAAATTTTCATAAAAGTGAGTTATATTGTTTTGGCAAGGCTGTGGATGATCAGGCTCTGTACCGAGATATTTTTGGCTGTGAACTAGGGTCACTACCGTTCAAATATCTAGGTATCCCTATTCATTATAGAAAATTGCTGAACAAAGAATGGAAACCGGTCGAGGACCGCTTCGAGCGGAAGCTAGGTTCTTGGATAGCTAAGATGTTATCATACGGAGATCGTCTTGTGCTAATTAATTCGGTTTGACAAGCTTGCCAATTTTTGTTATCTTTCTTTGAAATACCTAAGGGGGTACGTAAAAGATTAGATTTTTATAGATCAAGTTTTTTTGGCAAAGTGATCATCAAAAGAAGAAATATAGGCTTACAAAGTGGAATATCGTGTGTAGACCTAAGGACCAAGGGGGGTGGGAATTGAAGTGCTTGACATAAAGAACAAATGCTTATTGAGTAAATGGCTATTTAAACTTCTTAACGAGGATGGGGTGTGGCAACAGCTGCTAACAAATAAGTATTTGGGTGATAAAACGTTATCACAAGTCCAGGTACAGCCCCATGATTCACCGTTTTGGAAGGGGCTGATGAAAGTAAAAGGATTTTTTTAAGCATGGATCGTTCTCTATTGGTGATGGGCAGCAAACAAGTTTTTGGGAGGATAAATGGGTGGGTAACATATCTTTAGCAGATGAGTATCCCTCCTTTATGCTGTTGCATCTAATAAGCAAATGACAGTTGCGGATGTCTTTGCAAACGTTCCTATCAATCTTTCTTTTAGACGAAATTTGGTAGGGAACAATAGAGAGCTTTGGTTTAGTTAGTTGAGAGACTAATGCGGGTACAACTAACAAATGAAACAGACAGATTTACTTGGAACTTAACGCCGTCGGGTGTGTTCTCAGTTAAATCTTATTATGCGGAGATGCTAAATGGGCATACCAGATACCTACGGAAGTACTTGTGGAAGATGAAAGTCCCCCTTAAGATCCGAATTTCCTATGGTTTCTACAGCGCAAGGAACTCTTGACGAAAGATAATTTAATTAGGAAAAAATGGGTTGGGTGTAAGAAATGCGTTTTCTGTGATGCAGATGAGTCTATTGAACACCTATTTTTAAAGTGTCCGTTTGCTCGTAATATTTGGCGATTGGTACATTTTACTTTCAATATATGCCCACCTACTAGTATAGCCAATTTATTCGGTAGTTGGTTAAATGGGGTGGATAAGACATCCAAAGAGCTGATTAGAATTGGTATTGCGGCTATTCTTTGGGCAATTTGGAATTGTCGAAATGACATTATCTTTAACAAAGCATCCTCTATTCACTACTTGCAGGTTATCAACAAAGCCACCTACTGGATCCACATGTGGTCATTTCTTCTCCCTGCGGAGCGACGTGGTCGCATGGATTCAGGATGTACTCGAATGATGATGGTCGTACGGGCTATCTTCTGCCGGGGTGGGTGGCAACATCATAAGAGATTAGATGGATAGAGCTTTCTTTAAGTGGTTGATTTTTGTAGCCACGTTGTGTGATCCATAAATTGTAAACCTTGATATACTGAATGTTTTAATAATTGCGGTGGTTGTGTGCATCATTTTGATGCAGAGCCTGAGGAACCGCACCCTATTTTCTAAAAAAGTATATGTAAAGGATCCACGCCTATAAATATTTTTTTCCCAATAAACTAAGTTGCGTCTACGATTATACAGAATATCTACTCCCTCTCATCCTAAAAGATTGACGCTCGTACAACTATTTTTTTATGCTGGTAGATTCTCAATTCTTTCGACACTTTATCCGGATCCGAGGGAGTATATAAAACTACAGATGTATAACTACCTACTCCCTCCGTTTTTAATATAAGATGTTTTAGTATTTGTCCACATGCACATCAGCACATGCATACAAATGCAACTAGACACATTATAGTGTATATGTTCACTCATTTTAGTATGCATCAACATGTAAAACACCTAAAATATCTTATATTAAAAAATGGAGGGAGTAGCTAGCTACGAAAAGATTTTCATGGCTCGTAGCCGAGATGGCAGATCGACCTCCAATACCAAGGATGAGAGAGTTGGGTACTGCTGCACGCATATCTCTTCTGTCTCCAGGTCAAGGACGATGGGAAGAGTAGGTGTGCTCGAAGGGCACATATATGCATGCAGCAACACCGTGTTGCCCCCCTGGTCAAAAAGTACCTTAACACGACAAGACTACGCTCACCGGGACCGTTGTCGTGGTCTAGAGGCCGTAGCTTCTCCTCCGTGTCGATAATCTTAGCCTCTGATTCCCAATATCCGCTAGAAAGCTGACGCCACACCGAAATCTTGAACCCATCAACACCCAACACTCTTAGTAGCTTTCGACCATCTTGTGCGTAGTATGACCCCAAGTGCACTCGTCCTTTGGTGATGTGGGCGGGGAGCTGTATCGTGCTCTGCTCCATTGTGATGCAGTTGTAGGAAAAGATCTCATCATAATTCTCGTCATAGTGGTAGAACAGCCAATGGATGAAACCGCCCTCGAGGACGACAATGTTCCCATGTCCTTGCCAGTGCTGCAAAAGGAAGCCACTATCAGTGTGGATCGGGACAGCAGGTGCCCAGGTGCCACACATTGATGTGGCGGTATGGACTTGGACGGTGCTTGCATAGTTGTCGTCGTGCACGTCGACGATATTGGCCACAAACAACATGAAGGAGCAGCCGATGCCGTCGGCGCCGGTGAGCAAGACACATATGTCAAAGTATCGATCCGACCCGATGCCTGGCGGGTCTGAGAGGAAGGTGTGGTGGCCGGTGAGGATGTCGTACACGCACAAATTTGGGTGTTCGGTGCTGACATCGCGGCGGTGGAAGAGGACGAGCCCGCCGCGGGAAGCCGCAGGATAGTGATCGCCAAGGAGGTCATCTGCGAAGCGAGACATGAAAGGAGATAGACGGACATCCACAAAGGACGTGACCGCGGGCGTCGCCGGGTGGACAAGAGAGAGCGTTGACGGCGGTTCAGCCTCCTCCTCGTCGGTCTTGAGGTAGACAAGGATGCGCGGGGGCACGATCCCTCCTTGTTGGGTGACGCGGCGGATAAAAAACGGGTCGAGGATGTCACGACGGAGAAGCTTGCAGGCCACCGTGAAGGTGAACAAGGTGGAGATGTCGGAGCGCACAACAATCTCTAGCAGCAGATCGGCCGGGAGCTTCCACACGGTCTCCGCCACCGGAACGTCCGGCGCGCATGGGTTTTCTGGCCGGAGTTTGCTAGCGGCCATCGCGTTTGCGTTTGCCATAGGAGGCCTAATTGGATCTGAACCGGAATCGACGATGCTGTCGTCGCAATGGCGTTGAATTTAACGCGGACAGAATCCACCGCCGGATGTGATTCAGGACTAATATGCGCTTAGTCCAAAGTCTAACAGACCGAATCAAGACTCTTTTTTTAATTAGATCGGAATATTTTGGGGCAGTTACATGTTCACAACTTATGTTGCGTAACAGAGACTAATCGAAGTTAACCATGTCGCTCTTTGCTTGAGTTTAAAGACACAAGTCTCCAAATAGCTAATGATGATATGTGGGCTCGATCGAGCAGCACACATAAACGATGGAGGTCCTACGCAAATAGCTAAAATTCTCCACACATAATCTTATCTTACTACTATACAAGCATGCCATACTTATTCCAAACAATCAGTACACTTGACACAAATCTTGAACTGTCTGTGCTTGGCAACGAAATCTTAAACTGACAGATGGGTCTCAGTTTCAGAACGGGGTGGCCAAGCACACACGTACGCGCGCGCGCACGCCATGATCGTCAGAATATGTCGAGGATCTCCTGGATGAAGCCGTTGCAGAGCGGGCAGTTGCCGCGGCTGACCCAGAGCTCGCGGGAGCAGAGCCGGCAGAAGGTGTGGCCGCAGGGGATGAAGGCGGCGCCCTTGTGCCGGACCATGCACACGCAGCACACGTGCACCATCTCCTCCTCCCGCCCCTCGCCGTCATCCTCCTCGTCGTCCTCGGCCAGCTGCCGCGCGTTCTTGCCGCCGCCGGCGGCCTCGTCCTCCTCATCCTCCTCGTCGTCCCAGCTGTCCGTCTGCTCCAGCAGTGCCATCAGGGACATCTGCGCAGCCGGCGCCTCGTCCTGGTCTTTGCCTCCCTCGTCCTCGTCTTCGTCGTCATCCTCGTCATCGTAGTGGTCGTCGACGACCACCGCGGGGGCGGCCCGCTCGGCGCGGCCGACGATGGGGCCGGCGCGGGTGGAGGCGACGCGGGAGAAGGTGGGCGTCTGGCGGAGGGAGGTGGTGCGGGAGAAGGCCGCCGTGGCCTCCCCGGGCGCGTAGATGTACTTATTGCTGCGAGTGCTGCCATTGCCACCGCTGCTGCCGCTCTTCAGGGCGCCAGGTTTCTGCGACGGGGTCGTCCAGGCGTTCGCGGCGCGGCGGAGACGGAGCCTGTCGCGCAGCGCCTTCCAGCCTGATCGCCCGGCGTCGTCGGCGTCGGGACGGTGGTAGTCGTCGGGGATCCTGAGGAATTCGCGGATGGCCGGGTCGGGCGTCGCCAGCTGCTCCGCGAGCGTCATCGACCGCCGCAGCTCCGGCCGCCGGTCCATTGATCGCGCCCAGGTGCCTTTTGCCACGGGTGGGTGTGGGTGCGTATCCTTCGCGCGGAGGTGGAGGTGGGGAATGCCATAGTGTGCATGACAGCCGGCCTAAAATAGGAGGAGGCCCAAATTAGGCAACGTCTCCGGCAGAATTTCCGCGTTACATTCAGTGTGACAGATACATGCCCATCTACATTCAGTGGGTTTCAACTTTCAAGACCATTAGGTAAAAAAAAAAAACTTTCACGACCATGAGTTCATACTTCATAGCAAATGAAAACGTTTGGATCACATCTCAGAAATAACTAAAGATGACATCCTTGATTAGTTCATGCGTTCCGTTTCGCAAGTTTGATGCCAGATTTGACAATACTAGTCTGGTGGAGAGAGTGCGGCGGTGAGTCCGCAATGGGCGAGCTCTTCCACGGAGATTGACGATTGGGCAACATGTCGGTGTCAAGGACGACATGGCGCCGTGATTGTCAACGATGAGCACAGGAATCGGGATGTTCTGAAATTTACTATGAGCGCACCATGAGATAGTAAATAAGTGTATATTTACCGATCCATCAATATCGGCCAGAAAAACACAATTAATTGTACTGATTACTGCCATCATCAAATCCGACATGCCTTATTCTGTTTCACGGCGACTGTCCTCCACGTGTCAATCCGTGGCACGTCGCAGCTCAGCGGTCCATAATCTCGACAGTTAAGAATGAGAAAGAGAACTTGTTTGCCTTCGTAAGAGTAGGGCTAGTGTTTCGGAGGCCGACGACGAAGTGATGTTGCCGAAGTGACCAATGATCTTCCTCCGGCTTTAGCCCCATGTCGTGAGTTCTACTTGTCGTGCGTTGTGCTGATCCATGCCTACTTGTGACGCGGAAAAATACGAAATATAAAATGTTTTAACTTTTCCCGATTAAAATGTATCTAGACGCTTTTAGCGTGTATATTCACTCATTACAGTCCGTATACCGATCGCATTAAAATATCTAAAACATCTTATAATTTGGATCGGAGTAGTAGTACACGAATTAGACCAAACACTCATCAATCGGTTTAATCAATGGATTGGCTCCTGCATGCATGCATGCGCGCGAGAGAACAAAAAGGAGTATTTATTTTGAGGGGTTTTGTTTAGGTGATTTTTTTTACTGTAAGTTTCCGTTTTGATTATCTTTTTTTTTTTGAAACGGAGTTTCCGTTTTGATACGTACGGGCGCACGACCCATGCATCTGGTTAATAGGCCGATCGATATGTTTTGGGCCAAGGCCCAGCGAAGGACACGTCGATTTGTTTGGGCTTTACGTCTCAGAGATCGATTCAGACCCGGCCGTGTCAATCATGGTTACCTACATATATATCCATCCGACGCGATCGATGAGTCGTCGTGTTTCGAACACAAGATGGCATCCGTGGGAGAGGATATCGCACGAGAGATCCTGCTGCAGCTGTCGACGAGGGACCTCGCCCGCTGCAGCAGCGTCTGCAAGCTATGGCTCGGCATCGTCCGCGACCCCTCCTTCCGTACCCTCATCGGCGACGCCGTCTCCGGTTCCGCCGAGACCTTGCTCGTGGACGAGTTCCACGGGCGGGGCATGGGCTCCGAGATGACCGTCCTCGACGCCACCTCGTGGAAGCCCATCCGCCGCTTCGACGAACTGGCCGTCGGCTACAGCCCTGCCAACGCGTGCAATGGCTTCCTCCTCCTCGCCTCCGCCGCCCTCGACTTGCCGGTGTGCGTGCTCAACCCCGTTACAGGAGAGAAGCTGAATATCCCAGCGCCACCGGAGAACGAGCGCGTCAAACGGTGCACGTACGCCATGGGGTTCAGCGAGCCCACCTGGGTGTACAAGCTGTTCCGTCTCTCCTTCCCAGGAACATCATGGCTATGGACAGATGACTGCTACCTGGACGTGTACACACTGGGCGCCGACGGCGATGGCGAGTGGCGCCGGCACCCAAACCAGTTCCACGCGAAATACAACCTCCACTCACCGCCGCCGCCGCCGGTGCTCCTCGACGGCAAGCTGTACGTGGTGATACAAGGAGCGGAGAATTCACTGGCGCTTGATAGTATGCTAGTGATCGACGTGGCGAGCGAGGCGCACCGCACGTACTGGCTCCCGGAGTGGTTCACGGGGCGGGTCTACGGAGTGGCGGTGCACGCCTTCGAGCTGTCCGGGAAGCTGTGCGTCGCCATACGCGTCATCGGCCGGCGGCGGGTCAATTTCTGGGTCTTGCTGTCGCTGAATGCACGGCGGATGGACTGGCGGATGGCTGACTGGGAACGGCGCTACACCTTCTACCTGGACGCCGACGGCGAGTACGGCGACAAGCCGTTCTGCGCCTGGTTCGACCGCAATGACGGGATGCTGTGCTACAGGTTCGGAGATCGTCTCTACAAGTACGATACCACGAAGAAGAAGATGAAGCACCGGATCCAGCTGCCGCCGACTGCATTTGCACCACCGGACGTCCAACGGTGGAACGTCTATGGGGGTTTCCGTCCTAGCCTACTCTCGCCGCATCTTGCCTTCACCTCCGGGTCGTTACTACAAGAGCACCGTGAGAAACAAGAACAGTTCCAGCACACGTTGCTACATGCCCTGCGACCCCAACAACAATCATCCAAGAAACGACGCCCTACATGCCCACTCGATTGCAGTAATAACCATCATGGTGCCAAGAGGATCCGCCAGCCAACCCGATAATTGCTCAATCAACCATCTGAGTTCAGCTAGTACTATTAATCTAGCATTTCTGCTAGTTAACTAGACATTGTACTTGTACCTAAATTCAACATTGTGTTCTTGTCAGAAAGATACGAACCAAGAAAATAGAGATTGTATATGCAGTCGTGGGTTACGTTTCCTTAACTAAGCCACTGCCTATGAGCCGTTGCGGGAAAATTGTGGTTGAGCACCATGGCGTGTACGCACAAGTAAAAGAAGTACCGAATTGGATCCAGGTTTAGTGTCTGAAATCAATTAAGCCTCGCGTTGGATCTCATGCTGTCATATATACGCCGCGAGGAGTTGATTGATCATCGACTGTATTCAGGAGTCGAAGATGGAATTTGTTACGAAGGAGATTTTGCGTGAAATTTTCCTCATGTTTGCAAGAGAGGGACGCGATATAGCCAGGAGAATCGAATCAGTGGGCTAGAAAATAATGGGGGAGCCAGCGCAGGACAAACTCAGGAGTGTCTGAGCGCTGAGGCGATCAAAGAAGAGCAATTTCGGTTAGCAAGACAAACAAGTGCACCACATAGGTGTGGAACTATTCGCTCTTAGAGCATCTCCACCGGCGCGCCCAACTCCGCTCCCAATAGACGTTTTGGGCGCGCCGGCAGTAAAAATCCCCCCAGCGGCGCGCCCAATACAAAAAAAAGTTGCCGGCACGTCCCAATAGAACGTCCGGCAACCCCGCTTTGCGCCCAGGGTTCTAGGGACGCAACCGGAGCTCCGGCAACCGCGGCAACGCGCGGCTCGTCCGAACCTGACGGGTGGGCCCGACGCGTCAGCGACCCAACGGTCGAGGGCGGATTTATTGTGGCAGATACGCCTCCTCCACCAGGACCGGATGATGAACCAGGCGTTCAACCGCGATAGGCGTTGGGAGGAGGAGGAGTTCGACGCGGACCAGAAGCGCTGCCTCGCAGCGCAGTGCGAGGCGGACTTGTTCAAGCCGCATCGCCGCACCGAGCAAGGCAGTTCGTCCCGCGCACCAAAAGGCGCGGCGTTGCCTCCAACGGTGCTGTCGGAGGAGGAGGTGGAGGTGTACCGCCGGCACAACATACCGGTGCCAGACGGCTTTATGCTCCCACCGAGTTTAGTTTGAATTTAGTTAAATTTCATTTAAGCTTGTTAAATTTCGTTTAAGTTTGTTAAATGTCCTTCAAATTCAATGAAATATCGCCGGTTCGTCCATATTCAAGTATCTATTTTTTTTTTTTTGTGAAAAACCTATTGGGAGCGACCGGTGGGACGCTACGCTCCCAATAGGCGGCAACTGCTGCCGGCGCGTTGCTGGACAGACGCTATTGGGCGCGTCGGTGGAGATGCTCTTACCTCATGTGGGCAGAGCCATAGAAACAAGAAAGGCAGCAGCAATAATAGTCCTGAATCCTGATCGCGAATGCATTACTACGGACCCTCCATTATAATATGTTCTAGATTTTGTGAAAACACATTTATCTTGACATGTTTCAGTGTGTCTATTAACTCAGTTTAGTTCTAGTCCACATTGAAATATCTAAAGCATCCTATAATTCAGGGGGAGTCCTAGTTAATGAGAGTGAATTCTCTCGGTTGTTCAAATTGAACAGGTAGTCAAACTAGTCTACTACTCAGGCAGGCATCATACAAACGATAGGGTCATCAGGAAATTATAACATGTAGTAGTCGCGCAGCATTCCACAAGTTCACATGACAGAAAATTTATTGCCAGACGTAAAACCTCAGGACAGAGCTTACAAAGCCCCTGCGGTGCGCAGTCAGAATGGTTTCCGCATAAAGCGTGAAGAAATCACGAGTTGGGTACACGCTAACTTTGAGGTGATACTATGACAAGTGGCGATATCAGACAAGACATGAAACAGCTAGTTCAGCAACCCTCCAAAACTCCCACCAAGACTGGATTACCGCTCCCGCCAACAGTGTTTACTTGTCTCCCTGGTGAAAGAAAAGGAGAGTACATCAGTGTAAAAGCAATATTCCAGTTCACAGGTACCATGCCTTGCTACTCACGTCCTACAAACGCCGAGTTCATGCATTATCTATCAGACTTCTACACAGACCCAAAGACAGCAGTACACCATTATTCAAAACATAGTGAACAGGGAAGAGCAGTGGCCTTACTAAATGATGACACCACCTTTCCCATAAATACATGCAGATTAAAACAATGTAACCCCATACCAGAGAGAACATGACTGGCATGGGAGCATCACAATAAGTTTTTTTGATGAATTTACTGATCTAGAAGATAAATCGGTATTGAAATACAAGCACTGACTGAGCTACAGCTAACGGCCCTAAGTATGCATGCAAGTTGATAGATTACTCTCGACCACGCCATATTTGAAGTTTATGTTTGAATCCGTGTTGAGATCTACACATTTTGCAATTGTCAGCAAGTTGGATGGTTAGGAAACATGTCCATAAATGACTTAATAAGTTAATATACACTATTCTCAAAACAAAAAAAAGTTAATATACACTAACTAATTGCTTCGTCATATAAAGTATATTCTTCCTGCAAGATTTACAACATATAAAGTTGTATTATCTTTGATGTTCAGTCACTAGGTGATTATGTATGTAGTTGGCAGACTATCCAGACTTCAAATTGTGTATCTGAAACAATAAGACCTGGTAACCATAGCGCCCATGGTTTTAAAGGCGGAAAGGCGTCGGGGCGTCCAGGGGGAGCGCCTAGACGCTTAGGCGACGCCTAGGCGGGCGCAGCGGCGGACCTAGCGTCCCTGCTCCCCGGCGCTCGCCCGGGCTTCCGGCCGGCCGGGCAGTGTATTTGTACTGTATTTGTACAGTGAATTTACTAAAAAAAATCATTTTATGCCCTTAATTTTACTGTTTGCCCGGCTTCCAGTTTGCCCTGGGTCCGCCACTGGGCGGGCGCCTTGTACGGAAAGGCGCCAAAGGCGGTCGAATTCTTGGGGCGGAGGGGGAGCGCCTGGACGCCTAGGCGTCGCCTAGGCGACGCCTTTAAAACCATGATAGCGCCTACTACCATGATGAAGACTTGACATTGAGAAGAAATAAAATGAATACCATACTGAAAACTGGTATCAGACTGTGAACATAATGATGATAAAATTTAAACAACCAACAAAGAACTAACGGTAGGATCAAGGGCAAGTTAGAAAGTAATTACTTCAGGATGAGCAGAGGGAACGGTTGAGACTTTGGGCGACCACTTTGGAGAACCATTGAATATGTATGAGCATTCAGTATACGCAGCCCCTATACCCACACCAGCTCCAAGTGCAACTGATGCCCAGCGGGTTGTTGGGCTACCTGTATAAAGTAACACCAAGTTAAATATGCATCATGGTTTGTACGGTGGTCAGGCATCCTAAGGCAGAGGGGTGCACTCTGACGCCTAACCGCATTAAGAGGATGCTTAGGCGTCTGCAGATTTTGTGACATGCTTACGCCTGCAGATTTTGTGACAGTTACTTAATGATGCCTAAATGTTATTTCTTTTTTAACCTTTCCTTTTGGCATATGCAACTTCTGGATATTTTTCAGTACATAAGATTAAATAACTAGAAAGCTTCCACGGAAATGTATAATTTGTTGCTATGCAAACTCAGAATTAAGCATGATTATGTTAGAAAATAGACATAGGCATACAGCTAAACAACTTCAGATGCAAAGGCAGTACACAGTAACATGTATCGGTTCAAACATCAAAAAACATAAGGAAATCAAACTCGTTCTGGATATAAGTAAAAGGACTCCACATCATCCAACGGAATAAGATACAGGGAAACAGTCAAACAGATTAGCTCATAATAATTATCATAGACATCAACAGCCAAGCCCTTCATGTCCGAGAATGAAAATGACTCAGGACCCCGCATACTGCACCTACATGCTACAATTGGCTTGCATCGTTGTTAAGAGAAAACTGGAGGTAAAGAGTTTAATGATGAGCAGAGTAAGCACAAACAACATTTCACAGTTCACACTAGGAATGACCAATAAAACTCATATCACAGCCGTATCAAGCCTTGCTAACTACATGGAATTAAGACAATCAAGAACCCCTCAGGAATCAGGAGGTCCATCAGTTCACTAAACACATAATATAAATCTGACATGTCCGCACACTAACAACATATAATATAAAAGCTATGGTCTGCGTCGTATAATGATGTAGGGAGGAATGTGATTGAACACTAATAGGAAACAGTGCATTTTTTAAGACATGCTGCTTAGTATTTAAGCCCATCACATCCCACGATCAGAGTCATGCATGGCCTGTTAAGGCAGCATTGTTCATTCTCCAAATAAGCAGCCACAGGAAGATGAAAAGGTTTATTTCGATTTAAGAATCCAAATAAATAAAATCTGTCCACAGAGAAACGAGCACCACAAGAAAGCTCTACTCAAACCAATGGTTTACATATAAGTTCTGCCACCTGCTAATCAAAGCCAGCACATAAACTAAATAGCAATTCAACAACGGCTAGCACTATTCAAGCACCGATCAACAAGGAAATAAGGATTTGCCCTCTTACACATAGGCATGCAGTTCATTAAGCAATTCAATTATCCACGGCACATGAGGCAGTTGAGTTATAGAAACCTCAAGTTCAGGAGCTAACTTTGGCACTCCCACTCACGGAGATGGCACCAGAAAAATGACTCTGCAGAAGAACCAATTCATAAAACCGTGCATCAATCCCCAAAAGTAACTTAGAGGAGCGCAATCTGCCCTTAGCTAGTTACGCATCAGATCACGCCAACCGAAATGGAGCGAGAGCACCGACACTAAACCATAAATCAACATACCAAACAAAGCAGCCAGTTCTTACATTACTTGGGAGCAGTGCAATGCGCCTTAGCTAGTGCCCCAACGGATTTACGCCAACCGAAATGGAGCAGGAGCACCCGCAGTAACCCTAGATCAACATCCGCACAACGCCGACCCGATACAAGGGAACGCGAGAAGCATGAGGCGAACAGATCTCATCTCACGATAGAACGGCAGCAGCAGGGAGGTGGAGGAAGGACGGACGTACGGAAGAGGATGAGGCCCCCGAAGGCGCCGGCGAGGGAGGCGTAGGCGACGCGGCGGATGGAGAGATCGAGGCAGGCGTCCCACTTGGCGTCCAGGTCGTACCGCGGCGGGATCCCGGACCTGGCGGGCGGGGAGGACGACGGCTTCGGCGCCGGCGGCGCCGGGGCCGGGACCGCGACCGGCTCGGGCGCGGCGGCGGCGTTCTCGGGCGACTCCGCCATCGGGGGAGGGGAAGGTGGAGAGGAGCGAGGGTTTCGCGACACGAGGAGGAGGAGGACGACGATGGGTGGAGACGCGACGCGAATGGGGGAGAGAAATGCGGAGGAGGAAGAGGCGGAGGCTTTGCGATTTGATGCGACGATGCGGTGCGGTCGGGTTCCGGTGCGGCGCGGCGCGGCGCCGAGCCGGTCGTTCTGTGTGCTTGGAGAGCACGACTCCATTTTTGCATAATGGTACCAAATTCAAATCCGCAATTTTGAGTTTATAAGGTCGCTTTTGTTTTCCGCATGATTTTTATGTCAATCTTGCACGACGATGAGTGTCTGAAAGCTTGTTCGAGGATCTGCACGCCGGTTCGAAAACGCGGATATTTGTATAGTTTTTTTGTGTTGTGAAGATAATGAAGATCGATATTGTAACTGTATCTGTGTGAATCTTGCTAGAAGCCCGATATCCCCTTTAACTTGCACTTGATATCTTTCATGAATGCGGCCAGCAACCATGCTTCTTGTTTTTTAGGCGAGGGAGAAAAATGTTGAGATTTTAAATGCATACCAACAAGATCTTGATACCGACCAACTAAAAAAGAACCATGCCCAAGTCTTTGATTGTTTATATCCAACGAGAAAACGAGGAAAACAACCCACGGGGAACATTAGAATATCATATGTCATGTCAACATTTGCACCATGGCGATTAACCCTCACTCAAACTAGAGGGACCAAGACGGTTCTCCCACGGAATGCAAAGTCATCATCTTTGTGGTATGATCCGTGCAAAAATTTTCCGTTCAAGAGTTCGCACAAGAAGGAGCTCGCACATTTAGCAAAGTTTACTAAGAGGTCGTTTGGTAGCCATCATTTCGAGATGGAATCATGGAATTCAATTGTGATTTCATGCCCAACCCGTTTGGCTGTCATGAAATTGGACATGTTATTTCATTTGGAATTCCAATAAATGCCTATTATATTTTATGTCAATTCTTACCCCTATCATTTCACTTTCCAAGTGAAATGTTGACATCATTTTATTTCTTATAAATGAAATGAAATGATGGGTGACAAGCGAGCTCTAAGAAGTTTGTTGTACTCTGTAAGTCCGTAACAATGAATCGTACGTACAAGTAAGCCACACCTTTTAAAAAAAAGAGGCAATGTCATTGCGCTCATTCCGTTGCGGCTAGAAAATTTTCATTTCGAATTATGAACTAAATAAAATTGCCGAAAAAGAAAATCTATGAAGAAATAAAATAAGTCGCGAAATTTGTACTAAAATGTAGAAAAAAATTAATCTGATAAAAAACGTCGACAGCACGATTCGAACCTGCGCAGGCAAAGCCCAACAGATTTCGAGTCTGTCTCCTTAACCACTCGGACATATCGACTTTCCTGTTAGAAGCCGGAACAAATTTTATTAATAACCATTGTACAGCTAATCTGGGTGACCGAACTTGACAGATCAGATGCTCCAGATCAACAGTTTTTTTTTACATAAATAGGGCACAGTACCAGGAGATTCTGCCTCTTTACACACTTTCCTTAATCCTTATTGCCTAAATTGAGGGGTAATTTTATTTTTCCAATAATACTCCTACACTGAATCTCGTGTACACTAAACTGAATCTCATGTACACATTCTTACACTGACATTGTGTACAGATTCTTACACTATCCACCGCTAGTCACTAGTTACAGGGGCTGAATCTGTGATATCTTCATACCAAAAGAAAGGCACTGGGATTTACATAACACAAAAGTAAGCACTTGGTGAGTTCACTTCGTAGCAAATTTACACCTAACGAGGAAATTCGGACCAGGATACCATCTCCCGCTCCATTGTATAACACCTAGACAGAGCCTGAGACTCCACAAAAGTAGATTTGGAATTTGTTGGAGGTAACAGCGGCTTGCTCTTGCCGTCCCTCTGCGACTCCTCATTGCAGGTTCTAGGAGGTCTCCTAGCTCTCAGCAGCTGCAACCTTAGCTCCACTTCTTTCATCTTAGGTCTCTGCTCCCCTTTATTCCTCAAGCACGTCTCTGCGACCGACACGATCTCGTCGATCTCGCTCTGGCTGGCCTCATCTGCAACTTGAGCATCAATTGTATCCATGACAGTGCCATCTCTTAGCTGTCGGAGGAAGTAGTGACAAAGGTTCTGCTTGTCACCAAGACGTCGAGGAAAATCGGCTTCTTTCTCGTTAGCAGCTCGACAAGTATCACACCAAAACTATAGACGTCACTCTTCTCGGTTAGCTGTCCAGTGTAGTAATATTCTGGATCTAGGTACCCGAATGTCCCCTGGACAGCTGTGACCACGTGAGTCTGATCGATGGAAATGGACCTGGAGGCACCAAAGTCTGAAACCTTCGTGTGAAAGTGTCATCCATGAGTATGTTGGTTGATTTGATATCTCTGTGAAAGATGGGCATTGCAGCGGAAGAGTGGAGGTAAGCAAGCGCCCCTGCAGCCTCGAGAGCAATCCTGATACGGTCGTCCCACGTCAGCAAGCATTTGGCACGCGGATCGCCGTGGAGGAGGTCATGGAGTGTGCCGTTAGAGATGAACTCGTACACGAGAAGTGGCACCTCAGACTCAAGGCAGCATCCGAAGAGTTTCACCACGTTGCGGTGGATGATCTGGGACAAGATAGAGACCTCGTTGACGAACTGGTCGATCTCACTCTGCTCCACGATCTTGGACTTCTTGATAGCCACCACTCGCTGATCCGATAGAATCCCCTTGTAGACGGTGCCATGGCCTCCGTGCCCGAGAACGCGCGTCGGGTCAAAGTTGTTGGTTGCTTTATCTAGCTCTTCCAAGGAAAATATCCTGGTGGTGTGGGTAACACTTTCACTGGAGGATGAGATCAGCTGCTCCAGGAGCAGGCCTTTGTTTTTTCTGAAGAACGCCCTTCGAATTTTCTTTTGAGCGCCCCTCTTCCATCTTTTCACTAGTACAATCGAACTCAATGCAAGAGCTAGAACTCCAAAACTACTGCTAATCCCAACAGAAACTCCTACATGAGAAGTTGCAACAAATGAAGTTTTATCTTATTTTTATGGCTATTGGAATGCATAAGACAGCGAACAGTTAGAAATACTTGACATACCCAAAATAATATTTTGCCGCTTATCTGGAGTGCACTGTTTTCCTATGGGATCAAAAGCCATGGCGTCTGGGCAACAACGGAAGCTTCCTTTCAGATTATAGCATCTCCCATTACACTTATTGGGAATCAGACACTCGTCAATATCTGCAAACAGTAGAATGCCAAAATGTAAATTGAAGTTGGATAATATATTATTTTTTGCTCCTATTTGCTTTCTTTCAACTAGCACTACTTGATATCTGAGAACAACATACCATAAAATTTTACAGATAAGATATCACTTTCGTTGGAAATTCCATGATAATATATCATTTTATGGTCATATTTGCTTTCTTTCACTAAACACTCATTATTATCTGCAAACAGCATACATAAAATTTATGGATGACAATATTAATTTCTCGGAAATTCCATGTTAAATATCCATGTTTTTTCAGCATACTATAAAATAGAATAACTAAACAGCAAGAGCATGTACCTGTGCATCCATTTTGGACATAAGGATTTCCTTCAAAGCCAAGAGAGCACTTGCAACGATAACCAATGTAGAGTTTCCCATCTGTGACACCAAGGCACTCACTATTCGTGCTACGACATGCATATGCACTATTGTTTTTTGCATTTTCACATGTAAGATTGGTCGCAGACCACCTCCACACAGCAAACTCCTCAGATAGATCAGACTTATCCAAACCATATACTAGTTGCTGACTGAAATATCCAGAGCCACCGTAGTATACTGATAGAAACTTTGTATTAGCATCTTCAAACTCTGAAAGTTTATTAACATACAAGAGCCCATCATCTAGTGAAATATTTGTCACTTCATATTTTGCAGGTGGCCTTCCGATAAGAGTGCGATTGGACGCACAATTCAGTTGAAATCTCCTTGTAGCATAACATCCTGGTTCGATCCCAAAAGGGAAAGGAATGTTTGTGCTGCCGCATGATCTAGAACAATTCACGTTTGGTAGGGTTATACTCTGTTCCAGTGAAGAAATATTAGTAACCAAACATATGAAATGAGACAATAACCAATGATTAAATGAAGCACTCGATACATCATTTCTAGTTCAGGTCCCTGATTACCATTTCCAGTATATTCTCAAAATCACATACTTCAAAGAATTGGATGATCAAACAAACTAAAAGTGGAGGAAAATTGTAATTAAGAACAAGAATTTCGGAAGTACCTTGTTTGCAATCATCAAGTAGGTATGGGTTGCCATCATCGGAACTACCGAGCAGGTACAGGAGTAGCCTCCATTTGCGACATCCAAGCAGTTGCTACCGCCGCAGGCATACCGTGTCTTATCATCCGACAAAGCTTTTGAGCAATTGGGTTTGTCTTTGATCACAGTCGAGAGGTATGCAGAGGAAGCACCGACGGTGCTCGCATTTATTTTGTCAGACAACAGATCCGCTATACTGAACTTATACGAGTGGAATGTCAAGAAGGCCTTGGTGGTGATATTGGCAAATGGCTGCGGTACCGTCTCGTTGTTCCTCACGATGGTCACCCTGAAGCCTCGGAACAGCACGGGGAACGTGACGGTGCAGCAGCCCATGCCGTTACATATCCCGCCTTCCGTCGCCACAGCATGCTCGCCATGGAGGCGCACTTGACCGTGCAATGGCCGACAAGGTCACCGGTGTCAGGGTGGAACAAGTAGATGCCGACGCCGCAGCCGAGGAACGCCATGTAATTGTAGGTCGATGTTGAGGTTCCTTCCCGGAGACTCCCAGGATAGGTTGTAGGTGCCAACGCCCGGCGTCGTCATGGGGGGGATGGTGTACATGACTGATGCAAGAACAGTTCCTGTAGGGAAGAGGCTGGTCACCTGCGTGGTGGTGTTCCCAAGGAAGAGCTTGTGAGGCTGAGTAGTGACGCGCAGATCAGTTCGAAGCCTGGACGGAAGCAGCCAGGACCGACGCCAAAGGGGTACCAGATGCTCACGTCCCCACAGGTTTTGGGGCAGTCCGCGAGGCTAGCGGCAGAAGGAGGGGTTGCAGATGTCACCTTGATGTTGTTCATGGCTGTGGGTGCTAAGCCTAAGCTCCACACCACCAGCAACAACAGCTGCATGCTAGCTAATACATTTCTATTGGTAGAACCCATGATGTGGGAGAGAGTAATTTGCAAAGCAACTTGGGGATGGTTGTTCTGTGTCTGTTCTTCAGAACATGGAAGACTTTCTTGCATATAAATTTTTGGACCGTGTTGTCGTCAACCAGACAGGCCATGTGAAACATAGGTTCGTCAAAAAGGGAATGGAGAATTCCACTTGGTCACGAATTGGTGGTTTGTGCATATACCAAACATCAACATCCAGAATACAGGTATGTTGACATGTGTGATCTTGAAAAAGACTTTTTCTGATGACCTCTGTGTGGATGGCACAGGTGCACAAGCTTGGGCAAGACTCGTTTGACTTGTGCACAAGAAGGTAAGATCGATATGACGAGGCGAGATTGTGAGTGTGTGCGACTAAATTGTCATGTTTCTAGTGAATGCAGACAAAAATCTGAGAAACTGCCCATCCATTTGGACTGCAGGGAGATACCAATCGATCGACCGAGTTCCATGGGAGGACTGTTCCTCACATACAGTTTCACATTAGAATATCAGCAAAGACATGAGCTCTGCTGGGGCAGATCGGAAGAAAAATTACCAGTGGCGGAGAAAATACAGACGGTCGCCGAAGAAAGCGTTGGTCGGTCGCTGCTTGCTTGCGCCGTCTTGGAGCGCGCCACCGCGGCAGGCCGTCGTTGCCGCTCGCCGTGGAAGCGCAGGCGAGCGACCGCCGGCTACCATCCCCTCGTGTCCCTCGCCATCACCAAGAGCGAGAGAACAGCGCACGCCCTCACCGCTCCCGGCCCCCGTTGTCCACCTGGCGTTCGAGGAGCTGCCATTGCTGGGGGTACATCGAATCCCCAGCTACCGAGCTGTCAGGGAGGCACAAGCCAAACACAACAGTGTAGAGTACTTTGAGAGTTAGTGAAGAGTCTAACCGGCACGCGGAGCCGCCGCCCGAGGAGGAGGTGAATCCGCGTCTCGCCGCCCGGCACGACCCCGCCTGCGAGCTGCTCGGCGAAATGCGCAGGCGCTCTCGACTCCTCCCGTTCGTCTGTCGCGCTAGCCGCTAGGAACCCATTTGCCACCGTGGCCTTTTGGGCCCACAATTAATGTATGCTCTCGCTGGGGACACTGTACGAGCATGTATACTTGCTGTTGAAAGAGCTCCAGTGAATTGGCTTCGCGTGTTCGAACGTCAATTTACATTGAGAAGAGCCGTTGGATCGGGCTCCCAACACGCAGACAATAGTTCTGAAAGGAAATGAGCAGTGTGACCAATGTGACGCCCTTGATACACCGCCGGTGTCTTTATTTCCAAAGAAAAATGATGAACAAAAATGGTGGTCAGGCGAATCACTGATGGATTATTCTCCCCCCCCCCCCCCCCCCCAAATATTTTTTCACGAATAAGCGTATTATCTGCAAGTCAAATGTATATCCATACAAGTCTTTATATGCTAGTCACTGGACATCCTGGTCGTGTCGCCCTCCTGGTTTGCCAACCCACCGGTGTTTTTTGGCGCAAAGCTCAGTCCCCGGCCTCAAGTGCTTGGAGACTTCTTGCTGGCTGCTGCTGCAAGCTGAACATCAAGAATGACCGTGACTCCACATCTAAGGATTATGATGAACAAATAGTCAACTGATTGCAGTTCAAATAATGATGCGCTTGCTGCCGATGAGCTGTTCATGCTGGAAGTTCCAGATTGAGGAGGCACAAACACGGGAGAGATGATTTTTGGTGCTGCGTACAACTTGCAGCTTTTCGTTTTTGCTTCTCTTATTTGTAGGCTGTTACTAGAGTTTGAAATACGAGGTTTGGGGTTTCCGTGAGGTCTCAGCCTTCACGTATCCATATATTTATAATAGATCAACATACATGAGTTCATTCACGTACGCTAGGCTAGATACAATTCTAACACACCCCCTCAATCTACACCGCTATGAACATACAAGGTTTAGATTGGCCTTAAATCTATCTAGCATCTGTCGTGTGGCTGGTTTAGTAAATACATCAGCGAGTTGATCATTAGTGGAAATAAACCTGACATCCAGAGCACCAGCAGCTACTCGCTCACGCACAAAATGGAAGTCGATCTCAATGTGCTTAGTCCGAGCATGAAAGACTGGATTCGCCGTCAAGTATGTAGCCCCAAGATTGTCACACCATAATATGGGTGTACGCTGCTGAGTCACACCAAGTTCCTTAAGTAGAGACTCTACCCATATAGCTTCAGCAGCACCATTGGCTAATGCCTTATATTCAGCCTCGGTACTGGATCTCGAGACTGTAGGCTGTTTCTTTGAACTCCAAGAGATGAGGTTAGGTCCAACAAAAACAGCAAAACCACTTGTGGAACGACGATCATCCACACAACCGGCCCAGTCTGCATCAGTAAAAATACTAATGCCTGAAGATGGGGACTTGCGAATCTGCAAACCGACCTGAAGAGTGCCCTTGATATACCGCAGAATTCGCTTAACAGCTTCCCAATGCACTTCAGTGGGCTGAGAGAGAAACTGACAAACTTTGTTCACCGCAAAGGAAATATCTGGACGCGTGAGGGTCAAGTACTGTAATCCCCCAACAACACTACGATACCGGAAAGCATCATCGGTACCAAGTAGTGCTCCAGTGTCACGAGCCAACCTCTCTATCGTGGCTAAAGGTGTGGAAGTAGGATTACAATTCTCCATATTGACACGATGAAGAAGGTCAAGCGCATACTTCCGTTGAGTCAATGTAATACCCCCTGAATTGTAAGACGCTTCCAATCCAAGGAAATAATCCAACTTACCCATGTCCTTAATAGGAAAAGTAGAGGATAACGACTGTACCAAGCGATCAACCACCTCCTGAGTAGAGCCAGCAATGACGATGTCATCAACATATACCAACATAAAAATCTGAACACCATCTCGAGCGAAGATGAACAAAGATGTATCAGCCTTGGACGATGTGAAACCAAGTTGATAAAGGAGCTGACTCAGGCGAGCGTACCACGCACGTGGTGATTGCTTCAGACCATAAATAGACCGCTGAAGCTTGCAGACATGTGAGGGATACCTGGCATCCTCGAACCCCGGCGGTTGCTGCATATAGACATCCTCCGACAGGTAGCCGTGAAGAAAAGCATTACTGACATCTACCTGTCGTAAACTCCAACCGCGAGAGACTGCGAGGGACAACACAAGGCGAACAGTCGCAGGCTTCACAACAGGACTAAACGTGTCTCCATAGTCAATCCCGTGCTGCTGCGTAAAACCGCGGGCCACCAAACGAGCTTTGTGTTTGTCAATCGAACCATCTGGACGATGCTTGGTTTTGAAAATCCATTTGCTTCCAACGATGTTAACTCCGGGTGGCCGAGGAACCAAGGTCCAAGTCTTGGTCTGTGAAAGGGCAGCGAATTCGTCAGCCATGGCAGCACGCCACTCAGGTTCAAGCAATGCCTCACGATGAGTGACGGGAGCGGCAAAGAACGCCCGACGACGCGGATCATACTTCACGGTACCATCCGTGTACACCTTTTCTTTCCTCGTTTGGTCGCGCAGCCGAGTCACCATTGTGTGTACTGGAGCAGGGGCAGCGGGAGTCAGAACAGCCGGTGGTACCGCGGCCGACGAGTCATCGGCAGGAGGCGATACGGGCTGTCCTGAAGCAGGTGACGCTAGCTGGGTCACGAAGAGCGACCCATCGGCAGGAGACGAGGCCACCTGGGACTTGTCCGTGCGAGATGAACCAACCTCGGGTGGTGAGCCATGCATGGCCGTTCCATGCATGTTGATCAGCGCCTGGGACACGTCCATGCGGGACGAGGGCATATGGGATGGCGAGCCATGCATGGCCGCTCCATGCAAGTCGATCGGCGGATCAGCTATAACGTCGATCGTACAGCCAGGAACACCAGTCCGTTCCTGAAATAAAGTATCAAGACCTGAAGCAGGCAAGTTAGTAGACAAATAGGTCAGGTCATAATTTCGCATAGGCACACTCGTAACCGGTTCATCAACAGGAAAATGGATAGATTGTTCTAAAGTGGTCACATCAATCGAAACGCCGGGAGTAGAGAAAGGAAACACGGACTCGTCAAACACAACATCTCGAGAGATATATATACGCCCTGTGGAGCGATCCAAGCACTTGTACCCCTTGTGCATAGGACTATATCCGAGAAAAACACAAACTTTAGAACGGAAATCAAGCTTATGTGAGTTGTATTTGCGTAAACTCGGCCAGCACGCGCACCCGAAGATGCGAAGAAAGGAGTAATTCGGCTGAATTTTCAAGAGACGAAAAAGAGGTGTTTCCTTATTAATAACAGGTGTAGGCATACGATTGATGAGATAGCACGCCGTTAGAAAAGCTTCATCCCAATAATGAAGAGGGAGAGAGGAATGAGCAAGCAGGGCAAGACCTGTCTCTACCAAATGCCGATGCTTTCGCTCGGCGATACCATTCTGTTGGGAGGTGTGAGGACAAGAGACACGGTGAGAAATCCCCGTACGCTGAAAATAGCGATAAAGACGTTGATATTCACCTCCCCAATCGGACTGAACTGCCTTTATTTTTGTGTCTAGAAGACGTTCAACATGAGCCTGGAAAGCGTAGAAAACCTGCTCAACATCAGACTTATTTTTAAGAAGATAAATCCAACAAAAACGGGAGTAGTCATCCACAAAACTAACGTAGTACTTGTACCCGCCAGAAGAGACACGTGCCGGTCCCCAAACATCAGAATGAATTAACTCAAGAGGAACCGTAGTGACACGAGAAGAAGTAGTATAAGATAACTGTCGACTTTTAGCACGCTGACATGAATCACAAACTAGGGGTAAATTGTCTGAGGAAGAACAAGAGAGCTCATTTGTCCTAACAATGGATTGAACTACATTATTTGCTGGATGACCGAGACGTTGATGCCACTGTGTGGGCGTGACCTTGACACTAACGGAGGCATGATGATGTGAAGACGAGGACGCTTTAACGAACGGGATGGGGTATAGTCCACCATGACTCCTACCTTGAAGTATTATTCTCCTGGTGGCCTTGTCCTTAACGTAGAAAGCATGACGGTGAAATTCAACAAAAACATCATTATCGGAAACAAGGCGAAAAACCGAAAGGAGATTTTTGCGAATGTGTGGAACGTGAAGAATATCTTTTAATTTGAGAGATGAACCAGCTAAATTCGAATGGCCAATATGCGAAATAGACAAACCTGAACCATTGGCCACTTGTACTTGATCCTTTCCACCATATCGCTCATGAACGTGGAGACGCTCAAGTTCACTCGTCAGGTGATCCGTAGCACCGGTATCCATGTACCAGTGATGGTTGTCGTTGGAGTTCGTCGAAGCTGAGTTCCCGGCACGCTGATTGTTGGGGCGATAGGCGTGATCGAAGCGCTGACGGCAATCACCCGCCAGATGGCCCCAATTACCGCAGATTTGACAACGTGGTCGCCATCGCTGACGACCATTGCCACCACCATTGTGAGCGTTGACACGGCCGTTGCCGCCACCATTGCGGTCTTGTCCCTGCTGGTCGTAGTTGCCATAGGAACGATTACTGAATCCGCCTCCCTGCTGTGGGGCGGAGTACTCCTGAGTGCACGGACGGTTAGTGTTACCGTACATCGTAGGACGTGTAGCAGCGTTGGCCGAGGATGACCACTCTTCGGCCTGAGCCTGCTGCGCTAGTAGAGCCTCGAAGGAGAGGATATGAGCGTAGAAATCGGTGTAGGAAACCGACTTATTGCCGACAGTAAGTGACGCAGCGATGGAATTGAACGCGGAGCCGAGTCCGGTGATGATATAGTCGACGAGCTCGTCGTTGCTGACCGGAGCTCCTGCTGCAGCCATGGTGTCGGAGAGAGCTTTCATCTTATGCATATACTCCGCTGCGGGCATCTCCTCCTTCCGCAGGGTCTGAAGCTGGCGTCGGATGTGTCGCACGGAAGCGCGACTCGCGGCGCCGAACATGGCGTGAACAGAGGTCCACGCTTCTGCTGCAGTCTTGCTGCCGACGAGCTGACAAGCGATGTTGGGTTCCATGGAACCTAGGAGCAATCCCAAAACTCTCTGGTCTTGAGTCCACCAGCGGTGGTATTCGACGTTGGGAATCATCACCGCCTTGTCACCTTCCCCCTGAGTAAGCATCGGCGCTGGTGCCGCCATGGTACCGTCGAGGTAGCCATGTAACCCGGCGCCGGAGAGATTGGGCAGGAGGAGGCCTTTCCACAGCGTGAAGTTGCCATGGTCTAAACGGATCGTAATCGTTGGAGCGGAAGCGATCATCGAAGGGGCCGAAGCGGAAACAATGGCTCCGGCCACGTCCGAGAGTTGAAGAGCTGAGGAGGCCATCACACGGCGCGGAAGTATACTCGCAGGGCGTGGAGGATTTGCGGAAGCAGACTCGCGGAAGCAGACTCGCGGCTGGGCGTCCGTGGAGGATTTTGCGGCGACGCGGAAGACTCGCGGCGACGTACAGCAGCTCTGATACCAAGTTTGAAATACGAGGTTTGGGGTTTCCGTGAGGTCTCAGCCTTCACGTATCCATATATTTATAATAGATCAACATACATGAGTTCATACACGACACGAGTACGTATTCACGTACGCTAGGCTAGATACAATTCTAACAACTAGATGCTAACTAGAGATCCTAGAGAACTTGCCTGTGGCAAGATGGTTAGTTGGGTGGTTGTACCCCTAGCCCACCAGAGTTCAAACCCCAGGTTTGACGCTGGTGTTTCTCATTTAAGGCGGAATATTCTTCAGTGGGAGGCGACGTTCCCGTCGACAGCGAGGCGCCCGTGGTGACTTCGTCAATCTCAAGACTCGACCCGCCGACTCAGTCTCTCGGAGGTGCTCATAGGGGTAGGGTGTGCGTGCGTGCGTTCATAGGGGTGAGTGTGTGTGCGCGTGTATATGAGCGCTTGCGTTGTACTGTGTTTCGCAAAAAAAAAAAAAAAAAAACTAGAGATCCTAAAACTATTTTTTTAAATGGTAGATCCTATAACTATGGCATGACTGAGCACACCGACACGTTCACTTACCCATGACCACCACGACTATGCCGTGCAACATGCAGAACTCTGTGCCTTCCCGCGGTGCAACTTTAACCTGCAACTTCCTAGTCAATCTCGAGGACAATGTCTGCGACTGCGAGATGACGAGTTTATTCAGCTAAGGTAACGCTGACTGAAACTAGACAGTGCTACAGTAAAACTGTCGAGTCTGAAACATAAACTGTTCCTCAGGCTTGTATAGCTCAACAATTGCGCCTCGTCCAAGTTTGAGCCCTGTCGGCTGCTGCCATCCTGCCCCTGTGCTGGCCCGTGCCACTCTCTGGTTACCTCCACTGGCGCTTCTGTAGCTAGCCTTCAGGACACAAAGATCTAAACATGTCTGGCCGCATTGTTTTAAACACTCTGGGTCTGGGATCAGAATTTGATGAGCACTTTAATCTCCGGGCTTCTGGTACTCGTGAAGTCGTGGGTGCATCATCCTCGCTTGGAAGAGTCGGGTCTTACGTATCCTTAACGGTGCCAATCTTTCACCAGTAGCACCCAGGTTGCCCTGCGTTATTGGTGGATTACTATCGCGTACGGCCCTCAGCAGGTGGCCGGCAAGATCGCCTTCTTGGCTAACGCCACCGTAGACCGTTGATGGGTCGCTTTACCATGGATGGCTGCATGCTGAAGTTCTATTTGAATGGCCACTGATACACTCGGTGCAATGGACACCAATCTCCTCCCCTTGCAATCTCCTCCCCTTGCGCATCTCGACTGGGTGATTTGGACCTCGCACTCGGATTCGGAGGATCTTCTTGGCGGCTGCCTCTCCTCCTCACACTTGGGTTATACTCTTGTATGCAGCTACCACCCGCAGATGGTTGAGCTTGGATGGATTCCATGCCGTTGTCTCCGTAGCCTGGAACTCGGTTAATCATGCTGATTCCTTCTGGCCGGTTGCACTCTGCAATTCAGTTGGAAGGCAGTCAACATTCCCTGAAGAAGATGAGCATACATGTTGCTAGTGGAGTAGTACTTACCGGTACGATCTGTTTGCCTTCCTTGGAATGGACCTGTCACAGGTACACTTTCACCGGCTATTTCAGAATCCTGGCCCTGGATAGTTATCATGGCATTGTCTAGCTAAACTGGTTGGCAAAATATAGCCCTATGATCACACATTGGGGGCAACATAGGACCACGGTGGATTTTTTGTGTTGCATGGGGAAAATTCTTATAGGAATTTCCCTGAAATCCTGGAATTACATGTTACACAAGTGACTGATGAAACACGTGTTCAACAACCTTAGTTGGGATTCAGCAACAGTTGGAGAAGTTTGCGTTGGTGTTTGAAGCTGAACTCCCACCTCGCCAAATGATATGATCATCACATACCGCTAATTCCAGGCGCTCGCCCAATATCTCTCCCACCCTACCGTGTAGCTCAGAAGCTCAAGACTGAAGTTGAGAGGAAAATTCAAGAGTTACTAACACAAGATGTAATTCTCTTTGTGTGTGATTTTGGCATAAATCAGATAGGTCCTATGTAACATCCCAAAATTTTCCAGTTTTTGGAATGTAAAAAATAACGAAATATGCTGATTGTTTTGCTTGGGCTCTAAATTAATTAAGAAACTATTTTTATAACTAGTTTAAAATTAAGTTCCAAATTCAAAGAGATGAAAGAGTATAATATGAAGTCTCCGTAAAATTTTGCGTTCAAAATGCTTTATAAAATAATAATACTACAATACCGAACTTTGGTAAATTCATAAAGACTAAACTAGATATTATATAAAACCAAGACAATGGTTTATCATTTAGGTGAAACACATACGTGCATTATAGGTTAAAACTAACTTTTCCTGCACACGCTAATAGAGCCATGAAGTTCAAAATTTTAATCTTGAATTTTCTAACGAACTTTTTGTTGATTTTGAATCAAACTGGAGTTAAAACAAATAAAACAGGAGAAAGAAAAAGAATAAAAATTGCAGCCAGGACGAGCCGGCCGAACCAGCCAGCCCAGAACCATATGCGCCGCACGACCCATCTAGCCAATCTAGAACCCACCGCTAACTTTAGAACTACTTATCAAGATATTTAAAGAATCGGAAATAGAGACATAAACACAGATATCTATTTTGAATTCACAGCGTGAAAATTTCAATCTATGAAGACATACAACATTTTTTTAATTTATGCGATATAGGAAATTTCGTTATAGCCAAAAATAAATAAAGAGGTAGAGGTAGCTCTAAAATAAAATAAACATCTAACATCATTTCCTTTGCAACATATCCTTCAAATTTAGTGCAAGTTGATTTTCCACCACTGATTGCTAAAATTGCATAACAAAAAATTAATGTATCATAATATTTAGTTGCATTACTATGTTTTAGTTTGGAAATTATAATTGAAAAAATAATGGTTAAATTTATATCACAAGAAAAGACTAATTTTAAAAAAATAACAAAGTTTAGTATAAATAAATAACAGTTGCGATGGGGGCCCAAAGTTTAGTGAATTCACTTCTCACTCGGTCGGCCATAAGCGCCTCGACTCTGGCTTCCAGCTGTGGGTCGTAGCCGAGAGTCAGCACGCCTTCGCGCATCCTTTGCTTTTCCTGCAAGCCCCTGTGGTGGGCCTTTCCATAATCATTACAGCAAGGAAATAGCAAATAGGCATTAGATTGGGAGGAACATCCACATAGTAGTCAGATTAAAGGAACGAACACCCACAAAACACCCCAGATCCGAGGACTAAACACCCAAAAACTAGATCGGAGAGAGGAACGAATAAGCTATGGTGCGTCTGCGAGGCGAAGGCGAAGGCGGTGAGACGAGACGAGTGTTGGGCTTTGGTGGTGGGGGGTTGGGGTTTTATCACTGGAACGGCATGGCGTTCCGGTTTCTTCGTTGCATGTCCCCCGTCGGATCGCGCCGCACCATTTCGATCCGACGGCGCACACCTAACCTAGCGTTAGGGATGTAAACGGATTGGATCGGATCGGATAATGCTCTTTCCATATCCTATTCCATATTTTTTGTCGGATTCAGAGCGAATCGGATCGGATCGGATATGCTCTTTCCATATCTTTTTCCCTATTTTTTCGTCGGATTCGGAGCGGATCGGATAATGACCGGAGGCGGATACAAATACGGATAATATCGGACTACGGATACATATTGGGAACAGAGCGGATGCAGACCGGATACAAATACTAAGAAGCGGATAAATATGTATAAAGAAACAAAATTTTACCGTGGAAAACAATATGAACAAAAGGAATATCCAAACACATAACATTACAGAGTGACCAAAATGTACGTGTGCATGATGCAAGTGAATGGTTGCATGACATAGAACGAATACTCCTAGATGAAAATTGAGTGTAAGTCGTACTAGGGTAGGATTAGTTATACATGGAGAGAGACGTAAATGGGTGAATGTGCTAAAAGATTTAGCTATTTATACTAACTAAATAGGCTAATAAACTGGATTATCTTAATAGAGTACATCCGAAAAAAGGCGGATAATTCGCATCCGTCAGATAATAGCAATACGTACATTTCGGCTGTACGGACCCACCCGTCAGGGACTCGATTCGGCTGCACGGGGCTCAGCGGATAGTGGCCCTGTTTTCCCCTCTCACCCGCTGCACCACGCCCACGGCTCCTTCAACCCCATCTGTCTTCTCTTCCACCTCCGCCCCGCCTCTCTCCGCTTTCTCCGGCGAGAACCCTAGCTAAACCCCGCCGCCGCCCCACCTTCTCCCGCGTCTCCGGCGAGATGAACAAGCTCAAGGCGCCGCCGGGGGCGAGCACCCTGGTCAAGCTGGACGCCCCTCCCCCGCGTCTCCGGCGAGAACCCTAGCTAAACCCCGCCGCCGCCCCACCCTCCCCCGCGTCTCCGGCGGGGGGCGGGCACCCTTCTCAAGCTGGCGCTGGCCGGCGGCGCGGTCCGGTTCGCCGGCGCCAAGACGCTCTACAACGTCGAGGGAGGCCACCGGGCCATCGTCTTCAACCGCCTCGACGGCATCAAGGAGCCCACCCGTCTCCCTCCTCTCTCATCTCGCGGCCGCCGCCGCTTCGGTTTCAGAGCGCTTCGCCACACCCCCCCCCCCCCCCCCCCCCCCCCCCCCCCCCCCCCGATCCGTTGGATCTCCGCGTCTTATCTCAGTCGGTTGGGCCTTGCAGGTCTACCCCGAGGGGACGCACTTCTTGCTCCCGACCCAACCTCGTCGAGAGCACCTCCGGGAGCAGGGATCTGCAGATGGTAAAACTTCCCGGTCCTCTCCTACCGGTCAAGGGGTCTGCCTTGACTTGCTGGTCTGTGATGCTGGATTATGCGGGGATAGGGTGGTGGGTGTGAAGTGATGAGAAATTTGGACGGATGGATATCGTCTGGTACTTGCTTAGTGTTTAGGCAGTATCATTTCTGGCTCTGTTCTCTAGTTGTAGCATATGCAAGGTCTTGGTAATCTGGACAGTTGTAAATGTTTACCAATTTTGTCTGCGTTATGGCTTAACTGCCGTTGGAGAACTTGGTTTTTCTCGTTTCAATAGTTAAGATTTAATGCACCTCTAATGCTTATCTTCGAATCATACAGTATTCAAGTCTACTGCTCTGTGAAACACTTTACTGTATTATCTTTTTAATCCATGTCTACTGTTCTGTGAAACAGTTGCACTTTTAATCTAGTAACAGTGCCCGCCAGTAATATTTTGCTTCATCATTATATGTTGCCTGTTAATACACATTTAAACTCATTTGCTTTTAATCTAGCAACAGTAGTCACAATTAATATCCGTGCTTCATCATGCAATGTTGCCATCACCATTTGAGAAGTTTTGCTGATACTGAAACAAGTTAAATCTCGCTGACCATGTCAATTTATTGTGGTCATTTATGTAGGACTGTAGATGTAGCTATCTTGTTTTGCACTTCCGCGTAAAAATAGTACTTGCACAGATAATCCTTTCGTATATCTAATGCCAGTTCGGTACAGGTGAAAATCGGTCTTCGTGTCCTTACGCGACCCATGCCAGAGAAACTACCAACCATGTACAGGACCCTGGGGAAGAACTATAGCGAGAGAGTTTTGCCTTCAATCATTCATGAAACACTCAAAGCTGTGGTTGCACAATACAATGCCAGTCAGCTTATCACCCAGAGAGAGGTACCATTTCGTCATGTTTGTTGTGTTTACACATGTTTTTATGCTAACAGTAGAGAATAGCTTTTCTTGCTTTGAATACTTGAATGACATCTCCTTTATGTACTGGCAGGCTGTGAGCAGGGAGATCAGGAAGATTCTGACAGAGAGGGCCAAGAATTTCAACATTGCTCTGGATGATGTGTCCATTACCAGCCTCAGCTTTGGCAAAGAGTTCACTCATGCCATTGAAGCCAAACAGGTTGCTGCGCAGGAAGCTGAGCGTGCCAAGTTCATTGTTGAGAAGGCTGAGCAAGACAAGAAAAGTGCAATTATCAGGGCACAGGTAAGCAAAACAGAAACTAGACAGAGGTTTTTACTCATATGGCTTCACCTACTTGCACTGTTTGCAGTTTCAGTGACATGTACTAGAGGCATGTTGCCAGTATTCCTTGTGTCTTTATACTTTCATGTGGTTCACTACACTTGTGGAGTTTGTGAAAACTTGAGCCTAACACTGATAGTTTTGTGCATTTCATTTGTTGAGTTTATGATGGATAATTTTCATGCGACCACCTTTTTCTATGTTGATAATTCACACTTCCAGTGGTATGTTGTTTATAAGACTGAACATAGTTTCAGACTTTATCACTTTACCTATTTGGTATTTCCATAGCTTCAGATTTTCAGTGGTATGATTATACTACTGAACATACTTCACCTACTTCACTGTTTGCGATGTCACTCTGATATTAGTTTACCTGAGGCATATTTCTAGTTTTTGTTTTCACGGCTTATAACGCAAGATAATTTAAATGCAGTGTCCCCCAAGCCGAAGTACTTCCTGTTTGATTTTCGTTCATTCCTGACTTTATCTATTCCTGCCTCTTATTTAAATCGACATTTGATTGACTGCCAGCCATTTCACTACATTTTTTTTGAGTTTGGGGGCACTTCAGCCTGACACTGGTACTCTAATATGTTCCAATTGTTTAGTTATGAGCATAGATCTGTACATTTTTGTTTGTTGAGTTGAGAGTTCTGTACATTTCGTTTGTTGAGTTAGATATCACCTGATCCAAACACTGGGAAATTTAAATTTTTCTTTGTCCATTCAGTTTCAGAGCACCTGAACCAAACACTAGTAGTTTTTGGCATTTCGTTTGTTGAGATCAAGATCATCTTATCAGCCTCTGATCTCCGTGCTTCCTTGCAGGTCTAACCCCGAGGGGACCCACTTCATGCTCCCGCTCATGGAGAGGCCCATCATCTACGACGTCCGCGCCCGACCCAACCTCGTCGAGAGCACCTCCAGGAGCAGGGATCTGCAGATGGTAAAACTTTTAGTCCTCTCCTCCCGGTCCTTCCCCTGGGATACTGTAGCTCGCGTGCCGATTTACAGCTTGACGAGCGATTGTGCTGCTAAATCTGAATGCCATGAAATGAATGATCTCTATGGAACGAACCCCAGTTGGTCTGCGTTGCCTTGCTGGTCTGTGATGCTAGATTGTGCGGGTGCGGGGATTGGGCGGTGAGAAATTTTGGATGGATGGATAACGTCTGGTACTTGTTTAGTGGTTAGGCAGTACCATTTCTGGCTCGATTTTGTAGTTGTAGCATGTTCAAGGTCTTGGTAATCTGGACAGTTGTGAATGTTGGACTTGGGTTTTCTCGTTTCAATAATTTAGATTTAATGCACCACTAAAGCTGATCTTTGAAATCATGCAGCATTCATGTCTACAGCTCTGTGAAGCACTTTACTTTATTTTCTTTTAATCCATGCCTACTGCTCTGTAAAACAGTTGCACACTTGCACTTTTAATCTAGTAACACTGCTAGTAATATTTTTTGCTTCATCATTATATGTTGCCTGTTAATTCACATTTAAACTCATCTGCTTTTAATCTAGTAGCAGTAGTCACAAGTAATATCCGTGCTTCATCATGATATGATGCCATCACCATTTAAGAAGTTTTGCTTATACTGAAATAAGTTAAACTGTGCTGACTATGTGAATTTTATGTCGTCATGTGTGTAGGACTTTAGATGTAGCTATCTTGTTTTGCACTTCCTTCTTGAAAGTACTATAGGCACAGCAAAGTCTTTACTATATATCTAATACCCACTTGATAACTTGTACAGGTGAAAATTGGTCTTTGTGTCCTTACGCGACCCATGCCAGAGAAACTACCAACTGTGTAGAGAACCCTGGGGAGAACTATAACGAGAGAGTTTTGCCTTCTATCATTCATGAAACACTCAAAGCTGTGGTTGCACAATACAATGCTAGTCAGCTTATCTCTCAGAGAGAGGTACCATTTCGGCATGTTTGGTTTGCTTACACATGTTTTTATGCTAATAGTAGAAAATAGCTTTTCTTGCTTCGAATACTTGAATGACGTCTCCTTTATGTATTGGCAGGCTGTGAGCAGGGATATCAGGAAGAATCTGACAGAGAGGGCCAAGAAACAAGGATTTTGGTATGAGTACCAACAACACAAGCCACACGTGACAAGGGGCACTAGCAAGCAACGAATAGCAAGACCAGTTGATGATAAGGCTGCTGTGAGAAAGGCTGCGCTTGTGCTCATCACAAAGGCAATTGGTTTGATTGGCAGGCCTGGGGCTGCGTACTCTGATCCGCTAGTAAGCATTCGCAAGGCGGCTCTTGTAGCCATCTCAGAGGTGTTCTGGAGATTCCCAGATGAGAGAGTGACAAAAGAGTGGCTTCAAGCTGTGCCATCGCTGGTGATTGATAGCGAGACCAGTATCCAGGAATGTGAGAATTTGTTTCTCTAACTGGTTCTGAACAGGGTCTGCCAAGCTGCCAATTTGAACCTGGATGACAGTTCAGTCAACTTGGAGTAGGTGTTCCCGGAAGTGACACTGGATTTGCTGAAAAGCATATGCGATGGAGAGGTTGCTCCATGCATAAAAAGAATATGTGTCAAGCCTTGGGAAGAAGAGAAAAACTGAGACCACTGCTTTCTACTTCACTCCAGAATATCGTAACAATAATCTGAATCCCTGTGGTGGAGAAATTCCAAGCCAATTGAGAAATGGACTGCACCAGCCGGGGCTTGGTGGCTTGTTTCTGAGGTCTTGTCATTTGCACCTAAATCAGTTAACTGGAAGTTCCTCAAACACCACTGGAACCTCCTTGATAATGTTGGCCAAGAAGACATAGGTAAAGCTTCTTCTGAAGGGAACCGAACTCTGCTCTGGGCTGTGGATCGTGTTGCACTCCTGCAAACTATTTCAAATGTCTCCATGGAGCTACCTGTGGAGCCTGCAGCAGAACTGGCACACAGCTTGCTCACACGGATTGAGAATTTTGATATGAAGCTGAGTGAGGTAATCATTTAACGAATCAATGCAAAATTTACTCTGGTACAAATAAATTTGTCACGTAACATGGAATCTTATGCTCAGTTATATCAGGGACTACTGGGCCAGTTTGCAATTAAGTTCTAAAAGCACCAAAATCCCAGTTAAATCCACTAAAATCTAGGCATAGATATACCAGATACCATTACACTGTAGACTGTACAAGTGTACAGTAGCTCTATTACTCGCTCTATTGGGACTGGGAATGTGTACTGAGAGTTCTTTTTTTTTGACGACCTACAGCGGGAGAGACTCCCACTGTTTACTGAGAGTTCTTGTAAACTACTACTGTATTTGATAAAGCTTTGAATATAGGTAAACATGTTATAGCTATTTAACAGGCAGACCTGTTGACACATGCAGTCATGGGTGGGTATCATACACCTAAGCATAATAACCCAAAGCATGCTATGTTAATTTTCTGAAAGGTATATCCTTCCAGCTTGCCTGTGGCAACTACCACAGTCAAAATGGCCCCGTAACACCCACTTGTTGATGGTATGGACTCAAATGACAAGATTATCCAGTATCCTCGTGTTGCTTAGATTATTTTTCATATATCTAGTATTCCTCTTGCCGAATTTCCACAAAAAATGCTCTGCGTGCATTGGTGTTATCTTTTCCATGACAGATTTATGGGTTGTTGAGTAAATGCATATCATTGTTCGGTACCAATATCACTCTTATCAGAAGTAAGACTTATCCATATCTTGACGGTAATGCCTTTTCTACTTGCACATACAGGTCGATGCTCATGTAAAATCACTGAAAACTTTATGTAAACGGAAAGCAAAGACGGCCAAGGAAGGTGAAGGACTAATAATGAAGTGGGTCCAGCAACTTATCAAAAAGCAGTTGCTACTTGCTAGTCTAGACAACTAAATAAAAGGGACATCACAAGATTCCAGGGGTTGTAGCTTCTTTACACTTCCGACTGGCAAACTTAAAGGAAGAAAAGGCGCATCCACATCAAAAGTGATGTCAGAAGCTGTTATTGCTGTCTTCACCGTAGGATCACCGATCCTAGCTTGCCCCGATGCTAGTGTGCAAGACATCATTCCTTTGCTGCACACAATCATAACCTCTGGAAACTCTGAGCCAAGGCCAAAAAACCTTGCTGGTGGAAATGTTTCTTTCAAAGATTTAGCTCCGTCTTTGTATATACAGTCGTGGGATACAATGGCAAAATTATGCCTTGTAGATGGCAAATTAGCAAAACGATATATTTCCACTTTTTGTTCAGGTGTGTAGCCTCCAACCATTCTCACTCATAACTTCTCTTAACAGATAAACACTCAATGTTGCTCGTATAACAGAAGCTTGAGCGGAGTGATTTGGCTACCCTTCGGAATAACATCGTGATTGCAATGGCTGACTTTTATGTCCGCTCCAGGAAACAGTTGCACTTTTAATCTAGTAACAGTGCCCACTAGTAACATTTTTTTGCTTCATCATTATATGTTGCCTATCGATACACATTTTAACACATTCGCTTTTAATATGTTCTGTTCATTCTTCATCATTATATGTTGCCATTGCCATTTAAGAAAGTTCATTGGTACCGGAACACGCTAAATCTTGCTGAACATGTGAATTTATTGTGATCGTGTGTGTACGAATGTGGATGCAGCTATCTTGTTTTGCACTTCTTCTTGAAAGTATTATAGGCACAGCAAAGTCTTTACTATATATCTAATACCCACTTGATAACTTGTACAGGTGAAAATTGGTCTTTGTGTCCTTATGCGACCCATGCCAGAGAAACTACCAACTGTGTAGACGAACCTGGGGGAGAACTATAACGAGAGAGTTTTGCCTTCAATCATTCATGAAACACTCAAAGCTGTGGTTGCACAATACAATGCCAGTCAGCTTATCACACGGAGAGAGGTACCATTTCGTCCATTTCATCATGTTTTGTTGTGTTTACACATGTTTTTATGCTAACACTGGAAATTTGCTTTTCTTGCTTTGAATAGTTGAATGACGTCTCCTTTATGTACTGGCAGGCTGTGAGCAGGGAGATTAGGAAGATTCTGACAGAGAGGGCCAAGAATTTCAACATTGCTCTGGATGATGTGTCCATTACCAGCCTTAGCTTCGGCGAAGAGTTCACTCATGCCATTGAAGCCAAACAGGTTGCTGCGCAGGAAGCTGAGCGTGCCAAGTTCATTGTTGAGAAGGCTGAGCAAGACAAGAAAAGTGCAATTATAAGGGCACAGGTAAGCAAAACAGAAACTAGACAGAGGTTTTTAATCATATGGCTTCACCTACTAGCACTGTTTGCAGTTTCAGTGACATGTACTAGGGGCATGTTGCCAGTATTCCTTGTGTCTTTATACTTTCATGTGGTTCACTACACTTGTGGAGTTTGGGAAAACTTGAGCCTAACACAGATAGTTTTGTGCATTTCATTTGTTGAGTTTATGATGGATAATTTTCATGCGACCACCTTTTTCTATGTTGATAGTTCACACTTCCAGTGGTATGTTGTTTATAAGACTGAACATAGTTTCAGACTTTACCTATTTGGTATTTCGATAGCTTCAGATTTTCAGTGGTATGATTATACGACTGAACATAGTTCCAGACTTCACCTACTTCACTGTTAGTGATGTCACTCTGATATTGGTTTACTAGAGGCATTTCTAGTGTTGTTTTTGTTTTCACGGCTTATAACGCAAGATAATTTAAATGCAGTGTCCCCCAAGCCGAAGTACTTCCTGCTTGATTTTTGTTCATTCCTGACTTTATTCTATTCCTGCCTTTATTTAATTCAACATTTGATTGACTGCCAGCCATTTCACTACATTTGTTTGAGTTTGGGGGCACTTTAGCCTGACACTGGTAGTTTAATATGTTCCAGTTGTTTAGTTTATGAGCATATATCTGTACATTTTGTTTGTTGAGTTAGAGAGTTCTGTACATTTTCTTTGTTGAGTTAGAGATCACCTGATCCAAACACTGGTAAATTTATATGTTTCTTTGTCCATTCAGTGAGAGAACCTGAACCAAACACTCGTAGTTTTGTGCATTTCGTTTCTTGAGTTCAAGATCATCTTATCCAAACACTGGTAGTTCTATACATTTTGTTTGCTGAGTTCGACATCACCTGATCCATACATTGGTAGCTACACATGTTTCATTTGTTTAGTTTTAGAGCACCTGGTCAAAACACTCGTAATTTATGTTTCAGTTGTTTAGTTTAAGAGCACCTGAGCCCAAACACTGGTAGTTTATGTTTCATCTTGCTTAGGTTAAGAGCACCTGAGCCCAATCAATGCTAATTTTGTACATTTCGTCTGCTAGTTGTGAGACCACCTGATCGAAACACTGATGTTTCTTTTTTATATCTCAACAGGGAGAGGCTAAGAGTGCAGAGCTGATAGCCAGGCGATCGCCAACAACCCTGGTTTCGTCAGCTCTCAGGCTGATTGAAGCTGCCAGGGAGATCGCCCACACCATCTCAAGCTCCAACAACAAGGTGTTCCTGGACTCGAGTGATCTGCTGCTTGGGCTCCAGCAGCTCAACATCGCGGGCAAGGGCAAGAAGTGAGACCATTCCCTGTCGTCCATGTATTGGTTACCGTCGGCTGTCCCCGCTGAAGAAAAGTACTTTTGAGAGGGATTAGCGAACTCTGTAGTTTCCGTTAATGGTTTTTTCTGGGTCTAGGATTTGAAACGCTCAAAACAGGAACGACGCCCTTGCTGTTGCAAGTTGCTCAATGGAATGTGCATCTGAACTAGTCCTCGACTACTTTTGCTGTGCAAGAACCATTGGGAAAAGTTTTGATGCGAATGGTTGCTTAGCTTATGTCTCTGGGATGAATGTTTTGCAGTTGGTGCCTGGTAGTTCGGTTCTGGTAGATTTTCTGTTTCTTGGATGATTATGCACATGCTGCTGGCCTTAAGTGATTCAGAGCTCATCTTGGCACTCCCTTTGTGCTGTGATTTCACTGTGTTTCTGGGATGCATCATGCATGGCACTGCTTTTGATGTCTTTTGCCTTGCATGGTTCCATTCGTATCATTTTGTGGGAGAAGTTTTCTCTGCTGCACAATCTTTTTCTGCCTTGTTTAAGCGTGCTGTGCACTGATGAACGTGTTTTTCAACCTGTATATCTTCGGTCCACTAGTTAACTGACGAGCTATACAAAAGTGAACTATTAGAGAGGAGTTGGGATTGGCCGGTGTATGAAATAGTACAAGAGAACACGCTAGAGATACAGCAATTCCTGCCACTGTTTTCTACATCATCGACAGAGATACTATGCCTATATGGATCTTTAACTTGATAACTGCATTGAGCGAGGCACGGACGCGCCGGTCTTGGACGCCGGCGCCCCTCTCTCGGACTACCGGCCTTCCTCGCGCAGCCTGCCTACATGGCGCCTCGTCACCGTCGACGGCGAGGTTGTGGCCTCCTGGTCCATTACCCCAGCGCGGCGCCTATCCCTCCTTTGGGACGGAGCTGGTCGACCAAGCCGCGCACCGCTCCCGCAAGGGGCGGCGTGGCGACGACGACGGCACCGAGCGCGAGCGAGGCACGGGCAGCTGCTCCGTGGCTCACGGCGCCAACCGCGACCGCTCCCGCTCCAGGATGGACAGGAGCCGCTCGCGGCCTGGGCGGTGCGACGACCTCCAGGCTTCACGGCCGGCTCGTCCTAATTGGCGTCCCCGGCCCTCTGTTCAGCTGTCATGATGCCGACGCGGCCGCGTTCCTTCCTAGAGCGGCCGGCCCGTCCATGCTGGCGTCGCCCCCGCCTAGAACTGTCGCGTTCCTGGCGGCGACGGCCAAGGACACTCGTGTCGATGACGCGCCTACGGATGTTCCGGAGCTTGGTGCCTGGGATGATGGTGGCCTGCCTCACGACAATACCAACCACGGAGTTGACATGCTGCACGACGTCGCCAACCTCGGGGGCGCCACTCCTTCCGTGGCTCCTATCGACCGCGTCGTGCCGTTCTCGTGAGAGGACGCGGATGGGAATGAAGCCCGAGACGTCGCGGTGACCGGCACGGTTGTGACTGCTGCCTCTGGAGGTTCGCCTGATGCTCTTCTGCTGCACGACGCTGCCACGGCCGCCATGATCGACATTGCGTCGCCGGGCCCCGACGCCATTGGCCTTGATGCCGACGCAGAGGACACGACGCTGGGCGACGTCGCGGTGACCGGCACGGCTGTGCCTGCTGCCTCTGGAGGTTCGCCTCCTGATGCTCTGCTGCTTCACGACGCGGCCACTTACGGTTGCCTGGATGCCAACGCAGAGGACATGGCGCTGGACGAACTCCTGGCTGATGACGACGCTGGCGACTGCGCTGCTTGCCTCTCCGGCGCTGGCTGCTCTCCTGCCTGCTAGGCGCAGTAGCAGGCAGGTTCTGAAGCCACACATCCATGCCGTTGACAAAGCGGTCCTTGTGTTGCACCTGCACACGAAGATGGGCCTGGACACGACTGAAGATTTGCCGTTGGACTTGGAGCGGGCAAGAAATCCTATGTTCAGAGCATCATAGCTGCGCCACTCCCTGACACAGCGATCGACGCCTTGATGACCCTCTTCAAGCTCAACATGCCGTCATTCTTGGCGGCCACGACCTGTCTTCCTCGTCCACGCTGGACGCCACCGCATGATGAGTAAGTGGCACCGGTGTTCTCTCAACTTGTTTCGTGTGTGTAGATAAGTCACTTAACTTGCAAAAGTGAAAACCGATCACACAACTTGCAAAGTTTGTGCACTCGTTGTCACTTTCCGGTCTGGGTACCGGTTTTCAACAAAGATCGGTCACAAGCTACTCACGTGGGGGCGTTTAGTATTCAAGATTTTGCATTAAGGCCCTCCCACACGGTCGTTCCCAAATCGAGCGCTGCCTATGTCGGGTTCTCGTCCGTCGAGCGGCCTCTTCTACCGCCACTTCGTGCTCGGCTGGAGCTTAACATCTCCTCCATGCCGGTCACGTTCCCCAAGCCACGGTCCAAGACTCTCGAGATCGTGCTACTGATAACGTCCGCGCTGCTCATCTTCGCCGAGGCGAGCTTGATTGACTAATTCAGCTAACTAACAGAGAATAGGCATTGTCGAACATACAGTTAACTGACGACGAACAGCTGCGGTGTTGAGCAAGGTTCAGAGTTGAGTGCAGAGTTTAATCCAACACAACTCGATCAAGCTAGATCGGCGGCCTGTAGGCTGTGCCAGACCCACTGGTCGTCGGCGCCGGCGCCGGTGCCCCGACGCCCATGATGAAGTGCGATATCCAACATGGACATTGACCTTACGGGCCGCGCCAACTGGCTGCGCGAGGTGGTGCTCGGCGCGAACGACGGCATGTCCTCCACGGCCTCGCTCATGCTTCGGTTCACCGACGTGCGCACCATGGTGGTGTCCGGGTTCGCGGGCCTGCTGGCTGCTGGCGCCTGGGCGTGCAACATGGCTATCGGGGAGCACGTCTCCGCCTGCTCCCAGCGGGGCGTGGAGCTCGCACAGCCGGAACACCACGGCAAGCGCGGCGCCAACAAGGAGAGGGCCCTTCCCAGCCCTGCCAGCCTGCCGGCTGCCGCGGCATCGGCGCCTCTGCGTTCTCCGTCGGCGCGCTGCTCCTCGTTCAGTGTTGGGCACAGGATGAGGGTGGCAGCCGTGGCGACGCTGGCGCTGGCATGCAGGGCCAGGGATTGGACCCCTACATCATGTCCTACCTGATCCAGATGACGTCCATCACCTCCGGCACCATGTCTGTCTCCGGAGGGAGATGAGCCGCCGTCGCCGGGAGCAAGTCAACAATAACTTAGGGGTGTTTCGGCCAACAAAACTAGGTGCCCTGATTCTCACGTGAGCAGCCCGTGGCCGATTTAATCCAAAACCGTCGAAAATGACCACGAGTGTACAAATTTGGCAAGTTGAGTGACCGGTTTTTCCGTTTTACAAGTTGAGTGACTTATCTGCACTAGCATAACAAGTTGAGAGACCACCGGTGTCATTTACTCCCGCATGATATCTCTTGCTTGTATCTTCATAGATTTTGGCTATTACGAAAAAGGCAAAAAAAAAAAAAACTATGCGTAATCCAACATAAAACACATCAACAAAACTATGTCACTCACGAAGAAGTAAAGAAAACAGGAAAACACTAAGTACAAAAACATACAAAGAGAAATATAGAACATACAAAACGCACCCTAAACTGAAAATCCACATATAGTATGATCCGCATCCCTCCTTGCCCAACGACGTCTGCTCACCTGTTCAATGGCGGGGGCATCATTCACTTATGGCGTCTGGTTGAAAAATCAGCACGGGAGCCATCTCTTATGGCACACTGTTGACTCTTAAGCAACAATCAACCGAATGAGGATTAGCAATGCACAAAAAAGTAAGAAAAAATGAAGAGGGACAGTAACAAGAAAGGCATTAATTTTCTTTTTGTGAACATATAGTTTTAAGTTTTAAGAACAATAGAGAGCGAAAAATATGTGCAAAGTGCTATCCCTATGTGTATAGAGATAATACATACTAGAAAAATGAAGAGGGAAAATAACAAGAAAGGCATTAATTTTCTTTCTGTGTGAACATATAATGTTCTTGCAGCTGGACTTTCAGTAAGAACTTTGTGTAAGTGAAAATGTATAAGACGCATGAAATATGAAGTTATTTCAGAAAAAATGCAAAATCTCACAATAGTCGAGTGGTTATATTTAATTGACGTTAAATTGTTGTGTATCCGATGACAAATAATGGTGATGTGGGCGTATGGCTAAAAACAATAGATGAGGTGAATATATTGAATGTAGAATCCACTATAATTAATGGACATCGTGGACAATTGATTGAATAAAATAATAGATGACAGGAAATAATTAATACTCCCTCCGTCTCAAAATATAAGGCGCCATTTAATTCCGCTGGTCAACGCTATGTAACTTTGATCATGATTTGTACTTATAATATCTACCCAAAATTATTACAAAAATATATGAAATTAAAGATCTTTGCAAGATGAATCCAACGATACCATATACATTCCCATTCAATATATTTTGTTATACAGTATAATGGTGGTCAAAATTAAGCGTCAAAGACCAACTTAAAAATAGCGCGTCTTGTATTTTGACACGGAGGGAGTACATGTTAGTGGGAATTTCCTTAGAAAATTGCAACTCACATTAGAACATGTTGGGTTTACATTTTTTTTTAAGGCGTAACTTGTCGGGAAAAAATATTTTTTATGCCATTGTTTCTTAAGAAAAACATAACTTGTTTAAAAATTGTAGCAACCCAAATGCAAGGTAAGTGCAACAGATATATGACAACCGGTTAGACCGTTGCCATTCTCAGTCCCTTTATTTACTACAAAATTCTCATCCCTTTGATTGTGATGAATAAAACACATCAACAATACTAGGTGACTCTACGAGAAGTAAGGAAATCAGTCAAATGAGGTTCAGCAATGCACAAAAAATAAGAAAAAAAATGATAAAAACACAAAGATCGAAGAGGGCCACTAACAAGAAGGGGATTAATTTATCTTTGTAAACATACATTTTTTTATAGTATTAATAAGAACATTAAAGGGCGAAAAAAGATGTGCAAAGTACTACCCTCGTGTGTACATAGATGAAATGTTTATTTTGATTGATAGAAGACTCATGTCAATGTCAAGTATTCAGACCGTAGCGCCCAAGTTCGGTGGTTCGAAGCACACTAGCTGCGACATAACTATTGTATATTTCACCCGATACGTCATGAACCATAAATCATTCATGAAACTTGACGCAGGAATCAGGATCCAACGGTCAGGTCGACCAAGACTTAATGGGAAATCAGTCATCGCGACTTAGAAAATTTAGTTTGTGTTTGCTTTGTGCAGTGACAAGGCAGTGACAAGTGGGACATGTGAATGCAACATCTATAACAAAGTAAGCGTGTCTTGCTTTACATAATACAAGTTCATTCACGCGACAAAAATGATGATAATGTGTAAATAGGCTCGACTAAATCCTTGCGCTGTTCCTCATCATGTCGCCGAGCATCCTTCCTACGGCGATTGTCAGCTTCCGCTCGCCGTTCATCATCCCTCCGCCTTTCCTCAGCACGTCTCCTTTCCTCTTCACGCCTCCATTCCTCTTCTTCCCTGCGTCTCTCTTCCTCCCAGCGAGCTTCCTCTTCCCGCCGAGCAGCCTCAGTCCCCAACCTAGATCTGCCACCATAAGGCCCTGGCCTCAGGAAATTTCGCGGCGGGGATCTCCTGGGGCCGCCGTAACCACCACCGCCGCCATACCCTCCTCCTCCTCTTCCAAACCTCCGATCCATGGGCGCGAGTAGTACTTGCGCAAAAGACCTCTTATCTCCAGAAGCAATTCCTGCCCAAACCGCAGTGGATGGACTGGGAGCAATCGGGCGAGGAGCGTGAACAGCTTTGACAAAAACGATTCCCCCGATCTCGTCTTCGTGAGGAGCTAGTAGGGGCAGCAATGGATTCCCTCGGCCCATGTGAAAATTGGTCAAGCCCATCAAAGGTCTGAACCACGGGCACGGGACCCGCCATTGATGACGTCACTTTCTCCACTGCCTCGAGTCGGACCATCGCATCCAACCGCGCAAAGGGCGGCGATCGTGATGGACCACTCCTTGCCGATGGCACGCACACCACCTGCAACTCCAAACGCGGCCCAATCCTGGCCATGAATCCATCGAACCTCATACGTCACGCCGGGGCACACGGTGGTCAACACGTCGCAGCGATCCAACTCCGCTCCGCTTGCATCGTATAGCGCGAGCCGCTTGTGCCCAATCCACTCGACCGATCCCTCGCTTTGCCGCGTACGCGGGCGAGCACGAGAGTGGTACACCTTCCACCGCCATGGCTCTCCCTCCGGTGGTCTAGGCGCCAGTGGACGCCGCCGCGATCGCCTCTGTAGTCGCCCCGTGAGTCGCACCTCTCATCCTCCCCCTCAGGTAGGCTTCCTGCCAACAAAACTAGATGCCCCGAGTGTATAAACTTGGCAAAGTTGAGTGACCGTTTTTCCGTTTTACAAGTTGAGTGACTTAGGAAAGCTTTCGTTGGGACGGAAAAAAACCCCTTCTTCCCTGTCTCGCGCTCCGCCGCCCCTAGCCCAACCCCTCTCCCCTCCCTCTCCGCCGCCGCTAGTGCGGGCCGCCGGGCGTGGCCTGTGCGGTGCCGGTGCCGGCGGCGGCGGCCAGCTCCTCCCCGCGTGGATGGCAAGGCGGCGCGGCGCACGACGGCCTGCACGCGGTGCTCCTTCGACCTTTGGCGGTCCGGCGCAGCCCGGATGATCTTGGTGCGGCTGGGCGGCCTCTTGGCGGCTGGGAGCCGTGGTAGTCCGTGCGTGGCCGGATGGTCGCCGGAGTGCGGCCGATGGCGCCCTCCTGGCCTAGATCCGGGCCCTTTGGGCCCCATCTGGGCCTGGGCGGGCCACGTCCGACGTGGTGGCGGCTCCCTCGGTGGACGGATGAGCAGTGGCTGGTGCCGGGGGTGGCGGTGACGGTGGCGTGCCTGCTGCAGTGCGGTGGCGGGGACTTTACGGGCCCAATTCGGGCTCGGCCGGGCCGGTGAGGGCCTGGTGTGTTCCTGCTGCTGCATCCGGTCGGCTACCGCCGAAGGCGGTGGAGGTCGTTCCCTCCCGCGTGCTACTATACTGCCACCCCTCGCCGGAGTTCCTTCTTCTCGGTCCTTCCGGCCTCGCAACATGGATCATGGTGAGACGGCGGTGGTGATTCAAGACCGTGGTGGCGGTGCTGGTGGGTGGCAAGTTTGGTGGAGCGATACGAAGCGTCCGGGGATGTGGTTTTTTGGGGTTCGGGAGAAATCTCTGTCGCCTCGACACCGACGCGGTGATGCCTGCGGGTGTCGTCATCCTTCCTGAAGGGCGTCGGGTGTACCCCTTTCCCAACCCCCGTTGCGTACCGGGGGAAACCCTAGGACCTATTCGGGCAGCAGCGTCGTCGTCGTCGCTCACCTTCTTGGAGGTGCTGCTTGGTATGCGACGCTTCGGAGTGCTAGGAGCGTGGTGGAAATTCTCTGGAGGGCGCAGCGGTTGCGAGTCATCTCCGTTTTCGTCGAACCGTCGTTATCGGCGTTTTTTCTCTTCCTTTTTCTTTTTTGTTTCTTTTGGGTTTGATTTGTGCTGTCTGCCCCAGCAGTGGTTGTGTTGTATCGGTTGGTTGCTATATTAATATAGCGGGGCGAAAGCCTATTTCGAGAAGTTGAGTGACTTATCTCCACCAGCATGACAAGTTGAGAGACCACCGGTGCCATTTACTCCCGCATGATCATATCTTGCTTGTATCTTTATAGATTTTGGCTATTACGAAAAGGGCGAAAAAATTATATTTCCATGCGTAATCCAACACATCAACAAAACTATGTCACTCAAGAAGAAGTAAAGAAAAAAAAGGAAAAACTAAGTACAAAAACATACAAAGAGAAATAAAGAACATACAGAATGCACCCTAAAATGAAAATCCACATGTAGTATGTTCCGCATCCCTCCTTGCCGAAAGTCGTTTGCTCACTTGTTCAACGGCGGGGGCATCATTAGTGTTATGGCGTCTGGTTGACAGATGTCGTCTTCCAGCACAGGAGCCCACATCTTATGGCACACTGTTTACTCTTACGCAACAATCAGCCGAATGAGGATTAACAATGCACAAAAAAGTAAGAAAAAAAATAAAACACAAAGAAAATAAATGAAGAGTGACAGTAACAAGAAAGACATAAATTTTATTTCTGTGAACATATAGTTTTTAGTTTTAAGAACAATAGAGAGCAAAAAAATATGTGCAAAGTGCTACCCCTCATGTGTATAGAGATAATACATACTAGAAAAATGAAGAGGGACAATAACAAGAAAGGCATTAATTTTCTTTCTGTGTGAACAAATAATTTTCTTGCAGCTGGACTTTCAGTAAGAACTTTGTGTAAATGAAAAGGCATTAATGGACGTCATGGACAATTGATTGACTAAAATAATAGATGATGTGAATAACTTGCATTTTGAGACAAGAAATAATTAATACATGTTAGTGGTTTTTTTTCTTTAGTTGTAACTCATATTAGAACATGTTGGAGTTGCAATTTTTTAAAGGCGTAACTTGTCCGGAAACAAGATTTCTACGCCACTGTTTCTTAAGAAAAACATCACTTGTTTCAAAAATGTAGCAACCCACATGCAAGGTAAGTGCAACAGATATATGACAAACGGTTAGAGTGCCATTCTCAGTCCCTTTATTTACTACAAAATTCTCATCCCTTCGATTGTGATGAATAAAACACATCAGCAAAACTAGGTCACTCAACAAGAAGTAAGGAAATCAGTCAAATGAGGTTTAGCAATGCACAAAAAATAAGAACAAATGACAAAAACAAAAAGAGAAACGAACAGGGCCACTAACAAGAAAGGGGTTAATTTATGTTTGTAAACAAACATTTTTTATAATATTAATAAGAACATTAAAGGGCGAAAAAAGATGTGCAAAGTACTACCCTCGTGTGTACATAAATGAAGTGGCGAACCTTGACCATAATTTTGGGAGGGGCAAAAAGACATTATATGCCAGTTGAGGGGGCCAACTTAAATTAATTTTTGTTTTGTATGGCCCTTTTGGCCTCCATTAAGCCCCGCCAGTGCATAAATGAAATGTTTATTTCAACTGATAGAAGACTCATGTCAATGTCAAGTACTCAGACCATAGCGCCCAAGTTTGGTGGTTCGAAGCACACTTGTTGCGGCATAACTGTTATATATTTCACCCGCTACGTCATGAACTATAAATCATTTATGAAACTTGACGCAATATCGAACGGTGGAGCGCTCGACCAAGACTTAATGGAAAATCAGTCATCGCGACTTAGCAAATCCGTTGTTTTATTTTGTGTTTGGTTTATGCAGTGACAAGGCAGTGCCCGTGATAAGTTGGCATGTGAATGCAACATGTATAACAAAGTAGAGTGTTTTGCTTTACATAATACAAGTTCATTCACGAGGCAAAGATGATGATATTGTGTAAATAGGCTCGACTAAATCCTTGTATGTCTTCCTCTATTTTCTCTATAAAAAGAAGTATGACCAGGAGTGGTTAGAATGTATTTATGTGTGTTTGAAGCTCAAGGGGGTGTTTTTTAAATTTTATTTGTTCCATCCATGCGAGGCTGGGCTGCACGGGAAGGTCGTGCAGAGTGTACGAGGGACAGAGGAAGATTTTAGGCTGCTCGAACGCCTCCGGCAGCTCCTTCTCCCGCCTCCCCCTGACTCTGTTCTGCGCCGTCTCCTCGGAACTTGCTCGATCGATCTTTGATCACGATCAGCCCAAGTTTTTTTTTGCGTAACTTGCTTGGACGATTCGATTCGATTCGATTCGATTTTTTCAAAACATAAATCAAAAGTCTCGGCCCATGCTAGGCCGGTAGGCCCAAACTGAAGAACAGAGGAGATTACCGCATCTCTCTCCCCATTCTCAACAGCCCGCCCGCCGCACACACTCTGTTCTTGCGATTACCGCATCTCTCTTGGCGCCACCGGCGGTGAACACTATCGCCGCGCTCGAGCTCCTTGGTGCCGTCCAGTGCCGCTTCTTCTTCTTCGTCACAGGGCGGCGCCCACTCTGTTCTTGCTCCTCAGGTGGTTTCGTCACTCTTTCGATCGGCAATTCCGCACTGTTAGATCTCTACCGTATTCATTTTCTGGGAATTGGCACGGATGGGAGCTTCTCTTCTCTGCGTCCAATTGGTCCCTGATCGAATCGAATTCTAACTCAGCCTCTGACGCGCTCGATTTTCAGGGCATCCGAGGACAAACGGTTCTTGCGCGGCAGAGTTTCCTTCTTTACGGGACTTGCTGATTCCACACCCGATTTCTACCATATTCAGTTTTGGTGAATTGGCACGGGACGTGAGCTCCTCTCCTCTGTGTCCAATTCATCCCTTGCTCGATTCGAATTCCGACTCTGCCTCTAACGCGGGCGAATTGCAGGGACAAACAGGGTTTGCGCGCCAGATTTTCCGTATTCTTCACGGGACTGCTTATTGTGGATTTATATGATCGGATCAGCAGAGGCAGCCAAGGCAGTACAAGACTCGACCACCGGAGTGCGAACCAATTTGGGTTTGATCCGGTGTACGTTTAATAAATTATTTGTTACGAATAACCATCCGGCAGTTGGAGTCGGATTAGAAGACACCTCCCTTTCGGATTGGGAGGTGCTGCTGTTTCCTGTGCGGCTCTTATTTATAGCAGCACAATAAGGTTAGCTTTACGTCAGGGTAGCAATCACCTGTAATTATCGCCCAAGTCTGCCTGAAAGAATTGACTAAGAGAAAAATATCTGAAGGTTCACAGGGCAGCTCATTTGATTTCCCCATGGAGGCGAATAGCGATGATAACACTTCCCAGAGCCAGAGCCAAGTAAGTCTCTTAGCGCTGCGCCGCTCCTCTCTGCTTTGTTCATATTTTGTTGTTTTCAGTTCACTTAATATTCCGCTGTAGAAAGTGCTTTATCTTCAACTCATACTGAAGTCTATAAATCCAAAACTGAAGGGAGTAGATGTCTAGAGCCTGAGCACGCACGTTTGTGCCTTTTATCAGGCCTGATGGGGAAGCGTAATGTTAAGTAGTAGCAGTTTTTTCTTAGAATACAGAATTACTAGAATCAGTAAAACGAACATGCATTTTAGTCCACATCTGGAGATATGTTCTTCATGCTTCTGTGATATACCACTTACACCTCCTCCGGTACAGCTGCAGACATGGTGCTGACCTTTCAGGTCCGCAGTAGGTGGGCTCCATGTTTGTATTGATGATCTGGAGATATCAGATCAATATATACAACCCACTTTATACAAACATAAATCCACGGCCTTCATGAATTTGAACAAAACCGGGCCGCCCCCGATAGCAAGTGTGCTCTAAAGAAATTTGCCTTTTTTCTAATGCTAGATTGAGTATTGTTCTTGTCACTGTGTAACTATTTTGCTGTTTGGATTTCTGATTTAGTTATGTGGCAGCTAAATAATGGTTCCATAATTTACGTTGCAGCAACCGGAGGACAAAGATAGGCTCAGCACGCTGACTGATGATATTTTGCTGTCTATCTTGGGGAAACTCGGTTCACGTATGGCTGCAAGGACAAGTCTGCTCTCTACACGGTGGCTGCATCTGCCTTGGTTGCTACCCGAGGTCAGCATCGATGTCAAGGAATTCCTATCTGGTCCATGCCGCGACCCTGCTGAGGAAAATGATATGGATCAAGCTATGACATCATTAACCAAATCGACAAAGAGTTTCTTGGCTAAACCACGGAAAGGGTCCAGCATTTCAAGGCTGCGCCTTCAGCTATACTTGATCAACACTTTCTTGTGCGACGTCGGCCCATTGCTAAGTGATGCAATCAACAGTAGCTTGTTGAAAGATTTGGATCTCACAATTCATGATGAGACATGTCCTCTTGACCGTACCGATGAAGAGATGATGCAGCGAGCCCAAGAAATGGATGGTTTTTTCACTGCCTACCCTACCGTGCTCAGTTGCCTCACAAGACTCTGTCTATACAATGTATGCTTGAGCAAATTGGACATCAACCATCTCTTGTCTGACTGTTGCAAGCAACTGAAGCATCTAATCCTTTTTCATTCTGATACTGGCTGGCGCATTCAGTGTAAGATAGATGCACCAAATTCAAAACTCAGTGTTCTAGAAATTGACACATGTCGCTTTGAGAGGCTTGAGTTGGTCTGTCTTCCGGAACTGGAAAGGATCGAATGGGATACTTGGGACTCTCTGTATGCACCCTTGTCTCTTGGTTTTGTCCCGTCTCTTGGGGAATTAAAACTATCTTTTGCTAGAGCAATTCGTCATCAAGGGTTTAAATTAAGCGAGGTTCTAGATGGAACCACGAGCATACATACTCTGACATTGGATTTCCAAGGAGAAAACGTAAGTCCAGTCCATTTTTAAATTTGGTTTTGCTCCATTGTGTATTTTCAATGTGGTCACAGCTATAGAAATTATTTGATAACCTGCATCTTCGTGCTTTTAAACTATTTGTGTTTTCTTTTCTCGTAATCAGCTTTGGATGCCAATGGAAATGAAGGAACTCTGCCCCGCATTCAACAAGATAACAAAGCTGTCAGTGCTTGGTATATTTGTTGACTTTGACATTACATGGACGATAGCCTTTCTTGAGGCGGCGCCCTCTGTTGAAATGTTAACTATTGGGGTAACTTCTGCTGTCTCAGCCTTTGTATTAAAAAAATATAGTTTAGCTTACCTTATTTTACCAGAAATGATAAGGAGAGTGTTTTTTAATAAGAACTAAAATCCAACTACGTCCTCTAACTTGATGCTCTTGCAAATATAGGTATGGTACCATGCATGCGAGTTACGTGCTGAGGTCTCTAGGTCGGCATTCCCTGGAAGAAGAAATCCTCGGTGGCAGATGGATTCCCGCAGTTCCAAGAACTTTCTATTGAAAGAGCTCCAGTTCATTGGCTTTGCGCCGTTTGAACATCAATTTACATTTATAAGAGCCTTGCTGGAGCGGGCTCCCAACTTGCAGACAATAGTTCTGAAAGGAAATGAACAGTGTGACCAATGTGACGCCCTTGATAGACCGCCGGTATCTTTATTTCCAAAGAAAAAGGATAAACAAGAAATGGTGGTCAGGAGAATTACTGATGGCCTATTCTCACCCCAAATAATTTTTGATGAATAAGCATATTATACAAGCCAAATGTTTATGTACGAGGCTGTCTATGTTAGCCAAACCGTTTCTTATGATCCTGTGAATCTAGCACCGATCGGCTGGCCACGTTAAATTAGATTTATTCTAGTTTATCTATAATTTATTCAAACTTGTAAATTTTCTGAATTTGAAAGTTTTTTGTGTTTCAATCTTGTTTACCACGAGTGTGGAGCGGAGCGGCGTACCCTATAACCCGTGACACGTATGGATGACACCAATAGCTTGTGCGTGTTTGTTGACGATGAGCATGGGCAGAGAGCCAACCAGCCCTTGTGCGTGTTTGTTAACGATGAGCATGATGTATTACCTGTAGAAACCTTCTTCAGCTGCATTTACAAGTGCTAAGCCGAGATGACAGTTACAACACTTTGAAGAAAGTCTTATTCATTTTGTCATCGTACAATCCTCTCCAGTATTCATCAAGAAGCTCCTGCAAAAATTTGACCCCTGACTCATTCATATCACCAAGCGGTCTTTGAGCACTCAGACTCGACTCGCCCTCGGAATCCTATTATCATCCCATGAACAAACCCCAGCTCTCCATATTAAGCCATGTTTGAGATAATATGAACCAAGTAAGGAAGCACTTCGCTTGTGTTTCCCGACCTCCCTGAACTATGAGCTACAGAGCTGCTTGCCGCCCACTGCAGCTGAGCTGCACTTGATCTTAAGGAAGTATTCTTAGCAAAGAGTAAATGAAATGTTGACTTAAACTAGCAGATTATGCATATCATCAACAGCTGAATTTTCATTGAAGTTCTGACAGCATGACACCAACAAAATGCTTATCATAGGTTCTAGTGGGATAGCGCTAGCACAATTACCCACAAACACTAGCTAGTAACAAGCAATTACTCACTCCCAGGAGTTCACGAAGAACATACGTAGTTCACAGCCACATACTAACATTCAGACGATAAAAGTTGCAAAATCCATATTCAACGCAGCTTAGTTGGCGGCAGGTGCGGCTTCCTCGATGGGGTCGGCGAGGGCAGGGGCGGCTGGGGCGGCGAGGTCCTCTTCGACCGGCACAGCTGGGGCGGCGATGGCCTCCTGGGCATCGGCGGCGATGGCCTTGTGGGTAGCGGCGGCGGCGGCGGCGGCCGTGGCCTCCTCCTCCTCCCGGTCTTCAAGCGCCTGCCGAGCGGCAGCGCGCTCGGCCAAGGACCGGTCGACGTAGTAGGTGCGGAGGTCGTCCTCGGCCATCTTGATACGCGCCTCATGCTCTAGGCGAGAGTCGATGCCCATCTCGTTGACATCGGAGCGGCCTTCCTCCTTGAGCTTTCTCCCCTCCGAGTGCTTGCGATTCCTGAAAATGACAAAAAATGAACACTTGTAACTGAACCCAACATTCAGACTACCGTAGAACGAAAGTGTTTAGCAAGCCCAAGAAGCTGAACCGTAGTACCATAATTCCGCAGATTCATTACCATTTGAGGGCATTATTAACAAGAAATTGAAGAGATTTTGGTAAGAAATTGTCTAGCAATGTATAATCCGGAAATCAACTGAAAATTACAAGGAATGAACCATTATAATTAAAATCAACACTCCAGCACTGAATCACATCAAACTGCAGAACCAAACTGTGCTGCATACTAGCATGCACAATCTAGCAATGTATAACCCAGAAACAGGGCTAGCAAAGCAGAAAAAACAAGCAGGTACACTTCAGTTTGCTTTAATCTAACAATGTACAGTGGATAGAAAATCTGCATATCAACCAAATGTTTGACTAATGAAGGCATCTAGATTCTAGGAGACCAACATAACCAAACCGTGTAGCGTGCACAAGAAACTGAACAGTAGTACCATAGTGTATAGCCCAAAAATTAACTGAAAATGATAAGGAATGAACAATTACAACTGAAATAACATTCAACACTCAAGCACATGAAAGTGAACACTCACTAAACTATTCATTGATTGGTGAGGGAAACGGATGCCACCATTGCAAAATACAGATCAAACCCATCATCATCATCATCAAAACTAGCTAGGACGGCAACCATGCGCTCAGGGCTTGTTCAGTTGTCTACGCACCATCAGATCACAATACCAGAAACAATCACGAATCTACATATACGTCAACAACTATAGCATTGAAATATACTCGTTTTGCATTAAGAAACAGTTGTATGATCAGTTCGGTCTGACTAATCTACTCCAAAATAATGACCAAGAGTCCTGCCCAGGTTAGAGCACGCATCGCACGAGTTTCCAAAGCGAAACAAGAGAAAAAGGCAGCGCTCAAGCAGAAAAAACTGAACAGCAGCGCTATAATTTCCTACTGATTCGAAACCATCTAACACATCCACCAGCCATCCTCATGTCCAAGATCTGTCCAACACAAAGTGATAGAACGAGCGCAAAATACTCAAACACCTGAAACTAAAATAAACATTCTACCACTCTAGCACATGAAACTGAACCCCGCTGAATATACTGTTCATTGATTCCTGAGAGAAAACTAGAGCCCAAAACAGAATGTTTGCACAAGTGCAAAATGCACATCAAATCCACTAGCTTCATCGTCATCATCATGAAATTTACAATTCCAAAAATAGCAAAACTACCGGGGACGGCAACCATGCGCTCAGGGCTTTGTTCAGTTGTCTACGCACCATCAGATCACAATACCAGAAACAATCACGAATCTACATATACGTCAACAACTATAGCACTGAAATCTACTCGTTTTTGCAATTCTGGTGAAATTCTACATTGCTAGTTCGGTCTCATTAATCTATTCAAAGGAATGACCAGGAGTCCTCCTGCCCAGGTTTAGAGCACGCATCACATGAGTTTCTGAAGCAAAACAAGAGAAAAAGCCAGCGTTCAAGCAGAATAAACTGAACGCAGCGCTATAATTTCCTACAGATTCAAAACTATTCAACACATCCACCAGCCATTCTCATGCCCAGAATATGTAGTCCAACACAGATCGATAGAACGAGCTCCAAAATACAGAAACTCCAGTCCCCGAATCGAGATCGATCTGTAGTGCAAACAAGCAACCACAAATCCACGATAATCTGCTACATATTGCAAGCACGAACTCGTCACCAAACCAACCAAGCAACTGCAGTACGTACTATAATTCCAACAGATTCACAACTATCAAAGGACCAAGGTAATCACGGGGCCAGGATCTGACAAACACAGCGCAAAATAAGCAAGCAGCAGCCCCCGAACCGAGATTATGAGCGCAAACGAAGGACCCGCGAGTCCACGATCATCTGCTGCATGCTGCAATCACGAACAGGCTACCAAACTGATGAGTGGCACGGATCCGCGGTTCCGCAGTGGAATCGTGCAAGGCGAAGAGCGCTAGGACTCGACTTCCATCTACGGGGCTCGAACAGGAGACGGGCTTGGCGTTGAAATCGCCGACGGCGAACTGGCTATGCAGAGAGACGGGAGGGGAGCCGGGGAGGGGAGAGGCGGGAGAGGCGGGATTACTTACTTCCCCATGGCGAAGAGGTCGCCGGTCGTCGCCGGAGGGCTCGATGGTCGCCGGATCCTTCCGCCGCTGCCGGTGGTCGCCTCCTTCTTCTCCGAGGCGAACTGGCGAAGCAAGCGAAGCGGAGCGGAGCGTTGGTGGTGGTGGCGTTCGTCTGCGTGTGATTAGCAAGGGATCGATGTGGGCTTATTTATACAGAGGCACTCGGATGGACGGCCGTGATCGTAGGATTAGGAAGTGGACGGTCGGATGTGATTTCGGATTACCGACTTCGCAGAGCGATTTTCGCCAGCTGTCCATTCGCCCTTGTCTTCTCCTTCCCCAGATTCCCCCAGCACCCAAACCCCTAAACCCCGCCGCTCCCGGCCTCCGCCGCGAGCCGCCGCCGAGCGAGCGCACATGGAGAGCGCGCCGGAGCGAGCGAGCGAGCGCGCGCGCTAGTCATGCTGCTTCCGGGTGCCGCGCCCTCGACGGCGTCTTCAGCCGCCGCCTCGAGGCGGTCAACCGAGGTGAACGCGTCCGTCTCCCCCCTCTGATGTCGCTGCCGCCTCGGTCGGAGACGCGGTTGCGTCCTTTCGCCCCGCCCTATTTGGAGGGAGCCCTGGTCTGATATCCTTTGGTTCCTTGCCTGTGCGTTGCAGGTCGAGGGGACCGATGTCAGGACCCCGCTGTCTCTGGGAGGCCGCATCGTGCAGATTAACTGCTTGACATGCAATTGTGTAGTGATAGGTCTCTGCATTGTTAGATGCATGAGATCAATGTTACTTGCCGGCAAGAAAATTGAGATCATGTGGTGTAGATTTCTGAAATGGAGGTTCTGAGTATCGGCTCCTACGTTATGACATCATGTCAGGTGTTAGAACTGTTAATTATTATGGTATTTAGTTGCAAATTACAACGCTGGCCGCTTCATCTCGTTTCATGTCCCAGGTACGAGATGATGCATCCGCTTCTCTGTTTTATCAGTCCACGGTTACAGAGTTGCCGTGCCATTCTTCTCCGTTGTGTCATAGTCTGCTGGTCCAGAATTTGATTTGGATGCATTGTCCCAACCAATCTAATCCTAAATTGATTATGTTCACGGCTGTATGTGCTTTTCTGTAGGCAAAAATAGTTAATCCCTGGCTGTGCCTACATGGGAAATTTGCTAGTAACAAAAATTTCAGACTCATATTTAGTCAAGTATCTTATCTCTCATTGGATTTGGGCCGACTTACTATATCTATTTGTGATAGATGTTTCTCCTAGCACAATAATAGGTTTGTTCAACGGTTTGGAAATAATGAAGTTTGTTAGCAAAAATATGAGCCCTTTATTGGGTCCTTACTGATCGGAGTCCATATAGTTTATTCAACGAAATGTTAGCACTTTCGGATCCTCAAGGTTTTGCAGCAACGGGTAGTATCAAACAATACCTCCCATTTGCCAATGCAAAATGTATGAAATCCATTCTTTTTTTTATTACAGGGAGCCATCATATGCAAGCTATTGTGAAAAGGCTGCTTGAAGCAGTGGATTTCTATTGCAGGTCATTCATATTTCACTTATTGTAAACCTGAAAGGTGAGAAGGTTACCTGCAAAAAAAGGTATGAACCGTCTAAGCAACATACAAGGAACAAACCCTAAAATATAAATTTGTATGCCTTCCAAGGTGCCCATATCCTTTATATTGATAGATTGTAAGTCCGTGTCTCATTATAGAATGTCTCCTTCAGATTTCATATGCCTATGTTGGTCTAAGTGAAATCATAAAACTTAGCAGATTAAATATATTGGGGCTCAATTTTAATTGTGCCAAAAGTATTTTTTTTACCATTACTCTCAACTAACATATTTCATCCAGACTTGGCCAATTGTTTTGGCAACATTATTGTTTGTCTTTCTATGGGACTACACTTACTTGGAAAATTTTGCTAACTTAATTTTTGGACTCATCTTTAGTGAAAATAGATTGCTTATCACTGGAAATTGTCTTCACTTGCTGCATCTAAATTTTGACAGATGGCAGGCGATTCCTCCATAATACTTGCATGTTAAGCTAGTATAAGAACTCTCTTTTATGTTTCGCAAAAATGGCTATTCATTGGCATCATTTAACATCATGTAAATCTTGGGAGGTATCTTACTCTGATTATTGAGGCATTGATATTACGTCGTGTATGCTGAATTTATGGTTCTTTTTCTCTATCTCAGTAGCCTAAATTTTCATGTTGATGTATGGTATACCTAAAGATGAACCTTAGACTATTGTGTTAATTTTTGTATTCATTCTAACATTAGCACCCTCACATATGTTCATTGATGTGTGGTAGCTTGCCGGCGAGGGATCATCAGGAGGCCACCAGGCTGCGTCGCTTTGCGAGGAGACCTTCCAGTTTGTTGAGGCCGCCAGGCTGTGTCGCTTCTTGAGGAGACCTTCCAGTTTTGTTGAGGTTCAGGGAGTGCTTCCAAATGTTGTCCTCTGTTGAGTTGATTACTTTAAGGTGTAGACATGCAGTAGTATAGAAACATGAGTACAAAACTGAGTTGCATACCTACATATAAGATGCACCTCTTCCTCCATTGCTCGTTTCTCTTTTTTTTCTTCTCTCTTATCTGTATCGTAATCAAATTCTGGAAAGATCTAGAGTGAGCTTAGTGACAGCATACATTGCGTGTACATTTAGGATGGTGCACTCCAGTGAGAATATAATCCATATTCCTTACTTAGTAGTCTGTGGTGAAGCACCATAAGATATGTTACTATAGACAGTGAGCCCCTCTGACCAAACAGATAGCTGACTTGCCAACAATTGGCCATATCTGTACAGTAGTGCACAATATTATGATAGTAGTTGTGATTCCTCAGCCTACTCATGTTCTTTTTTTTTTTTGCAGCATTAGAGCTTATTCCATTTACCTTGTCTTATGTTTCTACACTTCTACATGATGTGTGGTGTTTTCGTATGCTTTATTATTTGCACAAACGTAACTTGCTTTAACTCTACTGCCTGTGAATGTTTTGACCGAATGCCACACAGGAACGTGGTGCATTGGAACACCATGGTTCATGGATATGTGAAGTGCGGGGACTTGGAGAGTGCAAGGAGGCTGCTGATACACACACTTTTGATTGCTGCGTATGTAGTCAGGAAATATGCAAAGTGCCAAACTGTTGTTCAAAGTTACAGGACCGGGATGTGTTCACATGGTCAGCGTTGATTTCAGCCTATGCCCAGAATTGTTATCCTCTAGGCTTTAAGGATGCCAAGATGTGCTTGTTATCGTTGCTTGCATGACAGTTCCCAACTGGGTAACATCATTTTGGCAAAATGGATTGAAGTTTCATCACGAGTTATTCTGTAGATATGAACAACACCCATGTGTTGGCAGGTCACATAAACAAGAACGCAAAGTGTGGGAACATGGAGAGGACTACTGTACTATTTGAGTCTATGCCAGTTTGAGATGTATTCTCGTACTATTTGATGATGCAAGGTCATTGCCTCCATGGTTCAGCTAACAAGGTTGTTCAGCTTTTAACTATGATTCTCTTGGAGGGCCTCTCTCAAGATTATATTGCTTTAACGGTTCTTCTGACAGCTTGCAATCATGTTGGCTTAGTAGAAGAAGTGAAGTATTTTTTGTATGGTGAAGAATGATTTTACTTGATTGTGCCATGTGGCGATCACTATGCTTGCCATGTAAGTCTTCTTTGATCCGCTGCCTTCCTGGTCTACGGCGTCATCCTTCCCATGCTGCAGGGCATCCATGGCTACTCTGGACTTCCTCTCACCGGCAACAGAGCTTTCCTGCGCGATCTAGAGGTCGTGGGGGTCTGAGGTCCAAACCCCGGAGGTGTGCGCGCTGGACATGGTGCTGTGTGTTGTCGTCCCCAACCAGCGCGTGTTGACGTTGCCGACTGCGCAGTTGCTGCTGGCAAATTGCAACTGCTACGGGGTGATTTTAGTGACATTTCTGTCTCCAACAGGAGCAGTTTGGCAATTCAATAAAGGTAAAAAATAAAGACTACAAAGAATCTACCAACGACGATCTTCTTCTGAGGGCAACGATAGAAGCAAATCACGAGAAAGGGATAAAGCTCCAAATCCGAAGAAAAACATGTCAGATTTTCTCTACTAATATTGTAACTGTCAATTCTGAATCAGAAAGGCTTCCGTATTTTATAGTTCTTTATGTCTTTGCAAGTACTTCGATTAAAAGGCGTAGAAATATTAAATTCTTACATGAGCTATTGCTTAGCCACGGAGTGTTATTTTTTATGAAATATTGTGTAGATTTACACGGTTCACATGAGCAGGGTGTTGGTGGCAAAGTTTAGTTGTTATGCTGTTGTGCTAGACCAAACCCAAGTATTTAGTTAGTGCTGTTGTGCTAGGTGAGTCTGAGTATATAGAACATTTTGTGTAAGTTTTGTGCACTTTGTATATATGAGAAATTAATTTACTTTTTTCGCATTTGTCTAGGAGAAATTTGTACAAATTTTACATTTGTATACGCATATGTACAAAATAATTCAAATTTGAATTAGACCATGTATTTGAAATGAAAATTTATATAGCCATCTACGGCTGTGTGACATCGATTTCTCTCTCCCGTTGCAACGCCACTAGTTGGGATAACATGGGCTCAAATGTAGCATTCTTCTTAATAATAAGTTAGCGACGAACAAAATCTATAGAAAATTAACGCATAGAAAAAGATAAAGGTATAATAGAGTTCAAAAATAATAATTGTGTTTGTATAGTGCAAACGTGCAACGCCCGTGCATAGCTATGGATCTCTCCTAATTCTCAGCCGCCGCACCAGAAAGCGCAGCAGGAAGAGGAAGGCGGCGGCGGCGGAGGAGGAGGAGGAGGAGCACCGCCGCTCCGCGCCCGAGTCTTAAATCAGGTGGGTTTCGTTGTTACTCTTTCGATTGGCAATTTCCCACTATTGCCCAGCTCATTCCTTTAGAATTGGCCCGGACATTGCTCCTCTTCTCTGCGTCCAATTGTTCCCTTCCTCGATTCGAATTCCAACTCTGCCTCTAACGCGGGCGAATTTCAGGAGGGGCTGCTGCTTCGCTGAATAAGCGTTGGGTTTCCGTCAGGTAGTCAATCGCCTCTAATAGTCGTCCAAGGCTGCCTGAAAGATTTGATAAAGGAAAAAACGATCTGAAGGTGCAGATTTCTCCATGGAGGCAAATAACGATGATAACAGTTCCCATAGCCAGGTAAGTCTCACCAGCACTCTCTTCTTGTATCGCATGTTTATATTTTGTTGTTTTCAGCTCTATTGATATTCATACTACTACAAACCTAGACAGTATATATGGACGTGGATGCTCAGAGCAATGCTTCTGTGAGAAACCAGTGGAGATATTTCATTTCAGCATACTCCTAGCGCTTGATTCTCAGAATTAGTCTCGAAACTGGACAACTGTTTTACCGCATGAGGCAAAACATCTACTCCGTAGTTTACAGTTACAGTAGAATTTTTTTTTACAGTTCCTCCGGCACAGTTGCACATATATGGTACTGGTCAGGTCTGCAGTGGGTAGGCTCATGTCTGCACATCAATTATCAGGAAATAACAGCTCAATGTACCCTATTTCATATACAATCATGAATACATAACCCTAATGAATCTGAACAACACAAGGTTGGCTAGATTCCGATAGCAAGTTTCCTTAGGAGCCATTTGTTTTATCGCACAATTTACACTCTGGATAAAGTATAGTGCTTGCCGCTCTTGTAACTATTTTCTGTTTGGGATTTCATAATTCAGTTATTTGGCCGCTCAATAATGGATCCTAATTTATGTTGCAGCAACTGGAGGACGAAGATAGGCTCAGCACGCTGCCTGATGATATTTTACTATCTATCTTGGGGAGACTCAGTTTAAGTGTGGCTGCAAGTACATGCGTGCTCTCTACACGTTGGAGGCTTCTGCCTTGGTTGCTGCCTGAACTCGGCATCGAAGCCAAGGATTTCCTATCAGTCCATGCACTGAACCTATGCAGGCAAATGATATGGAGGAACTAGCCATGGTGTCTTTGACCAAAGCAACCAGGAGCTTCTTGGCTGATCAGCAAAGAGAATCCACCATCTCAACTCTGCACCTTAGGCTCTACTTGATCAACACTTTGTTGTGTGAAATTGGTCCACTGGTAGGTGACGCAGTTGACAGTGGTTTGTTGAAGGATTTGGATTTGACCGTTCTTGACGAGACAAAACCTTTGGACCGTAGTGATGAGGATATGCTGCAGCGAGCACAAGAAATAGATACTTTCTTCAGTGCCTACCCTAGCGTGCTCTGCTGCCTCACAAAGCTCTCTCTATACAATGCAGACTTCGAGAAATTGGACATGCACCATGTTCTGTTTGACTGCTGCAAGCAACTGAAGCATCTAAGCCTTTGTTATTGTGATACCGGCGTTTACTCTGTCTTTAAAATCGATGCACCAAACTCAAAAGTTTGTGTTCTAGAAACTGACAAGTGTCGCTTTGAGAGAATCGACTTGGTCTGCCTCCCGAAATTGGAGAAATTCGCATGCATTACTTGGGAATCTGAGTGTGTTCCAGTGACCTTAGGGTTTGTCCCATCTCTGGGGAATTAAAACTCTCATGTGGTACATCAAATGATCAGTGGCCACTTAAATTAAGTGAACTTCTACATGAAACAAGCATACACACTCTCAAATTGGATTTTCAAGGAGAAAATGTAAGTACTGTTCTATTTTTGCTATATGGTATTTTCTGGTAATCATCGTTTCGTGACAGCTTGAAGTTATATCATGCATGTGTTTATGTATGATAGATAACACAGATAATATATCTGTACATTCCTTGATAATCTCATTTCCGTGCTTGCATTCATTCTTATGATGTTTATTTATTTGTCAGCTTTGGTTGCAACCTGAAGTGGAGGAACTCCGCACCGCATTCAACAAGCTAAAGATGCTTTCTTTGTGTGGCATCTTTGTTGAATTTGACATTTTGAGGACGACGGCCTTTCTTGGAGCAGCACCATCTATAGAAAGATTATGTATTCAGGTGATGTCTTTGTCCGTAATTCTTTCCTTTCCTTCACACTCGGAGATTTAGGTTTTTATGGTGGGAAATCAAACTGGATTCCAATTACACACTTAATGAATTGTTCACCTGAATGCAGGTATGGGAACATGCATGTGATGTGGGCGAGTTCAGAGGTGATACCTACACTGACAGAGTGACTCCTCGGTGGGAAATGCGCTTCAATGGCTCCGAGAACAGCTGCTGAAAGTTCTAGAGTTCTGTGGTTTTAGATCACTGGAACAACAATTTACATTCATAAGATCCATGTTGGAGCGATCTCCCAACTTGCAAAAGATAATAATGAGAGGATATGATGAATGTGGCTACTGCGCCGCCCTTGATGCATCACTTCGTCCTTCGAAATTTCCAAGGAAGAAGGATGATCAAGAAATGGCAGTTAAGCGGATTAGAGGCGGCATATTCTCGCCAGATATAATTTTCGATGAAGACTGGTCGCTGAAAATCTGAGATTTGTTTCGATTCTTGTCAGTATGACCACATTTGCACTTATGTTTTGGTGTGTAAAAAAATAATCTTCATACAATCCTGCTGCCGTGAAACAAGTGTGGTCTGTCTACGATTCCCCGAGCCCAACCCCAGCCGGCGCCGCCCTCGGCTCCCCCACCCCTCTCCCTCCCTCTCCCTCGCGCCCCCGTCGCCCCCCGTGGCGGCGGCGGCGCGCCTGCCTCCCTCCTCGCCCAGGCTCCCCATCGTTCTCTCCCGTCGCCGCCGCCGGCAGGGGCTGCCGGCGACGGCCCGGTGGCGCCGGCGGCGGAAGCTTTTCACTCCCCGTGGCGGTCTTGGGTGGAGATGGGGATCTCCCCTTCCGACGCGGTGCACCTCGGGAGGCGGCTGGCCCGGCTCCGGCCGGGTGGTACCGGTTCGGCGGCGACGCGTGCCTGTTCGCAGGGCGGCGCGACGGGCGGGTGGCGGCGTGCAACGGGCGTTCGCTGGCCGGCCCTTGCGGCCCAGATCTGGACCCTTCGGGGCCCATCTGGGTCAGGGCGGGCCGGTTTGACCTGCGGCGCGTTCTGCAGATGTAGGGGAGGTGGAGGATGCAGGTGCAGCGGCAACGGCGATCGACCTGGTTGCAGCGTGGCGGCGAGCTTCACGGACCCGTTTTGGGACCGGCCGGACTCCATTAGGACTGGTATGCCCCCATGGGGGCTTTACGGGCCCGCTGGGCTCGGCCGGACCTGACAGAGACTGGTGTGCTCTGCTGCCCCGTCCGGTCGACTACCGTCCTCGGCGGTGGAGGTTGTTCCCTCCCGCTCGGTCGCGGTACTGCTGCGCCCGGTTCTTACTCCTCACCTCCGTCTGGCAGACAGCTTGACGGCTACTTCGGTGAGACGACGATGGTGATGACTTCGGTTTCGCTGGCGCATGGTGGTGGGCGGCTAGTCTGGTGGTTTCGAGGCTCGGCCTCGCGGGGCTCCTGTGTTACCGATCGTCCGGGGTGGTGGAAGGGTTTCGGGAGAAATCCTTGTCGGGGTCGACACCGACGCGGTGCTGCCTCGGGTGGCATCCTTCCTTCCTGAAGGGCGTCGAGGCTACCCTTCGTTTCCCTCCGTGCCGTGGGAAACCCTAGGACCAGGGCCCTGGTCCGGGCAGCAGCATGGCGTCCCTTCTTGAAGGGGCTGCTTGGTACTCGTCGATTCGGTGCTAGGAGCGTGGTGGTACTTTGTTGGAGAGGGCGCAGCGGTTGCGGGTCATCATCGTTTTAGTCGATCCGCCTATGTCTCCTTTTTGTTTCTTCTTCTTTTCTTCTCTTCCCCTTGCTTTGGGTGTATGTTTGTTGCCGCCCCAGCATGTCGTGACTGCTGGTTGTATCGGGTTGTTGCTATATTTATATAGCGGGGCTACGGCCTATTTCGTCAATCCTGCTGCCGCTGGTGTAAGAGAGGTAATACGAGGGAGCGGACAGGGTCACAGTGGTGGGGACTGGGGATTGGCCGGTGCTCGCGAGGGGATGAGGGGCACCTGTTACCAACTTCGAGCATCTCCAAGAGCATTTGTAGAAACAAATCGGTAAAATTAGTTTTAGCACTAGGAGAGAGAAGTTTGGCAATCCAATTTGTTTTCAGGTTTTCAAGCATTTGTAAAGTGGATTGATAAAACTAGATTTTGTATACCCTGACATGTGGGGCCACTCTTTCATACACACGTGATGTCTACGCACGCTTCTATTCTTGTAGACAGTGTTGGACCTCCAAGTGCAGAGGTTTGTAGAACAGCAGCAAGTTTCCCTTAAGTGAATAACCCAAGGTTTATCGAACTCAGAGAGATAGAGGTCAAAGATATCCCTCTCAAGCAACCCTGCAATTAAGATACAAGAAGTCTCTTGTGTCCCCAACACACCCAATACACTTGTCAGGTGTATAGGTGCACTAGTTCGGCGAAAAGATATTAAAATGCAAGTGATATGGATGATTATAAGTGGTAATTGCAATCTGAAATAAAAATGGCAGTGAGCAAACATGAGACAAAATGAGAGTAAACGGTGTTTCAATGCTTGGAAATAAGGCCTAGGGATCATACTTTCACTAGTGGACACTCTCAACAATAATAATATAATTGAATACATAGATATTTCCTCTTCACTATGCTACTCGGAGTTATTCCCTCGTTGGATAACGAACACCAATCCACTACGTAGGGATATAAAAGCACACCTTAAAGTCGCATTCCACATCTAGAGAACCCCACACTGTTAACTTGAGCGCCCTAAATAGTACTAGACAAACACCACAATTTCATAGAGACATCCAACACAAATAAAAACTCATGATAAGTATTCCTGTAATCTTTAGCCTAAGAGCCACACACGGTGCACACACTGTCAACTTCGCACCGTGGGACAAAGATGACTACGGAGTTTACATTAATAAAACCACTCAAGTAGCATATAAGATAATGAAGAGTAACATCTATAGATTCAACTAGATTACAAAGCTCATGATCACATAAAGATCACACCATGGGAGAGAGAGATAAACCACATAGCTACCGGCATGAGCCCTCAGCCCCGATGGAGACTACTCACACATGGTCATGGTGATGAGGAGCTTGACGGAGAGGTGCAGCCCGGAGTGGAGGCGGCAGCCCGCGGCAGCCACGGCGCGGCGGCGGCGGCGAGGAGCGGCGGCGGCCCTTGGCCCCTCTTCTTCCTTGGAAATGGTGGTGGTATGGAGGAGGTTCTCCACCCCCAGACGGCTGCCTGGGAGGAAGAAAATTCGTGGTATGGGGGGCTCCTCACGAGTTAGGTTTCCTCTTCTTTATATGACTCTCGGATTTCCGTCATCCCATCTAGTGTTGCAGTGGGACGGCGATATCTGGAGCGTCCGGACTCCGATTGGGCCGAAGTTTAGGTCCAAATTTATTATCAGAAAATTCCCTGCAACTTTCGCGACTAGACATTTCCATTTGACGTCATCTTCGGACCGAAACGGGTCCATCTTCGAAAATAGTTTTCAGACAGATTTCAGAAAAGTCCAAATTCGACTCCAACAAGGTTTCCTTTGCCCAATTTTGATAATTCCTACACATTAAAGTGTAAAATAAGAACATTGTGCACTTTGGCAACTATTAGTAGGTTAGTCCAATAAATGTCATAATATGATATAAAGTGCATATAAAACATGTGGCAATTGATATAAAACATGCATGTAACATCAAAAATTATAGATACGCTTGAGACGTATCAAGCATCCCCAAGCTTAGTTCCTACTCGTTCTCGAGTAGGTAAATGATAAAACAATATAATTTTTGAGGTGACATGCTACCATCATAATCTTGATCATATAATATTGTAAGGCACATAGAAATGAATGAAGTGATCCAAATCAATGGTCTATAGTTTGCTATCAAATAGATAATGAGTAAACAATGAATCACACAAGCTAAACTTTTCATGAATAGTAGTTTGGAGACAATGCATCCACAAGTTCACATGAGAGTTAACTCATAAAGCAATAGATTCTAACAAAAGGTATTTAATCAACACAAAGGAAGATTTAAGTTTCAGCATTTGCTTCAACTTTCAACATATTTATCTCATGTATATTGTCAACACAAAGCAATATAATCAGTCCAATACATAGCATATAACAAATGTTGTATCAAAATTGATACTAGTGTTTGCTTGTGGAAGATAGAAAGAATAGGAAAACTGACTCAACATAAAAGTAAAAGAAAGACCCTTCGCATAGGGAAGCAGGGATTAAATCATGTGCTAGAGCTTTTTAGTTTTTGAAATCATATAGAGAGTAAAAATTAAATTTTGAGAGGTGTTTGTTAATTGTCAACGAATGGTAGCGGATGAAAACAATATTCTCCCTGTCAAACAGACTTTTAAGAGCGGCTCCCATGAAGGACGTTATTTCTACCAGCAAGGCAGATCATCCCTCTTTCTCTTTTGTTTACACATGCAGATATTTCACTGTTTGTCATTGCTTACTGATAAATCAGGTAAAAAATGTGAAGAGAATTAAGCGGTTAAAGTTGTAATTAATTGGGACTGGGCACCCCGTTGCCAGCTCTTTTTGCAAAATTAATGGATAAGCGGATGTATATGCCACTAGTCCAGGTGGTAAAGTCTGTTTGACAAGTCGAATAAAGAATAACCCACTACTTTCTCATGAGCTAGTAAACATTGACACAAAAAGGAATAATAACAGTTTTGAATAATTTAAATGTAGCACATGAAAAATTTACTTGGAGTGGCAAGGAAATACCACATATAGATAGTTATGGTGGACACAAATGGCATGGATTTTGGCTCAAGGATTTGGATGCACGAGAAGCATTCCCTCTCAGTACAGAGTTTAGTCTAGCAAGGTTATGTAAGCAAACAAGAATATCAACCAGTACACCAAGTTTTATATGACCAACATATTGCAAACATTATAAGACTTCACACTGTCTTCCTTGTTAACCAAACCCTTTTATTAGAAAATATCTAGACCTTAGAGATACCACTCATGCAAACCAAATTTCAACAAGCTTTACGGTAGTTCTCCACTAATGGGCTTAACTTACATGATGCAAAAGTTTAATCATGATCTACTTGTTAACTCAAAACAATTGACAAGTATCAAATTATCCAAATTAGTGATCTACAAGAGTATGCAAGTCTTTTCCATTATACCATTTACCACATGCAACATTTTTTGTTCCAACCAAACACCAATCAATTTATTTCAATAACTCTCCAAACAAGTATAAGTGAAGCAAGAGAGTACTTTCTTCAAAAGAACTAATAGCTCTAACAAGAGATACATGAAAACAAGAGTTAAAAGCTGAACAGCGCTAGATATGAATACTCAACAGATATAAGTGAAGAATAGGAGTATTCTCATGAAAAGCGGAGCGTGTCTCTCTCCCAATCAAGAATGCTGGGTCCAATCAAGTTGATTACAAAATGAAAATAAAGTACTGAAAATAAAAGCACACAGACGCTCCAAGAACAGCACATATGATGTGAAAGAATTAAAATATAGTTTTACTAGAGATGACCTAATAATTTTGTCGATGGAGAAGGGGATGCCTTGGGCATCCCCAAGCTTAGACGCTTGAGTCTTCTTGAAATATGCTGTGGAGATCCATGGGAGCATCCCCAAGCTTGAGCTCTTCACTCTTCTTGATCCTATTATATCATCCTTCTCTCTTGACCCTTGTAAACTTCCGTCACACCAAACTCAAAATAAATCTCATTAGAGGGTTAGTGCATATTCAAAAACTCACATGTTCTATAAAGACGCAATATGACTTGTTACTTTAAACATTAGCTACTGCCACTGATGTTATGTGAAGCTCTTTCACCCAAAAAAGAATTTCACTCAACACTAGTAAAAGAGAGAATGCAAAATAAAAATGCATAATCTGTCTAAAACAGAATAGTCCGCAAAGACGAATTTTTTAGAGGCACTTACGACGCTCAGATCAAAAAAATTTGAACTAACGAAAGATTCAGACATTCATAAAGATTACGCACAAAAAATTTCAGATTTAATTAACAATATGGTGATTTTAGGAATTTCGTACAGTGAACAGCAGAAATCTGTTTCTGCGCAGCAATCAATATTTAGCATCATCTTATCATTAGAGACAACTCTTGGCACAACAATGCGATAAATAAAAGATACAAAGGAGTTTTTACAGAAGTAAACAATCTCCTTGACTCAAATAAAGAAAAATTGCAGAAATAAAAATAATGGGTTGCCTCCCACAAGTGCTTTTCTTTAAAGCCTTTTAGCTAGGAATGATAATTTTGATGATGCTCTCATATGTATAAGAGGTGAATATGAAAGAGCATCAAGAAGCAAATATCAAACACATTTAAGTCTAACCCACTTCCTATGCATAGGAATCTTATAAGAAAATAAATCAATAAAGCACAAAGTGACTAGCATAGGAAGGCAAAACAAGTGGAATTTCAAAAAATTCAACATAAAGAGAGAAGACTTAATATTATTGAGATACATGAAACCGTGTCTCCCTCTCTCATAAGAACCAGTAGGTCTTAAAGTACCCAGCAAATAAAAGCAAATCAAGAAAAAGCTCAAAATCTTCATCATAAAGAGAAGAAATTTAGTAACATGAAGATTTCTATAACCATACTTTCCTCTCTCAAAATAATTTTCAGCGGCATCTCTACTATATAATATATGTAAGCGACCGTGGTGGTACGTAAAAAAACCACGCTAAAAAAACCAGTTGTCGTCCGTCTTGCCTCGTACGTCGTCAATCGCTAAAAAAACAGGAAACAAGATTGGTCAAAAAACCGGTATATCTAGAGACGAGATCGACCACCACGTAGCAAGCACGGCCCAGTCACGTCGCACGCACGGCCCAGTCAAAAAAAATAACGAGGGTGGCCCATCGAGCAAGCTTTCTATATCTGGCCAATCCACGATCAGAACGCCCAGTTAAAAAAAAATCCAGACTGCCCCACGGAAAAAGAAGGAAAAAAACGTCCAAAGTCAGAACGACCCAGTTAAAAAAAAGTTCATATTGCTCCACGAAAAAGAAAGACAAAAACGTCCAAAACGATGGCTGTGAAACCTGGAACGACACAAACATTGTTAGACTGCAGGGTTAAAGGAAAAATCTAGAACGATCACTTCCATGGCTGAAAGGAAATAACAACATTAATAGAACAATGGCTTCGACCGCCAAAATTAATTGCACGAACTTTAAATTGTCGGACTGATCTTCTGGTGCGTTTTTTGTCGTTTGTTTTTTTCTTTCGCAGACGTATTACACATATCAACAAACGTCACAATATTAAACGGTCAGCATGGCCAGCACATCCGAGCTTCGACCAACTCACCTGCCATCCGTAGCCGCCCCCAAAAAATTCAAGGAAGCCCACTCCACCGACCAGCGCGTCCTGCTCAATGTCCAGGGGGTGACTATCTGGCGCGGTGTAACATGGGATGCATTCTATATATTGGGACGCTGGAGCAAAGACGGTCTGTGAACTGGAGCGTCACGTTTGACAGGGAGCTCGACTTGATATGTGTGTGCATTTTATGTTTACACATGTGACATGCACCGATACACGACGCTGATTATTCTGAGAACCCGTGGCAATGCACGGGTATTCATCTAGTCATGAATAAAGTCAACAATATAGCTATCACCTAAAGCATTCTTATCATGATCCATAAGCATAATAATATCATTACTCTCCACATAAGCATAATCAATTTTATTAGTAACAGTGGGAGTAAAATTATCACATCCATCATTATAATCATCATAAATTGGAGGCATAGAATAATCATAATGAATTTTATCCTCAACAGTAGATGGACTGAAAATATCATATTCATCATTGTAAACATCATATATAGGAGGCATATCATAATCAACATAAACTATATCCTCAATAGTAGGTGGACTGAAAATATCACAATGATTATAATCATCATATATTGGAGGCAAAGTATCATCAAAGAAAAATTTCTCCTCAAAACTTGGGGGACTAAAAATAACACATTCATCAACAACGGCTTCCCCAAGTTTAAATTATTCCATAGCATTAGCAATAATGGTGATCAAAAAATTTATGCTAATAACATTGCTATCACTATTATGCAAACAAAGTTCCATAGGTTTTTTAATTATCTCTTCAAAAGCATCATGTCCTAATTCAATATAAAGTTCATAAAGATCTCTAATTTTTTTGATGTTTTCCATTAAGCCTAACTAGTAAAATAAAAACAAGAAACAAAAAGATATAATTGCATAATCTAAAGGAAATACCTTCGAGCACTCACACGTCAGCAACAGTGCTAGAAAATAGCTAAGTAGCTGGAGGATGTGAGTACCTGATGCATGTAAAATGCATACATGAACTTTACATTTTATTACATGTTATTCATGTTATTTGCATCATATAAGGGTTATATTCATGATTTATATTGAGTTTTGGGGATAATTAACAACTCCCCATTTTTCTGGAATTAACCCTGCACTGTCAGAAAACCCCTTTTTCTATATTTTTACGTTTCAGGCGACCAAATCACGTCATAATGACCTGAGATTTTACGGGGATCACTTTTTTGGAAGGAACGAAACGTAGGCGCAAAGGAATCGAAGAAACGAAAACCGGAGGGGCAAAAAAGTGGGCCCACGCGGCCAGATTCCCTGACCGCGTGGGACCCCCATCATGGCCCTCAGGCCTCCGCTGCCGTCGATCCTTCTTCCCGAAGCTTCGTCTTGACCTAAAAACGACTATATATAGACCCCCAGGGCTTTCGCGAAAGGGAGCGCCGCCGAAACAGAGAAACCACGAAACAGAGACCTGGAGCTGAAGATTGGAGGGGGAAAACTCCGGCGGGGCGCTGCCGGTGTGGTCTCCTTCCCCTCCAACAACATCTCCACCGACACCATGATGAAGAGGGAGTAGTCCACCCCTGGACTATGGGTTTGTGGAAGTAACTTATGTATCTCTCCTCTCTATGAGCTTCACTAATTAGTACCGTATGAGCTGCTGAACATGATTACGGTCATCTATGTAATTCCTTTGTGGTGGATCTTTATTATGAGTTAATACATGTTTGAGATTGCAATGGTTTTGTTTCAGTTATGAAAGTAGATGCATATTATGTACCCCGTTCTTATTTACTTGTCATGATCAAGCATGTTTATGAGAGCATGTGAGGGGGAACGTGTGCATTAGTTGGAGTAACGGGGGGTGGCTAGTGCAGTGAACGTGACAGATAGTTCTGCGATCCACTTGGGTTTTCTACCTTACTTTGTTGCCTCACTAGGGATAAACAAAAATACCATGCTACCGGAGAGTGGATGTGACCTTGGCCACTACCTCCATGACTAGATCTAGCATGTTCTTATTTTAACTTCATGTCATTGAACTTATTGCTATGCTCTGATTTATCTTAATTACTAAGGTGTTATGATTTAGTTCGCATCTTGGTGGAGCATAAGAGAGAGAACAACTTATACTTGAGATCTCTATGTTAGGACGTGATGCCCATATTATTAATAACTTGTCAAACCATGTCTTGCCATCTTACATGTTAATTTTAGTGTTCCATTGTCTACCACGTTATCAAGAGAGAGTGCATTTGTGAAACCATGAACCCCGGTCCATTTTTAATCATAAGAAACACCTTTCCAACACTTTTATCACCACTTTTGTTTGCTGCCATTTTAAATCCGAAAATACAAAAACACTTTTACATCTTGCATTCATTATAAAAAACCCAAAAATATCATTTATCATTTTACCACCATCCTTGCATATTTATTTTACCATCATTGCATATTTACTACTGTTTGCATATTTATTTTATTATCATTCTCACACCTTGTGCTTGACAACCACTTGGTGAGGTTGAGGGCACAAAACAATTTATTTTGTTGCAGGTTCTCAAGAGAAGGATAAGGAGATAACACCTGAAATACTGGTTCCCCGAGAGTTCGATATTAAACCCTCGAGTCACCCCTCGTGGGGAAAACTGTCTTCCACTACTACATACACTCTGCACTTGGAGTCTCAACCTAACCCATTTACTTTTCACGCAGGTAACTACGTGAAGGGCCATCAAGACGTTTTCTGGCGCCGTTGCCGGGGAACCATAGCTGAAAGGTTTATCCAAGGATCACTCACATCAAGTCAACTTCATCACCAACTTGTGTAACAACCTAAGCTTGGGGAGGTTGCACCTACGTGAGCATCATCTTATCCATCTTTACCTACAATCATTTTATTTTGTTTTGTTCTTGTCTTGCATATCATCTTTATATTTCGGTTTGCATATTTATATTCAGTTTTGCATTTTTGTGTTGCATTTGTTATTTCGAGTTGCATTAGTGTCATTTTACTTTCAGTTTTGCATAAAAAATTAAAAACACATAAAAACTTGTTGAAATGGGAGATAGAACTAAATTGTGTGACTACACAAACACTCCTAATGATCAATTTATTGCTAAGCCTATCACCACACCTGAGATTACTGCTGAGAGCTATGAAGTTAGTCCTAGTTTGTTAAACTTGATAACTAGGGAACAATTTGGTGGTAGTGCTGTTGAGGATGCCTCTATGCATCTTCATGATTTTATTGAAATCTGTGACATGCAAAAGTTTAAAAATGTTGAAAGTAATGTCTTAAAACTGAAGTTATTTCCTTTCTCACTTAGAGGAAAAGCTAAAGAGTGGCTACATTCATTACCTACTGGTAGTATTAATTCTTGGGATGATTTAAAAGAAGCTTTCATTAAGAAATATTATCCCCCTGTTAAAATACTGCAAAATAGAAACAATATCCTCTCTTTTAGGCAAAATGAAAATGAACATGTTGCCATGGCTTGGGATAGGATTAAACTCATGCTTAGAACTTGTCCATCACATGGGGTTAATGAATGGACCATTTTACACTCTTTTTACAATGGTCTAAATTACATGTCTAGAAATATACTTGATTCAGCTGCTGGAGGTGCTTTCATGGGAAAAACTATATTAGAAGCTAAGAACATTTTGGAAAGTATCTTGCAAAATTATAGTCAATGGCATACTGATAGAGCACCTAGTTCATCTAAGAAAGTGAACTCTATAGAAGAAACAAATGATTTGTCATCTAAAATGGACACCATTCTTGCTTTTATTAATAAACAAAATTTTGAAAATATGCCTTTGCAAGAACTAGTTGGTAATAATCCTGAAAATGTTGATGTCAACTTCATTAGGAACTATGGTAATAATGGGTATGGTAACAACAATTATAACTCTTATAATAAACCCCCATATGTTCCTAACAACCGTCCTTTAGTGCCATATCCTAATGCTAATGATAAATGGAAGCCTATGTCATCAAGCAATGATAATTTCGAAGCAAATAAAATTCTTATTGAACAAGTTGCTAGTCATAATACCATGATACAAGAGTTGAATAAATCTGTTGCTTCTATTAGTTCTGATATTAGAGGTTTACAACTCCAAGCTGCAGGACTAGACAAAGCCTTGTCAAAACTAGCTGATAATCAAGCCACTTTATTGAGTATGTCTGCAGGGAAACCACAAGCACCACCCACGGTTGGGATGAATTCTATTAATATTGCTGAAAGTGTCCCTTCTACTTTGGAGGGAACTCTTAATGAACTGCTTGAATATCCTGAATATTTGTTGCCATTTATGTCTCAACTTGTTGGTTTAAAGGAAGAAGTTAATGAAACTAAAAATGATGAATCTCTTATGTTAGTCGAGTTAGAAAAAAAGTTGAGGAAGTTAAAATGCTTAGTGAAGTTAAGGAACCATTTGTTGATTTAGAGAAGTGTAGCTTGCATGAATTAATTTCTATCTTACAAAAATTTGCAAGTGATCCTTCTGTTAATATTAACCAGGCTGGTTTTGGTTCCTATATTGCTAATCATGTCTTAAAAGAAAAGATTGCTAGGTACAATCAAGAAGCTATGATACCACCTAAGCTTGGGGATATCTGGATCCCTAAGGTACTAGTAACCATTGGAAAAGAGACACACCATGCCATTTTAGATCTAGGATCTAGTGTCTCTATATTATCTAAAGAACTATATGAAGTCCTTGAACTTAAAAATATTGAGAAATGCTCTATTGAACTTGCACTTGCTGATGATTCCATTAGACATGCTCTAGGAAAAGTAAGTGATGTTATGGTAGAGTTACACATGACTTTTGTGCCTGTTGATTTTCTAATCATGGACATGGGGAATAAAACCTCTAGTCCTATTATTTTGGGAAGACCTTTTCTTCGTACTACAGGTGCCATTATTGATTCAAAGGAAGGGAATGTGAAGTTTCAGTTTCCACACAAGAAGAGCATGGAACACTTCCCAAGGAAGAGGGACACACCAAGGTTCAAGCTCCCTCATGAGCTACGTCCCCTTTGATTATCAAGTAAGTAAGCCTAGCTATATGGCTATAAAGAAAGCGCTTTACGGGAGGCAACCCGGTTGTTTTTGTTTGAGATTTTCTTTGAGTCCTCTTGCTGTAACAAGAGAGTAGTTTGTTAGTTTTGTTTCTGGGATTTTTAATAAAGAACCAAGTTTTACCTATTTTGGGTTTGAAAAGTTGCTATTCATTTTCGGAGAGTTTTCTGCCTGCACGAAGTCTGTGCACGGTTTGATTTTTCATTTTTTATCTGTAACTCCGATTGAGCTGTAATTTGAACTGTAGCTTCAACTTTTCATCCTCTGCACACGTGATTTTTTGCAGATTTTTCTGACGAGTTTAAGTAGGGTAGAAAAATGCGTTTTGCTGCTGTTTTTCTGGACAGATTCTGTCTTGATATTGTTTGATGCATTCTTTGAGCTTTTTGCTTGAATCTTTTTGATTCAATTGAGTTTATGAGTAGGCATACAACATTATATACTCTCTGGACATTCATATGAATTTTTGCCTAAGGATTTTATGCAGCAAGGAACCTATTTGTTTATCACTACTAATATCACCCCACAGAAAAGAAATGGGAGAAACGGTGTTTTGAAGTTTTTTCACAGGGATTAGAGGAGCTGCACCAAGAGCTATCCAAGGATGGTGAAGACCATAAGCTTGGGGATGTCAAGACAACCCCACTAGACCAACACACTCTCGGTTTGCACACGTCTAACTTCTGTTTTTCGATCAAAGCACTTTATCGTATAAACTTGGAGCGTCTGTTTTTTTTTGCTTTTGTTATTTCGGTTTGTTAATAAGACCACCACTATCATTTATATATGAGAGAGCTACTGGAAGTTTGGGTTGAATTATGTTGGATGCTATTAAATATATTGGGATAGGGATGTTTGAGTTGATTTTAAAAGATACATATAGTTGCATAATTCATGTGCTTTGAATGAATGTTAATTTGCAAGTGTGTTGTCAAGAGCTATCTTTTACCATGTTTAGATGTTGAATTTTAACTTTACTTGGTTTAACATGGATTGATTAGTTCTATGGACACTTATGCATGCATTTAGATGGTCAACTTTCTCCCTATTGCTAGCCCAAAAATTACAACAAGTAAAAAGCTTGTTTCCCAACACCTTCAACCAAAGTTTTTCCAGTGAGTCCACCATATCTACCTATTAGCTTTATGCTATTCCAAGTATGTTTATCATGTTATATTGTGTTATCTACATTTCTGAATTTAAATGCTTATGTTATTGATTGTCATGGGAAAAATTGGTTAAAAGCTCTCACGAACTTGATGCACAATTTACTTTTATTGCATTTAATAAGCATGAACCATTGTGATTAAAATTATGAAGTTGTGGGCTTGACAATGTTTTGGTTGGGAGTTAGCCCATATGTGCTGTCACATGGCAAGCTTTCAACATTGCACTTATTTATATTTAGTTGATGTCATGTACTTTTGTTTATGGATGCCTATCATGGGTGAAATGAATGTGGATACTTAGTAAGTTCAAAGAGTTTGTATAAATGGTTAGAGAAATGCCTGGGCCGCTAATCTAAGCCATGCATCATTCATGGTGGAAATTTACAGCATAACCATAATGTTCATTCAGTGATGCACCTCATAATAAAAAGCTATACCCATAGTAAATAAAAGAGTGCTGAGATTGTTCATTGTCTGTTTGTCTTGTTGTTTTGACATGGGCTTGTTCATGTCAAGGGGCAAGAGGTACCCCAGTGCAGTTCTTGATGATACTATTATTACTTGCAATGACCTTTATTTGAATTTACTTTGTGGACCAAAGTGAGTAACACATGGTGTAGGTACTTGTATTCAAGGGACATGAGACATTCAACCAATACATTGTCAAGCACACCACTCATATTTGCTTTCACTTTAAACATTAATCATTCAAGATGCTATGATAGGGGTAATGAGAGCTCCACACCAATGACTACCACATTGCAAGCATTAACTTAAGTAGAAGTGTTTGGAAGTTAGATGAAACTTATTCATGCTTTACCTCTACTTATTTATCTATCCAAAGTGTCCACCTTTTATATTCAGTTTTCATAAGAAGTACTCTATGACCACCATAGGATGTTTTTACTTTTCATTATGCATACATTTGGTCCATAGTACTTTCTTCTATGTTACACTTTGTGAATTTATCATTGAACATCTTTACATTGAGTATTTGATATCACTTCATAATTTATCTTGCATATTGTTATTCCTTTGAAGAATGAATCATTTGACTCTATGTAGCAATAGTAATCACCTTTGATATCCATTGATAGTATTAAAATGCAAAGTCCATGTTAGTTTTATCACCTTCATACTCGGGACGAGCATGGGTTAAGCTTGGGGATGTTGATGCATGTAAAATGCATACATGAACTTTACATTTTATTACATGTTATTCCATGTTATTTGCATCATATAAGGGTTATATTCATGATTTATATTGAGTTTTGGGGATAATTAACAACTTCCCCATTTTTCTGGAATTAACCCTGCGCTGTCAGAAAACCCCTTTTTCTATATTTTTATGTTTCAGGGACCAAACGACGTCCAAATGACCTGAATTTACGGGGATCACTTTTTTGGAAGGAACGAAACGTAGGCGCAAAGGAATCGAAGAAACGGAGACCAGAAGGCAAAAGGGGTGGGCCCACGCGGCCAGATTCCCTGACCGCGTGGGACCCCCATCCTGGCCCTCGGGCCTCCGCTGCCGTCGATCTTTCTTCCCGAAGCTTCGTCTTGACCTAAAAACGACTATATATAGACCCCCCAGGGCTTTCGCGAAAGGGAGCGCCGCCGAAACAGAAACCACGAAACAGAGACCTGGAGCTGAAGATTGGAGGGGGAAAACTCCGGCGGGGCGCTGCCGGTGTGGTCTCCTTCCCCTCCAACAACATCTCCACCGACACCATGATGAAGAGGGAGTAGTCCACCCCTGGACTATGGGTTTGTGGAAGTAACTTATGTATCTCTCCTCTCTATGAGCTTCACTAATTAGTACCGTATGAGCTGCTGAACATGATTACGGTCATCTATGTAATTCCTTTGTGGTGGATCTTTATTATGAGTTAATACATGTTTGAGATTGCAATGGTTTTGTTTCAGTTATGAAAGTAGATGCATATTATGTACCCCGTTCTTATTTACTTGTCATGATCAAGCATGTTTATGAGAGCATGTGAGGGGGAACGTGTGCATTAGTTGGAGTAACGGGGGGTGGCTAGTGCAGTGAACGTGACAGATAGTTCTGCGATCCACTTGGGTTTTCTACCTTACTTTGTTGCCTCACTAGGGATAAACAAAAATACCATGCTACCGGAGAGTGGATGTGACCTTGGCCACTACCTCCATGACTAGATCTAGCATGTTCTTATTTTAACTTCATGTCATTGAACTTATTGCTATGCTCTGATTTATCTTAATTACTAAGGTGTTATGATTTAGTTCGCATCTTGGTGGAGCATAAGAGAGAGAACAACTTATACTTGAGATCTCTATGTTAGGACGTGATGCCCATATTATTAATAACTTGTCAAACCATGTCTTGCCATCTTACATGTTAATTTTAGTGTTCCATTGTCTACCACGTTATCAAGAGAGAGTGCATTTGTGAAACCATGAACCCCGGTCCATTTTTAATCATAAGAAACACCTTTCCAACACTTTTATCACCACTTTTGTTTGCTGCCATTATTAAATCCGAAAATACAAAAACACTTTTACATCTTGCATTCATCATAAAAAACCCAAAAATATCATTTATCATTACTACCACCATCCTTGCATATTTATTTTACCATCATTGCATATTTACTACTGTTTGCATATTTATTTTATTATCATTCTCACACCTTGTGCTTGACAACCACTTGGTGAGGTTGAGGGCACAAAACAATTTATTTTGTTGCAGGTTCTCAAGAGAAGGATAAGGAGATAACACCTGAAATACTGGTTCCCCGAGAGTTCGATATTAAACCCTCGAGTCACCCCTCGTGGGGAAAACTGTCTTCCACTACTACATACACTCTGCACTTGGAGTCTCAACCTAACCCATTTACTTTTCACGCAGGTAACTACGTGAAGGGCCATCAGTACCTTTTACCTTAACTCCCGGGCAACGGCGCCAGAAAAGAGCTTGATGTCTACGCACGCTTCTATTCTTGTAGACAGTGTTGGGCCTTCAAGTGCAGAGGTTTGTAGAACAGCAGCAAGTTTCGCTTAAGTGAATAACCCAAGGTTTATCGAACTCAGGGAGATAGAGGTCAAAGATATCCCTCTCAAGCAACCCTGCAATTAAGATACAAGAAGTCTCTTGTGTCCCCAACACACCCAATACACTTGTCAGGTGTATATGTGCACTAGTTCGGCGAAGAGATATTAAAATGCAAGTGATTTGGATGATTATAAGTGGTAATTGCAATCTGAAATAAAAATGACAGTGAGCAAACATGAGACAAAATGAGAGTAAACGGTATTTCAATGCTTGGAAATAAGGCCTAGGGATCATACTTTCACTAGTGGACACTCTCAACAATAATAATATAATTGAATACATAGATATTTCCTCTTCACTATGCTACTCAGAGTTATTCTCTCGTTGGATAACAAACACCAATCCACTGCGTAGGGATATAAAAGCACACCTTAAAGTCGCATTCCACATCTTGGGAACCCCACACTGTCAACTTGAGCGCCCTAAATAGTACTAGACAAACACCACAATTTCATAGAGACATCCAACACAAATAATAACTCATGATAAGTATTCCTGTAATCTTTAGCCTAAGAGCCACACACGGTGCGCACACTGTCAACTTCGCACCGTGGGACAAAGGTGACTCCGGAGTTTACATTAATAAAACCACTCAAGTAGCATATAAGATAATGAAGAGTAACATCTATAGATTCAACTAGATTACAAAGCTCATGATCACATAAAGATCACACCATGGGAGAGAGAGATAAACCACATAGCTACCGGCATGAGCCCTCAGTCCCGATGGAGACTACTCATACATGGTCATGGTGATGAGGAGCTTGATGGAGAGGTGCAGCCCGGAGTGGAGGCGGCAGCTCGCGGCAGCCACGGCGCGGCGGCGGCGGCGAGGAGCGGCGGCGGCCCTTGGCCCCTCTTCTTCCTTGGAAATGGTGGTGGTATGGAGGAGGTTCTCCACCCCCAGACGGCTGCCTGGGAGGAAGAAAATTCGTGGTATGGGGGCTCCTCACGAGTTAGGTTTCCTCTTCTTTATATGACTCTCGGATTTTCGTCATCCCATTTAGGGTTGCAGTGGCATGTGGCAATTGATATAAAACATGCATGTAACATCAAACATTATAGATACGTTTGAGACGTATCAACACGCATCACAAACCCCACTCCCTCATCCTCTATCTTCATGGCCGCTGTCTGGCCCTAGGGTTGGCGGCGCCGCCGTTGTACCCATCCGGGCAACATTGCTGGTCGAGGAGAAGGTGCAGGACGTCGAGGAAGAGGCCGGTGGCGACGAATCGAGGACGAGGCAGGAGGCGGGTGGCCATGGCCTTCAATCATGGATGAGGTGGTAGAGCGGGAGGTCGAGGACGAGGCGGTGGCCAGCGCTGGGCCTCCTTTGTCGGAGTCGATTGCCGAAGGTCGTGGGTGACGTGGGACCCGTGCGGCGCTGATGGCGGCGTCAAGTGGACGAAGATGACGATGGAGGGCATGTGGTCAGGGAGGGCCTTGGGGAAGGTCGCCGGTCACCTCCATGGCCGACGCGGTGGCTGGAGACGTCGGTGGCGCGAGCGGGGGTGGGGGTCGGAAGTTTCCAGCGAGGTAGTTGCCCTCTCCCGCCTTGGTTTGCTAATCCTGGTAGCTTGGCTTTGGATTGGAGCCGTCGGATCTCACTTAGTTACGCTGATGCCGAACGCTAATTAACTTGCTATAAGCTGTCTGGGCGGGACCCAACTGTCAGCGACGACACGCCCGTTCAACCGTTCCGTTTTCGTGTACAAGAGGAAACGGTTCCGCACCGTCCGTTCCATAGTTTACGGCGCAGATTTTGCAGCCTTGTCCTTGTCCTCGATGTCATCTCATCCCCTCCGCCTCGCTTCTCCCCCATTCCCCCCAAATCCCTCAGAAAACCCTACCTAAACCCGGCCACCGCCGCCCCCCTCCCCGGCGAGCCCGCGTCTCCGGCGAGGCGAACAAGTCCAAGGCGCCGCCCCACCTCGGCGAGCCCGCTTGTCGGCGGCGTGGTCTGGTGCACCGGCGCCAAGACGCTCTACAACGTCGAGGGAGGCCACCGGGCCATCGTATTCAACCGCGCGCCTCGAAGGGATGAAGGACAAGAAGGTGAGCCCTCGGACCTACCTGTCGCCCCCCCTGATTGCTCTGCCGCTTGTTCCGATTCATGGCTTCGCTAGCGTCTGATCCAGGCTGGGAGAAGTGGGGGTCCGGTTGGAGATGCTCATAGCTCAACTATATAACCATCTTATGCAAACATAACTACATGACCGTGATGAATTTGAAATGAACGGGCCACATTTACCCCTAGACAGTGTGCTCGGGGGATACTTGGCTTTACCAAACGCTAGATAGAGTATTTTTCTTGTCACTGTAACTATTTTGATGTTTGGTATTTCTGAATTCAGTTATATGCAGCTAAATAATGGATCTATAAATTTATGTTGCAGCAACTGGAAGACAAAGATAGGCTCAGCATGCCGACTGATGATAATTGTCCATGGCCGCTCGAAAGATTCGAAGCCTCATTGGATTTCTCAATGGAGGCCAATAATAACGATAACAACAGTTCCCAGAGCCAAGTAAGCCTCTTAGCATCACACTGACCTTCTTTTGCAATGCCTCTTTGTTCATTCAGTTATTTTCACTTCTCTTATTATTCCACTGTATGTTGAACTCATACTACTACAAGTCTATAACTCCAACACTGTAACGGATGTACATGTTGAGAGCCTGAGCACGTTTGTGATCTTTATCAGGTCTGAATGTCTGATGCATGAGAAATCCCCGTGTTGATGCGTAGCAGCTTTTTCTAGCAACACAGAAGTACTAAAAGTCTAAAATGGACATGTTTATTTTTCTAGAATCACAGCTCCTCTTGCACAGTTTCACGTATGGTACTGACCTGGTCAGGTCTGTAGTGGGTCGGCTCCATGTTTACATTAGTTCTCAGAAAGTAACAGCTCAATATACCTTATTTCATACGAACATAAATAGTAATCTTGTTGAATCTGACCAGCACAAGGTTGCCCAGATTCTTATAGCAAGTGTCCTCAGGAGCCATTCATTTTATTGAACAGTTTACACTCTAGACAGAGTATTGTGCTTGCCACTCCGTAATATTTTCTGTTTGGGATTTCTGTATTCAGAAATTTGGCAGCTTAATAATGGATCCGTAATTTCCATTGCAGCAACTGGAGGATGAAGATAGGCTCAGCATGCAGACTGATGACATTTTACTGTCTATCTTGGGGAGACTCAGTTTACGTGTAGCTGCAAGTACATGCGTGCTCTCTACACGTTGGAGGCTTCTGCCTTGGTTGCTGCCTGAACTCAGCATTGATGTTCAGGATTTCCTACCTGTTCCACACACTGAACCTATTGAGGAAAATGATATGGAGGAATTAGCTATGGTATCTTTGACCAAAGCAACCAGGAGCTTCTTGGCTGCACAGCAGAGAGAATCCACCATCTTAACTCTGCACCTTAACCTCTACTTGGTCAACACTTTGTTGTGTGAAATTGGTTCACTGGTAGGTGACGCAATCGACAGGGGTTTGTTAAAGGATTTGGATTTGACCATTTTTGACGAGACAGAACCTGTGGACCTTAGTTATCAGGATATGCTGCAGCGAGCACAAGATATAGATACTTTCTTCAGTACCTACCCTAGCGTGCTCCGCTGCCTCACAAATCTCTCTCTGCAATGCAAACTTTGAGAAATTGGACATGCACCATGTTCTGTTTGACTGCTGCAAGCAACTGAAGCGTCTAAGCCTTTGTCATTGTGATACCGGTCATAAATCTGTCTTTAAAATTGATGCACCAAACTCTAAACTTTGTTTTCTAGAAACTGTCAGGTGTCGCTTTGAGAGAATTGACTTGGTCTGCCTCCCAAAATTGGAGAAGTTCGCATGCATTTGTTGGTTATCTGAGTATGTCCCAGTGACCTTTGGATTTGTCCCATCTCTGGAGAAAATAAAACTCTCATGTGCTGGAACTTATGATCTACGGCCATTTAAATTAAGTGATCTTCTACATGGAACAAGCTTACGCGGTCTCAAATTGGATTTCCAAGGAGAAAATGTAAGTACTGTTTTATTATTTGCTTAATGGCGTTTTTTTGATAATCATCGTTTCATCGCGTCTTAAAGTTTATGTCATGGATGTGTTTAAACAAACATAGCTGTACATTCCTTGATAATCTCATTTCAGTTGTTTCAAGCTATTCATTCTTACGATGTTTATTTATTATCAGCTTTGGTTGCAACCTGAACTGGAGGAACTCCACACTGCATTCGACAAGCTGAAACAGCTGTCTTTGTGTGGCATCTTTGTTGAATTTGACATTTTATGGACGATGGCCTTTCTTTTAGCCGCACCATCTATCGAAACATTATGTATTGAGGTGATGTCTTTATCCGTATTTCTTCACATGTGGAGCTTTAGGTTTTTGTAGTGGGAATTTAAACTGGATTCCAATTGCACACGTAATGACTAATGAATTGTTCACCTGAATACAGGTATGGGATCATGCTTGCGATGTGGGCGATGAGTTTAGAGGTAGTGACTTCGGTGACAGAGTGACTCCTCAGTGGGAAGTGCGCTTTGATGGCTTTGAGAATAGGCAGCTGAAAGTTCTAGATTTCTGTGGTTTTAAATCACTAGAACAACAGTTTACATTTATACGATCCATGTTGGAGCGATCTCCCAACTTGCAGAAGGTAGTTCTGAGAGGAGATGAAGAATGCTACGACTGCGACGCCCTTGATGCATCACTTCGTCCTTCAAACTTTCCAAGGAAGAAGGAAGACCAAGAAATGGTGGTTAAGCGGATTAGAGGTGGCATATTCTCGCCAGAGATAATTTTCGATGAAGACTGGTTGCTGAAAATCTGAGATATGTCCTCTTGACCGTACTGAGGAATAGATGATACAGCGAGCCCAAGAGATGGGTGGTTTTTTCTCTGCCTACCCTACTGTGCTCAGCTGCCTCACAAGACTCTGTCTATACAATGTATGCTTTGGCAAATTGGACATCAACCATCTCTTGTCTGACTGCTGCGAGCAACTGAAGCATCTAAGCCTCTGTCAATACTGGATGGTGCACTCCGTGTAAGTTAGACGCACCAAACTCCAAACTCAGTGTTCTAGAAATTGACAAGTGTCGCTTTGAGAGGCTTGAGTTGGTCTGTCTTCCGAAACTGGAAATGCTCGAATGTGATACTTGGGTGTCTCTATATGCACCCCTGTGGTTTTGTCCCGTCTCTTGGGGAAGTGAAACTATCTTTTGGTAATGTAATTCGTCATCGAGGGTTTAAATTAAGTGAGATTCTAGATGGAACCACAAGTATACATACTCTGACATTGGATTTCCAAGGAGAAAACGTAAGTACTAGTCATTTTTAATATGGTTTTGGCACATTGTGTATTTTCGATGTGGTCACAGCTATATAAATTATTCGATAAGCTGCATCTCCGTGCTTATAAACTATTTGTGCTTAAATCTCTTCTCGTGATCAGCTTTGGATGCCAATGGAAATAAAGGAACTCTGCCCCGCATTCAAGCTAATTTTTTTTAAATAATACACGAAAATTATTTAATTCTGGAAATAATACGCAAAAAAAAAAATTACAAAATATTATCCAGTCGGTCTTGGCGAAGCCGACAGGTGCCTGTCGTCCTTGGCGAAACCGACAGGTGCCTTGTCGTCCTTGGCGAAGCCGACTAGTGCCTTGTCGTCTTTGGGGAAGACGACTAGTGGCGTGCAGTGACAAAAACACGCCACTGGTAATATTTACTAGTGGCGTGCACTAGTATATACACGCCACTGATAACACATACACGCCACTGGTACGCCACCAAGGACTACAGGCACCTACTCGTCTTCGCCAACAACGACAGGCACCTGTCGGCTTCAGCAAAACCGATTGGAGAATATTTTTGAAAAAAATAAATTTTGCGTAATATTTCTAGAATTAAATAATTTTCGTGTATTATTTAAAAAAAATTAGCCGCATTCAACAAGATAAGGAAGCTGTCCGTGCGTGGTACATTTGTTGACTTTGACATTATATGGACGATAGCCTTTCTTGAGGCGGCGCCCTCTGTTGAACTATTAATTATTGGGGTAACTTCTGCTGTCTCAGTCCTGTATTAATATTTTCTAGTGTAACATACCATTTTATACCAGATATGAGTGTTTTTGAAGTCCTAAAATCCAGCTACGTTATAACTTGATGCTCTTGCAAATATAGGTATGGTACCATGCATGTCAGTCATGTGATGATGACAGTGGTGAGCGGCCAAGGTCGATATTTCCTGAAAGAAGAAATCCTAGGTGGGAGATGGATTTCCACTGCTCCAAGAACTTGCTGTTGAAAGAGCTCCAGTTGACTGGCTTCGCGTAGTTAGAACACCATTTTACATTTATAAGAGCGGGCTCCCAACTTGCAGAGAATAGTTCTAAAAAAAAGAGCAGTGCGACCAATGTGACGCCCTTGAACCTTTGATAGACCGCCGGTGTCTTTATTTCCAAAGAAAATGGATGCACAAGAAATGGTGGTCAGGCAAATTACTGATGGCTTATTCTCGCCCCAAATAATATTCGATGGCTAAGGGCATTATCTGCAAGCCAAATATTTAATCTGTACACGTCTGTCTATGGTAGTGACTGGACCTCCGGGCTGTGTTCGCCAACCCACCGGTGACTTTTTGGCGCAGAACTGAAGCTCAGTGTGGGCAGGAGCTGCCTCCCCGGTCTCAAACGCTTGGAGATTTCCTTCTGCTGCAAGCTGAACTTCACACGCCACGCTGATTGCAATTCAAGTAACAATGCGCTCGCTGTACATGCTGGAGGTGCCAGATCGAGGAGGCATTGCTGTAGGCGCTGAATTCGGAAGAATCAGCTCTAACACAAACACGGGAGAGATGAACATACGGATTTTTGGTGCAACTTTTCGTTTTTTACCTCTCTTATTTGTAGGCTGTTACTACATGCTAACAAGAGATCCTCGTCCAAGTTAATATATAGCTAACTGAAACTAGACAGCGCTATAGTAAAATTGTCGAGTCTGAAACTGAAACTGTCCGTCAGGCTTATATATAGCTCAACAATTGCACCTGCGTCAGCTGGTCGCCTCGTCCAAGTTTGACCCCTGCCGGCTGCTGCCATCCTGCCCCAATGCTGGCGCGTCCACTCTCTGTAGCTAGCCTTCAGGACACAAAGATCTAAACATGTCTCACCGCATTGTTTTAGACACTCTGGAATCAGAATTTGATGACCACTTTAATCTCCGGGCGGCAGGTACTCGTGGGTGCATCCTCCTCGCCTGGAAGAGCTGGGTCGTACATCTCGTCGACGGTGCCGATCCTCACCAGTAACACCCTCACTGCCCAGGTTGACGTGCGTTATGGCTCCTATTGATGGATTACTATCGCTTACGGCCCTCAGCACCAGCAGGTGACCGACAAGATCGCCTTCTTGGCTCACGCCACCGTAGAACGTTGATGGGTCGTTTTACCATGAATGACTGCGCGCTGAAGTTCCATTTGATGGGCTATTGATGGATTACTATTGCTTACGGCCCTCAGCAGGTAGCCGACAAGGTCGCCTTCTTGGCTCATGCCACCGTAGACCGTTGATGAGTCGTTTTACCATGAATTACTGCATGCTGAAGTTCCATTTGAGTGCCCGGTAATACGTACAATTGGTCGAATGGGCAGTGATCCCTCCCCTTGCGCATATCGACCGAGTGATTTGGACCTCGCACTCGGAGGATGTTCATGGCGGCTGCCTCTCCTCCTCACACCTGGGTCATCCTCCATTGTTGCTCAATTGCGTTTTGTATGCAGCTACCACCCGCAGATGGTTGAACTTGGATGGATTACATGCGGTTGATCAAATTCAGTTGGAAGGCACTTAGCATTCCAGGAGATGATGAACATACGGGTTCTAGCGAGAGTAGTACTTACCGGTACAAACTGTTTGGCTTCCTTGCAATGGACCTCTCACAGGTACACTTTCATTGACAATTTCAAAATCCGATAGTTATGATGGCATTATCGAGCTAGATTGGTTGGGAAAATATAGCCCTATGCTCACACAAGGGGGGCAACATTCGATTGCTCTTCAGGACCAAAGTGAATTTTTTTGTTGCACGGGGAAAGGAATTCCTCTGAAGTCCTGGAATTACATGTTACACAAGTGACTGATGATACAATTGTTCGACAACATCAACTCGGATTCAACAATTGTTGGAGAGGTGTGCGTATGTGTTTGAAGCACCAACTGAACTTCCACCTCGCTGGACGACACGATCATCACATACGGCTAATTCCAGGCGCTCGCCCAATATATCTCCCGCCCTACCGTGTAGCTCAGAAGCTCAAGACTGAAGTTGACAGGAAAATTCAAGAATTTCTAACACAGGGTGTCATTCTCTTTGTCTGTGATTTTTGCACAAATCAGATAGGTCCGATGTAACACCCAAAATTTTCCAAATTTTGGAATATAAAAAATAACTAAATAAGCTGATTGTTTTGCTTGAGTTCAAAATTTCTCAAGAGACTATTTTATTTGAAAACTAGTTTATAATTAAGTTCCAAAATTCAAAGAGAACCAAAAGATAGAGTATAATATGAAATCTCCGTAATTTTTTGCGTTTGAAATGTTTTATAAAATAGTAATACTACAATATTGAACTGTGGTAAATTCATAAAGATTAAACTAGATATTATAGAAAATGGTTTTATCATTTAGGTGATACACATACGTGCATTATAGCTTAACACTAACTTTTCCTGCATATGCTAATAGAGCCATGAAGTTCAAAATTTGAATCTGTAATTTTCTAAGGAACTTTTTGTTGATTTTGAATCAAACTGGAGTTAAACAAATAAAACAGGAAAAAAGAAGAATAAAAATGGCAGCCAGGACGAGCCGGCCGAAACAGCCAGCCCAGAACCATATGCGTCCCACGACCCATCTAGCCAATCTAGAACCCACCGCTAGCTTTAGAACTACTTATCAAGATATTTGCCCTAAAAAAAACTTATCAAGATATTTAAGGAATCTGAAATAGACATAAACACATATATCTATTTTGAATTCACATCGTGAAAAATTTAATCTATGAAGACATACAATTTATTTTCGTTCTATTTTATGCGATCTAGAAAATTCCGTTATAGCCAAAAATAATTAAAGAGGTAGTTCTCGAAAAAAATAAAGATCTAACATCATTTCCTTTTCAATATATCCTTCAAAAATACTGCAAGTTGATCTTCCACCACCGATGCTAAATTTTCATAACAAAAATTAATATATCATAATATTTAGTTGCATTACTATGTTTTAATTTGGAAATTATAATTGAAAACAATAATGGTTAAATTTATATGTCAAGAAAAAGACTAATTTTAAAAATTAACAAAGTTTAGTATAAATAAACAATAGTTGCGATGCGGCCCAGAGTTTAGTAAATTCACTCCTCGGTCGGCTCCACCTCCTCCGCAGTCGCCGCTGCCTCCTCTATTGTCTCCATCTCCTCAACCTCGATCTAACATCATGGCGACGAAACTTCTTGCCGTTGAGGCCCTTCTCGAGCACATCTTACTTTGGAGATCCCTTGCGGCCCATCACGGCGCGGGGGAGGAGATCGCGCGCAAGAGAGTGGGTAAGGGCGGCAGTTGTGGAAGAGGAGGAGGAGTGGGTGGCCTGGGTTATTTTTTATAGCCTGCGTGGTCCGCCGCCGCCTGCTGGATCTGGATCGGCGCGGCCACAGCCGCCGCCGGCTCCTTCTGGATCGGCGCGGCCTCGGCGACCGCCGCCGCCGCTTCCTGCTGGACAGGCGCGGCCTTGGCGAGCGCCGCCGCCTCGAGATGGACGCGCAGGGCCTCGGCGAACTCGGCCTCCTCGAGGCGGCAGGCCTCCTCGTCTTGCGCCGCCTCCTCCTGGCGGCGGTGCACAGCCTCCGACTCAAGCTCGAAGAGGATGTCCTTGGAATGGAGGGCGCGCGAATCCTCTTCCATGTCGGAGTTGTACCCCTTGCTGGCGACGTTGGACTTGCGCTTCTGCTTGTCGCGGAAGCCGTGGCGGCACCCCTTCACTTTCCCCTTCGCGACGTCCATGCCGGTTTTGCCCAGTGGCGGTTTTGGGTTTGTGGTGAGAGAGATGAGGTGGTTGGTGAATGGTGGGAGAAGGAGCGGCCGAGACGGTGACTGCTGTCTTATCCACTAGCGGAGAAGCTCGGAGATCGAATCCAACGGCACATAGCAATCGTGCGCGGGAGGAAAGAAACCCTCCGCAGTAGGTGTGCAGGTTGCTGGGCCTCCAGCTAGCCACCAACGCAATAATCTGGCCCACTAACAGAACAACCACGCCAGGTGGCAATGACCCGTCGTGCTATGAGCCTATTGTGCCTTGATGGGAATTTGTTTAGCTGTCGTCGGTGAAATTATTCGATCTTTCTTTCCTTTATTATGTTTTTATTATTCAGATGTGTTATAGCATCATTTTGTCGTTCTACATTGAACTTCCAATGATGATTACTAGCTTCCTTTATCTAGAACAATTGTTTTGCAGTATACCTCTTTAGACAATTGAAATATGGTAGACACTCAAGACCTACTGCAGTTAGCTAGGCTAATTGCCTTATCTTCCTCCACCCAATTTGAGAGTTCAAAGATTTGGAGTTTTAGAACCAGTAGGCGTGTTGCATTGCGTGCATATGTGACAGCTACATTGTCAGTAGCAGTATAGTATTGTAATTAATTTGATGTGAAACAACTATCTTGGTGTTGACGGGGATTCAAAAAAAGGCGAGTCGATCACTAAAACTTAATTTTTGTAGATGTAACTGATTTGGGGTCAAAATCTTGCTACCAAGGATATATGTACCATCTGATTTGAAGCAAATCTTCAGTATAACAGTGCACCATGATTGCTTCGCAAGAATAGAAAATTGTTCTTTTTTAAGCTATGCTTTTTGGTCCACAAATCTCGTGTGATTTGATTCCAGTATACTCTGCTCGGGAGCTAATTAACGGAATATTCATGGTAACGGGTGTAAGTTCAGACACATCATCTGAGGCAAGTTTCCGAATTCCCCAGGGCTTGGATCACTATGTAGTCTGCGGTTCTAAAACGAATTATCTTAATTAATTTGGCTTCTCTGTTGTGGAAGTAGTTTGAATTATCTTAGGATTCATTGATCAAATAATCTCCTTTTCCAAGGGCTTGTTCTCGTGTTTTCATCTAACGCCGACTCCAGCGAGTCTGCGTGTGATCGGACGGTATATTAAGACGGAGAAGGTATCATCGTTGGCTTCCCTAGGGTACGCCTCACTAGTGATGAGGACATCCTACCATTGACGCAACCACAACTACTACACCGCCTCAATTATAAGGACCATTGACTAGGGCTCGTGCACGTCAACTATAACAGCAGGCACTTTCGTTTCTACAAGCTACTCCTAATGTACATGAGAATATGATGCTGGCTAAAGTAGATGTGTTTGTTTCTCTTATAAATGAGGGACCAAGCATGGACGAGGGGGACAAACTATGGAGCATGACGTGGATGGAGACAGCCGCAGGCGTGGAAACAAGGGAGAGGATGATGCCACCAATGGAGACTACCGTAACTTGAAGTCACCATGATGACATTTGAAGACTTGGACGAATTCCTCAAGTCTACACTTCATAATTTCGTCCATAGTCACATATGGTGCTGCGTCACCTTTTATTTGTGGGTCAGGCCCATGTAATTCAAGCCAAGAGTTTTTAGAGTCCGTATTAGGGAAGGAAAGTCCAGCTAGGGTAGGATTCGGCCAACCCTCAAGGCTGGCAGAAAACCCCCTCCTTTCCTCCTTATATACCCCGTCTAGGGTTTCGTTTAGAATTGGATCTTGTTTAGCTAAAAGACTGCCTAGTGTAACGCTGCATCTTCGTGTACTCGTCCAGTGCTCAACAGCCTGTTCAAGACCGCTTACGGAATCCCACCTCTTCAATAAAGCTTATTTTCATCCGCAATTCTTGATTGCATTATTGGTTCTTACTTGTTCCTCGATCGCAGGTAGAACTAGACCTATTGGTCAGGCTGATCGTGCTTCTGCAGGGTTGGTAACCTCGGAAGATTGGTTTAGCGATTGCATTGGGGCTGCGTACGTGTGCGTAGTAGTCGGATCGCCAAGGTCGAACTCCTCCAGAATCGACGTATCTTCATCTCATCGAAAGATCGGACACCTTCGCTCTATCAAGTGGTATCAGATTTCAGGTTGCTCGGTGAGATTTACTATTTTACTAGTTTAGATTGCATCTTCATACCTACAGTCCACGAAAAAGCAAAAAATACAGTTAGGGTTAGATCATCCCCTCCTACAACCGTCCGGGCCTGTCGCATTTTCTTTTCAGTGCATTGCATCGTTGAGTTTTCGTCTGCATCGTCGTGTCGAGTTGCTGGTCTTAGTGTCTAGTCGCCCCATCAAGTGGAACTTTTTTCTGAAGAAAGAAGTATACATACCCCCCATAAGTTTCAGAAAGTGGGTAGAGAACCCCTCAACTCAAAATCGGCTCACATAACCCCCTCAACTCTCTAAAACCAGGTATCTCAAAAAAAAAAACTCTCTAAAACCAGGCAAAGCACCCCTAACCTCATCTTAAGCTGTTTTCTAGAGTGGTTTCGCCAACGTGGCCGTGGTGAAGTGCCAGCTAGGTGGATTTCCACGGCGCTGCAAGCAGTGTCCTTCCTAATGTTGAGCGACTTCATGACCTCGTTGCCGCGATTCTTCTTGCAGGCGCCCAGCAGCGCGCCCAGACCACCGAGTGCTCGTGGCAGTCCGACAAGCTCGTAGTAGTCATGGAAGATGGAACCTACCGACCCTTCCGTGCGAGCATGCCACGACCATCGCGGGTCCAAGGCGTAGTGCTCGGCCTTTGCGGTGAGGCTGTAGTCAGAAAACATGGATGAGAAGTGTGTCAGTCCTCGTCGGAGAGCTCGTTGTGCGGGCAGGCCGAGAGCTTGGCGAGGAACGCCATGTCGTTTGGCCGGAACCCATCTCGGTTTGCTTGACGAAGAGCACCAACGCCTCGCGCAGGTCCCTGTGCCGGCCGTGCCTGTAGAGTGTAGATGACGGAGGTCCAAATGGAAATGGTGACGTTCCTCTACGGCGCGGCCGTGAACACCAGACGCAAGCCTTCGGCGCTCTTGACATACATGTCAACGAGCGTGCTGTTAGCTAAGACGTTGCCGACGACGGTATCCCCGGACTTGGCCATGAAGCCGTGCACGCACCGGTCGTGCTCCAGCGCGACCAGCCTGCCGCACGCGCAAAGCACGGACACGAGTACACGACGCTTTCTTTCCTGCCCTGTTTTCGGGTGGTCCCCGAACTGCCGCCACACCAATTTTTTGAGCAAGCTGCATCGTCTGTAGTTTCTGAGCATGCCCGATCTAGACATGGACGAATTCAAGTGCTCCATGGAATATGAATATTACAGTATCTTGATGCTTACCAACCGTGCCATTGCCACCACCCTCATGTCGGAGCTGTCCTTCGTCAAGGGCGACTGATAGCAGGACGTCGATGACGGCGCGCCGCTGATGCCGTTCGATGACACCGACGTGCCGGTCAGCGGCGCCACGTCCGACCCACTACAGATCGCACGTTCATCCTCGCGCATGTCGACGTAGCGCTCTGCGGGAAGACGACGCTTAACGTCAGCGACGTCCTCGGCGTCGCCGTCTTCGAGGGCATCCACACCGATAACGGCGACGGCGAGAGTGTGTTGTGCATGATCGGCGAGGCTGTGGGACTGGGCCAAGAACTCCAACTACAAATTCAGGTCGGAGGAGCTAGACGACAAGTCGAGCAGGCCCGCGCGGTCATCTGGTGTTGCGGCCGGCCTTTTAGCGACGGCTTGCCGGAGCGGCGGAGCTGCGATGCAGTGACTCGCGCCAAGCTTCGATTTCTCCTCCTCGTCGCGCACATCTCTTTGGAGTGACATTGGCCCAGTGGTGGGTGATGCAATCAATGGCGGTTTGTTGAAAGATTTAAATCTCACCGTTCGCGACGAGGCATGTCCTCTCGAGCGTACCGAGGAAGAGTTGATACAGGGAGCCCAAGAGATCGCTGGTTTTTTCTCTGCCTACCCTACCGTGCTCAGTTGCCTCACAAGACTCTGTCTATACAATGCATGCTTTGGCAAGTTGGACATCAACCATTTGTTTTCTGACTGCTGCGAGCATCTAAGTCTCTGTCATTCTGATACCGGATGGCGCACTCCATGTAAGATAGACGCACCAAACTCCGAACTCAGTGTTCTAGAAATCGACACAGGTCGCTTTGAGAGGCTTGAGTTGGTCTGTCTTCCGGAAGTGGAAAGGCTCAAATGGGATACTTGGGTGTCTCTATATGCACCCATGTCTCTCGGTTTTGTCCCGTCTCTTGGGGAATTGAAACTATCTTTTTGTGATGTAATTCGTCGTGCACTTTTGGGCCACAGCTGGCCTCCGACGAGCTCAGGGACAATATTATGCCATGAGTGTGAGCATACCGAACGTACCAGGCATCCACGTTCACTCACCCATGACCACGACAATTCCGTGCAACGTGCAGAACTCCGTGCCTTCCCACGGTGCAACTTTAACCTGCGAGTTGACGAGTTTATTCAGCTAAGATAACGTTAACTGAAACTAGACAGTGCTACAGTAAAACTGTCGAGTCAGAACACTGAAACTGTTCGTCAGGCTTATATAGCTCAACAATTGTTGCCCAACGGCGCATTGTATGCAGCTACCACCCGCAGATGGTTGAACTTGGATGGATTCCATGTCGTTGTCTCCGAAGCCTGGAACTCGGTTGATCACGTCGATGTCTGCCGGTGGGTCGCACTCTGCAGTTCTGTTGGAAGGCACTTAGCTTTCCCAGAAGATGATGAACATACGGTTCTGGCGGAGTAGTACTTACCGGTACAAACTGTTTGCTGTCGCACACACGATAGATAGATGCACGATAATTCACGAGTTACAAGGTTCGATTCCCCAGCGTCACGCCGGGAGGATAGAATCTCGGATGAACTCACGAGTTCATCGGAGCGGAGGGAGGAGAGAGATGGTTCACCCTACTGGGTTCAGTTACAACACAGATCGAAGATGCCCTCAACCACTCTCTGCCTTGTCTGAAGTAGCTGGTGGCGCAGCCACGGTGCTGGACTTCTCCGGGCCTTGGGCCTTGGCCTTCTCTCCGACGTGGGCCGCACGCAGCGTGTAGCGAGTTGCGGCCCTCTTCATGTCCTTGATCGCCACAGGTAGAAAGAGTGTCGTGACAATGCCCCTTCTTCAGAACCGGCTTGTCCCCAAGCTGGTGCTCTTGGAAAGGCTTCCACGATGGCGTACATGTGCTCCCAGGTTGCACACATTATCGGTAGCCCCGCCCATTGTACCTTGACCTGGGGCTTCATTTTGTTCCCCACCTTGATAAACCTTTCAGCCAGCACTGCACACGGCTGAACTGAACCTGGGTCAGTAATGTAATGGGATGGCAGTGTGGCACTTACCGGCGTTGATGGTTTGAGGGCTTGTTTCAGCTGTGACACATGCACCACGGGATGTATGCGTGCGTCAGGTGGTAGTTGTAGTTTGTAAGCCACTGCTCCCACTCTTTTGATGACTTTGAACGGCCCGAAGTAGCGAAAACCGAGTTTCTGTGATGATCGACGAGCCACAGATGTTTGTACATACGGTTGCAGCTTAAGATAGACTGAATCCCCCACCAAGAACTGTCTCTCGGACCTTTTCTTGTCTGCTTGGACCTGCATACGTTGCTGTGCCCTCTGGAGTGTTGTCTGAAAATTGGCAACATTATTTGGCGCTCATGCAGCCAATGATCCACCTCTGTCACAGCTGGTTGCAACGAGTTCTGAATTCCAAAATGTCTTGGTTTGTGTCCATATAGCACTTCAAATGGTGATCTCCCCAGTGATGAATGAAAATTTGTGTTGTACCAGTACTCGGCCTGTGGCAGCCATGCCGACCATTTGTGCGGGTTGGCGTGAACCAAACACCTCAAGTATGTTTCTAAGCATTGGTTCAGACGTTCCGTCTGCCCATCTGTTTGGGGGTGATAGGAGGAGCTGAGATTCAGTGTTGTGTCAGCCAGCAAGAACAAACGTTGCCAGAACGCACTGGTGAACACTTTGTCCCTGTCAGAGATGATGACTGAAGGCATGCCATGTGCTTTGTATACATTGTCCATGAACAACTTGGCCACTGATTGAGCTGTGAAAGGATGCTTGAGCGGGATAAAATGCCCGTACTTCGTGAGTTTGTCTATGACCACTAGAATGGTGTCATAATGATATGATTTGGGCAATCCCTCCACGAAATCCAGACTCACTGTGTGCCATGCTTCTGGTGGTATTGGCAGAGGTTTGAGCAGACCTGGCAGCTTGCAATGCTCCGTTTTTGCTTGCTGACACACGGTGCATTGTTTCACATACGTGTCTATGTCTTTGCGCATGTTGGGCCATGCAAACAGATGTTTCACTCGGTGGTAAGTAACCAATGAGCCCGAGTGTCCACCTAAGCCACTACTGTGAAGTGCCTGAAGTACAGCGTCATGTGCTGCTTTGTTTGATCCCAGCCATACGCGCCCTTTGTATCTGATCACTCCTTCCTGCAGGGTGTAGCCTTGGTCATTTCCTTTGGTCAGGCTGAGCTCTTGCAATAACAGCTTTGCTTTTGAATCATCAGCATAGCCCTCTATTATGGACTCCAACCAACGTGGTTTCACAGACGAAATTGCTGCACATTCGGTGGGAGCAGGGTGTCGTGATAGTGCATCCGCCACTCTGTTGTCAGTCCCTTTTTTGTACACCACTTTGTACTGGAGCCCCATCAGTTTGAAGTATGCTTTTTGTTGTATTGGTGTGGCTATTCGATGGTCCGAGAGGTGAACTAGGCTGCGTTGATCTGTTCGAATGACAAAAGCCCTGTGCTGCAGGTATGGACGCCATTTTTCGACGGCCAGCAGGATTGCTAAACATTCTTTGTCGTAGGTCGATAGTGTCTGGTTTTTAGGTCCCAGCGATTTGCTTATGTAAGCAACTGGGTGTTCTCTCTGCATGAGCACTGCTCCTATCCCTTTGTCACAGGCATCTGTTTCCACCACAAATTCATGCTGAAAGTCAGGCATGGCCAGTACAGGTGCTGATACTAATGCCTCCTTCAGTGCTTGGAATGAAGCTTCTTCATTTGCTGTCCATATGAATGGTACATTTTTCTTCAGTAGATTTGTAAGTGCTCTTGCTATTGCTCCAAAATTTTGGATGAACCGGCGATAATAACCAGCCACCCCAAGAATTCCTCTGACCTGCTTGACATTAAGTGGTCTGGGCCACACTTTAATTGCCTGGATTTTCGCAGGGTCAGTAGCTACACCTTCTTTGCTGATGATGTGTCCTAGATACTCCAAGGACTGCTGGGCAAATGTGCACTTGCTCTTTTTTACAAATAGTTTGTGCTTGGACAGAGCTGTGAACACTTCTCTCAAGTGGACGACATGCTCTTCTAGTGTTTTGCTGTACACGAGTATGTCATCTACAAACACCAGAACTGATTTGCGAATTTGGGGTGCAAACACTTGGTTCATCGCTGACTGAAACGTTGCAGGTGCTGTAGATAGCCCAAATGGCATTACCTTGAACTCGAAATGTCCACTGTGTGTGCGGAATGCTGTTTTGCTTTCGTCCTCCTCTGCCATGCGCAATTGGTGATACCCTGAGCGCAGATCTAGCTTGGTAAAGTAACAAGCTCCTGCCAGTTCATCAATTAGTTCCTCCACAACCGGCATAGGGTATTTGTCCGGCACTGTGACAGCATTCAGATGCCTGTAATCCACGCAGAAACGCCAACACCCATCCTTTTTCTTCACCAACAGGACTGGGGATGCAAATGGGCTGTGGCTTGGTTTTATCAACCCTTTCTTGAGCATTTCTCTGATTTGTTTTTCAATCTCGTCTTTCTGCTGTGGTGTGTAACGGTATGGTCTGACACTCACTGGTTTTACCCCAGGCTGCAAATTGATATGATGATCGAATTCACGGTGAGGAGGTAGCTCTTGTGGTTCTCCGAAACAGTGTTCAAAATCCATCAACACCTTGGCTATTACTTCAGGATTGTCTTGTGTTTCATTATCCTTTTGCACTGGACACAGCTGTATCACCTGAGCTAACTGTTCTGTTTTCAGCAGTTTGTGCAGTTGTTCGCCAGAAATCTGTTCACAAGTGTCAGTTCTGTCCTTCATCCCTCTGAGTGTAATGCGTTTTCCTGCATGCCTGAATCGCAAGGTTTTCTTCTCCCAGCCGACCCACATGTCACCACAAGATTCCAGCCAGTCCATGCCTAAAATCATGTCGTATCCCTTGAGATCAAACACACGAAGTGTTGAAGAGAATACATTGTTTTGGCATTGCCAGACTACATTTGGTACTGCCTGTGAACACTCCAGCTTTGCTCCATCTGCTACTACCACTTGCACTGCTTTTACTGGTACTGTTGTCATGTTCATTCTTTCCACTGCATTTTTTGATATGAAACTCCCTGAACTCCTGAATCCACAAGGATTAACACATGTTTACCCCCAACTATTGCTTGCAAGCGAATTGTCTTCTTATTTGATGTCCCAGTAGCGGCACAGTAAGAGATTGTTGAGAGATCCTCTTCACTGGATTCTGCTGATTTATCGTCATCAGCTTTGGTGTCACACTGTAATAGCTCCAGAAGTTCTTCCACCACATTGAGAGCGACAGTTTTCGAGCAACGGTGACCTGGCTGAAATTTGTCACCGCATCTGAAGCATTCTCCTCGTGCCTTGCGTAACTCCTTGAGTTTTCTGAGTTGTTCAACCAAGGTGGTTTTTCTTCTGAGCGAGATTTCTCATCTGTAGGTTGTTGCAATATCCCCTTGTTTGCTTGGCCAGACTTATAATACTGTCTGGAGTACTCATTTTTCTGGCGAGTACTGTGAAATTGCCGAGCTTCTTCAAGCATCTCCTCCTGCGTTTCAGCGAGAGAAATAGCAGCATCAATAGTCCTTGGCGAATGTAGTCTTATGCCTTTTTGAATTTCAGGCTTAAGACCATTAATAAACTTTGTAACAAAGAAGCCTCATCATAATTGTTGTTATGAATCAAAACTTGGTATCGCAGTTGTTCAAAATTTTTATAGTACTGTGCTATCCTTTTGTTTGCATCTCTCAAGAGCATCTAAGTGTTTCAGGTGTTTGTTTTTACCAAACTTTGTGTGCACTGCTACCACTAGCTCTTCCCAGCTTTCTACCTCATTCACTGCTTCATAATTGGTGAGCCAAAGCGCAGCATTGCCTATGAAGTGCATAGTGGCAAAACTTGCCCACGATTCTCTTGGAACATCGTAGGTAGTGAAGTATTTTTCACACACAGCCTTCCACCATTTCGGGTTTTCACCATCGAAACGTGGAAAGTCAGTTTTAGGCATACGAGAACTGTTTCTATCCCTATTTCTATTGTGGTATGTGTATTCACTATCCTCAAAACCGCGATCACCATCTGAATTCTCGCCCAAAGCAAAATGAACAGGGGTGTATGGTTGTGTGCGCTTACCCCTGCCCAGGGCAGGACCGGGTGCTCTGAGAGCATCCGAATCGATACCCGGTGTTGATGTTCTCCGCGGTGCCCGCTGGGCCGAGGTGTTTGGTCGATTTGTGTTGACCGCGCCGCCTCCAACGCCGTGACCCTGCTCCCCACCTCGTCGATCGACTTCAGGATCGAGGCGACGGAGTTGTCCACCTTCGGCATCCAGATGCCCAGCCCCTGGAGCGTCTCCGACATGGCCTTCATTGAAGTAGCCACGAGGTCGCCCTGCTTCTTCAGATCCGCTAGCTCGGACTGAATTGTCTCCATCGCGCAAGCCGTCCACGATGTCGCCGCCGATGCGTACAGACGAGGTCGCGAACCGGAATTTTACCAACTGCGAGAGGAATTCGCAGTCAACCGTACGCGCACGCCCCTGTCTACGCCCGAATTTTCCCGTCGCCTGCTTCGCCGCCGTCGGCCTCTGCTTGATGTGCAGAGACCTCTCCGCCGCCGCAAACTCGAGAAATACCGGTGGGATTTTACAGGAGATCCAAACCACGGTAGCTCGTAGTCTGAATTCGCCGCCTTTCGAGATCCCTCGGTGTCGTGGTCGCCGGATCTGGGTAGATCAACACTGGAAAGTGGTTGTAGTGGGTGGAAATTGGAGATTTTTTTGTGGAGATTTTTCTGAAGCGCGCCGAAGAATCGGTGGCTCTGATACCATATGTCGCACACACGATAGATAGATGCACGATAATTCACGAGTTACAAGGTTCGATTCCCCAGCGTCACGCCGGGAGGATAGAATCTCGGATGAACTCACGAGTTCATCGGAGCGGAGGGAGGAGAGAGATGGTTCACCCTACTGGGTTCAGTTACAACACAGATCGAAGATGCCCTCAACCACTCTCTGCCTTGTCTGAAGTAGCTGGTGGCGTAGCCACGGTGCTGGACTTCTCCGGGCCTTGGGCCTTGGCCTTCTCTCCGACGTGGGCCGCACGCAGCGTGTAGCGAGTTGCGGCCCTCTTCATGTCCTTGATCGCCACAGGTAGAAAGAGTGTCGTGACAATTGCCTTCCTTGGAATGGGCCTCTCACATGTACACTTTCACTAACTATTTCAGAATCCTGTCATTGGATAGTTGTGATGGCATTCAAAACATAGCCTTATGCGGCCGGCGGGAGGGGGAGGGGACCGAGGTGAATTGTAGCCAATCTAGTCCAGAACTAAATGTGGCCCACGACCCATCTGGCCAATCTAGAACACACCGCTAGCTTTAGAACTTTCTATCAAGACATTTAAGGAACCTGAAATAGACAAACACATATATCTATTTTGATTTCACACCGTGAAAAAATTTAATCTATGAAGACATACGATTTGTTTTCATTTTATTTTATGCGATCTACAAAATTATGTTATAGCAAAAAATAATTAAAAAGGTAGTTCTCGAAAAAGAATGAACAACAAACATCATTTTCTTTGTAATATATCCTTCAAACTTAGTGCAAGTTGATTTTCCACCACCGATGCTAAAATTGCATAACAAAAAATTCATCTATCATTATATTTAGTTGCATTACCAGATTCAGAATTATTAATGGATCTAGTTGCAGATTCTCTGAACTACTGAATTTGGTTGCAGGTGCTCTGAATTTAGTTAAAGAAACACAATAACTGTATGGATCCTTGACTAAAGTATAGTGCAGAATTTGAATTAGTGATTTTTTAAGTATCTCAATAACTAAAATGGATTTATAATTATGTAGCAGTAGTCAGAGGAGGAAGACATGCCCAGCATGCTGACCGACGATCTTTTACTGTCTATCTTGGGGAGAGTCGATGTAAGAACAGCTGCAAGGACAAGTGTGCTTTCTACACGGTGGAGGCATCTAACTTGGTTGTTGCCTGAACTCAGCATTGCTGTCAAGGATTTCCTATCTGTTCCATGACCTGACCTTATCCAGGCAAATGATATGGAGGAAGCTATGGTGTCTTTGACCAAAGCAACCAGGAGTATCTTGGCTGATCAGCAAGACAGAATAAACCATCTCACGTCTGCACCTTTAAGCTGTATACTTGATCAACACTTTCTTGTGCGAAGTTGGCTGGCTCGTAGGTGACACAATTAATACTGGTTTGCTGAAAGATTTGGATCTCGCCATTCGATGAAATGGTTCCTCACGACTCTAGGTAGGTGTATATAGTACGGCGAGCCAAAGAAATGGATGGGGTTTTCAGTGCATCAACCCTAGTGTGCTCCATTGCCTCACAAAACTCTCTCTACATCCTACACAATTTAGGCTTCGACAAACTGGACCTGCACCATGTTCTGTTTGACTGCTGCAAGCAACTGGAGCATCTAAGCCTCTATCAGTATCATACTGGTGCTAGCTCTTTGCTTAAGATTGATGCACCCAACTCAAAACTCATTGTTCTAGAACGCACCTCGTGTCGCTTTGAGAGACTAGAGGTGGTCTGCCTTCCGAAATTCGGAGAAGCTCAGTTGGGATACTTGGATGTGTCCAGAAATGCCATTGGTTTTGTCCTTCCCCTTGGAGAATTAGAACTCTCATATGGGGCAGTATGTGCTAAAAGTGAACTTAAATTAAGTGAGTTTTTGCATTCAACCACATGCATACATACACTCAGTTTGGATTCCAAGGAGAAAATGTAAGCAGTAGCTAGTGTACTTATGCAAAAATTTATGTGTTATGTTGTCGGAGTTACATTATAGATGTTTTTATGCATAATAGAGAATAGACATAGCTGTAAATTCTGTGATAACCTCCTCTCTGTGCATGCATCCTGAACAGACAGCTTCTTCTTTGTCACAGCTATCAGAGTTACATTTATCTTCTGAACAGCTTTGGATGCAACCTGAAAAGAAGTAACCCTGCACAGCTAAGGAAGCTGTCTGTGCGAGATATCTTTGTTGAAATTGACATTTTATGGATGACAACCTTTCTTGTGGTGGAACCATCTATCGAGATGTTACAGATTGTGGTGACGCAATTGTAAACAGTTCCACCAAAAAATATATCAGCATCCCAGACTAAATCTTAGTAGTAACTAGGTCTCCTCATTCTCGACAGGAATCCACCGTCCAGAGTCTCTCTTCCTTCTAACAACAAAGCCAGCCAAAATCCCCACCAGCAAAGAAAGCATCACACCACTGGGAATTCCCATGTACAACCAAATAGTTTTGGGCGCCAGCTTAACAGGCTTACTGCTATTGCACAAGAATATCTCAACCATGTCATGGACTTGCCCATCATGGTTCCCAATATACACAAGGGTCAGCTTCTCCGTTGTGGCCATCAGCTTTGTGTACCCAAACTCGCTGCCACGGTACATGGACGTCTCTGGCTGAGGGAAGATTGGCATATCAGGGTGGTCTGGCCTCGCTTCCCAGCTTGGCTGATAATCTTGACCAGACATCCCAATCACAACATGTACCGGAGCACCAGGGTACACAAAGCTTGATGATGTGTTGAGGCACTGATAGTTCTTCATGGGGCAGAATCGCTCATACCTGTGGATATGACCCCAGAGAGCAAGCGTCACATTGTGCTTGACAAATAGTTGTTCAAGATGTTGAATCATCTGCTCCCAGTGAGCAGTGTCCCTGGTCTCATTGCTCGAGGTGTACATTGGCCGGTGGCCCTGGAACACGATGAATGGTGTTCGACTCCGGTTAACACGCTCAAGGTCCGCCTTTATGAAGTCGTGTTGGGCACTGCCCTGAGTGAAATCAGTCTCCGTGGACATGTAAACGAAATGCACAACACCAGCATCCAAGGAGTAGTACAGATTTTGTGTGTCAGGAGCTCCAGTGCCAGTGGACAGGGAAGAATTGCCAGGCATTCTAAACTTGATGCTGTATGGTATCCCACATTCGCCTCCGCTATCCTTTCCGTTGTAAATATTGGTAGCCCACGAGGGTTTCCAAGGCTGTGAAGGCCAATCATACTCGTGATTCCCAATGCATACGTGGTACGGAGTACTGGACGCAATAGGCTCAATTTGTTCAAAGAAATGATCCCATAGCCACGCATAACCTTTGGCATAGCTGATGTCCCCAATATGTGAAACCAATGCAGCCCTGTCACCAATGTCTTCAAGATCACGAAGGATCCACTTCACTGTCGATAAACTCTCTTGAGGTGTCCGGAAGTAGGTTTTGTAAGGAACATAAGTTCCCATGTCACCAAACAGGAAGGCGATGGTCTCGTTAGCCTCAATGTCGCGAGAGATGAAGCTGTATTTCTCACTCCATCCTCCAGAGTCACTACCAACCTGTCAAAAGTAGTTCACTAGATTAACTAGAAGAATTCAGCAGAATGATTGTACAAAATGCTCATAATGTGTGCTGATTATGGATCTACATAAAAGAAAAAAACAAGCATCATTTTTTCCCTAGACTTTCATGTGAGACAACCTAAAACTTAAGGGAAGCTTATCATGTCCGAATTCAGAAGACAATACTTCAAGAGGCTACAAGCTAAAGCCTAAAATCACTCTTTGACAAGATCAAATCAAGGTACCAATTCTGAACGGAAAGAGCAATCAGAGTTCCTTGGGTACAACATGTACCATGAGAAGCTAATGACCTTATGCTCTCGAAAATTAAGAAGCAAATGATAGAAAAAGACGAATTAACTTCAGAGAAGAAATTGTGTTCTACGGCAATTATTTCCTTGATCAGCACACCCTTGGGACATTTGATTGTCCACAACATTATTTCTGTTGGGGTATCATTCAAGATCTCTCCATACCAGTGGGGTTTCAAGACATTAAAAGCAATTCATCTGAAGTAAGATTGCCCTGTACAATATCTTGCAGACATAAAGTGGCGCACTCCGGACAGAGTAGAGGAAACTGGCATTTCCAAACTTTAAACTCAAAACCAGTTTACTGAGTCTATCTTTGACACTAAAACTAGACTATCCATAATCAAAATAATAGTATGTGTTAGAATATCTGACATGGATAGCTCTCCCCAAAATAGGTTCACCCAATTAAACAGTCTACTGTCTAGTGCAAACTTAAAGTTTGAACACATTCAGCTCGCTTCCTCTGAAACAAAAGCACTATAGGTTCACGGATATTTGCATCTTGAATCAAAGCACTATATTGGACTTTCGAAACCTCACTAGTGACAGCATTTCCGAATGTAAAATTGATCCGTTAATTGATCTCTGTCCCAGATCTATTCAAAACATCGAAGCTAGTAATAGTCTGAAGCAAGAGTATGCATACTTTGTAGAAGTATCTTTTGCCAGGCTGCAGCTCCTTCATGACGGCGTCGAACACGAACCCGGGATCCCTCCACCCGACCACGTCGTTGGCCGGGTAGCCGCACATCTGCCGCCGCTCGTACGTCCTGGCTTCCGCCGCCGGCGCCTCCTCCCACTCCTCCTCGCGCCGGCCTAGGAGCCCGTACCTCACCGCCCTCTCCCCGGCGTCGGCGCACACAAACAGCACCCGCATCTGGTCCGGCGCGTCCGCGAACGCCAGATGCACCTGCGCCGGCCGGGAGCCGTTGCCGGCGCGGACGACATCGCCAGAGACCGCGGCGCGGCGGCGCGCGTCCGGGAGAGGGTCGTGGTCCTGGTCTAGGCGCGCGTTGCTGGAGCGCTCGCCGAGCGGCCACCGGAAGAGGCGGAACTGGTAGGGCGCGCGCAGGTCGGGGAGCCGCGGGAGGATGAGGGTGCCGGCGCCGGTGGCCCAGGAGGCGGAGGCGTTGAGGAAGAGGAAGCCGAGGTAGTCGGGGTCGGCGGAGGAGGGCGGGGAGTAGACGGCCACGTAGTCCAGCGGGCTCGGAGAGGGGAGGTCGGACCACCGGAGTGTGATCCGTTGGTCGGATCTGGTAATGGTCGCTGGGGTGGCGGTCAGCGTGGTGGTGGCATCGCCGGCGGCGAGCTGGAGAAGGAGCAGAAATGAGACCGCTGACAGCATTTGTTTATACTTTGTACTGCTACTAAGAAGCTTGATTAGCTTAGTGCTAGGCTTTAATGAGCTCGTTAGCTAGCAAGCTCGTCTCAGAAGATTAGTCGCGTCCTATGCGCGCAGCAAGATCCAGTTGCGAGCTATGGCCTATGGGCGTGTTTTGTTGCTCCCAAGGTCCAGCTCTCTCGACTTTTAATTACTGGATTTGCTAATAAGTCTCACTCGACTGTCTTTAAGTCTCAGTCACTTACTCACTTTTTAGAACTGTGCAACTTTAGTTTAGTTAAATTTAAAGTATATAAAGGAAATGTCAACATCTTTAATACTTGTATATACATTATTACGATTCTAATAATATTGATTTCATATTGCAGATGTTGATATTTTTTGTAGATATGGTTAAACTCTACAAAGTTTGACTTTCACAAAAGTTAGAACGGAGTTCAATTAAAACGGAGAGAGTATTTTGAATCAGAGCTCTAATTATAAAGTAAAAAACCCGACGGTCGACTCCTACCTATCAGGTTCAAAGCGTGTCCATGCGCCCTAGCGGCGGGATAGAGGACTCTCTGACGAGCGATTGCTATCGACCAGAGGCACCTCCCGAGAAACTGATCACATGTGCATTCTTAGAAGATTATCTGCACCTCATGGATGAGTCCTAGGACTCCGGCAAGCATCGACGTGTCAGCAACATCAAGTCCAACAAACAAAGGCCTATAAAGAAAGAATGGCGCCCTGTTATGGTGCTCTTGGGGCACAAAATGAGCAGGCGCTATAGGAGGGAGAAGGCGGAAACCCTCCTCTCACAAATGGCTACACCGGCCGCCCTGTCCACCCTCCCCCACACCTGGCTCACACGGTTCTCGGACAACAAGACTGGTTCTCCAGGAGCTGTTGCACCAGATGTGCACCACGCATGCCGAGAGCATGTTCAAGCCGTTGTCCTTCTCTCCATCTACCAGAGAACTTACCCTCTACCATGACTTCAAAATTACCAACAAATCACACTAAAGTACACTTGTTGATCAATACCTTAAATCATCAACGATAGAACAAATAAATAGAAATGTTGACATAGTCATACCTCAACCAAACAGCTCATTTATTTTTACCTTTCTACGCGCTTGAGAACGACATATTTCTATTTCTCCGAACCAACCTTCGTTGGCTATAAGCACATAAATCCCCTAACATTGATGGTTTCCAAGATAATAAAATAAAGGCTAGATGCTCCAATTTTGGTGAGTATATACTTGTGATAAAAAAGCTGAGATTAAAACATTTCAAATCAATAATGGTTAATGTACAAGTCCTGGTACCTATGACATCCCAAGCTTTGAATTTTTTCTTCACCGTTTTATTCCTATATATCTTGGAAGAAACACACCCTAAAACACTCTACCCTTGTTTTCCCCATATAGCCAGTAGTAAAAAAAATGTCTAACACTTTGATCAAACACGACGTTTTTTCAAAACAAATGCAAAAACAGAGACATTGCTATAGTAGGTGTCGCAAAAAAAGGTCCATAAGAACAAAATTTGAAACAAACACACACTTTCATAAGACCACAAAGAATATGTTTTGTTTGACAACAGCATCCGACCGGATTTAAAAAAAATACTTAAACTCCCCAGAAAACTTATGGTATACAACTGACCTACTGATACTTGACGGTTAAGCTTTTGAGAAATTTTAGAGTTTTCGTCGAATATGTAAACAAGACTGTGAACAACAAGACAACAAAGGATGAATTAACAAGAGGCGTCTCCAAATATTGTGGTGATCATGTGTCGTTTTTCGGCCGTCTCTTGATGTTTCAACTTTGGACTTCAGTTATTGGATGTGAAATGTTGGATTTTTTTTATTAGAAAAGGGTGCCCCCAGCCTCTGCATCTAGATGATGCATGCGGCCGCCATTTGAAATGTTGGATGTTTGAACCGTTTCAAGTTTTACAAATTTTCATGTGATGAAGTATTTGTTACCATGTCAAATATTATTATAAAAACGATCGAATGAGTTTGAGAGATATGTTTGGAAACTCCAATAGCTATTGTTTCAAATTTTTATGGGAGGCAATATTGGTGAAGACACAAACCTTAATGCTTTCTTAGAACCCATCATGTTGCAAGGAGAGGATAGATTATATATTGCCTATCCATTCAGCTATTCTCTTTGATTTGCGACAGTTAAATGAAGAGTGTGAGATGCAGTATAAACTTTATCGCACGGAGGTAAAAGTAATATTTCAGGTCATCAAAAACATTTTCAGGCTTAGCTGATCGAGGCACTAACTGACAAAAGGAGACACATAACCTGTTAACAGAAGAAAAAAAAAACTTCTTAGGGCAGAGACATGGATGGACGTAAATACATGAAAACTCGACACGCGACAGGCCATCTGATCACAGCTATTAGCGTCTGTTTCTACCCGATTGGATTCAGTTAACGGAACGTCTGAACCCCTCCCGCAAGCAACTAAACTGAAACGTCTGAACCCATATGTTTTACAGGAAACCGATTCGTAACTGATTTCGGCAATGCAACCGACTATTCTAAAAATCTAAGCTAAACCTAGTGGGGATCGGATCGTCACCCCCATGGTCGAGAAGGAGACTCGACGCCTCGTCGGAGTCGGTCCAGCGATGCCGGGGTTCTATTGCTAAGCAGCTAAGCAGGCCAAGGCAAAGGCAAGTCAGCTAACGTGGTGTAAGGAGGCGGCAAGTGCGATCCCTCGCGGATACGAGGCGATGAAGACCTACTGCAGCGCCGTCGGCACCGCATCGAGCGATGAAGACCTCCTTGAACGCGAACCAGTGCTTGGGTTCCCCGTGTCGTTTGCTCGCCGCCGCGGGTGCAACTGGCTGCGGCGGCTGCTGTCCTTCCTCCGACCAGATCCCGAGCCCATCCGTGCCTCCAAGGCTCTGAAAGCTGAGTATGACGAGTACCTCAGGCGGAAGATCCCACGCTCGCAGCTCAGAGCCATGAATCACAAGATCGTGCTGCAATGCCTTGCGTGGTACAACTCCAGGCACCCCGACGACGAGTACGAACCATGGTTTTCAAATTCAGTGAGATTTCAACGAAATTCACTGAATTTCAGTGATTTCAGCAGACACTGAAATAATTACCTTTCGGTCAAAATATTTCAGCAATTTTACTAGTACACATGAATTCAAAAAATATTTAAAATATTTTTATTTTTTTCAAATATTGGAATGAATTTGAAGAGAAAATTTCGGTCACTTGGCCGAAACGAAAACCGAAATCACTGAAATTCGGTGAATTTCACTGATTTCGGTAGTGGCTGAATTTTTTCCGAAACTGAAATTTAAAACCATGGTACGAACCCGCCCCAGGCGTGGTGACCAGATTGACCGACTACAGCGAGTCCCTCATATGGACCCACGGCAACTTCGTGGCTCGTCGTCGTCAGAACCGCTCCGCCGGCTGCCTCTCCTTGCTGCCCGCTCCACGAACCCTATTCTTCTTTGAGCTCTGCGATAGAGACTGCACCGGTGCCGACGAAGTTATCACGTGCACCCCCATGGATGAACCGGTCACTGAGGCATACACTTTCATTGGGTTCCCTCTTGGGCGGGGTACTCGTCGTGACGGTGGAGCCGACTGCGTTTGCAAGACATGCTACCGCCGGTTTCATGCCCCACATGTTGGTCTCAAGAGGACGTGTGCTTGTGGTGGAGATAGCAAGGTGGAGAGCGTGTGTAAGATGTGCTACCTTCGCTCCGATGTGCTGCATCCGATCACAGGAGGATTCGCCTTCGGCTAAGAGGACTATGCCAAGCTTTGTGGGTATTAGGGTTTAGGTAACGATGATGGCGGTTCGAATTAATACCGCATGTAATTATTTATGTCGCTATGTATGATAAAATCGTGTCAGGTCTGTCTACTTTGACTTTGGGAATTACTTCGCCAATCATGCTTGTAAGTTCATATCTATGTTACCGTTACTAACTTTTAGACACAGACCATTGCATTCTGCGCTGATTGCGAATTCCAGGCCTTTGTGGTTGCGCTGTCAAACTCCACCCCTCATATCAATGGCTAGACTCTGCCCCGTCGGCGCTGCAACCAGTGCCACAATCGGCCTTTACCGCAACCGACATCATCGTTACACCCCTCACCGCCATCTTTACTAACATCTGCACTGCACCCGTCGCCGTTCTCAAAGACATGAATCGATGACTACAATCTCCGCCGTCACCGCTGCATCTGGCGCCATGTTCATCCTTACTGTACCCGTCACCACCATATTCACTGCCATCTTCCCTGCACCCGTTGTCGCCGTCAGATACATGACTACGAAGAAATAAGCTTTAGATTTCATTATACAGTGATCAAACTGAATTATCCGATATATTTTAGTCAAACACCAATTCGAAGATCGGCTAAAACAAAATGAGTCACTAATTCAATCCCTTTCAAAAATCGGGTGTTATATTAGAAATCATATTCTACACATACAGAAATATTATTTTAGAATATACATATATAATTTTTTTTCCAAAGTAGAATGGTGTCTCCCATGGAGTGTCTGGGACATGTCTCAATCCAGTGTGGCTGATCATCTTCCTGGACCATCTATTGGTCATCGTCTTGGTAAGATATTACCTCACGTAAATCAGACATGAGCCCGTCCTTAGGAGGATTCTCCTTTTGCTCCTCGCCCTACATGTTGTATTAACCGTACATAGTCAAAAAATAATAATCCTGCCCTGCGAGCGGGACGAGCCGTGCGTGTGTGTGGGCGTATGAAGATACCGCTATTTCCCCTTTAAAAGAGCCTTTTTTTTAGAAAATCTTTAAATGAGCTAGACCCATATGTTGGGTAGACATGGATGGGCCGGCATACATGAAAACACACAAGGACGTGTTCAAGGCCATCGGATCATCCATGCAACAACAAAAAAGGTCACCGGATCACAGGTTTAATCAGCATTGGATCTCTCCTCGATCGGATTCAGTTAACCATCAGCCCCTCTCGCAAGCAACTACTTATATAATCTGAAGGATCTTATATCAAGGAAACAGAGTCCCGTAAGCCAAACTCATACCTGCTGCTCCCGTTCCCCGATCCCGAATTCCCGGCCCTTGCTCCTTCTAGCTCTCCACCCTCGATCGATGGCTAGACTTCTACTCAAATTGGCCGCCGCCGTTGCTGTCACTGGCACCATCGCCCTCGGCGCCGCCACGGTCGTCGCTGCTGCTGCCGTTGTTAAGGTAATGATGGTTATACCCGTCGCCGTTGTGGTTGCACCCCTCGCCGCCATCGCGGGTATCCCTCCGGAGGACGTTGTTGACATGCTCTTAGATGAAGCCAGCCAGCAGAGCAACACCCGCCAGAAAATCCACCAGTAGATCGACTTTCTTTGCGTGTCTGTGCGACTTTTATCATGTAACTAACGTATTGAGTTTGTATAAAAAATTTACACTATCTTTACGGTTTTGCCAATTCTACATCGACCGAAAAATTAACTAAATTTCACTCGACTTCTTAGCCGTTCGCTTTTGTATCGTGGTTTATGCTACTCTTGCAACTAAGTACTGGGATTTAGTTAATTTTTAGTCGACTACTTGGCCGCTAGATTTGCATCGTGATTCGTGCTAAATTCTAAGGATTGCATACGAGACGCACTTGTATGCAACTGACTGAGATTTAGTCGACTCCTTAGCAATTAGATGTGCGTCATGATTCGTGCTAAACTAAGAGTAACTCTATCGCGCCGACCCAAACAAACAACCAAATGTCTGCATTTTATCTGTTTGAATCGCCAAGCGAATATGCATCCGGCTCTCCCCAGGCCATTCCACCCAACGACGTGACCCTTTTGGTCCGCCCGGCCCCACTTTTTTTCATTACCAAACATTTGCTTATATAGGAATTCAAACATACATTTGACAGATATAAAAGTTCAATTATTACGTAGAAATTTAGGGATCCTCACCGTCCTGCGCCAGCTTGGCATTGCTGAGACTTGAGGTCGTGGGCAAGCACCCAGTCAAAATTTAGGCTGATGGATCAAACTGATAGGAAAACGGACACAGATCCATTCGCATCACCACGTTGCGTCGTGGTTGTCACCATGTTGGGTCATGGTTTTTGCCCACGCAGATATAACCGAACATGGACAAATCAAATGGTCCAACAACAGACACGTACACACACGTCGAGTATGATGGAATGCACCAATTAGTGCGTAGTCGCCTACTCTACTCTCTCTCTCTCTCTCTGAATCCAGCAAGAAATCGGAGTCCAAATTCGTCTTGGCCTTCTACGATCGAATTACCTTGCAATCCGGCCGCTAGAATCAATCTCCCATTGAGGGGTCCTTCTTTCAGAGTAAGATCACTGCGGTCTAACCTTGTTATCCTCATCGCATGGACGTACACGTTGCTATATTTGTGTCAAAAAATCATTACATATGTAGTTAGATATTCGCACTAAACAACATTCAGATAAAATTGAAGCCCTATATGTGGAGAAGAATAGGAAGACAACATAATTTAGGTGGAAAAGAGGGAACAATTGCATTATATATATAACATCTCGGCAGAAGTTGGCTCGAGAGCAGTCCTAGGTTCTCCTAGCTAAGTGTGACTGAATGAGATGTGAAGTGTTATGTGTTCTTGTACCTATAGACTTTGAAGTAGTTGTCTCGCTGGTGAATGTTCGTTAAACCCAGTCGATGCGACTACTAGTACTTGGTTTTTGCTGTTTATGCAACATCTACTGTGAAGTACTACACTTCATTTGAGATTTCGGTAAACTAGACTTTTTTATGTTGACTGAATGAGACTAGACAGTGGAAGTATTAACATTGGCAAATATGGCCTCTTCAACTGTGAAGTACCGTTTTGAGTTGAGTGCAACAAGTAGACCAGCGCACAAACAATGCAAGAATTCAGAGATAAACACAAATAATTAGACGGAGAAATTGGAAAAAGATATATGACTTAGTAAACCTTATTCACCAAAAATTACTATCGGTGAGAATCTGCCATCTCTAATTCGCCTGACAACCATTTCCTGATCATCCTTCTTGGGGAATTTTGACGGTATATCAAGAGCTTCACACATGTCACATTGCTCATCTCCTTTCAAAACTATCTTCTGCAAGTTGGGAGATCGCTCCAGCATGGATCTTATAAACGTGAACTGTTGTTCTAGTGGCCTAAAGCCCTAGCTCTTTCAATAGCCAGTTCTTTGAATCGTTTAAGTCCATCTCTCAATGAGGAGTCTTCCTTGCAGAGAAGGAATGCTCCTCTCTGCCCTCCTCACTCCAATCGCAAGGATGATCCCATATCTATATTATGGTGAAAAGATCGTTATACATGTAGTTAGATTTCAGAATTAAACAACACTAGGAAAAATTGCGCGGCGACACGCCGCGCCCGTGTGGTAAAATTCAAATTTGATAATGTCCTTATTTTAAAAATGTGCAAATTCGAAAAGTATTGAAATGCAAAGAGAGCTTACGTTCAAAAATTGTTTAGTTTTAGGAAAATGTTCAAATTGGGAAGTTTTTGAGATTGCAGTTGGTGGATTTTTTTTCTGAATATATATATTTTTCTTTTTGTTACATAATGTATTTTTTGAATATAAATGGTGATATTAGAGAAATTCAAGTTCAATTTGAACATTTATTGAATTGAACTTAATATATTTTGTGAATAGAATTTGTGAATATGTTGTATTAGCGTCTATTTAATTAACCCATTTTTAGAGGGAATGAATTAGTGTTTTCTACAATATGCATCTAGTCAAACATTATTTAAATTTGTCTACATAGCTAGGGAGAAGTAAGTTCAATGTAAGCATTTATTAAATCGAATTGCATATTTGGGAAGAGTTCAGTTATATTGTCTCTAAGTGTTAACCTATTTGAATTGATATATTTTGTTCGTATTTTTTATTAGATGTTTAATAAATCGAATAATTAGAGCAAATACATTTTGTGAGAACTTATTAGATGTATTTTAAATTCAGTCCATAATTAGAGGTTATGGATTTGTATTTTTTTTTTTTGAAATAATGTTTAGAGGAAGTGCATTTGGATTTTTTCTTGAAATATTTGCCAATTTGGAATTTTAAAATATGCTTGTTAGTTGGCATAAATAGCATTTGTTGTTAATAGCACGGTTGTTTTTTGTCATAAGTACCTAGTATTTATTTTTGCGATCATTTGCATATGTTATTTATAATTTTCGAATTCAATCCATAATTAGAGGATATGAATTTGTATTTTTTTTTTTTGCAAACAATGCTTAGAGGAAGTGCATTTGAATTTTCTTGAAACGTTGACCAAATTGGAATTTCAAAACATGTTTGTTTTTTATGATCGTTCGGATGCATTATGCATATTTTTTTTTCCTGGTGGACAGATTCACAAGTATTGTTTTTTTCTAACACTTTTTATTTTATGGTCAGAATGGTCCTAACGGTTAGGAATCTAACATTTTTGTAAAAATATTTTTTTAAAGAGAATAACATTCACGTTAATTTGGGCACCGCCGCGCCCGTTTAACATAGATTTCATTTGAAAATAATCTGACGCATGAGAAAGGAAAAAAAAAATCTTTTAAAGAATGTTGGTATGTTGCCATGTTTGTTGTTTGGTTTAAGCAGAAATTCAAGTAGGGTAATTAAGCGTGGAAATGTAATAGTCGTGAAGGTTTTTTTTTTGTGTGTAAATTTCGATATTATTTTGGCATTTTTTTTCTGAGTTGCAGACAGAAAGTGGCATTTTTTTTTTAATTGCATACAAAACGTCACGATTTTTACATAAAGTGGCATATTATGTATTTGAATTTGAGATTGCATACAAAAAATGGCCTTTTTTTTTGAATTTGACACAAAATATTATGACTTTTACAGAAAGTAGCATATTATATATTTGAATTTGAATGGCGAATTGTAAAGTTTTGAATTTTAAATAAGTAAACATGCACGAATTGGCAATAATAGGTAGAATGCATTTTTTTTCTGAACATGTTGGTATGCTGATTCGGTGCGGCATGCTGCCGCATACTTGATGAGAAATGTTGATGGTGGTTCGAATCAAAAAAAAAAAGTTCGTACTGTAAAAAATTTGTTCATATTAAAATTTTTCGAAATGGAGGCAAAATTTATGTGTTGAAATAATTTTGGAGGGTCAATAAGTTATGGAATGGAACAAATATTAAATTGGAACAAATTGTAGAGTGGGAATTTTTTCAAAATTGGGACAATTTTTGGGCTGAAACAATTTTTGAATCGGAGAAAATTTTGTATTTGAAGTTTTGTTCATATTTAAATTTTCCAAATGGAGGAAAAATTTATGTGTTGAAATAATTTTGGAAGGTCAATAAATTATGGAGTGGAACAAATATTGAATTGGAACAAATTGTAGAGTGGGATTTTTTTTTTAATTTGGGACAAATTTTGGATTGAAACAATTTTGAATCGGAGAAAATTTTGTATTTGAAGTTTTGGAATATCTTGGAAAAGGTTCCATAATATTTGGAATGACTGTTTTGATATTTATAAATTGTTAGAAGTCGGTCTAAATTTATTCGGAGCTGCATTTCGAAAGTTGCAAAAGTTCTTTTAAAAAAGAAAAGCAGGGGAAAAAGAACAGGTGGGAAAAAATATAGTGGGCCGAGACAGCCGCACAGTAGCCAATCCGGCCCAGTTAGCAGCCCAGCGCACAGTGCAGGCCCACGGCGACGTCACCGTGACGTCACCGCCGGCGGAGCGGCCGCGGCGACGGCCAGCGCGGCGGAGCCGCAACACCGCCAGCCGGGACGCGCGTGTGCGTGCGGTGGACGCGCCTGGACGCGGGACGCCCGCAGCTGGCTGCGCCGCCTCTTTTAGGCCGCCGGAGCTGCGCCGGCGACGCGCGGACGCGGCGGCGACCCGCGGGCACGGCGGCGTCGATCCCGGCGCCGACGCGGCGTCCTAGCAGGCGGCGCTGGGCGAGGATGCAGAGGGCGCGGCGGCGGAGGCCTCCGTAGTCGTGGATCTGGGCGGGGTGGTGCAGAGCGGCGGCGGCAGGCGTCGGCGGCGCCGGCGAGCGCGGCCGCGCGCGGGAGGAGAGAGAGGGGGAGGAGGATTCTGCGGGCGTTTTGCAGAAAAGTCCGTTCCTTTTTTTGAAATCGCAGTTAGGTCCTCCGCGGCGCTAGAAATTGGACCGCGCGTTAATTTCTCGCGTTGCGTGTCTCTTTTTGCAAAAGCGCCGCGGGGAGGCGGTGCGGACCGTCGATTACGTGATCGACGGCGCGGAGGCGCTCGCGCGCTGTAGATTCGCATGAACAGTGCGCCCAGTGGAGAGGGCTAATCTGGACCGCCCGTTTCACCGATCGGACGGCCCAGGAAAGCGGGTGACGTGGCCAATTAGCTAGGGTGCTGAAGCAATTGGGCATTATATATAGATCTATTCGGCTAGAATTGAAGGGTACAACTGCATCACCTCAATGTGCAACATCTCGACAGAAGGTGCGGCCACAAGAAATGCCGCCGTCCACAGAATGTGAAATTCAACAAAGATACCACGGACACGCAGCTTCCTTAGCTTGTTGAGAGATGTGCAGAGTTACTTCATTTCTGGTTGCATCCGGAGCTGATCAGAAAATAAATAAACAAGAATGAATCAAGTCCAGAAATGAGATTATCAAATAATTACAACTATGATTATTCCCTGTGATGTAACTCTGATAGCTGTGACATCACAACGAATACAGAAAAAAAATGTGACCATTTTGTGAAAATAAACTACGACTCACGTTTTCTCCTTGGAAATCCAATGTGAGCATATGTATGCATGTGGTCCCATGTAGAAGCTCACTTAATTTAAGTGCAGGTTGCACGCACTATGTACCACATGAGAGTTCTATTTCCCCAAGAGACGGGACAAAACCAAATGCTAAGGGGACACATCGAGATACCCAAGTATCCCAGCTGAACTTCTCCAATTTCGGAAGGCATGCCACCTCAAGTGTCTGAAAGCGACACTTGATCAGTTCTAGTACACGAAGTTTTGAGTTTGGCGCATCAATCTTAAACAGAGACCACAAACCAGTATCACAATGACAGAGGTTTAGAATTTTAGATGCTTCAGTTCCTTGCAGCAGTCAAACAGGACATGGTGCATGTCCAATTTCTCAAAGTCTAAATTGTGTAGAGAGAGTCTTGTGAGGCTGTTGAGCACACTTGGGTAGGTACCGAAGAAACCATCTATTTCTTTGGCACGTTGTAGCATAATCTTGTCACTGCAGTCGTAAGGATCTGTCTCATCAAGAACGGCGAGATCAAAATCTTTCAACAGACCACTATCGATCGCGTCACCTACAAGTGGGCCGACTTCAGACAAGAAAGTGTTGATCAAATAAAGTTTAAGGTGCAAACTTGAGATGGTGAATTCTCTATGTTGATTATCCAAGAAACTCCTGGTTGCTTTGGTTACAGACTCCATAGCTGCATCCATAGCTGCATTCATAGCTGCATCCATATCATTTGCCTCGATAGGTTTCGGGTGTGGAACAGACAGGAAATCGTTGACATCGATGCTGATATCGGGCAGCAACCAAGGAAGGTGCCTCCACCGAGTAGACAACACACTTGTCCTTGCAACTGTTCTTATATGGAGTCTCCCCAAGATGGACAGCAAAATATCATCCGTCAGCATGCTTAGCCTGTTTTCCTCCTCTGGCTGCTGCTAGAGAATATGGACCCATTCAGTTACTGAATGCTAAAATGACTAATTCAAATTCAGTAGTATACCTTAGTTATGGATTTGTATAGTTGTTATGATTTTTTATATAAATTCAGAGAGTTTACAACTAAAATTCAGTAATTCAGACATTTTAAACTAAATTCAGTAATAATATGCTTGGTACTATCTAATTTTTAGTTATGATTATGGCCATAGATATTCTAGGCATTGTTGCTGCCATCGCGAAGGGCGTAGGCGCGAGAGTGGCGTGGAGGACGAGACGCGCGCGACGCAGCTCTAGCCTCTAGGGTTTGGTGGAGGGCGTGGGGATACGGAAGTACGAGGTGGTCGCCGGCGGGAGGTCGCGGCGGCGCGTGGGGCGGTGCGATGCGGCGGATTGAGCACTGGAGCAGAAACTGCAGAGAGTTCTGTCGGAGAAGAACGAGCTGGCTGACTCTGTTCTTCTCTCGCGTAAAAAGTAGTCGTATCCGCGTACAAGTCCGACTCTGCTTTCCTGTCGTCAAATATGATGACCCTTGTTTCAAAGCTCTGTTTACAAGCAGAGAATTATATCAAAGAGCACTGCACTATCTGCTAAATATAACCATGGTGATATTCAGTCTCGCTAGCCTCTTTCCACTGAATAAAAACCATAGTAACAAGGTGCTTTGTAATGTGGTTCTGCTCTCCTAGTCTCCTTGCAGGCTCGATTACGCCGTAAGGTGTACTGCTCCCTGTCAATCTGTTACCTCTAAGGAATGGTGTCCAGGGTCAGTTAGTTAGCCCAAGTTAGTTAAGCTGGCGTCCTCCAAAGTGTCACCTGAATCACACATTATCCTAGTTCAAGGGTAGCTAACAGCCTAACACCATACCGGATACTAACATCTCCTCAGCATGCTGGCATGTTCATCAGAGCTGCACATTCAAGGCTGACGGTAAAATATGACAGGACAGATGGGGAGAACATACACATAGCCTACAAGCAGCCTTTCATCACGCCTTAAATACCAAACATTTTTCGGCCTCAGAAAGATACAAGCCTTACTATTCAACAAAAAATATTTGGGGCGAGAATATGCCACCTCTAATCCGCCTTGTGACCATTTCATGATCATCCTTCTCGGGGAACTTTGAAGGCGCACCAAAAGCTGCACATGAGTCGCACTCCTCATCATCTTTGAGAACTATCTTCTGCAAGTTAGGAGATCGCTCCAGCACAGATCTTATGAATGTGAACTGTTGTTCTAGTGACCTAAAGCCAATGAATTCTAGCTCCTTCAATAGCCAGTTCTTTGAGTTGTCAAATTCCATCTCCCATAGAGGATTTCTTCTTTCAGTGTTAGTACGTCGTCTATCCTCATCATCCAAGTATTTCACATCGCACGCATGTTCCCATACCTATTTGTTTGAAAAAATGATGCACATGTAGTTGGATTTCAGTGTTTTGTCAAAAACTTAAGGTTTAAATGTGTAGAATCAAAGAAAGGCAACATAATAATTTACAACTTTTCAGTCACCTCAATCTGTAGAATCTCGATAGATGGTGCCGCCACAAGAAAGGCCATCACCCATAAAATGTCAAAATCGACAAAGATACCTCACACGGACAGCTTCCTTAGCTTGCTGAAAGCTGTGCAGAGTTGCTTCATTTCTGGTTGCACCCAAAGCTGATGAAAAGATAACAAAATAAGAATGAATAATTTGCAAGCACAGAGAGGAGGTTACCACAGAATCTACAGCTATGATTGTCCTCTATTATGCATAAAACTTTGGTAGCTGCAACAAGATAGGGAATAAAACTTTGCAAAAGTATACTACTACTTACATTTTCTCCTTGGAAATCCAAACTGAGAGTATGTATGCCTGTGGTTGCATGTAGAAGCTCACTTAATTTAGTTCCATTTTTAGCACATACTGCACCACATGAGAGTTCTAACTTCTAATTCACTGAGCGATGTCACAAAACCAATGGCCAATGGCAGATCTGGAGATATCCAAGTATCCCAGCTGAGCTTCTCCAGCTTCGGAAGGCAGACCACCTCAAGTCTCTCAAAACGACACAAGGTGAGTTCTAGAACACTGAGTACTGAGTTTGGTGCATCAATCTTAAAAAAAGAGCTATCACCAGTATCACACTGATAGAGACTTAGATGCTTCAGTTGCTTGCAGCAGTCAAACAGAATATGGTGCATGTCCAGTTTGTTGAAGCTTAAATTGTGCAGAGAGAGCTTTGAGAGGCAATGGAGCACACTAGGGTATGCACTGAAAAACCCATCCATTTCTTTGGCTCGCTGTACCATATACACCTCACTAGAGTCACGAGGAACCCTTTCATCAAGAATAGCGAGATCCAAATCTTTCAGCAAACCAGTGCCGATCGTGTCAGCTACCAGCACAAGAAAGTGTTTATCAAGTAAAGCTTAAGGTGCAGACGTGATATTGTTGATTCTCTCTGCTTATCAGCCAAGAAACTCCTGGTTGCATTGGTCAAAGACACCATAGCTTGCTCCATATCATTTGTCTGGATAGGGTGAGGGCATGGAACAGATAGGAAATCCTTGACATCAATGCTGAGTTCAGGCAGCAACCAAGGCAGATGCCTCCACCGTGTAGAGAGCACACTTGTCCCTGCAGCTGTTCTTAGATCGACTCTCCCCAAGATAGACAGTAAAAGATCGTCCGTCAGCCTGCTTAGCCGATCTTCCTCCTCTGACTCCTGCTACACAAATTATGGATCCATTTAGTTACTTGGATAGCTAAAATCCTTAATCCAATTTCTGTACTAGTATACTTTAGTCAAGGATTCATACTGTTACATTGTTTACTTAACAAAATTCAGAGAACCTGCAACCAAATTCAGTATTTTTAGAGAATCTGCAACTAGATAGATTCACTAATAGTTCAGAATTTGTAATTTATATGCTTAAGTAGTAGACTAGTAGTAATGTGCAGCGCAGTTATCAAGTTAAAGACCCATCTAGGAGCAGTATTCCTGACGAAGGGAATTAAAAAACAGTGGCAAGAACTTGTTCTGCAGCAAAAGACAAACCGTTATGTGGTGCATTGTTTTGAATACTTCGTCCGGCTTCTTGCAGGCAGGTATGGATGAAGCGACTATGGAGTAGCAGAGCCCTCGCTGCGAGACGACGATGGATTACCTGCTGGTGCGGCGCCGTCATGTTGGCATGTTGCAGCCGTCGTCGAGCACGCGCAGGCGCAGATCTATGGTTTGGTGGGGTGGGCCGCGGTCCGCGGGCTTGGGAGGCGCAAGGACGCGCGCTCGGTGGTCGCCGGCGGCGCGTGGGTGGAGGAGGGGTAGTGCGATGCGGCGGCTTGAGCACTGGAGCAGAAACTGCAGGAATCTTCAGCCGGGGAAGACGAGGAGGGGTATCTGGATGACACGCGGGCCCTCTCCTCGTCAATCCGAGTTGGTCTCTTTGCCACGTCGACAACCATTTGTGCACTTCAAAAACAACTAAACGACCTCTTTCAGCAATGCAAGACATGATTTTGTTGGCTCTGGTAACTCGCAAAAGACGGCAGAAGCAAAATGACCATCGTCGATGCACAACATGAAAACAAGCCAAGATGAACCCCAGAAAGACGTTCACAAGGAAAACACGCATAAACACGCCGGAAAAATACATTCTTCTACCAGATGCAAAACATCCATTGATCCAGATTTAGCTAAATAATCATTGGAACTTTAACTTATCCCAGGGTTGCCACATTTGTCTTTGACACAATTCAACTAAATTAATCAATACTGCTACTTCAGTAATCGACCCGCCTAATAAGACCTTCCCTAAGGCCTTGTTTACTACAAGAGTTTTTTAGGGGATGAGAATAGTGGGGATGTGAGGGGATTTGGTGAACACCCAATCCCTACAAATCCCCACAAATACTTTTCCCCTACAATACACTAGCATGGACTAGAGTTTTTGTGTTAGGTAAAAATGAGGTGGTTGGTACGGGATATTTGGGGATTATCCCCCTCCCATCCCCTAAAATACACTAGAAGTAAACAAACTAGTGGAGATTTTCCGGGATCCGGGATAATCCCCTCCCATCCCCTAAAATACTCTAGAGGTAAACAAGGCCTAATGGTTGTATCTTAGGGTGGTATCATAGACGCCATATTAACGACGGCGGAATTATCGCGTGGAGTGGATTTTTCTGGAGCAGATGATGCTCCGCATGGGTTTTGCCCAAGTGTGGATCGATATGATTATGAGATGTGTGCGATCGGTCAGATTTGCAGTGAAGGTGAATGGGGGATTATCGGAGTCTTTCTTCCCGTCGAGGGGTTTACGCCAGGGTGATCCCCTATCCCCCTATCTTTTCCTCTTTGTGTTGAGGGCTTTTCAACTTTGCTTCGGCATACCCAGGAGGAGCATACGCTGAAGGGCATTAATTTTGGTACGGATGGGCCACACATTACCCATCTACTTTTCGCAGATGACAGCATAGTCTTCCTGGAAGCCACAGTTGAGAGCATGGATACACTCAAGAGGGTCTTGACTGCTTATGAAGCGGCTTCTGGTCAAAAGGTGAACTTAGATAAGTCAGCCATTTTCTTTGGAGATGGCTGTAGTCCAGAGCGGAAGAATGAGTTAAAGCAGGTTTTAGGGGTACAAGAAGAGGCTCTTTGTGAGAGGTATCTCGGTCTACCAACTGTGGTAGGGCGATCTAAAAATGGGGCGTTCCAGTACATTACTGATCGATCAGGAGCAAAGGTGAGTGGCTGGAAAGGACAAGGTCTGTCAAAGAAGGCAAAATCTGTGTTGATCAAATCAGTCCTTCAAGCCACACCTACGTACCCTATGAGTTGTTTCAAATTCAATAAGAGTCAGTGCAAAAAACTGACCGCTATTTCCTCCAATTTCTGGTGGGGGGAAGCTGATGGATCTCGCAAAGTACATTGGATAGCCTGGGATAAAATGTGTCAGCCTAAGGGAGCCGGCGGAATGGGGTTCCATGACTTCGAAGCTTTCAATCAGGCATTACTTGCAAAACAAGCATGGAGGATTCTAACGATTCCCAATTCGCTGTGTGCTCGGGTGTTGAAGGCCAGGTACTTCAAGCATTCGGATATATTGCATGCAGGGTGTCCCGGGCGTGGCTCCTTTTCTTGGAGGAGCATTCTTCATGGGCGAGACTTACTCAAGACGGGTCTCATTTGGCGCGTCGGTGATGGTGCAAGCATTGATGTATGGGGAAGCAATTGGATCCCCCGAGCTGGTGCACAGCGTCCTCTCGGACGGAGAACGGATGCAGCTGCAGTTCCGATCTCGCGGGTTTCAGAGTTACTGAACTCTGAGGGTTCGGATTGGAATATGGCGAGAGTGAACCAAGTCCTGCATGCGTTTGATGCAAATGATGTGGCTAGAATACCAGTGGGCGGGCCTGGAAAAGAAGATTATTTGTCCTGGAACTACACCAAGAATGGGGTGTTTTCGGTGCGCTCCGCGTACCACCTGAAGATGCATCAGAAAAAGCAGTCAGCCGGGCGAGCGGAGTCCTCATGTTCTGTGGAAGCACACTCGGGCTGGCTTGCTCTTTGGAATGCCAATGTTCCAGGAAAGGTTAAGGTACATGTATGGCGACTTATGAAGAACGGTTTGGCTTTGGGATCAGAGCTTGAAAGGAGAAAGATCAAAGGAGGGTTAAATGTGTGGCATGTGCTAGGGAGGAGACAGCTCTTCACCGTTTCTGGCGATGTCCACATGCGCAATATATCTGGGAATGCATGAGCAGCCAGCTGGTTTTGGCGTTCCCATGCCCCTCTTCTGAAATTCGTGATCAAAAGACCTTGCTGCATTGGATGTTGGATTTGATTGGGAAGGAAAAGGGGTCAGTGGTGGAGCTTACGCTGATGGCTTTGTATCAGATGTGGCTTGCGAGGAATGACGCTCGTGATTCCAAGCAAATCGAAGATCCTGCAGCAGTGGCAAGGAGGAGCATGGACACTGGCTGGACAAAGATCAATTCGGACGGAGCTACTACGGCCGAATCATGGGCGGGTGGCGGAGGCGCGGTCGCTCGCGACCATGACGGACGTTTCCTTCCGGGAATGTGCTGTTTTTTCCCTGCGATACTTGACCCTGAAGATGCTGAGCTCCGGGCGTGCGAGGCGGCGTTGGTGCTGGGTAACAAACTGAAACTGCGGAAAGTGGTGCTGGAAACGGATAGTCTATCCGTGGTGGCGAAGCTGTTGAAGGAAGAGAAGGATCGGTCTATGCATGGACCGCGGATTGAAAGCATCAAGATCTCTCTTCGGAACTTTGAAGACTACAAGGTTCAGTGGGCGAGGCGGACGGCCAATGCTGTCGCTCATGGTTTAGCTAAGGAAGGATGCGGCTTAGGTTTAAATAAGACTTGGTTCCATGTAATTCCTGATTGTATCGCGAACGCTCTGGGCGCTGATCGTGTAGGTATCCAATAAGAGGCCGCATGTAAAATTTCAAAAAAAAAAAAAAAAACGACGGCCATGAGTATGTGGGTGCCAAATTAACAACGAGAACAGCGCCACTCTTTGGAGATGACCGAGCTTTGTTCCTCAACCTCCACCGGAGGTGGCGCCGCCGCATTTTTTAATCCGTCCTTTTTGATTGTGCACGGTTTTATTTATTTGAGCGTGTACATATGTTCGATGGATTTCAAATGATTTTTGTTTCGTGTATGATGTACAACCCCTATCTGCAACCCATCGATGGAGACGGTTCGTGTAACCGTGGAGAAGGCAGCTTTTAATCTTGTAAATTTTCTGTACTAGTGTAACTTCCATATGACCTTTTGCCAGATCTTCGCTTTCCTCACATCTTGACTTAATTCTCTGCCTGTAAACAGAGCTATGGAATTTCAGATTCCTATAATTCTTTTGGGACCAAATAACGTTGTCAGAGCGAACCAATTAAATTACATACCATACATCAACAAGCCAAAAGACGAACATCATTATTTTTTCAAGATCGGGCTGATTTAATATCGTGCAGACAAGTCATTCCAATGAAATAAAAAATCTCGACGGCAGAACAGAATTGCAAAATTTTGGACCTCATCGTGGTACCGTAGATCAAGATGAAAGAGTTGCAGATTTACAAAGAAAACAAGAATGGCGTAGAATTATCCATTAGTCCACATGTTCTGACGTAATTTTAGATGTGCATCACCATGCTAACGAGGGTGCAGTACATCATCCAAGAACCCTACAAAAACATGGAGCAGCCCAGTACATCATGCTAATTAATCCTCTATCAGTAAAGTGTCCAGACCCCATCGGGCGTGCCCCAGAACGCGTCGGCCGGAGAAGCGTACAGATCAGGCGGCGACGTGTAGGCGGCCGCCAACCCCCACAGTTCGTCCTCCAGGTCGTCGTCGAGGCACGGCGGAGGCATGTACGTCGACAGAAGCTCGTACCGTCCTCCGTCGGTTGGATCCCACGTCTTGTAGCCGAACGGCGAGATGAGCTCGTTATCCCCGAGCCATGCCGTCGCGGGTTCTCGTTCTGGGCAGGGAAAGCCGTCGTCGTTCAGCGTCGCGGTTTCTTGTTCTGGGCATGGCAAGCCATTCGTGTCGTCATCGTCGATGTCGATGGGCAGCTCCATCGTGCTGCCGCCGTTCTTGGACGCCGGACGATCGGCATGGAGTAGGCAGCTGTCCTCTGTTTCGGCACCGTCGATTTTGTCAGTTTCTTTTGCCGCCGTCGGCACGGCACGCTCGACTACTTGGTTGAAGTTTTGGCGCCGGGAGGCTGGCGGAGCCTCCGGGTGACCGGCGGATGCCTTCCATTTGCAGGACCCCGCCGTGGTCGTGCAGGAAGCGGCGTTGCTGGCGGCGATCCGTGGGTGGAGGTGCTGCCGGTCGTGGGGAAGGAAGGCGGCTTGATCCATTTTTACCAAAGAACGAACTGGTCGAGCAAACACAAACTTTATGGATCGGCGAAAGGCTGGCGGCGAATTGCCGGGGACTGATGATGAACTGAATTTTGGTGGTGTCTGGTATCGCTCGGAGCTCCTTTTATGATGGTCTTGGGGAATTTTGCATGGTAATCCGAGACCAAGACGAACTCGGATTCCGATTTCCTGCTGGATGCATAGAGAGAGAGAGAGAGGTGCATTGCACCATACGACGATGTGTGTTGTTCTACCAACACGGAATCGATCGGTTTTGTGAAAAGGCGGTTTCACTTTCCGAACAAGCCAAGGCCAACTTCGTGAGGGCAGACGTAGGTGCTCTGTGTCGCCAAGTGATAGACTTACAGTTTAGTTCTATTTCGCATGTACCACGTACAGCTAATGAGGCTGCACATGCGTGTGCAAAGCAAGCTAGTGAATCTAGACGTAGATGCTTATGGGTTAATTATGTCCCATCATTCCTGAGTGGATGTATGCATCAATCATGTACTTCTGATGAGTAATAGTAATAGTATGTGAGTTTCAAAAAAAAAAAGCCAAGGCCGGGCCGGTACAAGTTGACCTGAATTCTGATGCAACAAAATCTCTTGTCTGAATTCTGGTGCAACAAAATCGTTGGGAAAATAACTATGCACATGCTGGGACAACTATTTCTTGACATCAAACATCACCTGAACATGGAATTCAATGATTATAGTGTTGAGTTTTGCCCTCGGGCTTGTAATAAAACTGCTGGTGATTGTTTAGCAGCTTTGGGTATGAGTATGGACCAGAACAACCAATCTCTGTGGTTGTCGGAATTCCCAGCAGATGTAATCTGTCTTGTGGCAAAAAAACATAAACATTACCACGCCCAACACGAAAATTCAACTACAAAACGCACGCGTAGAATAGTAACCCGTCACATGAAACAAAAAAATCCAATATTTATATGAAATCAAATCTTGGTGTAGGCAGTGCAACATGAAAAAACACTACAAATTGTTAAATATTTAACCATTGACCTCTCACGATCATCACCACTACTATTAAAAGAGCGAGAGGGTGGCTGATCCAAGCGATCTGGGCTCTTCAATCACAATCCAACGACCCACAACCTCCCAATGATGACCAGCTCATCATATTCACTCCCACGCCCAAAAAAAAGAAAAATCGGCCGGCTCGCGTGAGATCGTGGCCACGGTTAGGCTGTTAGCATGATGCACGTCCACGTCCATCGCTCCAACCAGGAAACCACCGGCCCGACTACACCAGCCCGACGTCCTTCTCTCCTCCCTACTCGCTGGAGCCCGACGAGACGCCATGCTTTTCGCCGGAGCACGAGACGAAAGCGACGACGCCGCGGATCCGTCACCGAGCCGGAGACGGGGTCGATGCGGCTGGCCAGTGGCCCCACGTAGCCGCCGACATGACTCCACGCCGTGGCGCTGTTCCCACGTTGCCGTGTTCCAGGACGCCGCCGCCCGCCACCTCTGCGCCCTGCCAGTCGTGAGGACGCCGCCTCCAGTCACATGCACCCAGCTCGAAGGCGGACTGCTCCACCAAGGCTCCAAGGCGGCGGACTACTCCTCCAAGGCGGCCTGCTCCTGCACGACGGTCGCTGCACACGTCCCCGCGCGCCACCGTCCTCTATGTCCCCATGCTGCACTCACGTAGCCGTCCTGCCCGTAGCGAGGACGCCATCGCCCTGCACCTTCCAACCAACCGCACAACCCCCTGCCCTGTACGCACGCGAGCCCTGCATCCAAATCCATGTGTCCCTGCTCCGCAAGCAAGCACGCGAGTCCTGGACCTGCACGCCGCCGCCGCACTCCCCCTGCCCGCCGCCGCCGCCGCACTGCCCTGCACGCTGGCGCTGCATTGGGCGGGCGCTTGCAGGCGAGCCCGCTGCCTTGCATGCTGTGCTGCGCCCGGCGGCCGCCCTGACGTGCCTCGACGTCTTCCTGATCCTCCGTCTTCGACGACCTGGAGGTGCTTGATCAAATGCTACTTTGATCTTAATTGTTCAGTACATGCTGATGTCTTTTGTATGGAACGTCCAAATGTAGTTGAAGATACATTGACAACCGAGGAACAATGAACTGCAGATGAACGATGCAAAAGGGGCGGTACATAATGGTACCTTGCAGATTTTGGTGAGTTTACTGCAGATTGTCGATTAAGTATTTTAAATTTCATTTGACTACTGAATGTTTATTTCCGCAATTAAGTATTTTTTTCCCAGTGCAGTTTACTGAATTGACAGTGGGTAGACAAAATCAGCTATATCAGTTGTTATAATTTGACTATAAATATGTCACCTTGGTTGTACACCAATTCATCTTGGCTTTGTGAATCTGACCAAATCTGGGAAGGTTTCTGAATTGATAGAATGGTTTAGGTGACTAACTCTTTTGACTAATCGTATGGTCCCCTTTTGTGCAGGTAGCATACAGAAGCCATCAATCTCATATTTTTTTGTAGACGACAGTGTATCACTCATGTTTTTGAACTCACACCGTTATTCTGCCACGACAAAAAATGACAACGATTAAGCGAAGGCGTGCACCTTATTACGTTGAATGGTGGTTGAGTGATGGCTACGTGTTGGTGAACCCCAAGAGGAAGGTTATGATGTAGACAGCAGAAGTTTTCCCTTGAGAAATCTACGTGGCGCTAGGGAGCTTGCACCAACGTGGAATCTGCACAGACACAAACCAAAACTTTGCCCAACACGAAACAGAGAGGTTGTCAATCTCTCCGGTCTTGCAGAAACAAAGGGTTAAACGTATGGTGTGGAAAACAGCAGGAAACACAGCAAGTAACAGGAAACAGATGATTGCAGCAGGTTGTGTAAACAGTATGAGTAAATTGGACCACGGTCCACAGTTCACTAGTGGTGTCTCTCTCAGAACAGATAACTAGCATGTTGGGTAAACAAATTACAGCTGGGCAATTGACAAATAGAGAGGGCATAACAATGCAATACATGCCAAGATGTCTACTATGAAATCTAGTTGGGCATTACAACAAAGTACATAGACCGTTATTCCAACAGCATCTATGCCTAAATAATCCACCTTTAAGGCAGCATCCGCATCCTGTTCAGTATTAAGTTGCTAACAACAGATTATTGCATGAAGTAAAGTGTGTAATGTAATCAATACAAGTGCCCTTGGACACTGCACCAATGTTTTATCCCTAGTAGCAACAAAACATCTACCATCTTAGACCTTTCTGTCACTGATCCAGATATCTAGAGACTGAACCCACTATCTAGCATAAATACCCCCTCTTGGAGTCACAAGCATCTAGTTGGACAAAGCATCTACTAGCAACGGAGAGCATGCAAGATCCAGAGCACATAGATAAACAACTTGAATAAACATGGTATCAATATTCATCGGATCCCAGCAAACACAACATCTAGCATTACAATAAGATGATCTTGATCATGTTAGGCAGCTCACAAGATCTAAACATGGAGGCACAAGGTAGAGAGACAACCATCTAGCTACTGCTATGGACCCGTAGTCAGGGGTGGACTACTCACGCATCACTCCGGAGGCAGGCATGGTGATGTAGAGCCCTCCGGTAATGATCTCCCCTCCGGCAGGGTGCCGGGAAGAGCTTCAGAACTCCTCCGATCTGAGATTGACGATGACGGCCGCGACGGAACTTTTCGTGGAATATGATCGACCGTAATAGGGTTTTTGCGTCGCGGAGAATATATAGGCGAAGAGGCGGCGTCGGTGGCCGAGGGGGCCACCACGCCATAGGGGGGCGCGGGCCCACCCTGGGCCGCGCCCTAGTGTGGCCTGGCCCCCTGGTGGGTCTGCTCCGACTCCCCTTTGGACTCCGTGATCTCCTCGTGATATTATTGACGATGTCTTTTGTTTCGTCCAATTCCGAGAATATTTCCTTAATAGATTTTCTGAAACCAAAAACAGCAGAAAACAGGGAACTGACACTGTGGCATCTTGTTAATAGGTTAGTCCCAGAAAATGCATAAAAATGATATAAAGTGTAACCAAAACATGTAGCAATTGATATAATAACAGCATGGAACATCAAAAATTATAGATACGTTTGAGACGTATCAAGCATCCCCAAGCTTAGTTCCTGCTCGTCCTCGAGTAGGTAAACGATAAAAACAGATAATTTTTTAAGTGACATGCTACCAACACAATCTTTGATCAAATAACAATGTAATGCACATGATCTGAATGAAGTGATCAAAGCCAATGGTCTATAGTTTGCAAGCAAGTAAATAAAGAGTAAACATAAGTGATCACACAAGTGCAAACTTTCATGAATAATACTATAAAACATTTAGAGATATAATAGTCTAACATAATAGTTAGCTCACAGCAGCATTAATTCTCAACATGAAAGTGTTTGTATCAACACAAAGGAAGATAATAGCTTCAGCTTTTGCTTCAACTTTCAACATGTATATCATATAGATAATGTCAATGCAAAGAATATGATCAACCAAACACAAAGTTATGTAAAAACTGTTATACTGGAGTTGACAATGATGTTTGCTTAAGTAGACAGAAAGAAGTGGGAAAACTGACTCAACATAAAAGTAAAAGAATGGCCATTCGCAGAGGGAAGCAGGGATTAACATCATGTGCTAGAGCTGTAGTTCCCGAAGGCATATAGAGAGCATAAAATATTGTTTTGTAAGATAATGGTGTATACAGGTGTCAACAAATCAAATAGCAGGTACTTGTCATCTTCATGGCTAACTAACTTTTAGAGCGGTTCCGAGAGTTTTTAGGACTGCACTTGCAACAAGCACTTATTGGTGACACTCCTCCCAACCATTTACTTTCCACAAACCATGGCTAACCGAATCCTCGGGTGCCCACCAACATTCACCATGGAGGAGTGTCTATTTATTTATTTATAGGGTGGACTAACCAGCTCTTTAATGCAAAATAAAAGGTGGAGAAGCAGATGAAGCTGCCAATCCTTGTAAATTAATTAGCATGGAAGATGACAAATCTCACTACTACGTCCTTATGAGCTTTTCAAGTAGTGACACAAAAAGGAAATGTAACAGTTTTGAGTAGTTAGTAGATAGCACATGAAGAAATTTACTTGGAATGGTGAAAACACCACATAATAGGTAGGTATGGTGGACACAGGTGGCATGGATTTGGCTCAAGGTTTTTCATTTTTTTAGATTTATTTATTTATTGGACTGACAAGTGGGTCCCACTGTCTGTTTAGTGTCAAGCCAGCCACGTCACCTTACATGTGGGCCAGACATGTCAGAACGACGGTCTAAATCGTCTCAGCGTGCGATTTGGGTTTTCTGCGAAAATCTAAGAAAAATGTGGTAGATAAATGCGATTTTGACAACGACTGGTACCAATTGGTAAATTTGGTTAGAAATGTGGTATGTTTACGCTATTATCTCTTTGTGGCTCCATCTAGAACCTCACTTAATTTAAACCCCCGATGATAAACTGCTCTACCATTTGATAGTTTCAGTTCCCCGAGAGACGGGACACAACCAAAAGACAAGGGTGCATATGCAGACAACCAAGTACTCCATTCGAGCCTCTCCAGTTTCGGAAGACAGACCAACTCAAGCCTCTCAAAGCGACACGTATTGATCTCTACAACACTGAGTTTTGAGTTTGGTGCATCTATCTTACAAGCAGTGCGACACCCAGTATCAGAATGAAAGAGGCTTAGATGTTTGAGTTGCTCGCAGCAGTCAGACAAGAGATGGTTGATGTCCAATTTGGCAAAGCATAAATTGTATGGGCAGAGCCTTGTGAGGCAACGGAGCACAGAAGGGTAGGCAGTGAAAAAACCATCTATCTCTTGGGCTCGCTGTATCATCTCTTTCTCGGTATGCTCGAGAGGGCATGTCTCGTCGTCAACGGTGAGATCCAAATCTTTCAACAAACCACCGTTGATTGCATCGCCTAGCAGTGCGCCAACATCGCACAAGAAATTATTGTTGATCAAGTACAGCTGAAGGTGCAGCCTTGAAATGGTGGATCCTTCCCGTGGTCTAGCCAAGAAACTGCAAGGTGGCTGTTGTTAACGATGTCATGGCTTGATCCATATCGTTTTCCTCGGCGGGGTCACGGCACGGACCAGACAGGAATTCCCTGACATCGATGCTGATCTCAGGCAGCAACCAAGGCAGATGCGTCCACCGCGTGGAGAGTATGCTTGTCCTTGCGGCCATACGTGAACCGAGTCTGCCCAAGTTCGACAGTAAGATATCGTCAGTCAGCATGCTAAGACGATCTTCCTCCTTTGGCTGCTGCTACAGAATAGTGGATCATTTAGTTAGTTTCTGAATAGCTAAAATAACAAACTCAGATTCTGACATTGGATACATACTCAGAATCCAATGTTTAATCAAGGATCCATATAGTTGCAGCATTTATTTAACTATAAATTCAGAGAAAACGGAAGAATATAGTTGGAGTAGCTAATTGGGTCTATAATCACCATAAATTCAGAGAAAACGAAAGCTGAATTATATGGATCTATAGAGTTGCAACAGCTTAAGTCCAATGTCAGGAGTATGTATGCTTGTGGCTCCATCTAGAACCTCACTAAAGTTTAGTCAAGCATCCATATAGTTTTAGTATTAATTTATTTGCAGCCAAATTCAGTAATGCGGAGAACCTGCAACAAACTCCTCTAATAATTCAGTATTTGTAACTTAGATGCTTCCTAATAATGTTCAGTGCAGTTATAAGTTAAAGATCCATCTCGGAACAGTATTTCTGTCGACGATGATTTCATGATATCGAATGTAAAAAAAGAGTGGCCCGGATTGATGTTTCTCTTTGATTATTTGTTCTGACTGTGTGTGTATCTTTGAGGTGGAGACTGGAGAGGAATAATATATCCATGCAAGAAACTATTAATGACTAGCAAAGCCCCAAGCCGGAGTGGATCAGGATTACCTGCTGCTCCGGCGGCATGTTGCCGCCGTCGTCGAGCGCGCGCGGCTCCATGGTTTGGCGGGCGGGACGTGGGCGCGGGGAGGCGGACGGTGGTCGCCGGCGGGAGGCGGCTGCGGCGCGTGGGGCGGAGGAGGAGGGGGCAGTGCGATGCGGCGGCTGGAGCAGAAAGCTGCAGGAATTTTCAGTCGGGGAAGCCAAGAAGGGGTAGCTGCATGACACGCGGGCCCCACTTTGCCGAACCAATCTTCCCCTGGCACGTATCCGTTCCGCGTTCAACTCGCCAAGGAGTCACGGGCTTGGTCTCATTCCCACCGGCGACGACTTGTCCTCCGTTGAGAACCTCAGCCTCAGCTTCAACCCAAGCATCGACAAGCTGCTCGACCGTCAGAGCTTACAAAACAACCTTCTTTTAGCTACGCAAAACACATAGATTTATGGTCCAGTTTCATAACCAGTCTTTCTGCCTAATTTCATGAGTGCACACCACAAGCTTTATTAAATTGATAACATCGTACAATCAGTCGTGAGCGCAACAAAAAAGACTGAAAAGATTTCCCTCAACAAAAAAAAAAGACAACAGCTCATCAATCTCGCCAATGACAGGGACCATAACAGATCTATGGGCAGTTCTTACCTCCCACAAACGCACTAGCTCTTCGCAATCAGACGCACAAGTAATTATCCTAAAAGCCAACGCTTCAATCGTCAGGGGGTCAATTATGTCATGATAGCATCGACACCAAGCACTCTTAACCCCGTCGCCACTGGCTCTAATACAGTAGCGCCGTCAGAATTTAGCTTGACCAAGGCAAACCCGACTCATCTCTAATACAAGCTCCAATAAACTCAAGCCAAATATATAGGGGCTGAAAAAAATACTTCGTCAATGCACAGCAAGCTTAAACATGACAGAAGCAGATTTGTACCAGAGCAGTAACATGCACGATATGAACCATGCAAGGCAAAGACAACACAAGCAGTGACATGCACGATGCATCCCAGAAAAACATGGAATTCACAGCATAGAGTGCATGCGTAACATGAAAGCCAAGATGAACTCTGAAAGAACATGCATAGAAAATCTACAACGACTGGAGTACCAGGCACCAACTGTAAAACATTCATCCCAGAGATATAAGCTAAGCTAAGGGACCATTCGCATTTAACCTTCTCCCAGCGGTTCACACAGCAAAAGGTAGTACGGACTCCCTAGTTGATAAGTTTAGATGCAAATTCCACAAAGCAACTTGCAGTCTTGTTTCTTGCGCACGCGAATCCTAGAACCCAGATAGAACCATTAACAGAAACTACAGAGTTCGTTAATTCCTCTCAAAAGTACTCTTCTTCAGCGGGGACAGCCGGTGGTAACCAAGACATGGACGACAGGAAATGGCCTCACTTCTTGCCCTTGCCTGCGATGTTGAGCTGCTGGAGCCCAAGGAGCAGGTCGCTAGAGTCAAGGAACACCTTGTTGTTGGAGCTTGCGATGGTATGGGCGATCTCCCTGGCAGCTTCAATCTGTCTCAGAGCGACGAAAGCAGGGTTGTTGGCGATGGCCTGGCCTATCAGCTCTGCACTCTTAGCCTCTCCCTGTTCAGATATAAAAAGAAACATCAGTGTTTGGATGAGGTGCTCTCATAACTCAGCAAACGAAATGAACAAAATTATCAGTGATTGGGTTCAGGTGCTCTTAACTAAGCAAATGAAACATATAAAACTACTAGTGTTTGGACCAGGTGCTCTCGAACTAAACAATGAAACATGTAAAACTACTAATTGTTTGGATCAGGTGATCTCAAACTCAACAAACGAAATGTACAAAACTACAAGTGTTTGGTTCAGGTGCCCTCAAACTGAACAAAGAAACATATAAATTTACCAGTGTTTGGATCAGGTGATCTCAAACTCAACAAACAAAATGTACAGAACTACCAGTGTTTGGTTCAGGTGCTCATAAACTAAGCAATTGGAACATATAAAACTACTAGTGTTAGGCTAAAGTGCCCCTAACTCAACAAATGTAGTGAAATATATGAAGCCGTGAAGAAAAAAAACACTAGTAATATGCCTCTAGTAAACCACTATCAGCCTGATATCACAATCATTGCAAGTAGGTGAAGTCTGGAACTATGTTCAGTCGTATAATCATACCACTGAAGTCTTAAACCATGGACATACCAAATAGGTGACGTCTGCAACTATTTTAAGTCTTATGAACAACATAGCACTGAAAGCCCGACAGTAGGAACATAGCAAGTAGGTGAAGTCTAAAACTGTGTTCAGTCATATTAACAACATACCACTGGAAGTATGAATCTATCAACATAGAAATAGGTGTCACATGAAAATTATCCATCATAAACTCAACAAATGATATGCACCAAACTATCAGAGTTAGGCTCAAGTTTTCCCAAACTCCACAAATGTAATGGAACACATGAAGCTATAAAGACACAAGGAATACTGTGAACATGCCTCTAGTACATATAACTGAGACTGCAAACAGGGCAAGTAGGTTCAGCCATATGAAAACCTCTATCTAGTTTTACCTGTGCCCTGATAATTGCACTTTTCTTGTCTTGCTCAGCCTTCTCAACAATGAACTTGGCACGCTCAGCTTCCTGCGCAGCAACCTGTTTGGCTTCAATGGCATGAGTGAACTCTTTGCCGAAGCTGAGGCTGGTAATGGACACATCATCCAGAGCAATGTTGAAATTCTTGGCCCTCTCTGTCAGAATCTTCCTGATCTCCCTGCTCACAGCCTGCCAATACATAAAGAAGTCATTCAAGTATTCGAAGCAAGAAAAGCTATTTTACACTATAGCATAAAAACATGTGTAAACACAACAAACATGATGAACTGGACCAAATGGTACCTCTCTCTGTGTGATAAGCTGACTGGCATTGTATTGTGCAACCACAGCTTTGAGTGTTTCATGAATGATTGAAGGCAAAACTCTCTCATTGTAGTTCTCCCCCAGGGTCCTGTACATAGTTGGTAGTTTCTCTGGCATGGGTCGCGTAAGGACACGAAGACCAATTTTCACCTGTACAAGTTATCAAGTGGGCATTAGATATAAGAAAGGACGCTCCGTGCAAATATTAGTTTTAAGCAGAAGTGAAAAACAAGATAGCTGCATCTACATTCGTACACACATGATCACAAGAAATTCACATGGTCAGCAAGATTTAGCGTGTAGTGAGTTTTCTTAATTGGCGATGGCAACATATAATGATGAAGAATGAATATACTTGCAACTACTGTTAATATATTAAAAGCAATTGAGTTAAAATGTGTATTAACAGGAAACAAATAATGCTGAAGCAACAATATCACTAGCTTGCAATGTTACTAGATTAGAAGCATATAAGTTAAACTGCTTGACAATGCAGTAGCCATGGATTAAAAGCAAACAAGGTTAACTGTTCCACAGAGCAGTGGACATGAGCGCTGTATGATTTCATAGATAAGCTTCAGGGGTGCATTAAACCTAAATTATTGAAACGAGGAAAAACAAGTTCTCCAATGGCAGGTAAGCATAACCCAGACCAAATTGGTAAACATTCACAACTGTCCTCCAGATTACTAAGACGACCTTGCACGCTACAACTAGAGAAGAGACCCAGAAATGACACTGCCCAAACAACAAACAGGTACCAGACCGAATCCATCCGTCCAAATTTCTCATCACTTCACCACACCCACCCAATCCCCGTACAATCTAAAATCGCAGACCAGCGAGTCAAAGCAGACCCCTTGGGGTTCCAAAGAGATCCTTCCTGGGCATTCAGATTTAGCAGCAGAATCGCACGTCAAGCAGAAAATCGGTCCCAGGGGAAGGATTGGGGGGGGAGAATAGGTTTTACCATCTGCAGATCCCTGCTCCCGGAGGTGCTCTCGACGAGGTTGGGTCGGGCGCGGACGTCGTAGATGATGGGCCTCTCCATCAGCGGGAACAAGAAGTGCGTCCCCTCGGGGTAGACCTACAGCAAACAACCAAACCAGCGAGATCAGACGCGGAATCGAACAGATCGGGCTGTGGCGAAGCGCCCCAATGCCATGAATCGGAAGAAGGAGCAGCGGCAGCGAGATGAGGGGGAGGGGAGACGGGTGACCTTGTCCTTGATGCCCTCGAGGCGGTTGAAGACGATGGCGCGGTGGCCTCCCTCGACGTTGTAGAGCGTCTTGGCGCCGGCGAACCAGACCGCGCCGCCGCCAGCGCCAACTTGACCATGGTGCCCGCCCCCGACGGCGCCTTGAGCTTGTTCATCTCGCCGGAGGCGCGGGGTCGCCGGAGACGCGGGCGATTTGGGGGTTTAGCTAGGGTTTTCGCCGGAGAAAGCGGGGAGAGGCGATTTGGGCGGAGGTGGAAGAGAAGAGAGATTGGGTTGAAGGAGAAGGGTGGGGTGTTAAGTGGGTCGGGCTGGGAGATCTGGGGCGTCGGATGTTGGATGGACGGCTGGGATGGGGAGGCCGGCTCGTTTCTTTCCTCCGCTGCAAGAAAAGGAAATGGCAGCGCTGGCGGCGCTGGCTTCCGGTGCAAGATGGTCTTCGGTGCGCCGGCGGACTGGCTGACTCCTGGGTCCCACACCGTTATGGGTGGGAGGTTTCCCTCGCGTGACTGATCGACCTGCGTTCGGGAACTGGTGCACGACCGTTGCTTAGGGAAATTCCAACCGGCCGATGTAAATGGACACGAATTTTATCGAACTTTTGACATTTGGGTGGTTAACTGGACAGATGTTCAAGCCCATGATGTGCGACAGTGCGAGTTTCCTACTGAATTCAAAGCAGCGACCTATTTGTCTGTCCAACACCATTTTTTTCTAAGCATTTCATTAAAAAAGGAAATTGAGATTACATTTAAAATATACAACATATAAAGACCAAAAAACTCTAGCGCTCCACATCGTCGTCGTCCTCTGGTGGTGGCGGTGGAGTTGCCGTCTCATCGACCGCTGGTGGGGACGGTGGAGATTTCGGCACGTTCACCGGCGCCTCGACCGGAGCTGCCTCCCTGTCGGAGTCCACGGGATGCAAACCACCTTAGATCTGTACCTGCCAATCGCCGCTCCCATGGTATGGTATCGATGGGAGCTACCTGCTCAGGCCGCCTCAGCATCACGCGCATATTTGCGTCAGAGAGCGTGTGTCGTGGTCCTATCTACGCGGACGGCTTGCTCTGTCTCGGCCTCCTCTGTCGCGGTCGCAGCTGCGTGGGTAGAGGCCATGAATCTGGCCGCCCTCTGGCCGTTCAGTTCGATGTGGGCCGCCCGCATCGTTTCCATGACAGATCCGTCCTCGTCGTCGGTGGCTACCTCCGGCCTACCGGTGGGAACAGGCGCGGTGACCCTGCGACCTCAGCGCCGTATACTTCCTCCTCGGCGTCGAACACGCGTTGTCGGCTTCCTCTAGCGTCATCCTCGCCTGATCCGACAGTTGTGGCCAAGCCGGCTATGAAATCATGTCGGCACATGCCGGACTCATAAAAAAAGTTATATGCCATACAGTAACTAATATTTGTATCACATTTATGTTTGCCGACATTTTTTTTTTGCGAAACACAGTACAAACGCAGACACTCACATACACGTGCACACACTCACCCCTATGACGCATATACGCACACCCTACCCCTACGAGCACCTCCGAAATACTGAGCCGGCGGGTTGAGTGTTGAGATTGACAAAGTCACCACAGGCGCCTCGCTATCGACGGGAACGTCGCCTCCCACTGAAGAATATTCCGCCTAAATGAGAAACACCAGTGTCAAACCTAGGATTTGAATCTGGTGGGCTAGGGGTACAAACACCCTCCTAACCATCTTACCACAGGCAAGTTCTCACATTTCCTTTTGTTTTGCAAACCCTTCGCCGCTCACAGACTAGGCCTGGGCGTATGTCGAGTCGGGCACGGATTTGGATCAGCCCTACAAAAATATGATGTTTAATTAGGAGCAAAGCCCGAACTTGAAAAAATCCCAACATTTTTACTCAATTTACAACCCCAACCTGAGCATAAACCTGGAGGCCGACCCTAGCCCGAGCAGAAATTTACAATAGTAAATAGCAGTCAACAACAACTACAGATTAGTTAATCAACACGTCAGTGGTAAACAACATCAATAAACAACAACATAATCCCTTCAAATGCTAAGTTCCCTAGATTTCTAGGCTCCTTTGCTTCCACCTCATCCTCCCCTTATTCCCTACGTGGCCGGTTTGGTGAGATAGATGTGGTCGTTGGCTTGGAGTGATTTACTGCACGACTACATGACTACATGTCTGAAATTTGAGATAAAATGTCCACAAAATATATGTGCGTAGATTACATTCCCGTGATTTGTTTTGAATTTCGTCATCTATAGCTTGTTAATTTTGGACCGATGTTTGTACTATTTATAGATAAATTTTGTCAAATTCGTCGCACTCGTTCAACTGTTTGAAATTTCCTTCAATGAGTAGATCCATCTAGCCATTCCCAACAACTTTTATGTTGTAACTTTTTTATTTCGACGGACATATACATAATTTTATATTGTACGTGTTATATCCGCTCCCGCCGGAAACTTCACCGCTCACGCACCTCCAACCGCTGCCTCCGCCGCCGAACTGCCGTCGCGCCAGGACGCTATTCCATTTGCCGCTCCTCATGTGCCTGTCTGGTAGACAATTTTTTTCGAGGTCACTTAGTCAAGTGACGAGAGAGTACATTAAGCACACTATATAACCAAACGTCCGTATTTGCGTCTCTCCGGATATAGACAAAAATCAATACATTCAAACGAACATAGTGCAGAATATGGCTTAGACCACGGCCACGTTTCTCCTTAGCCAGCCTCTGGCAAGTCACAGATGCAATACGTATGAGTAACGATGCGTTTGGTTATCTCATCCTTGGAACAATGATTTTGTTAACTACTAGATATGGAGTTTTGCAAAAACAAAATCATACGTATAGATTGAGACGATTGTCATTTTAGCTAGCAACTATAAGAGCTTTTTTGAAGTTGTTGTATTCGATACACCGATGATATGGGTACATGATACAAATGATACAGATTCTTACTATAAAGTATCAGTTCTAAATGGTTGGCTAACTGGTAAACTTTGAATACATTTTCCTTTAATCGCATAATTGAGTTGCTTTCTTTCACAATATACATTTATAGTAGGATCATGATTGCTCAAGCAATTTAATTTAGTGGCAATCAATAGTTAGATTGTTAGCCCCTTCAAATGATATTAGAGAATAATAGAGATTAGCTTTCTATGTATAGCTTTGTTCTGGAAATGAATGACATCTCATTTGAATAGTTAATCCATTCAAATGATAGGAGGGGTTATCACAAAAACAAATACTAATATGGATAGGCTATCATTTTAGAATGTTTTACTTCTTTGGTTGTCCCATTTATTTTCGATTTATGTTAATTTCAGCTCCTTTTGATTATGTTCTCAATCCATTCACGTGTACTAGATTTTTTTCATGTTACAAAATAATCTGCACCGCCTTCAGCTTCGATGCCATCCAAGTCAGGTAGGTAGGTAAATAAGACAAGCAATTCATGGAGGTGACAATCCAGAAGACACTTGTTATTATGAAAAAAAAATCATTGGTATTATTATTAGCATGTTGAATCCATAGTTCCATGCGGACGTTAGAATATTATCCATTTTATTATTCTTTTTATTTTAGTATATTAAATTGTTTTGGAAAAATTATTGCAGATGAAACTATAAACATTTCCTGATATTGTGCTACCATTTTTTGAGTAATTATTGTTCTGCACTATAATTTATGAGTTTGAAATCTTTTTTGTCATAAACTTTGTGCTGAACATTAGACTTATAGCACTCACAAGCTTGATATAATGACCGGAAATAACATAATCGGTCTATCTGTCAAACTGGAAAACAAAACAAAAAGTTAAAACGCTTCATTCAAAGGCACAAGAGCAATAAAAAGGAACAAACCAATTAATCGAAACAACAAAAGCGGGTGTGAAACGCACGCCCTTACCTTTTAGTGACAACTATAGAAGGAACAAACATAAACTATAACAGAAAACACTCAGACATCAAGCAAATATTTCATAACAAGTCCAAAGTTTCACATAGTGCATACTACATGTGTTTTCAGCTTGCACAACACGAGACAACGAGCAGATTACATAAGCATTTTGTACTTCAAGTTCATAGGTCCAAACTAAATATAACTCGGGAGGTGGAAGAGAGATTGGGTTGAAGGAAAAGGGTGGGGTGGGGTGTTAAGTGGGTCGGTATGGGTGATCTGGGCCATCGGATCTCGAACGGACGGCTGGAAAATGGGGAGATGGGTCTCGTTTCTTTCCTCCACTGCAAGAAAAGGAAATGACAGCGCTGGCGCTAGCTTCCGGTGCAAGATGGTCATTTTGCGCCCAACTAGCTGACTCCCGGGTCCCGCACCACACCTCCTTGGGTGACTGGATTGCGCCAGACGGGCTGACTCTCGGGTCCCACACGTATAATGTTGGACATTTCTCTTGCATGACTGGATTGCGCCTGCGGCTGACTCCGGGGTCCCACTCCAATACGCTTCGGTCGGTTGAGATCGGTCGATTCGAACCGGCAATAAATACGATCCAATAGCAACGAACTAGAAAATCCCCCCAGATCTCCATCCATTTTCATCCCTGTCCTTCGTCGGAAACGCCGTAACCATGCGTCTGAGCGAGGGGATGTGAACAGCAATGCTAGCGAGGTACACATGCGTGCAACAACCACCATTCGAGATTTGCATGAACAATATTTTGTCGATTTGGGCGCGCTTCTGGTGTTTGGTCAATTTTGTTCATATACAGCCTCGGGTCATTGAATTATCAAGGAATCGGGAGCAACAGTACGAATGCGTATGTATTTTGTTATAACTTTTTTTTTTCATCGCGCATTGTGTGTTTTTAGTTTTTTTTGGAGATTCATTTTATTACCTTTTTATAACTCATTATTGTTATGAAGGTTAGTGTTTAATTGATAAGCCAATTGCATTAGGATAAAGTAGAAGAGATCAAAAATTAATATGGATGTAGTCACGAGTTTTAGGTTTTCTCGATGCTCTTGATCATGTATACCTTTTGGAGAAGTAGTTAATAAATAGATGCTTAGTGGTAGTGTACGTGGTACTGTCTCATGCACCATTTCTTATATTATTGCACTATTAGTCTTTGTGTCTGGCGGCTGATGATAGAAATAATGGATTGGATGAAGTAGTAACTTAAGTGAGATTTCTCAAATTGTAGTTAACCCCTCGCTAGGTGTACCGTATTAGAAGTATCACCTTCTAGTTTATATATATAGTTTACAGTCTCCTAGAAAGATCCACATGAGTTTACGATCAATACTGAAAAGCTATTCACATATGCAGTTATGTTGCATCTATGTAATACAATTATACATTTAAGATACTTGATTACTCTAGAGGAGTATACCAAAATATCTTCAAAAGTTGTTAACCAGATTCTTCCAAAAACCTTCTTGGTATTATATACATTTTGTGTTCAAAGATATATGAATAATTATATTTATTAAAACATATTCCATACAAATATAACATCACGAGTTTAGTTAGAAGTTTTTATATAAAAGTGCAATATTTAAATATCTAAAATGTAAATATAACTACTTATAACCCAAACAAAATAATGCACATTCTGAACAAATGACCCACTTGCAACCAATTAATTTTGGTCGGATGAAAAATACCACCACAACCCGATAGTTGAGTATCTCATGAAAAGCTGATTCACATGTACTCCCCCTAAAACTACACTGCCAAAGTGTCCAAGCAAACATCCTGCACCACTCCATGAGGCACATTTTTTAAAACATCACCCATCATGTCCATCTACTTCCTTGGAGCATGCCCAATGGCAACGGATATATAGCCCCAACCTAGCTACGACCATGTAGATTCGACTTAACATGGAAGCCACTGTGGAGCAAAAGCGGATGTTTCATATGTGCCCGTGTTGCTTCTGCGAGCTCTAGTTCTTTGGGAGGAGTGAGAGTGGGCGGCGAGCTAGGTGGAGCTATTGGTTTGTCCAGGGTGTGGATTGCCGGGGTTCGGGAGAAATCCCTGTCAACTCTTGTCGGCACCGACGCGATGACGCCTGCGGGCACCACCATCCTTCTTGAAGGGCGTCGGGTGTACCCTTTTCCACTCCCCTCCGTGTATCAGGAGAAATCCTAGGATCCGTCTGGGCAACAACGTCGTCATCGTCGCACTCCTTCTTGAAGGTGTTGCTTGGTATGCGACAATTCGGCGGCATAGGAGTGTGGAGGAATTCTCCGGAGGGCGCAACGAATGTGGGTCATCTATGCTTTCGTCGATCTGGTGTTGTTGGCATTAGTTTCTTTTTTCTTTCTTTTGTGTTTCTTCTTGGGCTTGCTTGTGTTGTTCGCCCCAGCATTATGAAGTTGTATTGGATGGTTGCTATATTAATATAGCGGGGCGCAAGCCTGTTTCGAGGAGAGTGTGGCCCAGTGAAAAAGTTGGAGAGACCGAGAGAGCCATGGATATTTGGGCTGGCTCATTTTTCACCCGCGCCTCCATGCATGGTGTCGGCATTACCTAACAAAGGCGGATATCCAACAGACACGGAGGAGAAGGTTCTGCCATGACGAGCATCGATTGTGGCCTTATTAGGAAGAGCCAAATTTATGAAGGCAAGGAGCCGGAGTCGGCAGAAAAAAATCAGGTTGAAGCGAGTAGTTTTATTTGGGTGGGGAGAAGTATTGTACTGTCCATGGGGAAGTAAGCATGGGAGGGAAAGGTGAGGAGAGATAATGGGATATATACTCCCTCCGTTTTTGAATATAAAATGTTTTAGGTGTTTATGTTTACTAGGTGCGGCCAAATGAGTGAACATACACATTAAAACATGTCTAAATATATATAGATATATGTGAATTTTGAAAAAATTAAAACATCTTAATCTTATATTTAGAAACGGATGGAGTATTACCTAATAAGAAAGGAAAAAGGTGGGTCCGGTCAACAATAGCTTGCGCTAGAAAGAAAATTGCATAGTGGTCGGTTTGTTGCTGTGTTCTGGCATCGATATATGAGACCACACCATATGCATAAGCCTTACTAAACGTGCCCTTACGTATTTCCTACAACAACACTTTCCAACCAAAAAACTAAACCATTTAACCATCCTCTACCAACACGGTAAGACGGTAGCAAGATTCAAGGGAAGTGTAAAGAAGTTGTTGAGTTGACAACAATATGTAAAGAAATCTCAAGTTTACATGATAAAAACATGCATACTGAATAAAACATTAACGTACATCCATCATTCTTCAGGTTTCATATATATTCTCTAGATGTCTCACAACACAATCCCATCAATTTAGTGTAATTTGGTTTATCATCGAGAAGATATGTATCACAACACTTGTTTTGAGTAGAAATAAGTGATATTATTTTTACTTTACTTTTATGCCCCTCAAATACGGACATATTTTGAATGTTTCCAATCATATGCCGACGGAAATGAGGTGGAACCAATATGCATACATGCATTGAGAATTCATGACACCTGACTTTGCATATTGAAGAATATTAAGTGAGTACCATAGTACTCCCTCCGTTTACAATTACTTTGTGTTCTAGGTTTATTCAAAGTCAAACTTCGTCAAGTTTGACCAAATATATAGGAAAACAAATATAGTTACAATAAACTATAAACATCATCAGAATCTTCATAAGATATATTTGCATATTATATATATTTAGTATTATAAATGTTGATATTTTTTGGTATATACTTGGTCAAACTTTGAAAAGTTTGACTTTGAAAAACCCCAGAATGCGAAGTAAATAAAAATGGAGGGAGTAGGTGGGTGCATTTATTTTCTTCTGCTTTAATAGCGCGACTTTGTCAAATTTGCACCTTTTTCACATTTATGTATTTTGTTGTTTCGTATGCATGCTGAGTTGTCGACATTTGTGATAAATAAGGGGGTGTATTGATATTGACAACTATTTCTTTAGAGGAGCGTTTCAATTGTATTAAATGCATTCTCCATGTATCCTTACATCACAATCCTCATCAATATCCAGTTGATTTATTAGACGTAAAATAAGTTGGCAATGTAAAAGGTAATTCTGTAACTTCTTGGGAATATTAAACGGGTGAATCGACATCATCAACAACGTGTCATTGAAAGCTGAAAAGAATTATGAGGTTAGTTTTATCGATGGGGCAATCTTTTTTTTGGAAAGGTAAGACTTGATGGATACCTGAACTTGAGCCTATAGCTTTGTGAAATTCTATAAAGAGTCCACAACAATATACACCTTGTTAAGGCACCGGGAAATAAAATATGTAAATTTAAGAAATAAATAAATTTAAATAAGATATCAATATGGATATTTTTTATTGTACTCATTTGACCTACAATATAGGGACCTTCGTGTTGTTTTCCTTTATTTTGCACTTTTGGGTTATTCTAGTTCGCAGGGGTAAACGCAAAATGATCAAAACTAAAAGGACAAACAAGAAATTTCCCTTCCATTTAGGTGTGCATACTCAATACATAAATAAAATACTCCCTCCATTCAGATTCTACATTCTGGTTCAAAATTTGTTCGGAATTAGTCTACATCCTGACTGGGCCCCACCTCGGTAATTAGGACGGGAAAGAGTCAACACACCTTGCATGCATCGGTTTGCTTATTTCCATGCATGTACAACAGTAGTTAAGCTTTGTTTAACCAATGGGTGCTTTGTTTCTTGTGAGACCACAATTGTGATGCTTTTCTTGTGAGACCACAATTGTGATGCATGGTGGGTTTGCAAAAGTAATACTAATAAATGATAGCTAATTTGTCTGAATTTTTTAAAAATATAGACTAAATCAGAATTGAGGGAGTATCCAGCAAACCTTTAATTAGATGGCAACACTTGTCCCACACGTATAGTGTAGGTGGCACTCATGCAGAACCAATTAATACCACCTATAGGTCTTCGGCTATAAATAAGCCATGGAGAGGTTTGGAAATACCCCCAAAACATTTCATTATTATCAAGAAATGAGGAGAAGCTCAGAAGAGGAGACTTCGATGGAAGGAACTTCTATGCACCATGGTAAGTTTTACTATTTCTATTACATGTCAGGTTTATTCTTACAATTGAGTCGATTCATATTGAACTTCATCTAGAAATCTTGTGTCAAGCTCCAAAGTAATTCATATCAGATCTTCTTATATATAAAACCCTTACCTACTAAACTAGTATCCTACTAGTAGGTAAATCACAGCCTTTAAGCAGTACAGATCTATTAAATGTAGCATGTAATATATACACACCATTCTTCAATTTGCACATACATATTCAAGACTACCCCCATCATAATCTCATCAGTATCAATATCAATACATCCCTCTTTAAGATGAAGAAATCAAATAGTCTCCTCTTCTGGTGCAGTTGTGTCTATACTCGAGAAAATATGTTTCACAATACTTTTTTGGGTGGAATTTTTGATATTATGTTTGCTTTATGCCCCTCATACTAAGGGTAAATTTTTAATGTTCCTAACCATATGCCGACACAAATGGGGTGGAACAAATATTCATGCATGCATTGGAATTAATTCCGGGTGATTTTGCATATTGGAGAATATTAACTGAGTACCAAAATAGGTGGGTGGATTTATTTTATTCTCCTTTAATAGAGGTGACCATTGTTTGTGCAATCGATTTCCATAAATAATATCTGAATTTCAAGCATGTGTATATGCGCAGGTAGTAATTGTACCTATCCAGCTAGTGCAGAGAATAAGTTTGGTGGAACAACATTATATGTTTGTAGACAAGCCTACAACCAGTTTGTGACACATTAGCTGCTCACATGATCAAAACTAAGAAAACTTGTTAATTTACAACGCTGGCTTTTAGACTATCTAACTGTTGTATTGCCAATATGGACACATACCATTGGTCTGTTGCGGGTCTTTGCTGATTCATCCTATGTTTATGCAGTTTCTCTTGTAACCATGATATTATTAGAGATGTAGCACTATTAGTACGGAGTTAATGGTGGATGCTCCTTGTAGTTTCTCTTGACATGCTTGTAGACGGTATGCCAAGTCTGAAACATATAGTGGCACTGTAAATTGTATCTTCCAGAAAATTTCTTGGTTATTTCACCGCCTGAATCTGGGCAGCCAAGTTTTGTTTGTCCTAATTTATTAACATCTGCAATATATGAGATCAAATTCATGCATTGCCTCAGCTATTTGATGCATCCCACCTCAGCCAGCTAAGAGTTTATCATTGGCGCTTAGTTAAAATTTGATAGTTAGCTATATTTGGCATCTTGGATGCTTTTTATATCATGCAAAATATACCTGAGGTTCTTCTTTATGTATATTTGCTGGTGATGTTCTCAAACACCTTGCCATGACCAAGCCAGTGAGCTAATTACTTGGAAGCATTCTGTGTCTTTAGTTCATTTAATCAGATTTGATGGATGGTTAAGGTGATCAGTAGTATCCTTTCATTCTTCTTGTCTCATTTTCCCAATCAAATAAAAACAGCATGGTGGTTGAAACCAACTCGCTGCAAATGTTCAGAACGTTGAATGTGGTTGGTACCGTACATTGTTGATCTTCCACGAAACGGTTTTTTTCTAATTTTAAATGGTGCGTGAAACAAACTTCTGTTTTTTCCTTCAGACTGGCTCCAGCACTGCAATGAATGACCTCATAAGTAGTACTGTACTTCTTGGCAGGATGTCAGCCACCTCCTTAAACTTCATTCTTCTTGTCTGATTCTCCCAATGAAATAAGAACACTCAAGCTTAGATGGTGGCACTGTCCAATACACATGTTTGTGCATTGGATTCCTATAAATAATATCAGACGGTATGCCAAGTCTGAAACATATGTAGCGGCACTGTAAATTGTGTCTTCCAGAAATTTTCTTGGTTATTTCCTAGTAAGTTGCATTTTAAATTTTCACCGCCTGAATCTGGGCAGCCATTTTTCTTTCTCTTAGTAACTTGAGGAGAGCAATGCCGATCGAACCGGAGGAGGCCATGTCGAGAGTACAAGATACTACTGTCCTGTGTTACTTTGTGATGAACAGGGAACTACTGGACTCCCTTATTATATAGGCTGGCGCGTTGTACAGAGCAGAGTGTCTCCTTCTCGTCGGCTGTAACATGTACTAGAGATTTGATCTTTCATTTATTTATTTTCGTGGAACGTACTGATTTGTCAGATGCAAGACTCCTCTGTCACGAAACTTCTAGCTTTGCATGGTGGTGTTGAAACAAACTCTGCACTCTCTCTTCGGCTGTAAGCCTGTAACATGTAGATATTTCATTTTTTTGGGGGTGTAATGTACTGATTTGATCGGATGCAAGGCTCCTCTCTCACACAAAACTTCCAGTTTTGCATGGTGGTTGAAAGAAACTGTATTTATAATTGCACACGCACGCAAGGCAGCTACGAAGCTTACTATTTTTTGTGCAGCGTGAAAGCTCAGAATCTCGTTGCATGTGGTTGGTACCGGAAATTGTAGCGATTTGATCTGCCACAAAACCGTTTGTTCTACTTTTATATGGTTGTTGAAACAAACTGCGCAAATGTGTTCACGATTCACAATGCACACACACGCAATGCAGTTTAATAACCTAAACCAAAGGAGACAATTCGTGTACGTTCCAAACGAAACAGTTCATGTACACTTCTCATTCATAGGGGCAAACACACTCAGCCCTATCATCACTACAGAAAACCAGTTATTTCCGACGGCCAAAAACCGTTGGCAAAAGATCAATAACCGTCGGCATATAAGTATGCCGACGGCTGCCGGTCGGCATAGAGGACCTAGACCGTCGGCAAACTAGAGCCGTCGGCATACAACAGTTTGCCGACGGTTATATTGAGCCGTCGGCGTGAAAAAGTTGTCGGAAATAAGTAACAGACGGTGAAGTTTGACAGCGTCGGCTTAGTTGGCCGTCGGCATACGCACACATGTGTAAAAATCTGGGAGCAATCAAGACGGCCTAAACACTGTCTTTGCCGACGGCAAACATTTTTACGAGAACAAAAAAAACCATAATTTCATAAAAGTCAGTTTACAGGCAAACATTTTACCAGGACCAAAAACAAATCATGGAAACAAATAGGCAGAGAGCGACCACTAGTACAGAACAGGGAGAGAAACCATGACACCGGTGGCAACACCAGCAGTGTAAGTTTCAGGTTGCCGGCATAGTCAAGTGGCTCCAGGACACCGGAGCAGCAATGGCATGGTGTCGCCCGTCCGTTGAGAGGTGTTGGAGCACGCCTCTCCAGATGCAATCCCTCCGGAAGGCCATCACCCTGCACAACACATACAAATATAATCTTTACAGTCTGCTTTCTCACATGAGCTCATATATGAAGCAAATGTGTTGGCATACGCTATTAATTAACCACACGAGCAGAGTTGGAGGGAGTAATATTACCACTTGATGGTGGTGCATGTCCATCCAGGGGCACCTCGACCAAAGGTAGTCCACAGTTACACAAGAAGAAATTTCGACATAGACCACGATCTTCCACCGAGACCGTGGTCTATAGCGGTTTTTGGCCACAAAATTTCGCCTTTTTTGTGGGCGATGGTAGCAACGACCACGGATTCTCAAAGACATGGTCTATGGCACCTATAGCCCACGATCTTTCTGAATTTTCATGGTTGAAAGCTGTTTTTAGGGTTATGAGGCACCTATCGCCCACGATCTTCCTGAAATTTCGTGATTAGAATCTACGTTTCTCGATGAGTCTCTTGCTTGCAAGTCTCTATACCTTACTATTTATTTCTTCTATCGGTGGTTTCTTCGACCCAAATTTCGTTCCAAGAGCAAATATGGGTCATGCATTCTAATGGAGGGGTTGCAACGTCTGCCTGTGAGAAGACGATAGGCTTCAGACTCAAGCCACCAAGTAACCCACTACCGCAAGCAAATTAATCTTATGAAACATTTGTTTTGTTCTCTACACCAGCCCGAGCAGTTTTAGATGTACGCATTGCTGCCTATTGCACAAAGGAGGTCACCAGTAGTTGAACCTTTGAAGCATCAAACATCCAGACTGATATGGAGGTCCCCACATTTTTTCGAGTTTTTCCTCATTAGAACTAAAATGTGGGGAAATAGTTCAATATTTTTTTTGCAATTTAAGATTTTCCAATATTACAAATCTCGATCTATTTTCCCCACATTTATCTCAAATGTTTCAGTGAACTGCAAAATTTTGATTTTTTTTCTAGAATACACCGTCGAATGATGTTTTAGCTTTTATATAAAAGGTGTGCCAAGCGGCGAGATGATTACAACGCCACCATGGCTAAAACCACACTGCAATAGGGGTGACAACTCAAAGGTTGAATGGTTTGAGAGATTAAAAAAAGAAATCTTGTGAGAGAAAAAAGGGCTAGCATGGATCTTGATGCATCTATGTAGCTATAGATGTACCTGAGTGCCTGCTCAGAAAAATTGCTCTAGGAAAATCAACTCCCAATAACAAAAAGTTTATAGTCCGTATGCCAAGAGAGAGCCAATAAGGGACCCACATGGAAGTTAATTTGTACCTTACCATTGCTTCTCTCGATACATTTTGAACTACTAGTATAGTAGTATGCCTACGCATTTCGGGTGTGCAACTGAATCATGAGTTCATCACACACAAAAAAACTTCATGTACGCAGTCTAATCGCCGAGCAACACAATGGAGCATCTCAGTATCTCACGCAAGAGGAACCTTCGTGTGTTGAGCACGCTGCAGCTTCCCTATATATTGCGCCCACCACCGCGCCGAATGATCACCACTCCATCAGCTCTCCAACGCTGCAACGCAAGCAATGGCAACACTCCTCTCCCTCCTCCTGCTCGCCCTCATCACCACCCCCGGCTCTTCCACCGCCGCTCCTCCGCCGCCCACCTCGACCCCCGGCTGTTCCACCGCCGCTCCTCCGTCACCCACCTCCACCCCCGGCTCTTCCACCGCCGCTCCTCCGCCACCCACCTCCACCCCCGGCTTTTCCACCGCCGCTCCTCCGTCACTCACCTCCACCCCCGGCTCTTCCACCGCCGCTCCTCCGCCACCCATCTCCACCCCCGGCTCTTCCACCGCCGCTCCTCCGCCACCCACCTCCACTCGCTCCTACGTCGCCGCCACTACTCCGCCGGTCGCCGTCCGCGACGCCTCGGCCCCAGCGCGTACGACGAAGTGGAAGAGTCAGTGCTGCGCTCCCTTCTGCTGCGGAGAGTGCTGCAAGGTGGCCACCTCCGCACGCTCCTACGTCGCCGCCACTACTCCGCCGGTCGCCGTCCGCGACGCCTCGGCCCCAGCGCGTACGACGAAGTGGAAGAGTCGGTGCTGCGCTCCCTTCTGCTGCGGAGAGTGCTGCAAGGTCGCCTTTACCGCCATGGCTCCTCCGCCGCTGCCCGGCTCTGCTTCCTCCGCCGGGGCGACTCCTCCGCTCGCGGTCTCCGCTTCCTCGGCTGCGACGTCAGCGGCAGGGGCCGTCACCGGCATCTCCACCTCCGCCGACTGAGGAGTGAGGACTGACTCGAAGACTCGTCTGCTCTTATGGTTTGTCTCGAGTGACAAGTACTGCACTGTGTTCCTTTATAATCTGAGCCTATGTTCTTGGAATGTAAGACCAATCTAATCTGAACTCTTTCGAACATCTCGATGCTGTTGGAGTCTCTGGTGTATTATGATTGCGTGGAATAAGAAAACATTCAAACTGACGAACTCTGTTCTTAAGAACTCGCAGAACGGTTTTTAAAAGAGAATTCGATCAGTTACTAGTAAATCTAATCGCACCTTTTGGGCCAGCAATATTTACGGTCCTACAGACGAGTCTGAGCGCGGCGATTTTTGTGCGTGAAGAAATTCACGAAATTCAGTTACGTTCCACAATCGATAGGTTCAGGGCATGGATCAGATAGGAAATCCTTGACGTCGATGGTGAGTTCAGGCAGCAACCAAGGGAGGTGCCTCCACCGTGTCGAGAGCGCACTTGTCTTTACAGCCATGCATGAACTGACTCTCCCCAAGATAGACAGTAGAATATCATCCATCAGCATGCTGAGCCTATCTTCCTCTTCCTTGGGTCGCAGCAGAATGATAGATCCATTTAGTTGCTGAACGATCAAATTCACAAATTCAGAATTTATAACATATAATTCAGTTATGCTCGATGTGGTCCGTATAGTTTTTCTGAAGGGCGATCCATTTTGTTACACTAGATTTAAGTAAATTCAGAGGATTTGTATCTGAATCAGTAGTTCAGACAATTAGTAATTAGGTTCATAGAATCAAAAGTTGGAACAGTTTTAATGTCGTCATTGATCCATTTAGCTGCAGCATTTTGTTCAAGTTGAGACTTTCATAATAATGATTGCGGAACAAAGATAGAGTTATGCAAGAAACAGTGGTAAGAATAATGTATCCAGCTCAAGTGTTCAGTTGCATGTTCAAAAAAAGTGTTCAGTTGGCTTATTCTGCAACACTAAAACATGCTTGAGTGACATAACAGAAAATTATTACTTATGAATCTAGTGTTGAATGTGCACCTGATCTGAGCATAATTAAGCCGATTACTTGTGAATCTAGTGTTGACATGTGCACCTGATCTTAGCATAGGTATGAATCTACTGCGAGTAACTGCGGCCGAACCGACTACAGATTAGCAAGCGCCCGGTGGGGGAGCGTGGGTGGGTTACCTTGTGCGGATGAGGCGTTGTCGCTGCCATCATCGTCGAGACTAGAATATCATCTGCCGCGCCTATCTTCCTCGTCCTTTGATCGCTGCAGAATTATGGATAACTTAATTCACTAGTTCAGAATGTATAACTTACTACCTCCGTTTCAAAATATAAGGCGTATTTCGTTTGCTTTGATCAAGACTTTGACCAACAATTAGTCTATTAATATGTAATTTATGTGACACAAAATTGTTATCATTGTATTGCTAATAAGATGTACTTTACTTATGATTATAATTTATATCACATAAGTCACATGTTAAATGCATAATATTTGGTCAAAGCATCAGTCGAAGGAAATGAAATACGCCTTATATTTTGGAACGGAGGTAGTATAATTTAGTCATGCTATGGATCCATTTAGTTGAGAACTGAGTGCTAGCTCAGTGGCAGGGGCAGCTGAGTGTGCGCCCAGCTGACACGGGTTCTAGTCCCAGCTGCGCGTGCTCGAGAAAATCGAGTCCCATCTGTGTGTGCTCGAATAAACCAGGTATCTCACCTACCTACCAACGTATGACCAAGGGAGGAATCATTCCCCCCGGTGGCAACGTTTTTGGATCCATTTAGTTACAGTAGTTTTAACTAGGGAGAATTTGTAACCGAGTTCAGTAGTTCAGGCAATGAGTGACCAATTCACTTATTCAGAGTTTGTAATAACAATTTTATTATCTTGGATCCATTAAGTTACAGATTTTCTTCGAGACGAACAAAGATAGAGTTATACTACAAGAAACAGTGGCATATGACCATATGTATCCGGTGTGCCAGGCGCAAATAATCTTAGGGCATCTCATTAAAGACAAATATTAGGGCAACTAAACCACATTGTTATTGTGAAAATAGTCTCGAATCTACCACGAGTAATTGTGGCCGGATCGAGTAAGAACGGATGGATTACCTTGTGCGTCGTCATTGGTTAGCGCGCGGGCGTGGGCCAGGAGGAGGATCGCGCGCGTGGCTCTACGGTTTGGTGGGGGCGGAACCCGTGTCGCGAGGATGGAGGCAGGAAGCACGCGGTAGCCGCTGCACGACGGGACGCAGCGGCGGCGGCGCGTGGGCGGAGGAGGGCAGGGTGTGATGGTGGAAGAGCCAAGGCGAGCGGAGTCGGATGACACGTGGGCCGCCTATAGGGCCTATTGCCCAAACGATTTTTTTTTGGAAGGGTCGACTGGACTCAATTTGGGGAGCTCCTATTAAGTACCCTAAGCACTTGTTAAACATAGTTTTGCCCAGTACCACGTGTTATGGGCCTGGCCCATTAGTTGGGTTCCATTTTAGTTGTTTTTTTAGTATGAGTAAATTTTTGAAATAAAAAAAAGCTCCCAGATTTTCAAAATGGTCATCATTTAAAAAAAAAATCAAGAATTTCAAAAATGGTTCATGATTTCGAAAATGGTTCATGAATTTTTTTTCAGAATATCAAAAAGTTCATGAATTTGAAAAATGGTTTGCAAATTTAAAAAATGTTCATGATTTCGAAAATGGTTCGTGAATTTGAAAACAGTTCATGAATTCAAAAATTCTTGAATTTCAAAAAAGGTCATGAATTTGAAAAATGGTTCACGAATTTGGAAAAAATGTTCATGAACCATTTTTAAAATCTGAACATTTTTTAAGTTTGAAAATTTTCAAATCATGAACCATTTTTAAATCTGACCATTTTTAAAATTTTAGCATTTTATCAAAATTATGAACCATTTTCAAAATCTGGGAATTTTAAAAAAGACAAAAACCAGAAGAACCAATCAGAAAACCGAAATAGGAAAAAAACACCAGAAAAAACAGTTGCTAAACCGTTCAGGAAAATCTATATGGGCCAGCCCAACAAGAGCGATCTGTGGATTGTTTAGTGTGGGCGAAATGCTGCTAACCATTGCAACGGGCGTAGAATAGGATTTCCCCACAATTTGTTCCATCTTCGGTCTTCAGCTCGCGAGCGGGCCACATCGGCCACGGAGCTGGAGCGGTCGGCCCTCCAGCCCAGCACGCAACGACAATGCACCTGCAAAGCAGCCTATCTTAGTTACTCGAAAAACTGTGGAGAATACAACTGTTCAATCATACCTTACCAGCTTTTGCACTTAAATCGGAACGGAGGGAGTATGCAAAATCACATGTTGATTTGAAGTGTCTCAGAGAAGTGTCCATACGACAAAGCTTCGTTTGTTCTTTTGTTTTGTGGATAATAAAGATTAAATGACACCTACTGGCGGGATTTTATCGATAACACAATTATTATGTGCATGTTCTGCTTTGTTCTCATGAGTGATCAATTGTATTCCTAAATAGACGCCAACTCAGCACAATCGTCCATACTCATCATCAGTTTGATAATAATTTGTCATAAAAACAAGGAAACCAACATGTGGTTGCATAGTTAATAGGCTGAGGCAGACTATTTTTTCAGTTGTAGGCAACATTTTCATGGATAGCGAGGCGTTTGTGATGACTTCAGATGTTCATAAGGGTAGGTTTATGTGGATTGGTGTATGTGCATATATGTAAGCGTGTGTGTATCTCTCTTGTAGCTCCTTGTAGCAATAACAACAAGCTGAAAAGTATTGCAATAACAACAAGCTCGTCTCTCTTGTAGCTCCTTGCAACTTCTTTATACATGAACGTGCAAGTGTATCTCTACGGCCGTCGCCAATGTCCTTGACAAGATTTGCCCCCCGATGATAACTTTGCTAACTATAGAGGATTGGTAGATCGAGTAATTTTACTTGACCGGTTTTTGTGGATCGTTGTAGGTTGCCTGAAATAGGAGAAGTTAACGGTGGTGATAGATTTGAACGGATGGGGGTAAGCAAACTCAGACATCGAGGGTACGTGGCGTCGTTGAACATCATACAAAACTGGCGGCTGGGTGGGAGGGGGGGTCATGATCAACGTGCCCTACATGTTCACATGAGCGTAAAAGATTATGTACCCACTCATCAATGACAAGACTAAGAAGAAGTTTGCATTCGTCGCAAACAAGGACCTTGATGCCACGCTCTGTGATCCCATCGCCAAATCCCAGCTTCTCGAGGAGTATGGCGGCAAGCTCAAGCTATATAGCTTGTTGTAACTTTCTTATTTCACAAAGGGAAAACAATGATGGCTCATATGTGCCCCCTTATACATGTTTTGATGAGACAATCCAACATGATTTCAGATAGATTTCATATGAAATCTTAGTATAACTTGCAACTTGTATACGAAAATGAGAGAGGCATCAATGGATCCGAGGATCCAAAGTGAACATCATATACACGCATCCTTTTGATCCGTTCAACACGCACTCGATCTTTTTCCAAAATGTAAGGACTATACATGCGGTCCAAAGTCAAATATTTTAAAAGTTACAAAGTTTATGAAAAATAACATATGTTATATACCAAATAAATTCAATTTAAAAAGATATCCGACGAGGCGAATACGGGAAGCAGGCAGGCCTTTTGTCATGAGCTAAGAAGTGCGGGTGGTGCAGAGCACTCAGAGTGGTAGGCATGTGCCACTGTTTCGCCAAGGATGACTGAAGCGGCCAAGGACAGCGCGAAAAGAGCTTAATATATATAACTAGTGTTCGCCATCATAAAAAGTGGCAATAAGCTACGGATCGTAGGTGGAATTGGCCATATATAACTCATAAGTAATGCGCAACGAGGTCGCCATTGTTGTGTTGAATTGGCTGATGACATTGCCGAGCCCCAGTAACCATGCAGTACACATGAATGCCCAAAGCAGATGTACAACAAGTTCAATGGTGTTCAACTGAGCAGAGAACAATGGAAACGACTACAGTATAAAAGAAGAGGGCTAGGTGTTGATTTGACCTAATACCTGACCCACAACCATGGTGGCTTATTCTTGACTAGAGTCAAAGGAAGGAAAGCAGGACTCGAGCCGTCTGGCACAGGTCGGTCTAGGATCTTTTTAGTTTCAGTATGGTTCAAGTTTTCGCACGATTGGGGATTTCTAGGAGTCTAGGACTACCACAATGTCAATCATTTCCTTAGTAGAATAACAACACTAGTCCACATGAGAAACACAAACCATGTTGTGCAATTTCGGCCTAATCACCACCCCCGGCTCTTCCACCCCCGCTCCTCGGCCACCCATCTCCACCCCCGGCTCTTCACAAATCTCTTTGACACATTCTTGGCAGACAACTAGTTTCAGTAAGTACGGTTGCATGTATGTCTCACCCGCTCCACTCTTCCGCTCCATTCTTGGCTGAGCCTTCGCCGTCGACAGCTAGCTGCACTGATCCTTGATGCGCTGCAGGTGGAACTGCATCTGAACCGGCGACTGCTCCTCTACTGCCAGTCATAAGTCGATCAACAAATTTCGGATCGATTCGCTCAAAGTAAAAAGGAACCAATAAAACACCATGTCGTCAAGATCTTCCTATTCAACCACTCATGTGGCAAGTTTTGTACCATAAGTGTATGGTGTTGAATGTATAGTTCAATTTTTTCTGGTGCAAAGTAGAATTTACGTTTTTTGCGAAAAGGTATACTGATATATTAATAATCAGTTCCGTCAAACAAATATTAATAATCATTAGCAGACGTACTTTGTGTGTAATGTAATATCTTTTTCATTGATGCCAATATGAGTTGATATTGATGCATATGATCAATGGCGAGTGCAATGTTGATTACCATGATTACAATCCAATATCTTGATCCGCTAACAGCTATTTCACTTTTTGTATTCAATCTAGTGCAAGAAAACTATGCCAAACAATGATAATTAGTGAATGAGCGGGCAACCCTCAACCTGAACTCCTGGTTGGGTAGGACATGTGGCTAGAGGGCAATGATCAGAGACGTCCGAACCCCACCAGTTGACGCCATTGATGCCTCTCATCTGAAGAAGCACCATCATCAGGAACGCCATTGCAGCAGTGCCGGTGTCCATGGCGACAGAGAAGAGTATGCTGTACTTTGCCCCCATTCTTTGCGTCTCCGGAAGATGACATAGTTAAAAATAAATCCCACCACAAACCAAGACACGTAGTTAACTGCTCTCGCTGGAAGCATGTGAGCACCTGGCATGAAGAGAACAGGCACAAGGATGAGCTTGATCCACTTCTTCTCGGGGAACCGACGAGCAAGGAGCCACACAGGTATCGGTGCAATGAGGCCGATCAAGAAGAACCAAGTCAGCTTTGAGTATACACCCGTCAAAAACATTCGCTTTGGTCCAATAAGACCCCATACAACCATATCGTTGTAAAGCATCTTGCTGTGGGGGCATACCCATGGACTTCCTCTAGGCAACAGCTCTGGGCGGCACAAATCCTCGACGGTGGAAAATAACCACCATGTCACTGCAAAGTCTGAGCTGGTCGCCACGAATGAACCAACGAGCTGTCCGTATGTACATATTTAGCCAAATTTGAGTAATATACCAAGCAATGAAATGAAAAGCACAAAACATTTCTGGATCAAAAGTAAAAATAACTTCCATATTTAGATGACCGAGCACTTTATCTATTGACTACTGTCTAGCCTAGCTTTAGTTTTAGCGGTCGTCGGGAAAAATGGCATGCGCGAGCAACTCAGGTAGTACTACCTGCCTAGACCATCTGGCATCTTCTTCTTATCCCGCTACTACTTTGGAGCTTTTGGTCTGAACTAGGTGGCTAGCCTGTTGGGGTGCCAAGTTCGGCTTCAAGCTTTGTCAGCTCGTGAGGACGGATGAAGCATACACTATTACACTCATGAGTAGATAACCATTTTCACATGTATAAGACTAGACCGACGAGGCAGGATCCTCATGGCATTTCATTAAAGAGAATGGTTCAGCGTCACCGAAATTGTGTGTAGGAGTACTCAAACTCGGTTGTGTGGGAAGGTATCAACCCCTCCCACCACTTGGTTGTGCCTTAGTCTGCCATTTTTACATGCATGTTCTCTACATGACAGTAGTACACGACATGTGCAGCATAATGATCACAATTGGGGTTTAGTAAACATTCAAATAATATATTGAGAATGGAAAACCCGACATTCCCCTATCTCGAACTATGAACTTGGCTGCAAATAAAGCTCACACTTCTACTATGCTTATGCACATAGGCTCCTTAAAAGTAAGGGCTCTTAACTAATCGCAACTCACAAGATACTGGGTAGGTATCATCGATCATGGAATAAAGTGTATGAAACCTGGCACCTATGCATAATCAGGCAAACGAATTAACAAAAGTAAAATGCGAAAGTAGATAAACTTTATGTTTTCTGTTTTTTTGTTAATTACCAGAGCAAAGAACATTTCTCTCGGAGGAATCTTCATATAAATTCCAAGCTTGAAGGTTGAAAGAATACCGAGAGTAGATTCAATACACAATGCATTGTACAAATAAAAAACCATGTTGGCCAATGGTCGTCCAGGGTACAAGTATCCAATGACGATATGTGCAAATAGACGAACGGATGGCTCCTATGAAACAAAAAACACATCAAAATATTGCAAGAAGTCAAAACATAGATTAAATGGTAGAGTTGTCACCGTATCTATTCAAAGTAGAAAATTTCAAAAGTGATTTTTTTATTAAGAGTAAATATTCACTAATCATTAGTGTTGTGCTATTATGCACGCAAGTGCGAATAAGTTACTACACCTGCCCCATTTTTAATCGCTGCACTGGACTTTCGGTTTGATCTTTTTATTACATAGGAAGTCGACAAGATCATAAGGGAACGTATATCAAAAGTATTTTTATGTTGACATGACGTAACATTTTGCAAGTAAAACAAGACTATAAAACCTATATATATGGACATGATTTTCTGATGTTGACATGACATATATTTGAGTCAATACGAGCGTAATATTTGTACACTAAACAAAAACTCTGATGTAATAAAAACCTAGGGTGCAAAATAAGCTAATCCGAACTCATGAGCACAATAGCTTTATACTAATATGATTTTATTTTATTTGATAAGACCGATCCCAATGATACTTTGCTTCAAGATTCATTTATTATCTTCCTGACATAAAACAAGTTGAAACTGTATATAAATGTAGTAAAAACTCCTTGCTAAAAATCCCTCCGTTCAATATTAGTTGTCGCTGAAACACATGTATCTAGACGTACTGAATACATATGTTTCAATAACAACTAATATGGAATGGAGAAAGTATATGATTCCATTTTATTTCTGGTACGTATATTCCCTTAGGATGACATCTTCCTGTATTAGAAGAAAAAATGCATGAGGCATGCTAGCGTTTGCCATGCGACGTCATTTGTTACCAAGTGTGAAAGAGATTTCCTGATGTGATCGCAAGAGATTGAGAGTTTAGAAAGATACCTGGCAAACAGTGGCACGAAGTGCTGCTAATGGGGGTACTAACAGAAGTACAAGAAAGCATGCGAGAATAACTCCCCAGTAAGGAAGCTGAAGTTCATTTCCAAACCCTTCACATGTAAACAATGCCAGGCCTATCATTGATATTGTAAGAAGAATAAACCACCACAATGGAATGCTTCTATATTTGTTCATCATTTGCACATGAACATCACGATTTGCTCTGCCCTCAATTGATTGGTTTAATTGATTCCAAAATGACCTACACACATAAAAAAATTTGCTCAGGGAAAATATATTTTACCTCCTATATTGTAAGAAAATTTCATGATAAACTATGGTTTAGCCACTGCATGTTAAATATGGGTAAATAAAATTCCAGAAAATTAACTTAATGGTTAGCATAGTATCATAAACTAGCAATATATGATGCTAGCATAAAACTGGACAAAAATCAAAATCGAGTATAGGAACCAGGAACATACAACACTAGTATAGAATGATACTAAGGACACCCCGTTATGATGGCACCAAGAGCTTATGTTGCCAAGGGTTTCTCCCCGCTCGGCGGCTGAAGAGACACGTGGGCAGGCTTGACTGTTTTTGTACTTGGTTAACTATAGTGCTCGGGCTAGATTCCAACTATTCATTTATATACGGCAAATCAAATTTGTTTACATATATTGGAACTATAGTAACATATATTGGAACTCAAATGAATTATGCACTACTCTAGATTGAATTATGCTTAACTTTTGTACCATCGTGGCTATAGTATATTGGAACTAAAATGAACTATGCACTACTCAAGATTGAAAATACACCCATCTAGCACACCACATATCCTAGTTGTTAAAAGTTTCATACATAGCTATAAGTAACCAAAAAATGCAATATATGTACGTATATATATATAGTAACATAGTAATGGGTGGTGGTACCTATTTGCATGCTCAAATGGAAGGTTAACCTTTTCAAACGAACAAAGTAAGTATAATGTGGAATAAAACACAAAAATGAAGTATTGAAACTATGCAAATTAAAAACATTATTTTAATCATAGGGAATTTACTAAATTATATACAAAAGGAAATCATGCATGTTTATTTTCTTACCTGGCATGAGAAAGTACAATACTAGTAAGAGATGCTGCTAGAGCTGCAAATTCAAATCCAATAGAGCAGGCCCGCGTAATACTCAAGTACAACTCTGAATAACTTTTATACCCTTCTTGCTTAAACTGAAAATTAGTTCCATCCAAAACCCTGGACATGTTATATCTACCTCCGTAGACATCATATACTTCCGAACTGATAATAGGAAAGTTCTTCGCCTTAAATGAATTCGTCCAGTAAGCAATAGGGATGACAACATACATGAATATCATAAATCCAACCATTGTATTGGCAATGGCAAAGAAAGGGAAGTAAATAGGGTTTCCCGTGAAGCTGGTTGCTGTTGACCAATCAAGGCCAAATGAACCAATCCCAAAACCGCTAAAGCCAGAGCCAAGTTGTTGTGCAATGATAGACTTTTTCCAAATTAGGCAGACAAACGACACTGTACTAACAGAGGGGAAGAAGTAGCCCGGAACGATGTAGTACGAAAAACTAATGACGAAAACCATGAAGAAAAACTGGATTCTTGATAACCCTGGATTTGATTTTTCATCCTTCTCGTGAAATGCCCTACAGTTTAGTCAATATGACAAAGGTATTAGGACACAATGCGAACACATGACTAAACAAATAGCCCAATTTAATGTTATTACAAACCTGAACATTGTTACATCCGATAGTACTTCGGGCCACCACATCTCTGAGCGGTTCACAAAGAACTTGATGAAGAAACCAACAAATCCAAACGCAATGTTCTATGGAAATATCAGAAATTATGTAAGAAAGTATTAGTCTATTAGACAAGACATAAACTAAACATGATCTTTTCTTGCTGGTCCCTTATCTTTTTGGAAATGTCGATAACTGAAGATATAGAAACAGGGTACTTCATTCAGGATTTTAAATTGATTCCTATAAATAAAATCATATGATAGATAGTCCAAAACTTTCGAAGGAAGTTTGGTGCTTACATTTGTCGTTAGTAGAAGCAAAAAGAACGCAACCGGATGAATAGATATCCTGAAATAGGCCCTTGTGGCAGCCAAAATATTTGTTGCTGGAGGCGTTCCTAGTCCAGAAGTGAAGATCATCGTACTCAGTATATGTTCCTTTATGCTGAAGGGCCCTGGATTTAGGGAAAGCATAATTCTGGTCCCTGGAACCCTCATGACGTTGGTTGGCAGTACATGTGCCATGAGCTTCCCGATAGAGTAGCACAATATTGTAACTGCAAAATCTGGGATATCAACTGGGTTCTGTCTAAAGCCAGTCAATACACTCACTAAAGACATGATGATGCAGCCAATTATCCCAATGACCCATACTCTGAATGTCAGTGTAGGGAGTGTTGGATCATCTGTTGTGGGTACAGTCAACCTGACTTGCTCTATCGGAGATTGGTCTTCATAAATTTCAAAAGATCAAGCATGGAAAATACATTAGCAACACAGGCATAATCGCAGCTTACAAAGGCATATACACAACTTCATAAAGTTAAAAAAGATCATCCGCCTAAATCGAAACTATGTGCACTAAGTAGTGTGACCAGTCTCTACAGACTGTTGTAGTCGGCATTTACATGTGTGTTGGTCCAAAGAAAAACACTGTTCACTACAGGAATGGCCCAATAGGCCGACGGTCGGCATAGGCCAGATTGCCCTCGGCGTATGTATACGCCGACGGCAGCCGTCGGCGTATGGCCCTCGGCGTTATACGCCCTCGGGTCAGCCCGTTTTGCCGTCGGCGTATGCAATACCGTCGGCGTAGCCTACGCCGACGGCATAGATTTTCCAATTATTTTTAATTTTTGAATTTTTTTGAATTTTTTGGTTTTTCTGAATTTTTTTTGAACATTTTTTAATTATTTTTATTTGTATTTCAAAATTTCCCACTTAGTCACATACTTAATCCTTAATTGCACACTTAATCATAGGTCAAAGTACTTACCCTGGTCAAACTTCTCATTCGGTCACCCATCCTCCAGCCCGAGCACGCTTAACTTTTGAGTTCCTTCCAAACTAGTTTCCAAATGAGAAATTAGAACTTACTGATATTAGTACCCTATCAATCATATTAACCCGTCGGTTATGATGTTATACTTTTCATTGTTTAAATTTTAAAAATTTGTTTGAGTAAAGTAACAATGATTATCTAATAGTATATTCCGAATAAATAACAATAAAATGAATTTGACTTTATTTTTTCCTTTTTACATTTAATATGGAATAATTCATATCTTTAAATTTGAAAATCGAAATTTGACAAATAAAATGTCTAAATCGATTAGAAAAATGAGAGGAATTCAAATATGTCATCCATATCATCTTTTGCATCACAGAAACATTGATAGTTTTAGAAAATTTGACCACTTTCGATGAATAGTCATGGCGGTCATTTTGACCTTTTTTCAGAAAAATAAAAGAAATTGAGAAAATACTCAAAAAATGAAATCCTTTGACGTAGAGTCCTTTTATGTGTACTAGTTACTAGCAAAAATGATAAACTTGAGTTTTGACAAACATTTCAAAAAAATGTTTCACAAAAAGGTCTATCATCTATAGACATGTATAGGTTTCGCGCCAAATGACCAAGTTATGGCCATTCCCGTGCCATATTTTGTGATAATGTGTCCATATTTGATACATTGATATGTCTTGGTATGGCAAACATTGTTGCCAAAAACAATTTCCAAAATATTTTCATAAATATCATTTTCCATTTTTGAAGTGTCAAAAATGACTTTTTAATTAACCAAATACCAAAAATATGTTACAAAAAGTCATATGCATGGTGAAAAAGATTATATGGATGTCATATTTGGATTCCTCTCTTTTTTTAATCGATTTAGACATTTTATTTGTTAAATTTTGATTTATGAATTTAAAGATATGAATTATTTCATATTAAATGGAAAATAGAAAAAAAAATCATATCTATGCCGACGGCTTTGCCGTCGGCGTAGCCCTGTGAACCTATGCCGACGGCAAGCCGTCGGCGTAGCCCTGGTTCAAAATTACGCCGAAGGCTTTTTCTACGCCGACCGCCAAATCGGAGGGCTGTCCTCCGCGGTATCTACGCCGACGGCCCCGACAAAAAGCCGTCGGCGTAGCCACTGGCCGTCGGCGTAGAGCGCCATTCCCGTAGTGGTTAGCGTATATGGTAAAAAAATATTTGACCTCTCAAGGAAAAATAGACTCATTTTAATGATTGATGGAAAAAGATCTTACAAATTATTTGTATGTACCGAACAAGAATGAAAACTGACAAGGTTGCACAACTCATAAGTATTAATCGTTAGTCCCGTGTGAATTCAGGCAGTGCGAAAGAAGCACAATGTCTAGGTGCAATCTGATTATCTGATGGATTTTGAAAGAGCTCCACTCTATAGCCTTTTTGGGTCCCTCGACCAACGTATACAATCTTATTACTATCGCTCGTGTGTAAAAAATATGCATGGCTTTGGGCTGTCCTTTTTTTGCTATTCAGAATACCTCGTGATTAGCGTATTTGAGGACTTCCGTGCAAAAAATAAATAAAAGATATTGGGCACTAATATTCTCTATACCATGGTTCCGAAAAATTGCGAACTAGAGTAACGCAAACGTGCAAATCAAGGAAACAATGCATCAAGATATACCTTCTCGGATAATTCATTAATCCAATAATGCCCGTGTTAAAATACAAGTACTACCGTGTGTCCTAACTCAAATAATGTTTGACCAAATTTATAGAAACCAATATCAATATCTATGACACCATAAGAACAATCCCAAATACTGAAAAACCTGATTTACCTTTTTCATTGCCAACTTAGATTGTGTCTCATAAATTGTTGATTTTGATGAGATAATAATGGAAGAGATATGGACATGTATTACTTCCTTCGTTCCGGTTTATTTGGATTACTAGACCGTCCACGGCGACAAAGGCGTGTAGGGATTGGTTGAGAGAGAAAAAACCGATCAGAAATATTAGCCAATAGAGCAACGCAGTTTAATTCCATGATTAGGCCAATTAATGCATGGTTCACTAAATCATCACCTTTGATTGGCTCATTCCAAGGAGAAAGAGGGCCAGCACATCGATTAATTAGGTCAATTAATGATTACATGCCTTATTCCTGGCTAGTTTTGGACCATACTATAGATTACATGCCTTTTTAGGAGCCCAGAATACCGATACAGACGGAGTAGTACAATTGAGGTGTTTGTCTAAAAGAAATATTATCCAATATCTTATCATAAATCTCAACAACCTAACATGCAGACATATCAAGGAAATAAATAGATGTGTGAAAAAAGGTTCCAAATTGACCTGGTCGCCTATATTAAATGAGAATAAAATAAATTCACCCAGCTATTTTGGTATTCAGTTAATATTCTCCAATATGCAAAATCACCCGGAATTAATTCCAGTGCATGCATGTTTGTTTCACCCTATTTGCGTTGGCATATGTTGGGAACATTAAAAATTTGCCCTTATTATGAGGGGCATAAAAGTAAATTAGCAACCATAATATCGCAACAATTCCACCCAAAAATTATAGTGAACCATATTTTATCAAGTATAGACATAACTCAATTTCAAAAAAAAAAAGTATAGACATAACTCCACGAGAAGAGGAGACTAGTTGATTTCTTCATCTCAAAGAGGGGGAGTACGTAGTAGAGATACCAGTTTAGTAAGTAAGGTTTTTTTAAGAAGAACTGATATCAATTACTTTGGAGCTTGACACAGGATTTCTAGATGAAGTTCAAGATTTGTAGATGAAGTTCAATATGAATCCGCTCAACTGTAAGAATAAACCTTACACGTAATAGAAATAGTAAAACTTACCATGGTGCATAGAGGTTCCTTCCATCGAAGTCTCCTCTTCTGAGCTTCTCCTTTTCGTTCTTCGCTTCTTGATAATGAAATTTTCTGGGGTATTTCCAAACCTCTCCATGGCTTATTTATATCCGAAGACCCATAGGTGGCATTAATTGGTTTTGCATCAGTGCCACCTACACTATACCTATGGGACAAGTGTTACACACGAAACAACAAAATACACAGATATGAAAAAGGCATTTATCACAGATGTTGACAACTCAGCATGTACAAGAAACAACAAAATACATAAATATGAAAAATGTGCACATTTGACAGAGTTGCCCTATTAAAGCAAAAAAAAAAAAATGCACCCACCTACTAATAAAGGCTGGACGCGAGCCGGCTCAGTCCGGCTCGAACTTGTGTCTTGGAGCTTGAGGCGAACGAAGCAACCACTGGGCTAGCTCTGTTTTTGTGGTATTGTACTGATCTGAATTTATAAGATGTGATTTTCGCGTTTGCTTCACACACTCAGAGTCTCAGAGAGCAGCGGATGGGCGTGCCGCTTATGGTGGCGGCGCTCATCCCTAACCTAGCCGCCGCTCAGGCGATCAGGAAGCGATGCCCTTATTCCACCAAACTCCACCGGCGAAAGAGCTGGGCCCCACACCTTCCGCTTGCCGCTCCGGCGGTAGGAGGGAGGGGGACCCCGTTTTTGCATGGTAGTTAGGGTTAGGAATATGGTTCGTCATTGGGGTGGTGGGAGCGGCGCCCGGGCAAATAAATTTGTCTCAACTCTATTCCCACTCCGGCGTTGTCCTTCATGGCAGCGTCTCAGAGTTGGTGGCATTGTGTGCTTGCCGATCTTTCAGATCGGTTGCTATAGGGTCCATGGATGGTGTCGGCGAGGCGGCGGCGGCGACTCCATCAGATGGGTTTTTCCTCCTCTTCTGTCCCCGTTGCTACGGCGTTGTCTCTGGCGTCATGGTGGATCAGAGAGGATTCGTCCAGGAGTATGTGCAGACAGTGGTCTGCACTGGTGACAGCTGGAAGATGGTGCATCTTGTGCTGGGTTCGTGGTTGGAGGCTGACGGTTCTGGTTCCCTTCTTCGACGTCATCGTGCGGGGGTGCCAGTGCTAAAGTTCGATGTCGTGTTTGGGGTCATGCTACCCCAGTCCGATTCTTTCAACGGCAATGGTAAACCACTTTGGAGCCGAGCGTCCTATGGCAAACTACTTTGGAGGTCCAAAAAGCTGATGATCAGCGATGGAGACGTGTCGAGCTCGGTTGAAGAGGTGATCTGTCTATTTTTTTCTTTGGTGGCTGCTACGGTGGTGCCGAAGAAGATGTATAGGCGTTGGTTTGTCACATAGGTTTAACCTATCTTTCCAGATCTGTAAGATCGGTGTATACGTATTTTGTAGCTCGTCTTTTATTTATAATGAGAATCGTATTATCATGAAAAAAAGAGCAGCGGGTGGAGCAAAACATACATAAACATAAGGCGCCCAGGATTTCCAGCGTTTTTGACTCACTAACAATAGAAATTGAACACCAAATCATTCGAATTTAATTATAAGAAAATAATAACATGAAATTGAACTATAGATGAACCCATTTTCATAAAAAACTTGATAATTTAATCACATTTATAAACCAAAAAATACATGCAATCGTCTGCATCTCCGGCTTCTTCTTCCTGTCTATGACCATGGCGTGAGTGGCTAGGAGACCGGAACGGAATCGAGTTGGTCGCAGGCCAGGGCGGAGCAATCGGCTGGAGCAGTGCGACCGGAGAACCACTGGAGGGTGGTGGGGTGGGGGCGAGGCATGGCCGGCGGCGTCGTGTTCTTTGCCTGCTTTGCTCGCTGCCTCTGTGTTCGTGTTCGGTGGATGGGATCGAACAAAACGATGTCTCCTTCGCTCCTACTCCCTCCGTATCAAAATATAAGACTTTCTAACCTTTGCATGCATACATGTATGTAGACATCATTTAGTGCAAAATTTAGAAAGTCTTATATTTTGATACAGAGGAAGTAAGAAACATGCTTTTCGGGCTGGACCGAGCCGATCCAGGCTCGGCCCGAGCTAGCTGCGGTCCAAAATTCCCAGCTCGGCTCGATCCAAACTGCCAGCGGGCCGAGCCTAACTCGGGCCGAGCCTGCAAAAGCCCGAGCCAAGCGTCTAGGCATACCTACTATGGTACTCACTTAATATTCTTCAATAGGGAAAGTCAGGTGGCATGAATTCTCAATGCATGTATTCATATTGGTTCCACACCTCTAGTGGGTAGTGGGAGTATCCAAAACAATGAAATCAACATGGACATAATTATTATTAATCATGATAAGAACATCATTTAATTTATCCTACCCACAGGTTTCTTCATGGTAGAATTAGCACAATGAACACTCAAGTGACAATCTAGTGGTGCTAAATTAAGAATATCATATAACCTTTTAGGCAAACCGAAACACTAGCACCATGCACCATGGGTATTATTTTTACCAAACCCTTACCCTATTGATTAATACCCACTGGGTATGCGGGTGATGGGTACCCATTACCATCCGTACAAGAGAGATGAGCTTATTGTTTTGCAATTTCCTTTTGAGAAATACAATACAAATACGCAGACACTAACATATATGCACATACACTCATCCACACACCCGACCCCTATGCATACGGACTGAACTGTGACTTGAAATTGGAAGTCTTCACAAACACCTTGCTACCGATGGAAACGTTGCCTACAACTGAAAAGATACCTGTCTCAGCCTATTAACAATGCAACCACATGTTGGTTTCCTTGTCTCATGAGAACAAGGCAGAGCATGCACATAATAATTGTGTTATGGATAAAATTCCGCCACTAGGTTTCATTTAATCTTTATTAACCACAAAACGCTAGAACAAGCGAAGCTTTGTGGTATGGACACTTCTCCCACACACATCAAATCGACATGTGATTTTGCATAGCTAAAAGAGGCTGCTGCTTCGCAGGTGAATTGTCGTTGCGTGCTGGGCTGGAGGGCCGACCTGTCCGGCTAGCCGAGTTGGCCCCGCTCGCGAGCTGAACACCGAAGAAGGAACAAAAAGAAAAACAATCGTCCGACTCCGCTTGCCCCGTCTCGTCTTCTCCGGCTCTCCCACGCCGCCGCCGCATCGCGCCTTGCCCTCCTTCGCCCACGCGCTGCCGCCGCTGCGTCCCGGTCGTTCGGCGACTACCGCGTGCGTGCTTCCTCCCTCCTTACGATCCTCCTCCAGGCCCACGCCCGCGCGCTCACCAATGACGCCGCACAAGGTAATCCACCCGTTCTTACTCGATCCGCCCACAATTACTCGTAGTGGATTCGAAACTATGTTCACAATGACAGTGTGGCTTAGTTACCCTAAGATTTTTCTTTGAGATGCCCTAAGATTATTTGCGCCTGGCACACCGGGTACATATGCCACTCAGCCACTGTATAACTCTATCTTTGTTCGTCTCGAAGAAAAGCTGTAGCTAAATGCATCCAAGATAATAAAATTATCATTGCATACTCTGAATAACTGAAATTGGTCACTCAACTACTGAACTCGGATACAAATTCTCCCTTGTTAAAACTACTGTAACGAAATGGATCCATAGCTTGAGTAAAATATATAAGTTATACATTCTGAATTAATGAATTTAGTTATCAATAATTCTGCAGCGATTAAAGGACGAGGAAGATAGTTCCAGCATGCCGACGGATGATATTCTACTCTCAACGACGATGGCTGCGACAACTTCTCATCCGCACAAGGTAACCCACCCACTGGGCGATTGCTAATCCTTAATCGGTTTGGCCACGGTTACTCGTGGTAGATTCAAAACCTATGTTCATAACAGGTCGGCTTAACTGCGCTAAGAACAGGTGCATATGGGAACACTGGATTCCCAAAGTAATAGTTTTTTGTTCTGTGATCCAAAGCATGTATTAGTGCTGCCGAATAAGCCAACTGAACATGCTAGATACGTATAGTTCATACGATTGTTTCTTGTATAACTCTATCTTTTTTTCCACATTTAGTTAAATATTATAAATGTCTCAACTCGAACAAAATGTTGTCGGCACATGGATCCATGACTAGATTTTAAAATTATTGCAAATTCTGAATCAGTGGTCTTTCCTACTAATTGTCTGAACTACTGAATTGAGATATAAAGTTTCTGAATTTTGTTAAACTACTGTCACTTAACGGCGACGTTACACACCGGTTCTTACACGCTCCGGCCACGATTAACCGTACTAGGTTCGAAACTATGTTCACAATAACAATCCTGATAAATTCCCCTAAAATTTTATTTCTTTTTGAGATGCCCTAAGATTAGTTGCACCAGGCGCACTCGATACATATGCATAAATCACGCAACAGTTTTCCTGTATAGCTCTTACCTTCTTTCCACATTCAATATTGTAAAAATCCTCATCTCAAAGATAAAAAAATGTACCTAGATAGATCCAAGATAATTAAATTTTTACAGATTCTGAATTAGTGGACTTGGTTACTAATCGTCTGAACTGCCGAACTCAGTTACAGATTCTCCTAGTTTAGTTAATACTACTGTAACTAAATGGGTTCATAGCATGGCTGGAGTATAAGTTTTTGAACTAGCGAATTTAGTCTTTCACTGACTAAAATGGATCCATGATTCTGCAGAAGTCGAAGGATGAGGAAGATAGGCTCAGTGTGCCGACGGATGATACTCTACTTTCGTCGACGGCAGCAGCAACAATGCCTCGTCCGCACAAGGTAGCCCACTCACTCCCCCACCCAGGCGCTTGCTAATCCTTAATCGGTTCGGCCAAGCACACTGCCCTAAGTTTTGTAGATGCCATAAGATTAGTTCCACGAGGCACACTGGATACATACATATAGATCGTTCCGTTGTTTCTTTTATCACTCTCTCTGTTTCGCATTCGTCAATATTGCAAAAGGTCTCATCTCTCATCTCGAAGAAAAAGCTGTAGCTAAATGGATCCAATATATAATAAAATTATTACAGATTCTTAAATGGTAAACTTGGTTACTAATCGTCTGTACTAGTGAAATCAGTTAAAAATTCTCTGAATCTAGTTGGAACTAATGTAACTAAATGGGTCCATAGCATGACTAAAGTATAAGTCGTACATTCTGAGTTAGTGGATTTAGTTATCCAGTGACTAAATGGATCCAGAATTCTGCAGCGATCAAAGGATGAGGAAGGTGATATTCTACCATCGACGATGGCAGTGACAATGTCTCCTCCGCTCAAGGTAACCCACCCTCTCCCCCGCAGGCGCTCGCTAATCCTTGATCGGTTCCGCCACAGTTACTCGCGGTAGATTCAAACCTATGTTCGTAACAAATCGGCTTAATTGCGCTGAGATCAGGTGTGTATGCCAACACTGCATTCCCATGTAAGAGTTTTTCGTTGCGTCACCCAGAGCATGTATTAGTGTTGCACAATAATACAACTGAACACGCTAGATACATTTAATTTGTGCCACTGTTTCTTTTATAACTCGATCCTTTTTTCCACATTCAATTTAATATTATAAAGTCTCAACTCAGAACAAAACGTTGTGGCAACTGGATCCATGCCTAGATTTTAAAATTATTGCAAATTCTGAAGCAGTGAACTTTGCTATTAATTGTCCGAACTACCGAATTCAGATATTTTTCCGAATTTAATTTTGAATACTGTAACTAAACGACTACAGAACACAACTAGAATGTTCACATGTTATAAATTCTGAATTATTGAGTTTAGTTGTTCAGTTACTAAATGGATGCATCATTCTGCAGCGACCAAAGGAGGAGGAAGATAGGCTCAGCATGCTGATGGATGATATTCTACTGTCTATCTTGGGGAGAGTCAGTTCACGTATGGCTGTAAGGACAAGTGCGCTCTCGACACGGTGGAGGCACCTCCCTTGGTTGCTGCCTGAACTCACCATTGATGTCAAGGATTTCCTATCTGATCCATGCCCTGAACCTATCGAGGCCAGTGATATGGAGGAAGCTATGATGTCTTTAACCAAAGCCACCAGGAGCTTCTTGGCTAATGAACAGAGAGAATCCAGCGTCTCAAGTCTGGATCTTAGGGTCTACTTGATCAACACGTTCCTGAGTGAAGTTGGAGCACTGGTAGGTGACGCGATCGACAGTGGTCTCTTGAATTTTGATCTTGCCGTTCTTGATGCGACAGATCCTCGTGACTGTAGTGACGAGAATATGCTACAGCGTGCAGAAGAAATAGATGGGTTTTTCAGTGCGTACCCAAGTCTGCCACACTGCCTCACACGACTCTTTCTACAAAATGTGAACTTTGAAAAGGTGGACATGCACTATGTCCTGTTTGACTGCTGCAAGCAACTGGAGCATCTAAGCCTCTATCAGTGTGATACTGGTTTATGGTCTGTGTTCAAGATTGATGCACCAAACTCAAAACTTAGTGAGCTGGAACTTATCAAGTGTCGCTTTGGGAGACTTGAGGTGGTCTGCCTTCCGAAATTGGAGAAGCTCAGCTGGGATACTTGGGTGTCTTGGTCTGTCCCCTTAGCTTTTGGTCATGTTCCGGCTCTTGGGGAATTAGAACTTTCGTGCCGTGCAATATCTGCTCAACAGGAATTTGAATTAAGCGAGCTTTTGCACAGGACCACATGCATACATACTCTCACATTGGATTTTCAAGGAGAAAATGTAAGTTATAGTTTATTTTTGCAGAGTGGTCACATTTTTTTTGTATCTGTTTTGTTGTCAGACCTATCAGAGTTACATCATTGGAAATAATCATAGCTGTAAATTCTTTGGTAACCTCATCTTTCTGCTTGCGAATTCATTTGATCAGCTTTGGATACTACCTGAAATGAAGCAACTCAGCACAGCTTTCAATAAGCTAAGGAAGCTTTATCTGCGTGGTATCTTTGTCGAATTTGACATTTTGTGGACGTTAGCCTTTCTTGCAGCCGCACCTTCTATCGAGATGCTACAGATTGAGGTGATGCAGTTGTCCCCTTTTTCCTCAATTGTGTCGTATTTCTTTTCTTCTCCACATTTAGAGCTTTTGTTTTTCTCGCAAGTTTTGCAGGTTTGGGAACATCCATGTGATGTGGACGATGACCGAGAGGGTTCGTCCTTCTCTGAAAGAAGGACTCCTCATTGGGAGATGGACTTTCACGGCTCCAAGAACTTGCTTTTGAAAGAGCTAGAATTCATTGGCTTTAAGTCTCTAGAACAGCAGTTCACATTTATAAGATCCGTGCTGCAGCGATCTCCCAACTTGCAGAAGATAGTTCTGAAAGGAGAGGAAAAATGCGACTACTGCGACGCCTTTGATGTACCATCCAAATTCCCGAAGAAGGATGAGCAAGAAATGGTCGCCCGGCGAATTAGAGATGGCATATTCTGTACGCAAATTATTTTTGATGAATAAGTTGTAATGAGGCATATATCTCAGGCCAAATAATTATTTATTTTTAAGTTGTAACATATAAATTGTTTTGGCATTATTATTTCTGAGTATAATTGTAGCCTGTAAGAGGATTGGAGTGGACACATGCAAAGTGCTTATCAATTTTGGCAGCTGGGTGTGGCCTGATACATGTAAATTGATACATCAAAATTCTTTTGGCATTATTATTTTTAAGTACACTCTATCATTGTAGCCTGTAAGAGATTGGACACATACGAAGAGTTCCTTGCACAAGTTTGTGTGGGCTGGTACATGTGAATTGGTGTGCATTATCATTTCGGATTGTCAGTTTACCGTGGCAATAGTTGCCATTGATGAAACTCAACTCTTGTCTGGCTCGGTTTTGCCTTTTAATCTATTAGTAGCGATCATTGGTGAGCTTTTTTTTTCTTGATCTTCCCTATGAATAAGCATTTTAACTCATTTTCTTTCGATCTAGCAACAGTAGTGACATGTAGGCAATTCGCCTCGGTAAAAACTGAACAAGACGATTAGTCGAGGCTGAACAAGAAGCTATTGCTTAAAGGTCATCTAATGTGTTAGCGCACGACCTGTACTTTACTCTGCTGCATTGTAAATTTCTCCTCAGCAAACATTTACTATTGCATAACAACAATGATGCGTGTTCATCTGCTGTACTTGATGAATTGCTAGCCTAGAAATGCAGTAGGATGGTGGGGGGATGTGCTTGGCGGAGGAACATGGATGGGGAGCACCAACCGTCCAGACTTGCCTTCCTGGCCAATGCTTTAGCCTGATGAAACATGCCCGGCGCATGCACCAGAACTTCAGGGAGGCTATGGCATTTCTTATTTTTGCTTTGTAGGCAATTCCCCTGGGTAAAAACTCGAGGGAGCTTATTAGGAAGCAATGCGATGATGAAGTTGTAGAGAAGCACGGACAACACAAGGGCTGATAAAAATATGCTGCCAAACTATGGCTCTGATCCCGGATTGGGAGCATGGTCTGAGCTCCATCTTCATCGAGGTGCAAACTGACCAAGTGAGCACGCAATTTTCAAACTTATTTCAGTTTGCAAGTACATTCAGAGTTCAGTTATCTGAAAAAAATAAACCTTATTAGAAAAAAATAACACTTTGGTGTTCTAAAACCGATAGCTAGGCCAATTAGTTCATCTGAATAGATCTACCCATTATAAATCATATATATGTTCTGACATCGTCAGAGTACATCGATCTTGATGGTAATGCCCGATACAAGTGTTATGGTATAAACCATGCATGAGGTCGTCAGTAAAGTGTCCAGACCCCATCGGGCGTGCCCCAGAACGCGTCGGCCGGAGAAGCGTAGAGATCAGGCGACGTGGAGGTGGCCGCCAACCCCCACAGGGCGTCCTCCAGGTCGTCATCGAGGTACGGCGGAGGCAGGTACGTCGACAGAAGCTCGTATCGTCCTCCGTCGGTTGGATCCCACGTCTTGTAGCCGAACGGCGAGATGCGCTCGTTATACTCAAATGCAGATCCCCAGTCGCGCTCGTCCACGATCGCCTCTTCATCGTTGTCGTCAATGACAATGGGCCGCGCCGACGTGTCGCCGCCGTTCTTGACCTTCACCTGGGCGGCTACGTGTGTCGTCGCGTCCTTGATGAAAGCCTCGTCGGGCGAAGCTACGGCCGCCACGGCGCGCTCGATTTCTCCAGCTGGACGTGCGAGCGCGCCCTCGTCTTCCTGGGCGGCACGCTGCCGTGAGACGATCCGGGCCGCCAGGACTGGGTGTTCAGCGGGCACCTTTCTCTTGGTGCCGGAGACGGACACCATCGATTCTGGCGCGGCGGCAGGGCGAACGACGGCGATCGTTGGTCGTCGGTGGAAGTGCGTGCTGCCCCGTCGGATTGAAGCCGAGCGGTGCACCGGCCTGAGGATGAACTTCACCGGACCTGTGAGCCATTGATCTAGACTTGAGCAGCGGAGCAGAGGAACAATATTGAAACGAACTGGCCATCGATCGGTATGTGTCCCTTCCCTTTTATCTTCGCGGCGGGACAGGAAAGATGCTGAGACGAACACGGACTCTATCGAGAGAAAGTACTCTCATTGTTGGACTCGGATTAGGGGGCGAAGGATGTGCGTACAAACGTCTAAAGCAACGCGGAGCTCCTATATGCCGCCCTTTGCGGCGCGGCACCGGCGCGCCCGCACCCATGGGCGCTCTGCTGGGCCGGCTCGTTTCTTTACACAGTCTTTTTTTGTTAGTATTTCTATATTGTTTCTTTTTGGGTTTTCCAAGATCTGATTTCTTAATCCAAACATTTTCCAAAATATGATTATTTGTTAAAAATTTGAATAATTTTTGAAATCTGAAATTTTTACAAATCTAAGAATTTTAAGACCTAAAGATTTTTCAACTGGGACATATTTTTTACAAATTTGAACATTCTTTTTGAATCCACGGACTTTTTTTAAACAAATGAAAATATTTTTTATCCCATGAAATTTTTTTGAACGACATGAACTTTTTTTTTAAAAAAAGGCAAACATTTTTTTAGCATTTGAACAATGTCTTAACCTTGCCAACTATATTAAAAATCAATATTATTTCAAATTTGCACATTTTTTATATCATGAAGAATCTTAAGAGAAAAATTAAAGGAGTAAGAAATATAAAATTAAATCAGTAGAAAAATAAAAAGAGAAAGAAAACAGAAAAAACATAGAAGAAAAAAGGAAAAAGAAATATCTACCAAATGGGTATGGGATCCTCCCGTGGCCCGAGTTAAAGGTCGCAAATAGAATTTGCTGAAGCAATGGGCTGGAGGTCTAGCATTTCCTATTTGCCACGTAACACTGGAGCGATTTTCTCCCGCGCACCCTCCATAGGCTGGCCCATGGGTTGCCCACTCCGATTTTTGGCCCCTTTTTTTTTGTGTTTTATCAGGTTTTCTATTTCTTTTTCCTTTACTTTACTTTTTTTATTTTCTATTTCCTTATTATCAGCTATTTTTTCTTTTTCTCTTGCCCATAGTTTTTCAAATCATATAAATATTCATATTGAAAAATTGTTCAAATAACGTAAATTTTCTTTTCAAAAAATCATACAAATAAGCTTAATGTTTGTTTTGAAAATTTGTTCAAATAACATAAATGTTCATATGTGCAAATCTTTCAAATAAGATAGTAGTTTATTTTTTTATGTTTGAACTTTTTTACATCAAATATGTTCTTTTCTTTTATTATTTTACTATGAAAAAGAAAAGAAAATTTAAAAACATAAAAAACACCTGTTATTGGGCTGCATTGGTAGCACCATGAGGAAAAACCTGCAGGCGGGAGCGCATCACTCCGGGGTAGGTCGACAAATAAGACCTCTCGGGAGGTTCAGTTCGACGCATTTAACGTGGCCTATAGCCCCGACGCCTTAAGAAAAAAAAATGATGGCCTGAAGCACACCACACACACATGGTTTCCATCGTCTCTACCACGCACACATGGCACTAACGAGGAATTTATACTTGCGTCGAGTCAAGATGGCAAGTGACTACACCAATATTATCTGAAGGACCAAAGCGGTGGAAATGCTGGGATCATATGACCTGATAGTCCAAAATATTAAGCCGTCGAAGAGGGGCTTTGATTCTTTCAAATTTTCTCTTGATGGACGTCGATCAAATGGTGATGCACATGACCTAGCTAGAGGTTCTTTATGACTCCAAAATCCACCCGATGGTGTGTGTGTAGGGGTGAAGCTCCCGTTAGGGTAAGGTAGGGCTTCCGTCCTACATTGTTTTTTGCAAAAAAGATCGCATATATATAGTATTTTTCGAATCTATATACAATATATGTTAGTATGTGCTCGTTTGGCCAAAAAAAAGAAAGAAAATGGCCAATTGGGCTAGTTAAGAGCGGCCTCGGCCCAAGATGGGCCTTGCTGCGCTACTGCGGGGGAGCCTGAGGGCCTTACAAGCACAAGAACGAAATCAATAGAAAAAGAGTTCCCTTTGCAAAGTACTAGCTGGAATGTACGTGCAACTCACGTTTTCACAATTAAGGGGGGCAATTTACAAATAGGCAAAGACCAGGTATATGAATAACTTCTTTTACACTTATGATTTCTTCATGAAGTAGGTCTTCCGTATGAATATGAAAATTGGTGTGACGATTTTTTGTGAGTGGAAATATAGGAACACAGGAGTTTAATTTTCAAGCACACATGAGGCGAACGCACTGGTGAAAACGTATCACTAATCAGATCAATGCTTTTGGGAATAACCTATTATAAATATATACAAATTTAACAATTACTATTTTATAGGAACCCACATGTATTTTGGTGTGAATTACATAACGTAGCCGCTCAAGACTATCAGCTTCCGTAGTAGTTTGCTGCACACGCTCGCAGGCTCAGAGTGAGCATTATCATACGGTCCACAGCCCGCAGCCGAAATTCCTGTTAGCTTTTCCGAAGAGTGGAGCTAAATTGTTACAAACAATACTAAGTACTGTGCATATAGTAGATATTAGTGGTCAGATTCAGACAAATAAAAATCCTACCAGGATACATCACATGATTGGAGAGAGCCACAGCTTGCCTTAGATCAATTCACGAACAAAGCAAATCCTCAGAGCAAACATCACTCCGCTTCAGGAAAACATGCCGAAGATCACGGACTCCCGCTGCAGCAACTGCCAAATCTATCGCGGACTCCTGCCGGCTGCTGCTCATCGGACGAACCCCGTCCCAGCTCGACGTCGACAAACTCCACCTCGTCCTGCCATGGCGCGTCGGCGGACGGCTATGTCGACAACGCCGACGCGACGGGGAAGACGACCGAGCTCATCGCAGTACGTGTGCGCCTGGTACCTGGTTAATTACAACATGGTACATGTGCCTTCTATGAGATAACAAGGCACGTAGCTGTGATCAAAGTTTGTACTGTATAAAAAGAGATCGTCGAAGTACGCACGCGCTCGAATCGGAAAGCGAGCTCCTGCCTGGCCGGCTGCGCCCGTCACCGTCGCCGAGACCGCGGTCCGATGCTCGCCCATGCGCTCGACCACTCGCCTGCCCGTCAACGTTGCCGTCGCCTCGAATTGGAAAGCGAGCTCCTGCCTGGCCGGCTGTGCCCGTCGCCGCCGCCGAGGCCGTGGTCCGGTGTTCGCCCGCGCCCTCGGCCGCTCGCCTCCCGGCCGGCCGCGCCCATTCCCGTCGCAGAGAGAGCAGGTTTCCCTCGCGCTGGCGACAGACCAAGGAAGAAGCCATCTCGGCTCTTAGCCTGGCCGACTCGAGGTCACCGACGGCGAAGAGTTGGTCTACAACTCGCTGTAGTTGGCGTGGATTGATTCAGCTATCCATACATATCGACATCGAGACAATCTGGATCGTTGATTAAAAATTGAGCGGACAAGATTAAAAGTGTTTGGTGCTCGACATCGAGACAATCTGGATCGTTGATTAAAAATTGAATGGACAAGATTAAAAGTATCCCAACATATTTGCTCTTTTAATAGTAAGTATAGATAAGCTATGGTTTTATCTCGCGCGGGTGACCACACGTGACATGTCCGAATGCTCCGTGTTTTCCGTTTGCAAAGGGAATCCTTTTGCTAGTGGCACCCACGAGAACGCTTTGTTCGACCACGACTCATCCCTGGTCGCATTCTTCCGGCCCCCTCTCGTTCGTTTCAAGATCGAGTCGCCACTCGTTAGCAGTACATAAATGAAAAGATCGAGCCGCCAGAACTGCATGTTTGCGCGACCTCGTTTGGTTCAACAACCCTTGACTAGCGGCTCTGCTGGAGAGTGGAGACTGAAGGGGCCGATCGCCGTCGACGGGCAGCAGCAGTGCAGGGTTCTTCGGAGTCGCAGGGCGGAGATGCGACCTCCAGCATCCAGCAAGTAAGTCATGGTTTTTCCCAAAACAATTACTGGCCTGGTACTGCTCGGCTAGGCTCCTTTCCAATGAAGGTTTCATCGTGGAGATGTACAGAAAGTGAAGGGTCTTGCAGCATCAAATGGGGAGGTAAAGTTTCTGTATTTTGTGATGAATTAGATGAGGTTTTAAATGTGTGAATTGTGAGATACTCCCCCTTTGATGCTAAGGGTCTCAAGGGTCTATTTTTGATGAATTAGTAGGTAAACTGACAAAAAATCTAGATTACATTCTGAATTTTGTGATGAATCAGCAGGTAAATTGACAAATTACTCATTGCATGTTCGTAGTTTATATTTTGATTTAAATATGTTGCTATTACCATTGTACAAAATAGTGATGGTTAATATTGACCCGGACTTTTGATTCTCGGGTGCAACGCACCCTGATATGCGAGAATAATATTTAGAAAATGAAAACATTGTTAAAAAATTCTGAAATTTAATTTGGTACACTCAAAGATTACCATGACTTTTACTCGTGTGATTTTTTTTATCATAAATAATTCTCGTTGACTTCTGAGCAGAAAATGTAAATTTCTGACGAATATAGCGTGTATATCGTGCTAATTTAACCAAATCTTTTACCTAGTGCGGAATAAAATTGTTTTTCGGCGAACTTTTTGTACGAGTACAATACTTAATAATGTTGCCCCGAATGTTATTTTCGGAACTTCTTAAACCTTTTTGAATTTTTTAAAATTATTTTCGCATATCAGGTTATATGGTACCCAGGTTCTCCAATGCATTTTCCTGGTTAATATCACATAATTAAACATTAATTATTTTGTATAATTTTTTTTCGGCGTTAGAGTTCGCCCAATCTCAATTTTTTCCGGAAGGGATCTTTAGGGAGCAGAGGAGGAGATCGACAATGCGGCAGCTTGAGGCCGGAGGTGAAGAAGATGATGACCATGTCGGTGATTGGGGCCGACTTGGCTCGATTCCTTTGACGAAGTAACCCAGGGAGATGTAGCGGAGCTATTTGGCAAGGTTTGGGCGCTCGGAGAAGACTTAAACAGCGGAAACACCAAGCATGCCGGCGGCGGCGTGAACCGAACAACAATTGCAGTTATCATGGGCGGGTCATGGCTGCAGTTCAGGGAGGCCGTCTGATTCAGCATGTCTCTTGAGATTAAACTATCGTACCACTTCCCACCCCCGTCCTATTTTTGAACGAATTCATGCAGTATATTGCTGCAAGGCGTCGTCCTCCACCCCGGCAGAGCACTGCCGCCGAGCTGTGCGTGCAAGGCAGCGACACGCAGCACGGCGAGCTCGGCCCGAAAAGTGCATCCCGCCACGACCACGCACGCGACACTTGCCGGAGTAGAGGCCATGACCACCCGCCGGCGCAACAAGGCGCGAGAGCCGCAGCCGCGTCCACCCGCGACGGTGTTCTGGTGCCGGCGCGACAAGGCGCAAGAGGAGCAGCATCAGAGGAGCTGCCGTGCGTGCTCAGCAGGGGAGGTACAGAGGACGCCCGACCGTGGAGTCCATCGCGGCAGGCACGGTCCGGCGCAAATCCGTGCAAGCTGCAGAGAGAGACACGAGAAGAAGAAAAAAGAGAGAGGGACAAAAAGATGGGGCTGACAGGTGGCCCCCATGTCAATGTCAGTTCTTTTTTCACATGTGCTGTCTACTCAGCGCTTACAGATAAGCCCCACCAATGAGTGTTGCTGTCAAAATTCATTTAGACGGAAACTTGCGCGATTTGTAACGCCACGCCTTAGAATTGGTAGATTTATGTACTGTGACGCCAATTAAGCTAGTTCTGTGTAATTTTACTAGAGGGATCATGGCAAGACCACAAATTAGGCAAACATCTGGTCTCTTGCAAAATAGGTTTTGTTTCTATGTTCGATACAACAAATCTCATAAAGCATGGTGTTAGGTGTAATTATCTTGACATGAGAGAATGGGTGGAGTGGAATAGCCGAAGGAGGACAGATTAGGTTGCATACTTGCATTGGTGTCGCGCCGAAGAGGAGGATGCTGATGCTCTAGGTGCATGAATTGTTCATGGTTTGTTTTTATTTTGGGTAACATGGCAGGTCGTTCAGCCTTCCGATTAACTAGAAAGAGTGTTATATACACAAATTTTAAGCTATGGATTGTTCACCTGTATCTATACTACTATTAAAAGAGCAAACTTGATCGGATACATTAAATTTTACGCGTTCGATATACTACCAACGACTCAGATTGCTCCGCCCGTGTTGAGCAGCTCAAGTGCTCAACACGTATCAAAACGAAACGTTATTTTTGGGTGAGGCCCGCACCGCACGACCGAAGATACCGCGCGGCGCCGGCGACTTCCCGCCTCGCGCGGACACGGCGAACCCCCACCGTGACTGCCCTCCTCCGCCACGCCCCTGCCTACCTCCGCCTCGCGCGGTCCGACAACGCCGGCCTGCCCTCCTTTGTCGCGCACCTGCCGGCAGCGACCTACCCTCCTCTGCCGCCCTGGACCAGGGCTCGCTGCCCGTAGATCGAAGCCCCATGGCAGCTCGATTCAATGATCCATTCTCGAGCCGGCGAGCCACCGTGCCCCCGGCCAGAACAGATCCAGGCAGATGGCAGCTCTTGGAGGAGGCGGCGCTGCCCACTCCTCACTTATCTCTGTCGAGAGGAGGACGTCCTCCAACAACTGCTCATCTCCGTTACGCGATGCCTAATGCCGAGGCACGGAGGCTGACTCGACCGAGCTCCGGCGTCCGGCCACCTGCGAGCTCCGGCGTCCGGCAGCCAGATACATCTCCCTCCCCCGTCCTCTCTCTCCCTCCCCCTTCCTATCTCTCAGTCTCAACCTCTCTCTTGGATAGGCAGCACACCGGAGACAATGAGTCTGAATTCAACGAGGGTCGGCGGCGCCGCCGGCAGCTCGGTAGCCCAGGAGCGGTGGCAGCTTGGTTGTCGAGGCTAAAGACTCGCTTATGCTGTTGCTGCTACTGCTGTGTAATGTAACTGAGACAGTTGAGTTCAGTTCAGTCTAGCATTATGTTTAATGTGCCTCGACCAATATAGCTCAGTTCAACAGATATCAAGCGCAAGCAGAAGGCACAGGGGCCCCAGAATATAACAGCATTCTTAGAAACTTACTGATTTACAACTATTCCTTACTGCAACCTCGTAGCTCTCATCTGTTCTACTTTGCTCGGTTCTTCCACTTGATATATGATTTGCATTGTGACCTATAGCTTGTTGATGATCTAATTATTTTTAACAAAATTGGTAAGTGTGGTATGTTTTGTTTCAAATTGCGTGAGGTAAGTCTCAAACTGTAAACTAACCTTAATTCATTTTATTTCAATTCCAGAAGATACCTTTAAAAAAACTTTTAAAAGAAGCACTTCAATGCTGGTGCATCCTTGAAGACGAGTAATCAGACTGAACATTTTAAATGATTCTGCAAGTCATTGAAGCCACAAAGTACGCGGCCGTTTTTAGGAATTTTTACACAAATGCATTTTTTTGTGTCCAAAAATTGAGAGATGATCTGTGAGATGTCGTCACTACAGTGTATGAAATCGTGCAATGACTAAATGGAATCAATTCCTTGATGCAGGCGAAATTGTACCGTCATTGATCATAATGCCACTTGCGAAATTCTGAACTTGCGTTGCATATCACTATTCTTTTCTTTGCATGACACCCGGTTTTTCTGTAGATTTAATATATTATACTAGCTGTTTGTTTTTTCATTTATGGTGAATTCTTTTATTTGCACGTGACACAAACTTTCTAACAGTAATTCTGAATTTCATATTAGGCATTTTTAACAGACAAAGATCATCCTGGTGCACGAGACTTAAGCGCACCAAACGATGGTTGTTTTGTAAGTGGTATTTCAACTAAAACATCAATTGCAATATTTTGAACATTGTCAAAACTATTTTACGTCAGCTAAACATATATGTAAATATTGGTGTAGACGTGCGTTGCACGTACATATCAACTAGTTGTACTAAAGGAGGCAAAATATTTACCTTTGAATTGATATAAAAGAGAAGAGTTGTCCAGTTCATAAGGGAAAGTGGCCCGAGCCGGTATCGTATACTTCTCCATCTTACAATTTATAACGTGCGGTGTCCGGCCCGGTCCAGACGTTCAACTTGTCATCGCTCTCCACACCTTGACCAGTAGTTTGGACGTCGCGCGTACAGCCATAGCTGGAATTAATGGATGGTGGATGCATGTGTGATCACCATTCGTAGCGCGAGTCACCAGGTCACCCCAAGGCAAGACGTGACGAGACGACTGACGGCCTCCACACAACAAGACGTGAACCGATTTAGTTTGAACGACGACTCCACGTTCGGCAAAGTCCGTCACGCTGCCTGCAAAATATAAGAGCAAGTACCGCGCGCCCGTTGGAATCAGCCAAACAGTAAACCCTGAAGCCTATAGCTTAGCACTTTCGCTATGCATCGCTCGATCGCCAAACTCGCCTTCCTCCTCGCCGCTGCCGCCGTGTCCTGCGGCGGCTTCATCGTCGCCCATGTGACCTGCTGGCCGCGCGAGAGGGACGCGTTGCTGGCCTTCAAGCAGGGCATCAAGGACACCTCCGGCGTCCTCGCCTCGTGGCAAGAAAGGCGCCAAGATTGCTGCAGCTGGACATGCGTCACCTGCAGCAACGAAACTGGCCATGTGACGGAGCTTCACATTGGCTATATGAGCTTGGGCGGCCAGATAAGTCCCTTCTTGCTTTCTCTGGAACACCTGGAGTACCTTGATCTCAAATACACGTCCATACCCGAACCGAAAAATCGTGTTTTCCCAGAATTCCTGTGTTCTTTACACAACCTGAGACATCTCGATCTCTCAGAAACACCATTTTCTGGTAGAGTGCCGTCTCAGCTTGCCAACCTTTCAAAGTTGGAGTATCTTGACCTCTCCGGCACGCTCTTGTCAGGTGCACTGTCGCCTCAGCTTGCCAACCTTTCAAAGTTGGAGCATCTCGACCTCTCCGACACGTTCTTGTCCGGTGCACTGCCGCCTCAGCTTGCCAACCTTTCAAAGTTGGAGCATCTTGACCTCTCCGTCACGCTCTTGTCCGGTGCACTGCCGCCTCAGCTCGGAAACCTTTCAAACTTGCGACACCTTGGCCTCGGTTCCATGCTAAATATACACACATCAGATATCTCGTGGTTAACTAATCTTCATCTCCTGGAATTTGTTGACATGAGTGATATAAATCTCAGCACCGCTGATGTGTTTTCTGTGGCGAACACAATTCCATCTCTCAAGGCCCTCGTTCTTATCAACTGCTCAATTCCAAATGCAAACCAGACGCTCACACACCTAAACCTCACAAAACTTGAGCTGCTTGACCTCTCCATAAACTATTTGGGCCATCCAATTGAAACCTGCTGGTTTTGGAACATAACAAGCATCACGTACCTATCACTCGATTCAACCTATCTTCATGGTCCATTCCCTGACGCGCTAGGAGGTATGACATCCCTCCAAAGACTATACTTTAGCAATAATGGGAATTCAGCCACAATGACGGTAGACTTGAAAAATCTCTGTGATTTAGAATCTCTATGGCTTGATGGTAGCCTCGCGCTTGGGAACATAACAGAGTTTGTAAGGAATCTGCCACAATGTTCGTCCAGCAAATTGTTCTTCTTGAGTTCAAGTGACAACAATATGACAGGAATACTGCCAGATATGGTGGGGCACTTGAACAGCGTAAACTATCTCTACCTTAGTAACAATAGCATCACTGGAGCTATACCATCTGGGTTAAGGAATCTTACTAGTTTGGACACACTCAATCTCAGTTTGAACCAACTAACTGGCCAGATACCAAAGTTACCTACAAGCCTCACCGAACTGGCCATCTCTATGAACTGCTTGTCAGGACCTTTGCCATTAGATTTTGGAGGTCCAAATCTTAGAGAACTAAGTTTATCCTCCAATTACCTTACAGGTCATGTTCCGAGGCCTATCTGTGAATCGAAACACCTGGTTCTATTGGATTTATCCAATAATCTTTTTGAGGGAGAATTCCCATGGTGGTCTGCAATGCCAAGCATGAAAATTCTACTATTAAGTAACAATAACTTTTCGGGAAATTTTCCATCTTGGCTGAAGAAATGCTCAAGTTTGGTTTTCCTTGATCTTGGGGTGAACAAGTTCTATGGGATGTTACCCGAGTGGATTGGAGAATTAGTGACCTTGCGATTCTTGCAGCTAAACCATAACATGTTTTATGGGGATATTCCAGTCAACATCACAAATCTTAAACTACTTCAACACTTCAGTTTAGCGAGCAACAATATGTCAGGATCACTTCCTTCGTCCTTGTCAAAATTAATAGCAATGACCCTAGAACATCCACCGAGACTTGAGTATGACAACTGGGATGTTGAGGTGGAAACGCATATGGATGTTTTGTCTGTGGTGATGAAGCAGCAAGAGCTTAAGTATGGTACATCTGCAGTTAACGAGATGGTCGGCATTGACTTGTCAATCAACCGTTTAACTGGTGGAATTCCAGATGAGATAGCTTCTCTTAATGGATTGTTGAATTTGAATTTATCACGGAATCACCTGAGTGGAAAAATTCCTGTGAAGATTGGGGATATGAAATCACTGGAATCACTCGACTTCTCAAGAAACAACCTCTCCGGTAAAATCCCAGCAAGTTTGTCAGACTTGACGTATCTAAGCTCGTTGGACTTGTCATATGACAATCTTGTAGGAAGAATTCCGACAGGACGTCAACTTGACACGCTCTACACGGAGAACCCGTCCATCTACAACGGAAACAGTGGTCTTTGCGGTCTTCCTCTTGAAAAGAATTGCACAGGCGCCAACAATGCACAAGAGCATGGTAATCAGCAGAGAAGTGAAAATGGTTATGGTCCAGTCTTCTTCTACTTTGGGCTAACGGCCGGTTTTGTGGTGGGACTCTGGGTTGTTTTGTGTGCTCTACTGTTCAAACGAGCGTGGAGGAATGCTTATTTCCGCGTCTTCGACAAGCTGTATGACAATGTGTACGTATTTGCCGTTCTTACTCAGGGAAGGATAACCAGTAAGGCAACTACAACTTAACTGGTGTGCCAAATCAAATAAGGCCGATCTGATGCTGGTGTCACTCTACTATTGAAGTGTATGGATAAATAATAAAGGTGAACGATATTTAGTAGCTTGTATAGGTATGTGTTGTTTTTTTGGGAGGCCGGGGGTGGTGCTGGTGTAATATGAACTTTGTTTTGATACACGTGGCTGTTATTGGTTTGTACTCCCTCCGTTCCAAATTAGATGACGTCCATTTGTCTACATGTGGATGTATCAAGTCTAGATACATCCATATCTAGACAAATGGAAGTCATATAATTTGGAACGGAGGGAGTACTTGTGGGTCATTTGGGCTTTCCTGCTGATGTTTCCCAATTTGGCGATTGGCGTGTACATCAGAGTACTTCGCAGTACTCCTGGTTGAATTAATTATGTCTATCTTGTCATGTTTCATGCACTAACCAACTATCACAAAAGTCCGACTGATGAAAAGGGCTAGTGCAATCCACATATACTCTAACACCCCCTCTCATGTGTGACTCGGAGAGCCCAACACGTGCATAGAAATCGCAGAGGTATATGCCTCGGCCAATACGTGGACTCGGAGTTATGACTCAAGAGGTCTATACGTGGATTCAGAGGTATGGTCAAGAGGCGTATATAAGTGGACACAAAGGGGGTTGACGAGCAATTCTTTTAATAAATTGCAGAAACCAGGACTCAAACTCGAGACCTTGGGCAGATACCATGCATGTCATATTTCATGCACTAACCAACTATCCCAAAAGTCTGAACTGATGAAAAGGGCAATCCACATATAATCTAAGACATCTGATCTAGCCCAGTACTTGCAAAAACACCCCGTGTAGAATGTGCATTGTTCTAATGGATCAATGGTGTTTACCTCCTGGGCGATTTTAATCTCATCATCAAGGCATCTGACAAAAGCAACAACAGGATAAACAGAAGACTCATCGCCAAATTCAATGCAGTGCTCAACAATCTACAGCTCAAAGAAATGCGGCTTAACGGCCGGCGTTTTACCTGGTCAAACGAGCAGCAAACCCCCACCCCCACAATGATTGATCATGTGTTCTGCTCTGATGATTGGGAAATGCTCTACCCTGTAGCTCATTTGCAAGCTCTGCCCTCCATGTGCTCGGACACTATCTGCTCTTCTTGCAGGGGGATGAGGCTACGTCAACGGTAACTTTCTTCCAGTTCGAAGAGTTCTGGCTAAAGGTCCAGTGGTTCCATGAAACCGTCGTTACCGCTTGGCTGTCGCACGGCCAAGACCCTGCGGCTATGGCAGCGAGAAAATATTGGTAGTTTCACGATGCAGATAAATATTACTAAGGTAATCATCGGGAGGCTGGACGTGGCTCAGGAGGACCGCCCCCTATCTGCTGGCGAGCAAACCCTACGGACTGATCTGAAATCCAAACTGCTTGGGTTTTATGCCATCCAAAATTCCATGATGAGGCAACGATCAATATTAACCTGGATCAAAAAGGCGACGCAAACTCCAAGCTTTTCCATATCACTGCAAATGCTCGCCGTAGGAAAAACTTTATCCAGGTGCTGCACAAGAGAGGAGGGGGGGGGGGGGGGGGGGTGGGGGGGTTGCCATCTCAAAGGAAGATAAGGAGAGCGAGCTCCTGAATCACTTCACTGCCTAGCTCGGCACCAATGCTCAGCGCAAGGTTTGTCTAAATTGGGATGCCCTTGGGTACCAGGGTTTTGAACTCCAACACCTCGATGCCCCTTTCGACGAGGCTGAAATAAAGGAGGCGCTTTTCTCCCTGCCGTCCGTGAAAGGTCCTGACTCAGACGGTTTCATTGGGGCCTTCATCAAAAACTGTTGGGACGAGATAATGGCTGATGTCATTGCTTCGATTATGCACATGTCCAACCTCAATGGCTCCTATCTTGAACTCAAAAACTCCGCAAACATCGTCCTCCTGTCCAAGATCACCGATGCAAAATGTGTTGGAGATTACATGCCTATCAGTCGCATCCACAACATCTCAAAGATTTTCTCAATGCTGCTTGCAAACAGGCTGGCTCCAGTTCTGGGGAGGTCATTTCCAAAAATCAAAGTGCTTTTATTCAGAAAAGATGCATCCACGACAATTTTATCCACGTGCAGAACCTCATCAAAGAGCTCCACCATAGAAAGATTCCGAGCTTGTTTCTGAAGCTAGACATTTCCAAGGATTTGATTCGGTCAGCTGGCCATATCTTTTGGAGGTCTTAGAAAAGCTGGGGTTCGGCCAACACATGCGTAACTGGATCTCCCTATCCCTCTCCACGGCCACTTCAAGGATACTTCTCAACGAGGCGCCGGGCCTGCCTATTCATCATGTTTGCGGGCTGCGTGAGGGGGACCCCCTATCTCCAATGCTGTTCATAATTGCCATAGACCCCCGCTCCAAAGGCTCCTGCAGCGTGCCTGTGAGGTTGGGTCCTGCAGCCCATCCACGCTAGGCTAGCTAGACTCAGGTTCTCCGTTTACACCGATGATGCGGGGATCTTCGCAAACCCTTCCCGTGAAGAGCTTTCAGCTATCCGCCAGCTATTGCAGATCTTTGGTGATGCCACATGACTATACACAAACCTTGCAAAGATAGAAATCTCTCGTTCGCCGACTGCCATATCCGCCGCCTCCGCCGCGGATCGTCCGCTGCTCGACGTCTCCGACAACTCCGCCGTCGCGACACGCAGCGTCACAGATCTCCTTCTTCGCTGTCCGGTGGGCCGAGGATGGCACCATTGTTGTGCGCTCTTCTGTTGCGGTAGCATATTCTCCACCAACTCCTCGACCGCGCCTCCTTCGACACTCGCCATCTCCGGACTTCGCCGTGGCTCTAATTTACATGATTTTTAAATTATACCAAGTATGATTATCTACTTGTGTGATAAATGAACTTCAGATATTTTTATTTAAGTTACATGATTTTAAATGGCTGTGGTTCATGCTTATTTTTTGATAAAGAGCTGTGGTTCATGCTATTGGGCTATGAACTTCTTTCATTTATAATGTGGACACCCTGGTTCACCTAAGCATCCGAGGGGGGGGGGGGGGGGGGGGGGTGTCGCCCCCTGTCACAATTGTTTTTGTCCGTGTAAGAATTTTGTCTATCGACCAAACTTAAGCTAGTTTTTTAATGTGAACTTCCTAGCTTGTCTATTCAACTTTACATGTTTATGGGCTCCTAGTCCTCGACGCCTCCGCCCGGCTCGGATGACAGAATGTGGTGATCGCTCTTATGTTTTGCTGCGGAGATAGCTGCAAGCCTGTGCCACCTGCCAAGCCTCTACACCGCGGCTATTCCGCCAGTCACCGACGTTTCCGCCTCGGCTCGTACGACGGAATGCGCATGTGGTTTTGGTGTTTGTCATCTACTGTTAAGGTTTGTTTCAGCATGTGTTCTTGGAATGTCAGATGTTTGGGAGATGATAACAACGCGAGCTGATCCGTGACTCACTTACTACACATAAACACATTGAGGGTTTGTTCTGCTAGGAAACAAACTGCAGGGTATTTCTTCCTACGCACGTCCTCTTTTCTCCCATCTTATTTAGACTCTTTTGAACATCCCGAGGCGTTTGCAAATCAGAACAGATGAACTATGTGCTTAAGAGCAGAACAATTTCATTTCAATAGACGATTCTGAGCTCGAAGAATTTTTTTTCGCGAAATTTGGCACACGACTCACAAGACCATTGATTGTTGCTGGTGATTTTTTAAGACGGTTAGATCAACTAATGATAGAGCGACATGTTCCCTATGGTGGGGTGCAAATCACCGGTGAAAACACGAAAAAACCATGTTTAAATTTCTAGAAAATTCGTAACAAAAATATATTATTTTGTGAAGGTAGAGTTCTATTGGCATCTACTCCATCCGTATCAAAATATAAGATTTTCTAATCTTTTTCTACACACATGTATCTAGGCATGTTTTAGTGCAAGATTCATGTGAATCCTTGCACTAAAACATGTCTAGATACACCTGTGGCGGACGCAGGAAAAAATCGAAGGGTGGGCACGCTTAGAAAAAAATCTACACGATGATAACAATTGATCAAATTAACAATATAAATACTCCCTCCGTCCAAAAATAAGTGTCTTAGAGTTGGACAAAAGTGGATGTATCTAGACATGAAACATTAGACCATGAAATATAGCATAACTGTAGTTCGATATATTTGTTTCAAAGGCGCGCCATGAAAGCCGACTATTTCAGTTTGTTTATCATCTACAACTATGGTCGTGCAGATAAAATTCAGAGCCCTATGTCATACTCTAAAAGGGGGCATACTCTCTCTTTGTCAAAATTCGGTGACCGGTCCCTAACGAAGAGCCCTCTCGGGTCGACGCCAACCCTGATGGAGCCGACATCGTGTAGGTCGGCGCCGGAGACTCTTGGCTCTGAACATCTGAGCTGGGCCCAACTAAAATCCGACGTGGCACATGCCGGCGCCAAACTAACTAGCGCCGAAGTGTTGCCTTCAGAGCGGGCTGCTTCTTCCCCCCTCGTTGCTGGTGTACACCCAGTGCATTCATCGAGAGCTACAGCTAGCTACAGGGCTAGCTAGACATGTACTACCAGTACATACATTAGTATATGTGCACTAGTGTATAGTAGTGTCGGATCGATGATCAAAATCGGGTCAATCAGCTGCAGATTACAGAGGCAACACGGCACCGTTGTCCTCGCCGTAAGATGGGCAGGCGCCACGGCAAGGAACCAGCAGCTTGAGCGCCCATGCAGGCGCGCACGTGGGAGCGTCTTCGGCGTGGCCACGGCCCACCCTGCCTCACAAGGACCAAGTACAAATGATCGATAGGAGGAAAAGGCCCAAAAATCCAAACTGGACAAAGATCTGAGAAGAGATTCGGGGTACTAAATTGTTTGGCTAAAATTCAGGGTGGGCCACGGCCCACCCTGCCCACCCTCTGGGTCCGCCCATGAGATACACGTATGCAGAAAAAGGCTAGAAAATCTTATATTTTGATACGGAGGGAGTAATTTGCGAGTTAAAACTCGAAATTGTTTAGTACGTAGGTATAACAATGATAAATTCAGCAACGAATAACTTTTGCAGATACTATTCACTTTGCTACTATTCATTGTCGAATTTGTCATTTTCATAGCTTTTAATAAACTTGAGTTTCAATTTGCAAATCAACATGTGTGTACAAACGTAATGCATTTTTGTTAAATTTTTTATAACTTTTAAACGTGATTTTTTTTGTCACCGCTAGTTATTTTCCACTGGATATTTTTGCAAGAGCTACCGACTACCCGACCCCGCCCGCTCGCGATCTGAAGTTCTGAACACGGAAGACGCTTCCATCCAAAGGAAAAATAGTCGTCGTTTGGCTATACGGGCCCCGCGTGTCATCCAATTCGCCCGCCCCGTCTCGTCTTCACCGGCTCTTCCACGCCGCCGCCGCATCGCACCCTGCCCTCCTCCGCCAACGCACCGCCGCCGCTGCGTCCGAGCCGACCTAGGCATGCGTCCTGCCTAGGGTTCCGCCCCCACCAAACCCTGGAGGCGCGCGTGCGAACCTCCACCACGCTCGCTCCCTCGACGACGGCGGCCCCAATGCCGCCGCGCAAGGTAACCCACCGGTTCTTACACGCTCCGGCCACCATTAACCGTAGTAGATTCGAAACTATGTTCACAGTATCAGTTCGTCCAAATTGCAAATTGCCCTAAGATTAATTTTTCCCCTTTTTGGATATGCACTAAGATTAGTTGCACCTGGCAGGCACACTGGATTCATAATATAGATCGTGCCACTGTTCCATGTATCTCTGTTCCGCGTGCAGTATTACAAACAGTCTCATCTCCAAGAAATTTCTGTGGCTAGATGGATCCAAGATAATAAAATCATTACATATTCTGAATTAGTGGACTTGGCTACTAATTGTCTTAACAACCGAATTCGGTTGCAAATTCACCGACTTTAGTCAAAAATACTGTAGCTAAATGGGTCCATAGCATGACTTAATTATAGGTCATACATTCTGAGTGGATCCAAGATAATTAAATTGTTAGAGATTCTGAATTAGTGAACTTGCTAATCGTCTGAACTGTTGAACTCAGTTACAGATTCTCCGAGTTTAGATAAAACTGTCCATAGCATGCTGAGCCTATTTTCCTCATCCTTTGACCGCTGCAGAATCATGGATCCATTTTAGTCACTCAAAGACCAAATTCACTAGTTCAGAATGTATAACTTATACTTCAGTCATGCCGATAGATGATATTCCACTCTCGACGACGGCGGCAGCAACAATGCCTCGTACGCACAAGGCAGCCCTCACCCACTCCCTCACCAGGCACTTGCTAATCCTTAATCAGTTCGGGCAGGCACACTGCCCTAAGTTTTTTAGATGCCATAAGATTAGTTGCACCGGGCACACTGGATACATACGTATAGATCGTTCCGCTGTTTCTTTTATCACTCTCTCTTTGTGCCACATTCGTTAATATTGCAAAAAGTCTCATCTCGAGGAAAAAGCTGTAGCTAAATGGATCCAAGATAATAAAATTATTACAGACTCTGAATTTGTAAACTTGGTTACTAATCGTCTGTACTACTGAAACCGGTTACAATTTGTCCGAATCTAGTTGAAACTAATGTAACTAAATGGGTCCATAGCATGACTAAAGTATAAGTCATACATTCTGAGTTAGTGGATTTAGTTATCCAGTGACGGATCCAGAATTCTGCAGCGATCAAAGGATGAGGAAGGTGATATTCTACCATCGGCGACGGCAGCGGCAATGTCTCCTCCGCACAAGGTAACCCACCCTTTCCCCCGCCAGGCGCTCGCTAATCCTTGATCGGTTCAGCCACAGTTACTCGCGGTAGATTCAAATCTATGTTCGTAACAAATCGGCTTAATTGAGCTGAGATCACGTGTACATTGCAATACTGGATCCCCAAGTAAGAGTTTTTCGTTGCGTCACCCAATGCATGTATTAGTGTTGCACAACAATCCATCTGAACACGCTAAATACATATAATTTGTGCCACTGTTTCTTTTATAACTCTATCCTTTTTTCCACATTCCATTAAATATTATAAAAATCTCAATTCAGAGCAAAACGTTGTGGGCAACTGGATCCATGCCTTGATTTTAAAATTATTGCAAATTCTGAATCAGTGAACTTTGCTACTAATTGTACGAACTACCGAATTTAGATATAATGTTTCTGAATTTAATTTAAAATACTGTAACTAAACGGCGACATAACACAACTAGAGTGTTCATATGTAATAAATTATGAATTAGTGAGTTTAGCTCTTCAGTAACTAAATGGATCTATCATTATGCAGCAAGCAAAGGAGGAGGAAGATAGGCTCAGCATGCTGATGGATGATATTCTACTGTCTATCTTGGGGAGAGTCAGTTCACGTATGGCTGTAAGGACAAGTGCACTCTCGACACGGTGGAGGCACCTCCCTTGGTTGCCGCCTGAACTCACCATCGACGTCAAAGATTTCCTATCTGATCCATGTCCTGACCCTATCCAGGCCAGTGATATGGAGGAAGCTATGTCGTCTTTAACCAAAGCCACTAGGAGCTTCTTGGCTAATCAACAGAGAGAATCCACCGTCTCAAGTCTGGATCTTAGGCTCTACTTGATCAGCATGTTTCTGTGCGAAGTTGGATCACTGGTAGGTGATGCGATCAACAGTGGTCTCTTGAAAGATTTTGATCTTGCCATTCTTAATGAGACAGATCCTCGTGACTGTGGTGACGAGAATATGCTACAGCGTGCCAAAGACATAGGTGGGTTTTTCAGTGCGTACCCAAGTCTGCCCACTGCCTCACACGACTCTTTCTACAGAATGTGAACTTTGAAAAAGTGGACATGCATCATGTCCTGTTTGACTGCTGCAAGCAACTGGAGCATCTAAGCCTCTATCAGTGTGATACTGGTTTATGGTCGCTGTTCAAGATTGATGCACCAAACTCAAAACTTAGTGACCTGGAACTCATCAAGTGTCGCTTTGGAAGACTTGATGTGGTCTGCCTTCCGAAACTGGAGAAGCTCAGCTGGGATACTTGGGTATCTTGGTCTGTCCCCTTAGCTTTTGGTCTTGTCCCGGTTCTTGGGGATTAGAACTTTCGTGCCGTGCAATATCCGCTCAACAGGAATTTGAATTAAGCGAGCTTCTGCACAGGACCACAAGCATACATGCTCTCACATTGGATTTTCAAGGAGAAAATGTAAGTTGTAGTTTATTTTCTCAGAGTGGTCACATGTTTTTTTGTACTACCTCCGATCCGCAAAAAGTGTCGTAAGTTGTAGTGTCAACACAGGTCAGTTCGTTCCCAGCGACAATTATATGGGATTGGAGGGAGTATCTGTTTTGTTGTAAGACCTATCAGAGTTACACCATAGGAAATAATCATAGCTGTAAATTCTTTGGTAACCTCATCTTTCTGCTTGAGAATTATTCATTCTTATTTGTTTATTATTTGATCAGCTTTGGATACTACCTGAAATGAAGCAACTCAGCACAGCTTTCAATAAGCTAAGGAAGCTTTTTGTGCGTGCTATCTTTGTTGAATTTGACATTTTGTGGACGTTAGCCTTTCTTGCAGCCGCACCTTCTATCGAGATGCTACAGATTGAGGTGATGCAATTGTCCCTTTTTTTCGTCAATTGTGTCATATTTCTTTTCTTCTCTACATTTAGAGCTTTCGTTTTTCACAAGTTTTGCAGGTGTGGGAACATCCATGTGATGTGGATGACGACAGAGAGGGGTCGTCCTTCTCTGAAAGAAGGACTCCTCATTGGGAGATGGACTTTCACGGCTCCAAGAACTTTCTTTTGAAAGAGCTGGAATTCATTGGCTTTAAGTCTCTAGAACAGCAGTTTACATTTATAAGATCCGTGCTGCAGCGATCTCCCAACTTGCAGAAGATAGTTCTGAAAGGAGAGGAACAATGCGACTACTGCGACGCCTTTAATGTACCATCAAAATTCCCGAAGAAAGATGAGCAAGAAATGGCCGCCCGGCAAATTAGAGATGGCATATTCTCGACACAAATTATTTTTGATGAATAAGTTGTAATGAGGCATGTATCTCAGGCCAAATAATTATTTATTTTTGAGTTGTAACATATAAATTGATTTGGCATTATTATTTCTGAGTATAAGTGTATAGCCTGTAAGAGCAGGATTCAGTATTAAGTTGTAGCATCATTATTATTTTTGAGTATTATTATTTGCTTTAGCCGCAAATTCAGTATTAAGTTGTAACATCACTATTATTTCTGAGTAAATCTACTGGTTAAGGGCAGGACCTACACTTTACTGCTCAAGGTGCCCTGAAAATCCAATATGCAATTTAATACTGAGTAAATCTACTGGCTAAGGGCAGAACCTGTACTTTACTGCTCAAGGTTCCCTGAAAATCCAATATGCAATTTAATACTGAATTGTGATGCATGTGCCATGAACCAGAAGTCACCTTGTTTACTCTGCAGCATTGCAAAATTCTCCTCTGAAAACATTTTCTATTGTAGATGAACAATGATGTGTGTTCATCTGCTGTTCTTGATGTAAAACTTGAGGCAGCTTGTTAGGAAGCATGGCGATGCTGAACTTGTAGCGAAGGACTGACAACACAAGGGCTGATAAAGATATGGTGCCAAACTTTGGTTGCGATTCCGGATTGGGAGCATGGTTGAGCTCCATCTTCATCCAGGTGCAAACAGACCAATTGCACATACAATTTTTGATCCACTTCCAGTTTACAAAAAAAATCAGAGTTCAGTTATCTGAAAATAATACACCCTATTAGAACTAAAATAACACTTTGGTGTTCTAACACAGAGCTCATCTGAATAGCTTTATCCATTATAATTCATACATATGTTCTGGCATCATTAGGTAATGTTCGATACAACGTTTCATGTGTTAGTAGAAGACTATGAGATCAGTACAATGTCCAAACCCCATCCGGCGTGCCCCAGAACGCATCGGCCGGAGAAGCGTAGAGATCAGGCGACGTGGAGGTGGCCGCCAACCCCCACAGGGCGTCCTCCAGGTCGTCGTCGAGGCACGGCGGATGCAGGTACGTCGACAGAAGCTCGTACCGTCCACCGTCGGTTGGATCCCACGTCTTGTAGCCGAACGGCGAGATGCGCTCGTTATACTCAAATGCAGATCCCCAGTCGCGCTCGTCCACGATCGCCTCTTCATCGTTGTCGTCAATGACAATGGGCCGCGCCGACGTGTCGCCGCCGTCCTGGACCTTCACCTGGGCGGCTACGTGTGTCGTCGCATCCTTGATGAAAGCATCGTCGGGCGAAGCCACGGCCGCCACGGCGCGCTTGATTTCTCCAGCGGGACTTGCGAGCGCGCCCTCGTCTTCCTGGGCGGCACGCTGCCGTGAGACGATCCGAGCCGCCAACTCTTGGTGGTCAGCGGGCGCCTTCCTCTTGGTGCCGGAGACGGACACCGTCGATGACTCTGGCGCGGCGCCTGGGCGTCCATTGGCGGCGTCGTGGGGGCGGGCTTGGCCGGTGATCATTGGTCGGCGGTGGAGATGCGTGCCCTGCGCCTGCGTACGGAAGCCGAGCGGCGCACCGGCCTGAGGATGAACTTCACCGGACCTGTGAGCCATCGATCTAGACTCGAGCAGAGGAACAATGTTGAAACGACGAACTGGTCGATCGATCGGTATGTGTCCCTTTTATCTTCGCGGCGCCGGCGGGAGTAAGATGATGAGATGAACACGGACTCTAGACAGAAAGTAACTCTCTCATTGTTGGACTCGGATTAGCGGGCAAAGGATGTTCGTACAAACGACGAAGCAACGGGGAGCTCGCGCGGCACTGGCGCTCTGCTGGGCCGGCCCGTAAGGTATTTCTCTTTACGTTCTTTACGCAGTTTTTTCTGTTAGTATTTATTTTCTGTTTCTTTTTGCGTTTTCTAAAAATCTGTTTTTTTAATATGAACATTTTCCAAAATATGTTTTTTTAATCTGAACAATTTTTCAATCAGGACATTTCAAATCTGAGTGTTTTCAAAATCTAAACATTTTTCAATCAGGACATTTCAAAATCAAAAATATTTTTAAAATATGAATATTTTTTATGTCTGAACATATTTACAAATCTGAAATATTATTTTAAAATATGAACATTTTTTTAACCTACGGAGTTTTTCTTGAAATAAATGAAAATAGTTTTTATCCCATGAACTTTATTTAGCTCGTAATTTTTTTGAACTACGTGACAGTTTTTTTAAATACGTAAACATCTTTTGTGAACATTTGAACATTTTTTTAACCTCGCACAACTTTATTAAAAATACTAACCGAAAAGGAAAGCGAACATCATAGCACAAACTTATGCGCATGCTGCAAGGCTAGTTCTTCATCCATCAAACCAAAATTAACGCTAGAGGTAGAGAAAGGATGAAATACATCATGTAAAGTACCTGTCTGGAGAGAAAGATGAGTTCTTTGGATTATAATAAATAAAAGCTTGGAAAAATAGCCGTTTACATTTTGCTATCGGAGGACCTGCGTGAGTAGACCATCAGTTCCCTTCTCATTTCTTCTCCTTGCAGAAAGCTTATAAAATCTTAACTGGACACTAGCATTTCTCATTTCTCTTGCATTTGGAAAAGCTCATGCCAGCTTAAATATAACGTGTAACATTTGCAGCCCCTTAAAACAATAGACCAGTTCACAAAGGGCTGAAAACTAATTCTAACATACACAATAAGAAATGCAACATCCACATCAGGAAATTAAACATACACTAGGCAGAACAAAAGCTGGTTTGTATTATTTTGAAGACAAACGAATGTGACATACGGAGAAGTACACATGAAGAAATCAAATTACACTCATCGCAAAAACAAACAAAAAAATCAATTACACTGGACTTGGGTATCACTTATTCAGTAAGCAAACATAAGGATTCTTCTCTTGAGAAATAAACTGATACAGCAGAGTTGCTGACGGATGGACGGACACGCCCTACTTGAACATGAGCTTGACAGCGTCTATGTCTTCGTTGCCGACACGGAAGGCCTTGGCGAGCACGTCGGTGGGGACGGGCGGTGCGGCGGCGAAGAGCGTGTTGGCGATGACCTGCGTGCCCTGGAGCTGGTTGTTGAAGCCGGCGATGACGGAGGCAGGGCCATATCCCCTGTTCTGCTGGAAGTGCATGAGGCCGCGGGGGAAGACGAAGACGTCCCCGACGGTGAGGATCTTGGTGAAGAGCTTGTTGGCGGTGGTGATGAAGCCGACCTCGAGGGTGCCCTGTGTGACGAAGATGATCTCGGTGGCGCGCGGGTGGGTGTGCGGCGGGTTCTGGCCTCCGGGCGCGTAGTCGATGCGCGCCATGGAGACGCCCAGGGTGTTCACTCCCGGGAAGGACAGCACGTTGGCGGCGGTCACGAAGGAGCCCGCGGCGTTGCTGGTGTTGTTGGAAATAGGCTTGTGTGTCCAGTCGACGTTCCTTCGAGTGGGAGGAGTCGACAAAAGTGTTTCGAGTGCCGACTTCGGGGTCTGTCCCAAGTCGAGGATGTGTTCGACTCCAGGGCCTGTCCTGAGTCGAACTAGTTACCAGGCTCCTCTGATACAGTGACTCTTTTGTCCTGTAGTCAGTGTCCTGAGGTGATGCTTCTGCATCAAGTACAGAGTAGGACGTGCTAGACGTCACCTACAGTAATTTTCTACTCATGACATCGCCAACAGTGGCATGTCAGATAGAGGTATGACCGGTCACGTCGTCTGTGATGTGACTGGATAGTTGACTTAGGCAGCCAGGCTGCAGCCCCTATTTAGAGGGATGAATACAAAGAGAAAATTGAGGCAAACCATTTCTTTGGCACACACTCCCCTCTCTCTCTCTCTCTCTCTCTCGAGGAAATGATCTCACGGGCAACAGTTGGTATCAGAGCCTGAGTTCTTGAGAGATCTCACCGGAGATGGGCGACGGAAAGGCGCTCTTACCGGCGGGGGTGAAGGAGGCCGCGAGCACGCTGGCAGTCCAGCGTGTTGTGCGGGAGGCCGGTAGTTCATGGCCGCTGCTCACGCGGTCAAACTACGCGGACTGGGCGCTGCTCATGCAAGTGAAGCTTGAGGCACGCCGTGTTTGGTCCGCCGTGCACAATGGCACGGAGGAGCGCGAGACGGACCGGGCAGCACTCGAGTACGTGCTGCTCGCCGTTCCGCCGGAGATGATCTCCACACTGGCGTCGAAGGCGACGGCCAAGGAGGCGTGGGAGGCGATCAAGACGATGCGGGTCGGAGATACCCGTGTCCGGGAGGCGAAGGCGACTGCGCTCAAGAAGCAGTACGAGGCCATCAAGTTCGGCGACGGCGAGAACATCGACGACTTCGCCATGCGGATGTCGTCACTCGTGTCGCAGCTTGGGGTGCTCGGCGTCACCATCACCGAGCCAGACACAATCCGTAAGTTTCTCTCGGTCGTTCCCACGAGGTTCTCGCAGATGGCATGCTCAATCGAGACTCTGCTCGACCTCGACAAGCTCCCCATGGAGGAGCTCATCGGCCGCCTCAAAACGGCTGAGGAGCGACATGAGGCGGAGAAGCCGGAGGCCAAGCAGGCTGGGAAACTACTCCTCACGGAGGAGGAGTGGTTCTCTCGGATGCGCCTGCAGGATGGAGGTGGATCCTCCAGCCATACCGGACGCGGCGGCGGCAAGCCGCGCGGTCGCGGTAGAGGCAACTCAGCTCGTGGAGCTGGGAACCCTGGCACGTCGAAAGACACGTGCAGGTACTGCGGAGTCGCCGGCCATTGGGTGCGGGACTGCCGCAAGAAGAAGCGCGAGGAAGCACACCTCGTGCGCGCAGAGGGTGCGGAAGCACACCTCGTCCGTGGCGGAGACGATGAAGATGACAGCGCACTCCTCATGATGGAGACCTGCACCATCGCGACTGCCCCACAGCTCCCTGCTTCGACTCGCCAGGCGGAGTCGAGCACCTCGGAGGCGGCACCCTTGTCTCGACCGGTGGCAGAGTCAGCGACTCGACCGGTGGCAGAGTCGGAGGGATCGTCGACTCCTCCGAAGGAACTCGCGCCGATCCAGTGGATCGCGGAGTGGGACATGTCGACTCGGAGGAGTCGACAGCATCGTCGAGTCAGGAGGACTCGGCAGGATCGTCGAGTGGCAAGCACTCGACTGCCCCAGCTCGGGAGGAGCTGGGCTCGGCGACTCGAGAGGAGTCGGCCGTCTCGGGTCGCAAGGATCCGGGAGTGTCGAGTCAGGAGGACTCGACAGCCTCGTCGGGTGGAGAGCACCCGATAACTTCGTCGAGTGGAGAGCACTCGACTGCGTTGGCTCAGGAGGAGCTGACCATGGCAACTCGGGAGGAGTTGGCCACCCGGCTCCAGCAGCCGGGAGTGTCGGGTCGCAAGGACTCGACACCCTCGTCGAGTGGAAAGCACTCGACTGCGCCAGCTCGCAAGGAGCTGGCTGACCCGACTCGCAAGGAGCCGGTCCTCCTCATGCTAGAGGAGAAGGCGCAGGTGAACCTGGCGCAAGAGGGGGACGCCAAGAAGGGCGTCTGGTACCTCGACTCGGGCGCCACCAATCACATGACTGGTGACCGCGCCGCGTTCGCGGAACTCGACACAAGCATCATTGGAACTGTCAAGTTCGGTGATGGCTCGCGAGTCGAAATCTGCGGGCAAGGGACGGTGCTCTTCGTCTGCAAGTCAGGCGAGCATCGGGCCGTCACCGGGGTGTACTACATACCCCGGCTGAACACGCAGATCATCAGCCTGGGCCAGTTCGACGAGAACGGCTGCCAGGTGCTGATCGAGGATGGGATCCTTCGAGTGCGTGATAGGGAGCGGCAGCTCCTGATCAAGGTCAGGCGAGAGCCGAACGGATGTACAAGCTGCACGCGCGAGTCGCGCAGCCAGTGTGCCTAGTCGTGGGCACTGGCGACGACCCGGCGTGGACTTGGCATGCGCGGTTCGGGCACCTCAACTTCGACAGCTTGCGCCGACTGGCGAAGGGCGAGATGGTGCGTGGCCTCCCTCTGGTGGAGCACGTGAACCAGCTCTGCGACGCCTGCCTAGCAGGGAAGCAGAGGCGAGCCCCATTCGCAAAGCAAGCGAAGTTCCGGGCGAAGGAGCGACTCGAGTTGGTCCATGGCGACCTCTGCGGGCCGATCACCCCGGCCACACCGAGTGGGAAGAGGTACTTCCTCCTACTGGTGGACGACCTGTCGCGGTACATGTGGCTCGCCCTTCTCTCGACGAAGGACGAGGCCGCAGCCGCCATCATTCGACTCCAGGCGGGAGCCGAAGCAGAAACAGGCTGCAAGCTGCGCACGCTGCGCACGGATCGCGGAGGCGAGTTCACCTCCGGGTCCTTCACAGCATACTGCGCTGAGCTCGGGATGGAGCGTCACCTGACGGCTCCGTACTCCCCGCAGCAGAATGGCGTCGTGGAGCGACGCAACCAGACGATTGTGGGCATGGCCCGCAGTCTGCTGAAGGCCAAGAAGGTACCCGGAGAATTCTGGGGTGAGGCAGTGACGACGGCCGTGTTCATCTTGAACAGGTCGCCAACCAAGAGCGTGGACGGCATGACGCCGTTCGAGTCCTGGCATGGCCGCAAGCCGAATGTGAGCTTCATGCGCACGTTCGGGTGCGTGGTGCATGTCAGAGAGACGCGCCCCGGGCTGAAGAAGCTCGACGACCGGAGCAGGCCGATGATCTTCGTCGGGTACCAACCTGGGACGAAGGGTTATCGGGCCTATGACCCGGTGACTAACCGCGTGACCATCACGCGAGATGCCGTGTTCGACGAGAACGCGAGCTGGGACTGGAGTTCGCCGGACACTCCGGTGAACACTTTCGGAGTCGACACTTTCGCGGTTGAGCACATGGTGTTCGAGCCGCAACCAACTTCGAGTGACGGGAGTGCGGGTCCAGCACCCGACTCGCCGACTCCAGACTCGCCAACTCCTGGAGTGGGGAGTGCATCCCCAGCTGGTTCTCCAACAACACCGGAGCACCCGACAGCCGAGATTTCGACTCCGGCTGTCTCAGGCGTCGAGTTCGTCACGCCACCCTCGAGGTACTCAGGTATGCTCGATGGAAAAGACGACATGAGCTTCGACCACCGGTTCCGCACTCTGCAGAACGTGCTCGAAGTGGGTTCGGCCCTTGAGCCGGACGAGGAGCTCCACTATCTCGCCTCCGAAGAGCCAGGCTCGTTCGATGAGGCGAAGGTGCATGCCAGCTGGAGGCAGGCGATGCAAGAGGAGCTGGAGGCCATCGAGTCCAATTCGACTTGGAGGCTGGCCACCTTACCACCAGGTCACCGCGCGATCGGCCTGAAGTGGGTGTACAAGGTGAAGAAGGATGCGCATGGCGCAGTCCTTAAGCACAAGGCTCGCCTGGTGGCGAAGGGCTACGTGCAGCGGCACGGGGTCGACTACGACGAGGTTTTCGCACCCGTGGCCCGTCTCGAGTCCGTCAGGCTACTGCTAGCCGTGGCGGCGAGTGCGGGGTGGGACGTCCACCACATGGACGTCAAGTCAGCCTTCCTCAACGGCGAGTTGGAGGAAGAGGTGTATGTGCAGCAGCCAACCGGCTTCGCTGCAAAGGGGAAGGAGCACCTGGTGCTTCGACTCAGCAAGGCGCTCTACGGCCTCAAGCAGGCGCCAAGGGCATGGAACACCAAGCTCGATGCATGCCTCGTCACGCTCGGCTTCGCAAGGTGCGAGTCGGAGCATGGCATGTACGCGCGAGGAGCGACTCCGAGCCGGCTCTTAGTCGGTGTCTACGTCGACGACTTGGTGATCACAGGCTCGGATTCCAGCGACATCGACAGATTCAAGCTGGAGATGCGGAGCCTATTCCAGATGTCCGATCTCGGGTTGCTAAGCTACTACCTTGGCATCGAGGTTCGACAAGGACCCAGCGGGATCGATATCTCGCAGGGTGCCTATGCCCAGAAGCTGCTCGAGAAGGCGGGGATGGGCGGGTGCAACCCCGTCCACGCACCCATGGAGCCACGCTTCAAGCTGTCCAAGTGCAGCACGGCACCCGCGACAGATGCGACCGAGTATCGGAGCATCGTCGGGAGCCTCAGGTACTTGGTGCACACGAGGCCGGACCTGACCTTCGCAGTCGGGTTCGTATCGAGGTTCATGGAGGCTCCAACTCTGGAGCACCTCGCGGCTGTAAGGCACATCCTACGCTACATCGCCGGGTCTCAGCGACTCGGGTGTAGGTATGGGAGGAGTGAAGGTGCACCGCGCCTGGTCGGCTACAGCGACAGCGACCTGGCGGGCGACGTCGACTCGCGCAAGAGTACGTCGGGCACCCTGTACTTCCTCGGGTGCAGCCCAGTGACCTGGCAGTCACTCAAGCAGAAGGTCGTGGCTCTGTCGAGCTGCGAGTCGGAGTATGTGGCGGCTGCCACAGCTGCTTGCCAGGGGATCTGGCTGGCTCGGTTGCTGTCCGAGTTCAGCAACGGCGAAGCTGAGCACGTGGTGCTCAAGGTCGACAACAAGTCGGCTATCGCGCTCGCCAAGAATCCCGTCTTCCACGAGCGATCAAAGCACATCGACTTGAAGTACCACTTCATTCGAGACTGCGTGGAGGCGAAGAAAGTCGAGCTGGAGTTCGTGCCCACCGAACACCAACTCGCAGACATGCTGACCAAGCCACTTGGTCGAGTCCGCCTGGCGGAGCTGCGGACAAGGATAGGCATGGTGGAGGTGTCTCCGGAACTCAAGCCTAGGGAGTGATTGTTGGAAATAGGCTTGTGTGTCCAGTCGACGTTCCTTCGAGTGGGAGGAGTCGACAAAGTGTTTCGAGTGCCGACTTCGGGGTCTGTCCCAAGTCGAGGATGTGTTCGACTCCAGGGCCTGTCCTGAGTCGAACTAGTTACCAGGCTCCTCTGATACAGTGACTCTTTTGTCCTGTAGTCAGTGTCCTGAGGTGATGCTTCTGCATCAAGTACAGAGTAGGACGTGCTAGACGTCACCTACAGTAATTTTCTAGTCATGACATCGCCAACAGTGGCATGTCAGATAGAGGTATGACCGGTCACGTCGTCTGTGATGTGACTGGATAGTTGACTTAGGCAGCCAGGCTGCAGCCCCTATTTAGAGGGATGAATACAAAGAGAAAATTGAGGCAAACCATTTCTTTGGCACACACTCCCCTCTCTCTCTCTCGAGCAAAAGATCTCACGGGCAACAGGTGTTGCCGGCCTTCTTGAGGCCCGCGAAGAAGAAGTCGTCAGCGGTGATGTTGGCCTTGCACGGGAATCCATTCAGCTTGATCGCTGCCGCCATTCACCACGTACCGAGTCAGCACAAAGATGCAGGAAAACCCTAGTCGATCGGTTGACAAATTAAGATGAAATGGTTAGGTAACTCACTGGATTGCAAGTCGGCGACGCAGACGTCTTGGAGCAAGTCGGGTCGCCTGCCAGGGATGGGGCGGCGAGCGCGAGGAGGACGGCGCAGACGACGGAAAGGTGCAGCATTGCCATGATCGATCGGTCAAATGCTGGATAGCTATGAGCTTGGTGGTATGGTTGTCCAGTGCTTCTTGGAACTGAAATGAGCAGAGGTATAGGAGCTGGTACTTATAGGCAGTGTGGTTTTGTGCATGGAGTGGATGGCATCACCATTTCAAGGTCACCGCTGCGACAGGAAGGAGCCGATGGAGATATCGTCGACCAGCCTGTTAAGCTCATCGGCAAGTAGGTCAAAGTCTTTTGTTTTCTCCAGGGAGCATATAATGGTAGAGCACCTTCTATTTTTTAACAGCACATGATAGTTTTTTTTTTTGCAGAAGCTGCTAATCAATTGTGAGTTCTATAAGTTGATCGTGCCATAAGTTCATCTGATATCTGGTTTTTTAATTAATTGTGAGTTTGTGTCCCACTCTCGCAAAGCTAATCAATCATCATTTTAATCATCTGACTACTGGTTTTTAATTGTGATTACTAGTTTGACAATGGGCATCCACGTATGAGCATAATATTATACCTTCCTCTCGTGCACGTCGTAATTACGTGCGTTTGAGCACTGAACCGGACAGGGGCGCAGGAATATGCCAGCGGCCAACCGAAACATAAACTACAGTAACGAAGAAAATTAATCTGGTTGTCCGGTTCCCATGAACATGTCATATTTCACAAAACAATCAAACTCTTTTTAAACTCACAGTTGGAAACCGCCTTTTTGCAGAGTGTCTCAGGGTTGGTCGGGTGCAATTTATCGGGCCATTGCAATCTTTGCATCAGTGGCGCGTCCAGCCAACACGCCACAGGAAGATGAAGAGTGGTGATGCGCGGCGACAACCGCGCCAGTAAAGGAGAGTAGTTATTAGATTTTGTATGGTACCGGTGCTTCCCACTCTCCGCCGTTTTTGCGCCCATCTATCCCGCTCCCCGTCGTTAATGGATCTGTCCACCCGCGCATCCTTTAAAACTGAGGAGTGCCACGACAGCTACCCTTAGCTACATTTTCCAATCCCTTTCTCACCTATCGCGACGACCACTCTCCAGCCCAATCCCTTCCCCTCCAGTCGCAGTGGCCACTCTCCTCTCGATGGCCTAACCTCTCCCCTCAATGGCCGACGACTCCGATAAGGACCGCACGCCCTGGGTGTCGACGTTGTTTCCCTAGCTATGGTCGCGCCACCTAGGAGATGACGTCGCCGAGCAGCTCCTCAGCAACGGGCTCCCGGTTCCGCCTGGTTGTCAGCGGCCGGCCGACTAGGATATAAGCGTGGACGGGCGGGTCGTCTGCCCGCTCCCCGACACCGGCACCAAGGAGATGATGGATCTCATCCTCGACAGGCGGAGTCGGATACCGTTGAGTTCAAATTCGACCTGGTGTTCAAGCCGCACAACCCGTGCTGGCCGAGCATCTTGACGGCGGAGAGGGAGAAGCAGATAGAGCAGGGCGACGATGACATTCATGCTCGGGGCCCAAAGAACCGCGACAATAGGTGGTGCTTCAAACAGGGGCGCACGAACGAGGAAGTCCTCGTGTTACCGTGGCCAACTATTCCAACTGTCTGGCCCGCACACTCTTCTGGCGGATCATCGGTGGCGTCAGCGCCAGTCGACCGCCGCTGCTGACTCTCCAAGAGTCGCACTTCCTCAGCAATCACAACATCCTACTGCCGGATGACGACATTGTACCGGAGGACTGGGCGACACGCATTGTGAAACCGAAATGTCATGGTAGCCGGGCTTGGCGTAAAGCTGGCCTCTTAGATTAGGTTGAGATTAGCTTAAGATTAGGGTTTAATTCCGTGGACTTTGTAAGGTCTATCTTTAATGAATGAAAAAATCGGTCACTTTGTAAGTCTATTGGCTCTGCGTAATATCGAAAAAAAATCGGTGACTTTGTAGCGGTGATCCCGGCATGAATTTCAATTTCGCCCACGGCAGTGTCACCGGTGGCGTGTATTTGGAACGCTAAACCCATGCCGGTGGCGTGCGAGTTGTAGGAGCCACAACCCGCTACTTACCAGTGGCGCCTCAGTTGGGCACCACCAGTAGCGGTTAGTACTGACGCATAACCGGTGGCGTGTGCATGTTGTTTTATGGTGATCCAAATTCATTTATACTGATTAAGACCAACTTGTGACGAAGTAGAGCGGAGCGCCCGGAGTCAGAAGTTGGCCCATAATATCCGCTGGCCCATCCTTGATGTACGGTACGGATCGTTTCCGGGTCGGACTGCAGCCGACCTAGGGTTTTATGCCACCATATATTCATCTTGTAAGCCGCTGGTTGGGGTAAGCCATACATTGTAAACCCACGGCGTTTGTAACCTCACCCGATATAGTGAAGTATTGCTGGCTGGCGCCCGTGGTTTTTTCTCCTTCATTGTTGGAGGAATTTTCCACATTAAAATCTCGTATCCCCATTGGTTTAATCGTTCCGCACTTCGTCGTTTCTTTGCTATAGTTTATAACAGCGCAAAACACGCCACTAAGGGCCGCCAAACCGGCGCGCCATTGCAAGATTTTTTCCTACTAGTGTGCGTGGCCAGTGGATTTTTTTCTGGAGACGCCGCACGAGGAGGCGGTGAAACGCGTGCTGCTTCCACTGTTCTTCTGTCAGTAGCGGCCGGGTTCAGAGCATGCCGAGCTTGATGTTGGTGTAGACCTTGAAATGTCGCGTGAGAAGGAGGTCGAGCCAACGGGTCAGAGGGACGGCCGAAATCGTCGCGAAACCCATCATGTACTTCCTCCTGGACCAGAGCCAAGGAGCACGCTGTTTTCTAGTTCCGCGGCCGCTGAATGATGATCGCCGCATGGAGCTCGGGTCGCAATCCTCCCATGAATCTCATCAGGAAATAATAGTGATGAATTTCGTTAGAATATGATAATAATTGGTTCATAAAATTCTCAAAGCGATCAATGTAATCATGTACTGTCCCCAACTACCTAATTGTGTAAACTTTACGAATTAGCAATTGGTGACGATTCTAACAAAATCTGGTAGACAACACGCCACACAATCCTTCCCATTTCATTCCCAATAGTTTTTTTCTAACTGATTGCAACCAAACTGCAATGGTAGGAGAGAAATTTAGAGTTTGCATGTAAACCCAATATCCCACCGCATAGACAGCGAAAGACTGCTCACACAGGTCCTTCCACAAGTGTGGATTCTTTCCGTCGAACACCGAAGGGTGGGCGAAGCCTGTGTGCCCTTCTGCGCTTGCGGATCGAGGGGATCCTATGCGGACTCCTCCCCTACATCATCCAGATTGCCGGTGTACACCTGTTGCTCCAAGAGATTGACTGCCACCTGCAGACTGGAGATCTCCTTGTCGACCGCCAGCTTCCAAACGGAGAACTCTGTGGTGATGCAGGTCTTGATGTCGCAGCGGAGTTCGATCATCAAGTCCATGAGATAGGCCTTGGTGAGAGGTTCTATGGCTTCACGAGGTAGGTGATCAGCTTCTGTTGGCGAGTTTCTATGATTGATGAAGCCAGAGCGAAGTGGTGGTGGAAAAATTCTAGCTCTGAACCAAGTATTAGCGACTCTCTTCTCTTAGGAATTCAAAGACACTACTGACAGTTCAGATTCACATATCAAGGTTCAGATCTATTCGGATACAAGCATAAGCATGCTGAAAGAGGAAAAGCATGAATGTGGATAGGGTTCACAGCCACGTGGGGAGAGGAATATCTTCGATGCCTTGCTCACGTTGCCTGGCAGCCTGGGTGTTGCCTTTTATGCTGTGACAGTGGTGTTTACCCACACCTCACCGTGTCCCCTTATGGGCCTCGTCTTGTACTGGGTCGTCCTCCTCCTGGGCTTCGGGTCGACCATCAGTAGAGGGGCTAACAACCATACCATTGTAAATATCCATTTTTTATAAATGAAAAATGACACAGCAGGCGTCTTCGCTTTTATTTTTGTGTCAAAAAATGTTGGGTACAAAATAGCACACTCAGAATAAAATTTTCTTATGATTTAATATTGTGATATTTTTATGTGACAAAGATTATTTTGTTTTGCGAATCGGATGAAACCATTTGGACCATCTTTAACATTTTTTTATCAAATTTATATTGGGCATCCATTCGTTGTTTAGCTCTTACCATTCCACCTACTAGAAGAAGAAAAAATGTGGCTATGCTCCTGAGCAAGAGTCTTTGTTGGTATGTACTCCCTCCGTTCCTAAATATAAGATGTTTTAGATTTTGTCTACATTCACATGTGCATAAATGTATCTAGACACATTTCATGCGTATATTCAATCATTTTAGTGTGTATGTAGACAATATGTGTAACACCTAAAATATCTTACATTTAGGAACAGAGTGAGTAGGTGCTATTGATTTCTATTTATTTTCCTTGCTTGCACAATTACTAGTACACATAAAGAAATGCAACAGAACAAAAACAGGTTTGTATTATTTCGAAGACAAACAAACAAATGTAACATAGGGAGTACTACACATGAAGAAATCAATTACACGCTACATCTCACTTGACTTTGGTATGACTTATTCAGTAACCAACCAACATAGGATTCTTCTCTTGAGAAAGACACTGATACAGAAGAGTTTGGTGAGGGACGGAACAGCGGCGTCCTACTTGAACCTGAGCTTGACAGCGTCTATGTCTTCGTTGCCGACTCGGAAGGCCTTGGCCAGCACGTCGGAGGGCACGGGTGGCGCGGCGGCGAAGAGCGTGTTGGCGATGACCTGCGTGCCCTGGAGCTGGCTGTTGAATGCGGCGATGACGGAGGCAGGGCCGTATCCCCTGTTCTGCTGGAAGTGCACGAGGCCGCGCGGGAAGACGAACACGTCGCCGACGTTGAGGATCTTGGTGAAGAGCTTGTTGGCGGTGGTGGTGAAGCCGACCTCGAGGGTGCCCTGGGTGACGAAGATGATCTCGGTGGCGCGTGGGTGGGTGTGCGGCGGGTTCTGTCCTCCGTTGGCGTAGTCGATGCGCGCCATGGAGACGCCCAGGGTGTTCACCCCCGGGAAGGACAGCACGTTGGCGGCCGTCACGGCCGAGCCCACGGCGTTGCTGGTGTTGCCGGCCTTCTTGAGTCCCGCGAAGAAGAAGTCGTCAGCGGTGATGTTGGCCTTGCACGGGAATCCGTTGAGCTTGACCGCTGCCACCATTCACCATGTCAGCACAAAGATCCAGATCAACGAGGTTGACAAACTAAGACAAATGGTTTAGCTGGGTAACTTACTGGATGCCATGTCGGCGACGCAGACGTCTTGGAGCATGTCGGGATCGCCTCCCAGGGACGGGGCAGCTAGTGCGAAGAGGACGGCGCAGACGACGGAAAGGTGAAGCCTCGCCATGATGGATCGGTTAATGCTGGATAGCTAGCAGCTTGCTGGTATAGATGTCGAGTGCTTCTTGGATCTGGATTGAGCAGAGGTACAGGAGCTGGTATTTATAGGCAGGGTGATTTTGTGGATGGCATCGCCATTGCAAGGTCAAGCAGAGCATGCTACCACTATGGCGAGGGAAGGAAGAAAGCTGTTGGCATTCGTTTACAATAATTTGGAGCCGATGGAGATATACTTGTTTATACTCTCATTCAATCGATCCATGATCCATCCACACTGAAGCGCGCGCGGCCGCATCAGTTTCTGCGCGTCGCAACGTGGGAGAACAGTGATAGGGTCAGATGGGGAGGGAGGGAAGCGACGAGGAAAAAAATGTCGTTGTATCTTACGATGGACACGATGTTTTACCTCATACCTCTACATGTACTCATTTCGTTCTAATTTAATTGACTTACTATGTATCACATGTGGATGCATGTCTAGATACATCCACATGTGGTGCATAGCAACTCAATTTAATTGGAACGGAGGGAGTACTAGTTATGCAAAATGCATTTTAAATTGATTTCAAAACGTCAGAAATATCTGAAAATAATTAGGGGTGTACATTCACACACAAAGTTTTGCGGAAAAAAGTCATTTTGAAGAAACGAAAATAGTTTATTTTTTACAGAGGCCACAAAAAAAGTCTTTTTTTTTCATGAAACTTCATGCATAAACATGAAATGTCCGGATGCACATTCAAATTTTGTTTCGAATTCTTTAGTATCATTTTAAGATGCGTTTTTAGGTAGTAGACGATGCAAAATGGATATCCCATACCCCATGTATCGATCCTCCCATAAGTTCATCTGACTACTGATTTTTCAATTGTGAGTTTGTCTCCCACTCTCGCAAGGCTAATCAAATCACCATTTTAATGGCCACCGAAGAGCGCTGGACATGAGTTTGACAATTAACATCCACATATGAGCTTAAAACAAAAAAAAAAAAAAATCGAGCTTCTACTCTGGCAGTTTATCAAACACGAGGCCAATCTATATATGTGTATCCCCTTGGAGACAACGTCGCTGGCGGAGCCCCGGGAACCATGCACAATTGCACATGGCCACGACCGACTTATCGAGTAGTTGCACATGCTAGTTTACCGTTAGACCTCACAGTGATCAAATTGAGTTTGGTGTTTTTGACTATCGGGAAGGCAAGGCTTATGAAGCAAAACAGGTTTGTTGCCCAATTGCAGGCAAGCTGTCTCAATCCATAATCAATTCCACTTGCATCACGATGAGTCGATCTGACTTTTCAGAGGCCATATACGCACGTATATGGCCTTCCCAATTGCTAACATGCTGTCTCCGTCCATAATCAATTCCACTTGCGTCATTGATTAGTCATTTGGTCAATGGCTCCACAAAGGTATGAATCCTATCCAAAAGTTTCTACGGAATGGGAGAATAATTGCGTTTGTTTTCTAATTTTTTTATAATGTTTTTTGTATCTTGGCGCGGCGAGTTGCCAGTCGTCCGATCTTTGGAACCAACGGTGGATAGTAGTTGACCGTTTGTCATGTTGCCTCATCGCAACTTCCCACTAAGCCGCATGATCTCGCCGTATTTGTGTCCTTTGTTTTCCCGTGCATGTGCTGTGACAACTTTCGTTGATCATATAATATAACTAGTGGTATTGTACGACCGAGTTTTCCCAACGCATGTTATAATTGAGATCCATTGTCAAACAAGAAAGGAAGAAGATCTATTCCTAGTGGGATACGGATATGCTAAAAATCGAATATTCGAATCAGTCGACTTGAACTTGTTACAGTGAGGCCGGTAACCTTCTGGTTGCAGGAAATCCACTCCCGATCCGGTAACAAAGACGCGGTAAATCCGTTCAATTTTGAATATTTATCCATTAGTTTTGGTCAATTTTGTTTAAAAATGCATTCGATAACGTAATGGAGAACATCGTTGCCGAGGGTAGCTTCAACCAGGAAGTCATGGTCACCACACCCATCCGATAGCATTTACATATGTTCTATTGTTTCTATCCCAATTTTTTCTATGGACATGAGAAGAATTCATTTTGTTTTCAAATTTATAAAGAGGGAACATTTGAATTTTGGTATCCTGGTATGGAGATTTACTAGTCGTCCGATCTTTGGAAGCACTTCCCTCGTCTCTATGTATTCTCGTCCTTTGTTTTTTTCCCTTTTTGTGAGGTGTCTGAGCTGGGACAGATCGTTGAGAGTATAATAGAACTAGTGGTATTGTATGACCGAGTTTTGCAAGCGCATGTTATAGTTGAGATCTGTTTTGCAAGCTTATGTTATATAAGGCCAGCGACCTTTTGGTTACCGGAAATCCACTCCAGATCCGGTATATTCGTGGGCCTGTTTTAAGAAAACCCGTGAAATCCGCTGAATTTTAAATTGTTCTAGTATTTATCCATTAGTTTCAGTCCATATATTTCTTTTGAAAATCATGTCAGTAACGTAATGGAGAACATCGTTACCGGGGGTGATACCATCTGTGATTTTTTAAATTCTTTCCTAAGATGAACCGAGCACTAATTAAGCCACTAACCTTATTCAAATCTAGCGGACCAATTGGCTAGAAATTAACAGCTAGGCTGTCGATCGATCGGTAGGGGTAGCTGGAACCACAAAATCATGGTCACCAACAAAACATACCATAATCTTATTCAAATCTAGCGGACGAAGCAACTAGCTAGCAAAGAGTGACTTACGATAACTAATTAGCACTACGGGAAAAACCCCAGTTTCCGACGGCCTTTTGTTTGCCGACGGTTATTTATCGGGGCCGTCGGCATACAGTGGCTATCCCGACGGCTTTTATAATGGCCGTCGGCAACGAACATACCGTCGGCATATAGCATGTATGCCGACGGCCTTATTTATTTGGCCGTCGGCATACCCAGGCCGTCGACATATAGGCTGCCACGTTTGTCCACAGACGGAAGTCTAACAGCGGTAGCTGTATGCCTACGGCAGGCCGTCGGCATATGCATTTTGTGCTTCCAAAAACATGTGTGCGGGGACAAGATTCGAACCCAGCACCAGGCATGTCTGCATGCGATGTGCTAACCAACTATGCTGCTGTTCTTTCTTGTACAGGATAGAGTTACTTTCAGTATATGTATAGACCTTCACGGTAGTACCAAAACTCACAACATTTTTTGTTTGAAGACAAGTTTGAAATTTTTGTGTATACATATTTATTTATTTATTTATTTATTTATAACATTATAAGTAAAAATATATTTTGCTCAAATATATTTACATACATAATTATTTATTATGCATAAACATATTTGCGTACATAATTATTTATTGTGTTCAAATACATTTACACACATATATCTGCACCATTTATAAGTACGATTATATTGTGCACAAATATATTTGCATACATAATTTTTTTCCCCGGAGCTAGGTCACATATAATGTCACATATAATGCGATCAAAATTGACGACACGACCGTTCTAATCTAGAGGTTGAATCTTGTCAAACTTTTGGTGTATCTTAGATAAAATAACTAATTGTATACCTAAAAATGATTTTTAACAAAAATAACGAGCAAACTACGAGGCATAAAGTCATTTAAATAGGCGAAATTAGGTAGAAAGCGAGAAAATTCCTAATACTTGGGGATTATCCATCACATATGGAGTACTTTGTGTGATAATTGTAAGGGTTACAATTTGCACCATATTTTTTGTAGTTGCTTCACAAAAAACCCCATTTTTGGCACTTAGAAAATGGAAAATGATATTTCTAAAAATACTTTGACAACTCTATTTGGCAACATTGTTTCCCATACCAAGATACATCTATGTGTCAAATATGGGCACTTTATCACAAACTATGCCATGAGAATGGCCATAACTTGGTCATTTGGCTTGAAACCTATACATGTTTATAGAAGATAGACCTTTTTGTGAATGAGTTTTTTGAAAAGTTTGTGAAAACTCATGTTTATTATTTTCCCTAGAAACTAGTACACATAAAGGTACTCCATGCCAAAGGATTTCTTTTTTTGAGTATTTTTTCACTTTGTTTGCTTTTTTCGAAAACATTGTCAAAATGGCCGCCATGACCATACATTGCAAGGGGTCGAATTTTCCAAAGATATCGATGGTTCTGTGATATAATCACTACTTGTGTACCTTAAAATGATTTTTGTAAAAATATCAGAGCAAACTATCACACAGTTGTAGTTCAAATTTGAATTACTTTCGAAAAATCGGCATAAAGTCATTTAAATGGGCGAAATTAGGTAGAAAGCGAGAAAATTCCTAATACTTGAGGATTATCCATCACATATGGACTACTTTGTGTGATAATTGTAAGGGTTACAATTTGCACCATATTTTTTGTAGTTGCTTCACAAAAAACGCTATTTTTGGCACTTAGAAAATGGAAAATGATATTTCTAAAAATACTTTGACAACTCTATTTGGCAACATTGTTTCCCATACCAAGATACATCTATGTGTCAAATATGGGCACTTTATCACAAACTATGCCATGAGAATGGCCATAACTTGGTCATTTGGCTTGAAACCTATACATGTTTATAGAAGATAGACATTTTTGTGAATGAGTTTTTTGAAAAGTTTGTGAAAACTCATGTTTATTATTTTCCCTAGAAACTAGTACACATAAAGGTACTCCATGCCAAAGGATTTCTTTTTTTGAGTATTTTTTCACTTTGTTTGCTTTTTTTGAAAACAATGTCAAAATGGCCGCCATGACCATACATTGAAAGGGGTCGAATTTTCCAAAGATATCGATGGTTCTGTGATATAATCACTACTTGTGTACCTTAAAATGATTTTTGTAAAAATATCAGAGCAAACTATCACACAGTTGTAGTTCAAATTTGAATTACTTTCGAAAAATCGGCATAAAGTCATTTAAATGGGCGAAATTAGGTAGAAAGCGAGAAAATTCCTAATACTTGGAGATTATCCATCACATATGGACTACTTTGTGTGATAATTGTAAGGGTTACAATTGGCACCATATTTTTGGTAGTTGCTTCACAAAAAAAGGCATTTTTGGCACTTAGAAAATGAAAAATGATATTTTCGTGCGAAACAAATGAAAACTTTTTTCGGCAACATTGTTCGCCATTCTAGGACACACACTTTTGCAAAATATGAGATCATTTTAACAAACTATGTCATGTTTGAGGCCATAACATTTGTCATTTGCCCTGAAAGTCATGAGTTTTCATACATGACATCTCATTTCTGAGAACACTTTGTCAAAATAATTTCCGTATTCCAAGTTTTTTAGTTTCCCTCGACACTAGGTCACATATAATGACACAATGCGAAGGATTTTCATTTTTTTTTGATTTTTTTGAATTCTTTATGCCGATTTCAAAATGCGATCAAAATTGATGACACGACCGTTCTTAGCTACGGGTTGAATCTTGCCAAAGTATTAGGGTATCTGTGATTAAATGACTAATTGTGAACCTAAAAATGATTTTTACCAAAAATAACAAGCAAACTGCGAAGCAGCTGCAGTTCAAATTTGACCCGCTTCCAGCTGAATCGCCTGCATTTTGTCTTTTTTAAAAGAGGTGGAGGGAAATCTCACTTAGGCAACATTCCGTACCATATAATTATCATGGCATAGTAATCGTTTGCATCCCATAATTTGAAAAAACCTATTTCTAAAACTATTTTCTTTATGAAACATTATTTATGAAAATGCTTTGTAATTGTAAAATGAAAAGAAAAAAACAAGTTTTGGAGGCATCCTGCGCAGCCCAGCCCAACACCACCCAAGCCCACCTACCCCTTGACCTAATCCCCACACGCACACCAGCCAGAGCCACACACCACACACGCACTCTCCTCATCGCTCCATCCTATCCCCCTCATTCTCCCGAGCGCCGCCACTCTCCATTGAGGGCGAAGGGCGGGTGGATCCAGTGCTCGGGCTCCGCGGGCACGGAGTCGATGTGGGAGTTGAGGAGGATGGATGGGAGGGCGGGGGAGGTCCCCGACCAGGTGAGGAGGAGGAGCGGCTTTGATTTGCAGGGGGTGAAGTGGTCGCCGGCGCACGCGTGCGCTCGATCTACCGCCGCCCGCCACACGCCGGACAGAGAGGCGCCGCTACGGCGTTGAGGCTGGCTGGATCGCCGGCGCGTGCGTGTGTGCTTCCACGCGCGCCGCTCCGTCGATCTGGCCGGACCGCTGCGCGCGTGGCCGACCTAGGGTTTGCGGTGGCGCTGATGCACAGCGGCGACGTGTCTCCGGTCACAAGGCGAGCCTCGGAGGCCGTTGGTCACCTCGCGTTGCAGGTCAGGGTCTCGCGGAGCCACAAGCAGACCGCCACCAAGCCCGTCTCCGCGCCCGTCCCCATCTCGGATCTCTGACCTCCCTCTCCCTCGTCTCTGCAGCTAGCGCGGTCTGCGACCAGGAGGACGCCGGCGACCACGACCTCACTGGCAGCAGCGCATCTTCTCCAAATACTAGACCTCGAGAGGTACATGCCCTAGACCTAGAGATCAGATTCGGTGTTGTAGTTGTGATTTACCCCTTCCAAATACTATTTGCTCATAGTTTCATACTGTAACAATGCTCAACTCGACACTGCTGGAGCAGATGAGAAGACATGAGAAAGCTAGGCACTGTCTTGTGTTGGAAAGCGTTTCCTGAATGTTTATATTGTTCCCGTATGCTTGTAGCTAGCTATAAAAAGGCATGAACTGAATGAATTGAACAGACTCGTTCTGAACTTCTCTTTCTCCTTGATTTTTCATTCTTTTCTCTGTATCAAATACTCTCTCTTAACTAGTCTCTGATTGATCTCACTCCTTGAAATCTTGCAGGCATTTGAACAGAAATTTCATGAAGAGGAGTATGCACCAGCAGCTAGAAGAGGTAAGACTAGACCGATGAAAGTTGTTATTAGCACCTTCGATAGATGCTAAAACTGCATGCATATTGTTTTTGAGATTTGAGTAGACACCGTTGAGTTAGTTGATTTCATAGATGATGTAACTTTCATTCTTCATTATTGTTCCAAAAATCTAATATCAGGGTATAATTAATTGCTAGTGTTAATAGAAAATAAAATACTAACTAGTAAGACGGATGTCTTGAATTGTTAAAACCGTAGAGCTCTGTGCTGTTCCTGTGAAGAATATTTTTTCTTCTCTGTTCTTGGGTATCCCAAAATTCATGTGCTCTTCTATGTGCTACACAATTACTATGAGAAGTACTGATTAGTTTGATCTTATTTAAAGTGTGAAAACTGAAAAAGGCTTATAATTGGATCCACTGATGCATTTTGAAGTTTTAGTCAAATACTTGGTCTAGATGTTTTAATGTGAGAAGATAAAACCTACCAGGAACTTTCCCATGTCCTTTTTTTTACCATGTCCTCATTTTAAAGGTTCATTGATAGTTTCTTTAGAGTTATTTCAAGAGTTCTATGCAGTAGTACAACACTGATTTATAGCAGATCTAAACTCAACCGAATTTTTTTCTTCAGTGGAAGCAAGATGCAGCAGCTCGTCTACAAGTTCATTAGCGACGACAACCTGAGCAGTGCCGGGACCCCTGGAACAAGGTTTGCATCTGCGTGTTGATCGAGGAGATGTCGACATGGGCCATTGAGGCACAACTCCATGACGGTGCGGCTCGTCCCTCTCTAGGTTCAACCCCTCTTACCCTTCTCAGTGCATAGTTCCAACTGATTGTCCACATATATGTTATGAGTTGTATTGTAACCTAAAATTCTGAAAATTCCGTATGGTTTGGACTGTGCAAGTGAAGTGCTTAATGCATCATTGGTAAAGAGCCAACATTCTGATGAGTTGTATGTAACTAAAAAATGCATTCTTGCCGGTTGTAGTGTTTTGGACTGTGCAATATTTGTATCATCTTTGTTTGCAAATTGATGGTTTGGAATCATGTCTGTAAACAGCTGGCATTTTGTAAGCCATTTTTTTTTGTTTCTGGTATGCAACTATGCCGACGGCTTTTGCTGTCGGCAAACCAGGCAACAAAGCGTATGGAGACGTACCAAGACGTGCCACGTGGCAACATATGCTGACGGCATGCCCGTCGGCAGTGCCGTCGGCAACTCTGCCAACGCCGTCAAACGGAGCCGTCTGTTATCTATTTGTTGCCGACGGCTTTTGTTGCCGACGGCCCAGTAAAGCCGTCGGCATGTGAGCATATGCCGACGGCTTTTCTTTCTCGACGGTTTTCCTAGTCTATGCCGACGGAGAAGATGCCGACGGCCATATGCCGACGGCAGCCGTCGGCATACCCCTTTGCCGACGGTTTTGGGTCCTTTGCCGACGGTTTTTGGCCGTCGGTACCTATACGTTTTCCCGTAGTGTAGGTGGCATTCTCGGGGCGGCTAGAGAGTTGTAAAATTAGCAGCTAAGCCGTCTCTATCACCGACGGTACACCCGTTCATAGCATAGGAGGCATGCTCGGTCGCGGACAATCGGCAGGTCCGAAATGCTAGCGGCGTCGCGGTGCACGTTCATCTCTTGTCTTGTTCCGATTATCCGGTCATGGCGTTCTTTTTAGGAAGAATGCATGTGCGTTTGCTGTACCTGTTAGGTGAGTTAGTTAGATGCATGGAAAGGTAAGTCGAGCATGGCTTGCTTGCAACTGCACCCTAAAATTTTCCACGAAGTTTCCTTTTTGTTTCTGTATACACAGGGGAACAAGGACATGAGTTTGGGGCAGGTTCAAAGGACGCAACCGATCTAATATAAAATTCCCACACTTGTGGATAAAACAGGAGAGATATGGAGGGTGCAAATTAGTCCATTTGATCGAACCAGAGGGTTGGTGGTACCCTAATGCATGCATGGTCAATAATTTTCATCTCTGCTTGAGTTTATTTGTTATGCAATATGTCCACAAGTTCCAAATTTAACAGAAATATCCCACAACAGACGTTTCATATAGTATAGATCTACCAAAATATTTTATTGTAGATGTTCATACTCTTTTCGTATATACTTGGTAAATTTTTGCAAATTTTGAATTTCACCAAAAATTATATGCAACTTATTTTCGGCACGAGGAGTAGTATGAGTTGTGAGGTTTATGGGAATGGATAATAAGTTTTCTTCATATTATTGTACTCCCTCCGTCCCAAAAATAAGTGTCTCAAGTTTGCCCAAAAGTGGACGTACCTATACATGTTTGGGAAACATCCACTTTTGGAAACTTGAGACACTTATTTTTGGACGGAGGGAGTAGTTTAATTTTGCCAACATATTACACCGTACTCTCTCCGTTTTTATTTACTTCGCATTCTGGGTTTTTTCAAAGTCAAACATTTCAAATTTTGACTAAGTATATAATAAAAAATATCAGCATCTACAATATTAAATATGTATAATGTTAAAAATATTTATATTTTTCCTATATATTTGGTCAAACTTCATAAAGTTTTTAGAAAAACAGGGCATCCCCCAGTTCCATTCAAAAGAACGAAACTTCCAAGTCTTACCGTTGATCAGATTTATTGCAGCACGCGAGACCAGCAAAGCTACCGGCCTAGCAGATGCAAAGCATCAGACTCATCTAAAACATAGTCGCATTACAGACGCCAACAGAACAACCCACAACTACAGCTAAGGCACCAGGAAACTGCAACTTAGGACAGCTTCTGCACCACCTTCCAGTGGTTCCCATCTTCAATTATCACCAACGACGCCTTCTCCAGGGTTTTTGCCAGCGCTCGGGTAGTTGCCTCCCACTCTTCATCCGCAGTGAAATTTTTCCTTTTTGATCCTGAGAGCAACACCGGATCTCTCAGCCTGATTCTTGCCAGGTCAGCAAGGGAGGGCTTTGAGCAAGCTCCCTCAACTTCTCCACCAGCGAATCCATCTGAGATTTTGCATCTCCTGAGAACAAAACCATCCACAGGGAAAGTGTAGAGGCAAGTTTTCTCCACAGGACCTGCCACTGATAACCCAGTTTAGCAGCATTAGCAGCCCATAGCACTCCTTTCCAAAAGGGAGAAGCACCCAGGACAGAGCAAGAAAAAAGATTCGGGTTATTGACATCATACTTATGATCAATAATTTGTTTCCAGAGCTTGTTCTCATCAAGATGGTACTTTTTAATCCAAGAAGCTAACAGGCAAAGGTTCATCTCCACTAAATTGGGAATCCCTAACCCACCAAACTCTTTTTTCTGAGTAACAAGCCCCCAGTTCGCAAGATGGTATTTAAAATGGCCCTCATAATCATCCCAAAGGCAATGTGCCATTTGGGAATTTATTAGGGCTATGGCCCATTTCGGAAATTTAATAACACTAAGCAGGTAAAGAGGAATGCTAGCAAGCACACTTCTTACGAGTTCTAACTTAGCTGCATGAGACATAAGCCGCCCCCTCCACCCCCCAGCTTTCTTGATAAGTTTGTCTATAACTGGTTGGAGGTCTTCTTTCCTTAGTTTCTTATAATGCAGAGGAACCCCCAAATACTTCAGAGGGAACTCACCTAACCTACAACTAAGGATTTGAGCAAAAGACTGAGCTTCATCCTCAGAGACATTAATTGACACCAAGTCACACTTGTGAAAATTAATTCTCATGCCAGATATTTGCTCGAAACAAGAGAGTAGCCATTTAAGGTTTAGAGCGCCAGTTCTCTCTTTTTGAAGGAAAAGAAGGGTATCATCAGCGTACTGCATGCTAATGACCCCCGACCTATTAAAACCATGCAACAGACCTGTAATCAGATTGTTGTTGGCCGCTCTAATGAGCATTTTTGTGAATACATCTGCCGTGAGATTAAACAGGAGGGGCGAAATAGGATCACCCTGCCTCACACCTCGACCAGCTATGTAGAAATCACTGTTAACATCATTGAGACGAACTCCAAAAGAGCCATTCTCAAGCAGAGAGTTAACAAGAAGAATAAACTTATTACTAAAACCTCTCGTAGATAACATCTTTAAAAGAAAAGATCTATCAACCCTGTCGTATGCTTTTTCGTAGTCCAGTTTAAAAATAAAACCAGACTGTCACTACGAGCCACATCATGAATAATTTCATGTGCCGCAACAACACTTTCTAAAATAAACCTGCCTCTAATAAAAGCTGTCTGATTTGGAGAGATTAGATCTTCACAAATCTGACCGAGTCTATTAGTTGCACATTTAGAAAAGATCTTAAAGCTGCAATTGATCAAAGCGATCGGCCTGAATTTCTGTATATGTACAGCATCAGGTTCTTTTGGAATAAGAGTCAGTAGACAAAAATTAAGTCTAAAGAGGTCTAATGACCTTTTATTCCATGCAACAAAAAGATTAAACAGATCATCTTTAATTAACTCCCAGAAATGCTGGTAAAACAGGAAAGGTAAGCCATCAGGGCCTGGAGCGCCATCAGCATAAGAGCCGAATACAGCCTCCTTAACCTCCTGTAAAGTAAAGTCAGCATCGAGGAGATCGTTTTGTTCATTAGTCACTTTATCCCCCGCATCCCAAAAGTCATCCGCAAGATCAACATTGATTTTTTGTTCAGCGCCAAATAAGTCACGATAAAAATCAGTAGCAATCTTGAGCATACCTTCGGTATCTTCAACTGGACCAGAAGGCCCATGCAGCATAGCGATGTTTTTCTTCCTCCTTCGCTTATTAGCTTGAGCATGGAAATACGCCGTGTTGCGGTCCCTTCTAAAATCTGCTTTTCCCTGGACCTCTGTCTAGCTTTTATCTCTTCATTTTCCAGATACCTGTAAGCTCATCAGAAATAGATTTCATCCGAGCTTTAGAATTCGGAGACAGAACAAGAGTTTCAGAAATAATGTCTAACTGATCAAATTCAGCAATAAGTTGTTGTTTCTTTTTAAATTGAGCAGCTTCGGCATTAGCACACCACCCTTTCGTATATCTCCTGAGGTTTCTAACTTTAAATTGCCAAACATCAAGAGGATCCGTGTAACGACAAGGAGTCCTCCACGCTTTTTCGACAACTTCTTTAAAACCATCTATTTGAAGCCACCATTTTTCAAACCTATATTGTTTGATTTTAGGAATAACCAACGCTCCAGTATCCAAGATAAGTGGAGTATGGTCACTACCTATCCTAGCTAGAGTTTTAACTTGACTCGCAGGGTAAAGACTATCCCAGCTCGTCGAAATGAAAACTCTATCAAGAGTTGCCATTACTGCATTCTCTTGATTGTTACTCCACGTATACATCCTCCCAGCACATTTTAAATCTATCAGACCGAATTTATTAATCCAGTCATTGAAAAGGTTGACCCAGTGTTGATTAACAACACCAGAACTTTTCTCGCTACTACTTCTAACTAGTTAAAGTCCCCACAGATAAGTGTGGGTCCTGTCCAGCTAGAAAGAATATTATGCAGCTCATTTATGAATTCTAACTTATGTTCATCATAAGCAGTTCCATAAACCGAAGTAAACATCCAAGTACTAGCATCTTTTTTGTTCTTAAGTAAACAAGATACTGCATACTTGAAGATGTTCACATCCAAGACATCAAACATATCACTGTTGACACCAGCTAGGATACCACCAGCTGTGCCAACAGCAGGAAGCCAGTTCCAAGTATAAATACCTTGACTATCCAGAGTTTGAAGTTGGGAGGCATTAAAATCCTCTTTTTTGTTTCAGAAAAACTAATAAAATCAGGGCGATGATCTCTAATGAGTTCCCCAGTCCGAAAAAGCTTATCAGGTCTATTTAGACCTCTATTGTTCCAGATGAAACCTATCATCTAAGGTTTTAATTTCACATATCTCCTATCCTTTTTCCTACTAGACACCTCAAACCAAGGTGAATCAGGAAAATCGTCTACTACTTCATCTTCGGCACTAATGTGCGATGAAGCTGGAACAAGATCATCACCATAATTGGTAACTTGTTCCGGGATAAATTCCTCTCCTCCAACATCAATGTTTTGAGGCAGGAACATATCAGGGTGACTGTCCCGAAAGTTCTGTAGCCTTTCAGTTTCAGACACCCGCATAGCATTAATATTTTCAGCTATTTCTGAATTGTTTGCTCCTAGAATAATCCCAGCCATCCTCGCATTTTGCATAAGGCAATTATCATCAAGAACAGCAAAGGAATTACAGAAGCTTTTAGATTTACCTGTAGGAACTTCCAGATTTTTCTGTTTCACAGATCTTGTGCTTTCTGGACCGTAGTCCTACCATCTCTCTAATGCGAGCACTCATTCTCGGGGCCATCACTGGACCCCATTTCTGTTTCTTCTTTTCCTCAGCACACATAACCAGACTTGACACCTCCGCAGAATCTTCCTGAACTTTCTGTGACAGACTAGCATCAACAGTTTCATTCTTCTCTTCTTCAGGTTCTTCATCTTCAGATTCCTCGAACTGTGTCAGCAACTGAACACAGATGTTGCTTTCAGGAGCAGCATCTCTGACAGGCAACGATCTTGTCTCAGTTACACCTTTTTCAAAACCTTGTTCATGACACTAGCTTCCAGAGTTTTTTCAATCCTAGAGGAGCTTCCAGCAGCCACAGTTTTTGTTCCTCCCTTGCTACCTCCCGTAGCCGAGTTTTGCAGGCACCATCAGTGTCCATGTCACCTTCAGCTCCTTTTTTAGGTGGCTCTTCAAATCCTTCACCTAAGTCATCATCAAGGCCTTGCGGGCTGTCATGGTTGTTTTCATCTAACCCATTGTCATCCACAGGTGCTTCAATCTCAGAATCAGGCTCAACTTTAAACTTTAGCAAGTAAAAGTTTTGCTCCACCTCGAATAGACGGTCTCTTGGTATCTTGCTGATGTCTCTAACTGACACTTTGATTCTCAGAGTTTTATAGAAGCTTCTGAAAACTTCATGCCAATCAACATTCACCATGACTCCAAGAGCAGAGGCCACTCTAGCAATCACCTTCCAAGTCCACCATTTTGGAGGTAGGCCTTCCACACAAATCCAGACCTCCATCATTTCACCATAAGCTGGTAATTCACCACCCCAGTCAGAAAAGGAGATTGACACACCCTTCTTCTTCAAGTTAATGGATGGATATTCTACCAGATCCTTGATGTTCTTGTTGGGGGGGAACCTGACCAGAAAGCGTTTTGGATCCAGCTGTCTAATTTGCCAGAACCAATTTGTCTTCCACATCTCAGTAAAGCTCTGTTCAAGTTCCTGCTCCGTGAGCTGACCTCCTTCAATATTGACTATGCCAACATTATCAATATTCAACCACTTAATTCCTTCATGACAACTTCATAAAGTTTGATTTTAACTATACCCATAACGTAAAGTAAATGTAAACGGAGAGAGTAAATATATGGATGTCAATTGTCAAACTCTTGACCAGAGCTCTTCTTCGGTATTAGAATGATGATTGATTAGCTCTGCAAGGATGGGAAACAAACCAGTAATCAGATGAACTTATGGCACATTCCATATATATACATACGACGACCTTTTCTCCTTGCTGCTGCTGCTGCTGCTGCTGGGGAGAGAGGGACAACAGCCACTATTCGCCCACGTTGCGACGAGCAGAAACGGATTGTGACGACAATCGACAATGTGTAGCAGGTAGAATTGAATCAGAACGAGTGCATAAAATACTATATCTCCATCGGCTGCAAATTATTGTAATCGGATGCGCAACCGCTTGCTTCCTTCCCTCCCCATCGGACCCTGTCGTCTGTAGCAGCATGCTCTGCTTGACCTTGTAATGGCGACGCCATATCCAAAATCACCCTGCCTATAAGTACCAGCACCTATACCTCTGCTCATTTCAGATCCAACAAGCATTCCACAACTATACCACCAAGCTGATAGCTGACAGATCAATCATGGCGAGGCTTCACCTTTCCGTCGTCTGCGCCGTCCTCTTCGCGCTCGCCGCCCCGTCCCTGGCAGGCGACCCCGACATGCTCCAAGACGTCTGCGTCGCCGACATGGCATCCAGTAAGTTACCCAGCTAAACCATTCGTCTTAACTTGTCAACATCGTTCCTCCTGCATCTCTGTGCTGATGTGAATATATGGTGCGCGGCAGCCGTCAAGCTGAACGGATTCCCGTGCAAGGCCGACATCACGGCGGACGACTTCTTCTTCGCCGGGCTCAAGAACGCCGGCAACACCAACAACGCCGCGGGATCCAACGTGACGGCGGCCAACGTGCTGACCTTCCCAGGGGTGAACACGCTCGGCGTCTCCATGGCGCGCATCGACTACGCGCCCGGAGGCCAGAACCCGCCGCACACCCACCCGCGCGCCACCGAGATCATCTTCGTCACCCAGGGCGTCCTCGAGGTGGGCTTCATTACCACCGCCAACAAGCTCTTCACCAAGATCCTCAACGTCGGCGACGTGTTCGTCTTCCCGCGCGGCCTCGTCCATTTCCAGCAGAACAGGGGATACGGCCCTGCCTCCGTCATCGCCGGCTTCAACAGCCAGCTCCAGGGTACGCAGGTCATCGCCAACACGCTCTTTGCCGCCGCGCCACCGGTGCCCACCGACGTGCTCGCCAAGGCCTTCCGTGTCGACAACGACGACATAGACGCTGTCAAGGCCAGGTTCAAGTAGGGCGTGATCTCCGTCAGTATTTGTTTCTCAAGGGAAGAATTCTATGTTGGTTACTGAATAAGTGATACGCAAGTCAAGTGAGCTGTGCTTCTAATGAGTTGTTCGATTTCTTCTTGTGTTGTCTATGTTACATTCGCTTTTTTTTGAAATAATACAAACCTACTTTTGTTCTGTGTAGTCAAGTGCATCTTTCAGTGAGTGCGGGGATATGTTATACGAGCTATATGGCACCCTTTTTTTTTTTTGAAATATGCAATTTTATGTTTTAAAAAATCGAAACAAAAATTCTGGTTAGAGATAATGTTGAGATCTATAGTTGTGCAAAATCCCAATGAAAATCGTAGCATTTTGGCCTGGGCGAAAAAGACAACTTCACAGTTCTGAATGACGAACAATGCGAGTTTCAAAAATTTGAAAACTTTGCCAGATTTGTCTTTCTTGAAAATGACCTACTTTTTTGTAAGGGCAAACAGTGAGAGAATGTCCCACTCCGCGCAATGGACATTGCTGAAAGAGATATTTTACGGTACATCAACAAAACAAAACGTGGGCCATTCAAGCGAGGCGATCAGACGATGCAGATTAAAAATATGACGCTAAATATTTGGTAGTATATTTGAACCCGAAGGGCATTTCAGACTACTAAGGCCTCGCTTGGAATGTCGAGAAATCTACCGGAATTTGGGCACGTACAATTGGGCCGTAATTTTTGCCGGACCTAACTAGGTCCGTAAGATTTACACCCGGATTGGGCTAAAATACTGTGAACAACTAAGAAAACGGAAAACCGATGGGAAATCATACGACGGGTCAACAAGGCCGTGGGCACGCTGCACAAAGGACGTGGAGAGCTTTGCTTCCACGACTCCCTCAACGGCGGTGCCTCGTGAGCTCCCTTCGGTCTCACTGGCCATTACTCTGCCCATCTTCCACTCCCTCGTCGGCAAGCTCCCTCCTCCAACGACGTACCATGTCCGCCGTCTCCTCAGGCGTTAAATTCGTGGAGGGCAAGTTCTCCGACGGCTCCGATGCCATGTGCCGTCTCGCCGCCGACGAGGAGCTCGAGACAGAGGCATCCGCGCGGCTGCTCCCGGTCGTTGATGGCGACGAGAAATTTCCGATCGACGCCGTTGCTCGACGTGCAGGTTATTAGGCCCGCTGGCGACAGCGTCGGCATGGTGGTTTTCGGCTTCGGAATCTAAAGCGATCACCACTACCATTTAATTTCGGGTGCTTCCTGTGCGCCATAGCTGTTCTCGTAAGATGGACCTGTCATAGGGGAGGAAGTACATGGCTCAGGCCTGCTCCATGGTTCCAAAGCATGCAGCGCGAGCTACACTTGAGGACCTTTGATGTTCGAAAGCTGCCCCAGGTGCTACTGGTTTTGATTGGTCTCACGATTCATGGCAGGTTAGCAGCTAGGCCGTCTCTATCACCGACGGTATAGTATCAGTCCGAACTGCTCTCGGCGTCTCGGTGCTTTTATCTGTTGTCTTGTTCCGGTGATCCGGTCAGTCAGCGTTCACCGTCACCGCGGACCGGGATTTGGCATTCTTGTAAGGATGGTTAGGTTGAGATCGTACGACTCGCGAGCAGGAAAAATTATCTCTTCGAGCATGCATTTGCTGTACCTTTTAGGTAAGTTAGTTAGATGTCTGGTGAGGTAAGACAAGCCTGGCTTGATTGCAAGCGCACCCTAAACACTTCAATATTGCATTGGTTTCCTTTTTGTTTTTGAAGGAAACAAGGACATGAGCTTGGGGCAGGTTCAAAGGACGCCACCGATCTAGTTAATATACAAATTGCACACTTGCGAATAAAGAAAAAGAGAGATACTGAGGCGTTCCTGAGTCTAAGAGGCAAATTATTACATGCATATTGCATTGTAGCTATTGGTACATTTTCGTATATATTTGATAAAAAATTATGAAGTTTGATTTCAACCAAAAAAACTTATGCAACATATTTGGGTTACAAGGGTGTAGTATGAGTTCTGAGCTTTATAGGAATCGGATAAACAGTTTTCTTCGTTAGAGCATCTCTAATCGGGCTAGGCTAATTTTACCCCCTATATGTCCGCAGACACGTCTGGTCGTGCTCGTGGATAGGGGTCGGTCAAACCTTATTTGTTCTCTCCCGCAACCACACCCCGCATATCCAAACCCTCAAATCCATGTAAACACATGCACATTGATCATAATTCATCACAAATGCAACACGAAATTTAAAATAAAAGAATTAATCAATAGAAGTTAAAAAGGTGTACATAAACAATAAGGTACAATAGAAGTTAAAAATGTGTACATAAACAATAAAATAATTAATCAAAGGCCACCAAGCTCGTGCTCATTGATCTTCTTTTTCATGTGCATCATCCAGTTTGCGCTCTCATATCGTCCAAGAGGCTAGCATTTTGAAATGTAATCTTGCATGAATAACTTTTGTTCTTCTAAAGTACAAGGGTATCATTTATGTTGCCTTTTTTGAATCCATTTTATCCAATTATCATGCTTCCCCAATTCAATTGTTGCCCTCTCCAACTCCATCTTCTCACAAAATTCTCTAGTCAAACTCAATTCTCCCCTTTGCACATCCAAGAAGAGTTTATACCTCTTTTTTTTTACCTTTTTCTCCTAAAATTGCTTTAAGGTCTTACCTTTGGTGTAGAAAATGTATGTCCATGTGGTGAAATTTTTTCTTGCCGCGTCGGGCATCACCCTTTTCTTCTCCCACCTCCTACCCATCAATTATATTTTTTCCTATTTTGATGAACAAACCCTTGTCCGTCCGCTACCGCATCATTTTTCTCTACTCTAATAGATAGATTATAGCTAGAGATCGATCGTTGTTCTACATTTTTTTTGTGAATTCTTAGATTCTCGAAAAATCGTTGTTCTACATCTTTTTTGTGGAATTTTTGAGATTCTCGAAAACAGTGCACCACTGTGGTTTCCCGTTTAATTCGGTCCAGCAGTGGGACAAAGTGAATGGTTTATTCTCGACTAAATGATACAAAGTGGTAGCCAAAGCCATCTAGCAAGCAAGGTATATTTAACACAATGCAATGAAAGGCAAGCACATATAGAATTCATAACATGCAAGCAATTCATGCATGGCTATCGACGCCAATGCCATTTTGATTCCTATTTTTTACTTGTGCTTAAAAACCTAAAACTTTTTTTTATTTTTAAAAACCTAAAACTTGTTCACATATTTTTAGATCCTAGCCAATATATGTTGGAGAAAGCCTTCATTGCAAGTGAAATGGATTGCATTCGGCTCCACATAGTGCTTGTGCTAATGATAAAATCCATGGAGTTTCTCACAATACTTTGAGCCTTTTTTCTCGGTTCCAGATTTAGGATCCTTGCTCATGGCCAATCACGTTTTATAGAATAATTAGTATGAAGTACCTCTTGCGTTCGTCCCTCTTTTTTTTTTAGTATGTGATTGTACAACATTAAAAAGAGGGGTGCAATGTTATCATTTGAAAGATCTTGGCCAATATTAATGTGATCCATCATGATCCTAAATAATTTATATGTAGAAGAAATAAATCTTTACCGTATTCGGCCATTCGTCGGACGGGTGGTGTGGGTGCATTGAGTGTCGGATATGCCCGACGATGGCCGTGACCGCTGGAGTTAGGGAGAGTCGCACACCATGTTTGGGGACACATGGTACTGTTAGATGTAACACGTGTTGTATTGGCAGGGATCGAGTCTGTGAGAAGCTTTTCGGGATGTGCCACTGCATCTTTGGGGGCGTCCGCTGCGTTCGTGGTTGATTGAAAACGTGGATATTTTTGACGTGGGCGTTGGCGTGGGAGCGGGCACTAGAGTGGGGCACGCTGAACTTCATCTCCGCTGCTCCGCAGCGCTCTTCTTCGGAACCTCCTCCATCTCCACCTATTCGCGGATGCGCTACCGATGTACCCTTGATCTCTGTCGACGACCTCTGCTCGATCGAATCAGATGAGCTGTCCTTCTCCACAAGGTCCACGACAACTTTCTTCCATCACAAGGTTCGGTTACTATTGGGACTGTGTCCGTGCTGTCCGCTCGTCGGAAGACATATTCATGCGCCTCTATCTGGTTCATTGCTTGCTCCAGCGCACGTAACTACGACGTGCACGAGAGGACGAAGGTATATATTAGGCACATATATTGTCAGGTGTTACTCTCCTCAAGCACTCAGTACACGAATTCGAGTTGAGATACAGAGTTTTCAGCAAGCAAGGGAAGGGAATCGAGAGCCGGGGTGAGAGGAGAATACAGCAAGGGATACAAGGTGGAGACTAGTTCATGTTTTATGTTCTTCGATCCAATCCCGAGGCTCCTTGTTCTCCTTAAGTAACTGCTACCTGGTCCATGCCGTAGGACGATAACGAGTGGTTGGTTGTCGAGTGCGTTGCGGAAGTTGGGCTGGCCCAACTCGTGGCCCAGTAGCTGGTGGGCTCATGACATTCTTCCCCCCTTCAACAGCGGCTTGACCCCAAGCCGGAGCTTGCGGAAATCGCGCCTTCAGATCTGCCGTGTTCTCCCAGGTAGCCAGCGACGCCGGCAGGCCGGACCACTGCACCAGCGACTGCTCCAGTTCCTTGTGGCGACGACGAACTTGGCGGGTACGCAGCACAGCTTCCGGCACTTGATGTGGCGTCACGGCGTCGTCGATCACGGGCAGCTCCTCGTGCACCTTGGTTGGCGGCGCGCCCTTCCGCAGGTGCGAGACATGGAATACGGGATGCATCTTGCAACCTGCAGGTAGACGAAGTCGATAGGACAGAGTACCCACACGCTGCTCCACCCGAAAGGGGCCGAAGAACCTGAAGGCCAGCTTGGCGTTGGCGCGAATGGCGAGTGTTGTCTGAATATATGGCTGCAGCTTCAGATACACCCAGTCGCCCACCGCAAAGGCACGCTCCGATCGTTTCCCATCAGCGAAGAACTTCATGCGATTGTTAGCGCGATGAAGATGCTGTCGAAGAAGAGCTGTCATCAATTTGCGCTCTTCCAACCACTCCTGCAAATCAGTGATGGGCACCACATCCGCAGTGACCCCAAAGTAGCGAGGTGGATGTCCATACAGCGCCTGGAAAGGGGATGTCTTGATCGCAGTGTGATAAGAAGTATTGTACCAGAACTCGGCCAATCCAAGCCATTTGCTCCACTTGGTTGGATTCGAGCTGATGAAACACCTCAAATAGGTTTCCATGCACTGATTCACCCGCTCAGTCTGCCCATCGGTCTGTGGGTGGTATGCCGTGCTCATGCGCAGCTCTGTCTGTGTGAGTTTGAACAGATTCTGCCAGAATTTGCTCGTGAAGATCTTGTCTCGATCAGACACAATTGCTTCTGGCATACTGTGCAACCTGAAGACCTGATCAAATAAAGCTTGTGCCACTTGTGCTGCAGTGAAAGGATGCGCCAGAGGAATGAAATGTGCATACTTGGTGAGTTTATCGACCACTACCAGCACTGAATTGTACCCAGCTGATCGAGAAGGCCTTCCACGAAATCCATAGTTACTACTTGCCAAGCTACATCGGGCACTGAATGTGGTTTCAGTAACCCTGGGTACTTAACTCGTTCTGCTTTGGCTTGCTTGCAAACTGTACAGGCGCCAATGAATTGCTGCACTGATGCTCGCATTTTGGGCCAAGCGAAGAGCTGGCGGATACGCTGCGGAGTCGCCTGAACACCAGAGTGCCCACCAATTGCTCCTGCGTGCAATTCCTGCAGAATTTTTTGCTGCATCTCTGTATTGCCACCCACCCAGATGCGCCGTTTGTATCGCAGCAGTTTGCCTTCCCAAACCAAATGCTGCGCCTTGTGTGCCGGGTCCTATAGTTGTCGCAACATGTTCTGCGTGATTGTGTCCTGGTTATAACCAGCACAAATTTCCTGCAGCCACTCAGGTGTTCCCATTGTCATAGCCACGACTTCGCCGACCTCGAAGGCAGGGTGGCGGGAGAGAGCATCAGCGACTTGATTGGAGCTGCCCTTCTTGTACTCGATGCTGTACTGCAGGCCGAGCAGCTTGGTTAACGCCTTGTGTTGCCAAGGAGTTGTAAGCCGCTGCTCGTCCAGGTGCGCCAGTGCTCGCTGATCTCAGTGCGAATCACGAATGGCGACTGGCGGAGATACGGGCGCCAGCGATCGACGGCCAGAAGAATGGCCAAGCTCTCCTTCTCATACGTGGACAGGCCACGCAGACGCGGCCCCAGCGCACGGCTCAAGTACGCCAACGGGTGCTGATCTTGCATGAGTACGGCACCAATACCGCGATCACTTGCGTCTGTCTCCATCACGAACGGCCGCTTGAAATTGGGTAAAGCCAACACGGGCACCATGAGCAGAGCTTGCTTGAGAGCATCGAAAGCTGTCTGATGGTCCTGCGTCCATATAAACAACTCGTTCTTCTTGAGCAAGTCCGTGAGAATCCTACTGATCAGGCCGTAATTTGGGATGAACTTGCGGTAGTACCCGGCCATGCCCAGAAATTTCCGCAGCTCACGTATGTTGAGGGGAACCGACCAAGCACGGATGGCCTCCACACTCTTGGGGTCCGTGGCGACGCCCGCAGCAGATATGATGTGCCCCAAATACTTGAGCTGTTGCTGAGCAAAGGCGCATTTCGATTTCTTCACCTTTAGCTGGTGCTCTGCAAGCAATTGGAACACAGCGCGCAGGTGTTCCTCGTGTTCTTCCAGCGTCTTGCTATAGATCAGAATATCGTCGATGAATACCAACACACAGCGACGCAGCAAGGACGCCAGAATAGTGTTCATGGCGTTCTGGAACGTAGCTGGCGCTCCCGTGAGCCCATACGGCATCACCTTGAATTCGTAGTGGCCTTGGTGTGTTTGGAAGGCGGTCTTGTGTTCCTCGCCTTCCGCCAAACGTATCTGGTGATAGCCTGCTCGCAGATCCAGGCTGGTGAACCATGCCGCCCCAGCCAATTCATCAAGCAGTTCATCAATTACCGGCAGTGGGAAGCAGTTCATCAATCACTGGATGGTGAGGGCATTCAAGTAACGAAAATCGATGCAGAAACGCCATGTGAAATCCTTTTTCAGCACAAGCAGTACAGGTGAAGCAAAAGGACGGTGCTAAACTGAATGATTCCTTGCTTGAGCATGTCAGCAATTTGCTTCTCGATCTCATCCTTCTGCTCAGGATTGTATCTGTAAGGTCGTTGATTCACCGGCCTAGCGCCAGGGATCAGGGGAATTCGATGATCAAATGATCGCCGTGGTGGCAGCCCCTGTGGTTCATCAAACAAGGCAGAGAACTCCTGTAGCATGTCTTGTATTGGCTCGGGACATGGTTGTGCAGCTTCTGTTTCCTTGACTTCCCTGAGCTGCACCAAGTGACAAATAGCTTGTGCTTGAACCAGTGCCTCGAGCTGGTGTACTGCAATTGGCTCGCAATTGGTAGTATCTGGCGTAATCCCTTGCAGCCGCACTGCCTTACCATTGTGTTGGAATGTGAGCTGCTTCAGCCCCCAGTGCACTACCATAGATCCAATTCCTTAAAGCCAATCCATTCCCAAGATGATGTCATAGCAACCCAGGGAAATAGCCGAAGCGTAGTCGTGAACTCTTCTCCTTGCGCCTGCCAGAGACATGCTGGCACCTCCAAATCACACCTCAAAGTGCCACCGTCTGCTATCGTGACGTTCATGGGTCAACACTTGCGAACGTCTTCCCACTGAGCCGCAACATTGGCACTAACGAAACTGTGTGTGCTGCCCGAGTCCACTAACATCAACACTTCACGGCCACACCACTCCTTTGAGCCGGACAGTCTGTGGTGGTTCTGCACCTTGTAGAGCAGCATGAGAGATCACACAGAGATCACCAGTAGCATCGCCTTGCGAGGAATCTGGTTCCCTCTCGCATGAGAACAGCTCCATCATTTCAGTAACAACATGTAGCTGCATAGTTGGGCCGCGCCCATACTTCTCACCGCAGGTGAAGCAGAGCCCGCGTGCACGCCGGTACGCCCGCAGCGCAGCCACCTTCTCGTCCATGCTCGGAGTATGAGCACCGGCGGCTCCTCGACGATCGTCCGCCCTCACGGTAGCTGGCGCTCCAGGTGGGCGCCCCACGGGTGTGGGTGGTGCCGGAAGCGGCATCGCCGTGCGCGGCACGCCGCGCCCGCTCCAGGCCGCCAGGATTCTCGCGGCAACTCCATCGCCTCTTCCTGCAGCGAAGCAAGAGAAACAGCAGTATCCACATCTTTTGGTTGCTACACCATGACCACAGCTCGTATGTCATGCCGCAAGCCATCAACAAAGTGAGTAACAAAATCTAGGGGATCCCACGATCTATGGTGAGCGAGCAAACAGTTCATAGAATTATTGAACTGAACTGCATACTCCGCCACTGTTCCAGCCTGACGGAGCCGAGAAAATTGCCGCAGCAATTGCTCAAATTCGCGCCGCCCGAATTTCTCGCACACCTTCACCACAAACTCCTCCCACGACCTCGCCACCAGATGGGTACTAGTCCACTGTAACCACAACGCCGCATCCCCGGTGAAGTGCACCACGGCGGTGTCAACCCACATGTCCTTGTCCACACGACACACTCGAAAATAGGACTCACACTTCAATTTCCACTCCAGAGCTCCCTCCCCATTGAAATTGGGACATTCCATGCGTGGAGTTTTCCCTCCCCTCTCATCTCGCTGACGAGGTGACTGAATTGGAGAAGAGGACGGGAAGCCGAACGTACCCTTGTTCGGGGTCGTGAGGGGAGGAGGCCCCATCAGCGATCCCCGATTTTGGTGTTCGACGCGGTGGCCACCTGGCCCGTGACGCCCATCGTCACTTGCGCGCGCATCTGGCCGCAGATCGACCGGATAACGAGTGGTTGGTTGTCGAGTGCGTTGCGGAAGTTGGGCTGGCCCAACTCGTGGCCCAGTAGCTGGTGGGCTCATGACATATATATGGATGTCAGTGGTTAAACTCTTGTTGCCCAGCGCTCTTACTCGGTATTAAGCGAGGGTGGGACACAAACTCATGGTCGATATATACGAAATATACGCCGACCTTTATTCCTTGCTGCTGCTGGAAGCCTGGAACCGATGCGGTGAGAGCGACGAGCAAACAAAGAAACTGACGATTCGGCCGCGCGCGCTTCAGTGTGGTCGGATCATGCATAAGTAGGTCGATTCGTCGGCATAATAAACAACTCATAATAAACAACTAGATCTCACCGGCCCCAAATTAGTGTAATCCGCTTGCTTGCCTCCCTCCCCATCTGACCCTGTCGTATGGTCTGCTTGACCTTGTAATGGCGACGCTATACCCACAATCACCCTGCCTATAAGTACCAGCTCCTGTACCTCTGCTCATTCCACATCCTACAAGCATTCCACAACTATATCACCAAGCTGATAGCTAGCCAGCATTGACACATCGATCATGGCGAGGCTTCACCTATCCGTTGTCTGCGTCGTCCTCTTCGCGCTCGCCGCCCCGTCACTTGCAGGCGACCCCGACATGCTCCAAGACGTCTGCGTCGCCGACATGGAATCCAGTGAGTTACCCAGCTAAACCATTCGTCTTAACTTGTCAACCTCGTTCCTCCTGCATCTTTGTGCTGATGTGAATATATGGTGCACGGCAGCCGTCAAGCTCAACGGATTCCCGTGCAAGGCCAACATCACGGCGGACGACTTCTTCTTCGCCGGGCTCAAGAACGCCGGCAACACCAACAACGCCGCGGGCTCCAACGTGACAGCGGCCAACGTGCTGTCCTTCCCGGGGGTGAACACGCTCGGCGTCTCCATGGCGCGCATCGACTACGCGCCCGGAGGCCAGAACCCGCCGCACACCCACCCGCGCGCCACCGAGATCATCTTCGTCACCCAGGGCGTCCTGGAGGTCGGCTTCATTACCACCGCCAACAAGCTCTTCACCAAGATCCTCAACGTCGGCGACGTGTTCGTCTTCCCGCGCGGCCTCGTGCACTTCCAGCAGAACAGGGGATACGGCCCTACCTCCGTCATCGCCGGCTTCAACAGCCAGCTCCAGGGCACGCAGGTCATCGCCAACACGCTCTTCGCCGCCGCGCCACCGGTGCCCACCGACGTGCTGGCCAAGGCCTTCCGAGTCGGCAACGACGACATAGACGCTGTCAAGGCCAGGTTCAAGTAGGGCGCCTCCGTCCGTCTGTATCGGTTTCCTCAAGAGAAGAATTTCTATGTTGGTTTCTGAATAAGGGATACCCAAGACACGTGAGCTGTGCGTGTAATTGATTTTTTTTTTGCGATAAGTTGTTCGATTTCTTCATGTGTACTATGTTACATTCGTTTGTCTTTGAATACCTACTTTTGTTCTGTGTAGTGTATGGTTCAGTAGCTTACATTTCTTGATTGATGTGTATGTTACATTAGTTTTTCTTGAAAATGGCCTACTTTTCTGTAAGGGCAAACAGGGGAGATCGTGTGTCGCGTCGTTCATGAACGCCGGACCGTCTCCGAGTACGTCCAGCAGGTTTGTCAGAAGCAGCCACGGCCACTACAGCGCGCTCGACTTCTCCCGCGCGGCGTGTGAGCTTGGCCTCGTTTCACTGCAGGACGGCGCGCTGCCGTGAGACGAGCCGAGCAACCAACACTGGGTGCTCAGCGGGTGCCTTCCTCCTGTTGGCGGCGACGGACAACGTCGACCCTGGCGCGGCGGCGGGGTTAACGCCGACTACCTCGTGGACGAAGGCGGTGTTGTTGGGGCGGGCTTGGGCGCTTGGCCGCTGTTGGTCGGCGGTGGAGGTGCATGTCCTGTGGACGGAAGTCGAGCGGTGCACCGGCCAAAGGAGGTACTCTCATTAATTGTTTGACATTATCCTGTCGATCCCGAGGTGAACTCGGAGTCGGAGCCCGATTCATCAACTGACTAGGTTCTTCGGCTCTTCTCGTCCTACAAATTCAGCAAGACTACGTTCAGTTTTCTCCCAACCAAATCCTACATACCTGCTCCGGCCGATTCGATCGTCTCCACCACAAATCCTACGTACCTGCTCCGGCCGATTCGATCCTGTTCGACTTCGTTCTCAGTCTCCTCTCCTGCAACTGATATGGAGCACGGCGGCTACAACACCCGCACCTCCGAGGTGGAGTCCCTAAGGCCTTTTACGGACATGGACATCATGGACGTCATGCAGCGGGTGGCACGCAGGCATGATCCCGCCCGCATGACCTCTGTCTACGGCCGTGCCGCTCGTGCCCCAGCCCCGGAATATCGCCTCTCTGCGCGTCGTCATCTGGACGGTGTCTTTGAGTTCTTCGATGAGCACGAGGCTGCTGTCAGAGTACACCGTGGCGATGATCACCCGTACGGCGGCCGCCGCTTCGGCGCCGTCCCGGCCTCGGAGGCGGAGATCGCGAGGCTGCCGGTGGCGACGGCGGGGGAGGTGAGGGAGAGCGACTGTGGGGTGTGCCTCAAGAGGTTCGAGCAGGGCGAGGGGCTCAGGAAGATGACCTGCCCCAGCTCCCACGGCTTCCACGAGAGTTGTATCTTGAAGTGGCTCAGGGTCAGCCGGCTCTGCCCGCTGTGCCGCTTCGCGCTGCGGGCCGAGCACGAGGAGAGGAGAACGACGACCGAGGCGAAGGAGACAGACATGGAGGGCGATACATGCGAACAACAGTAGAGCCGGCGGAGGAAGAAGCTGACGCGTGCTAGTGCTAATGTACTGTCTTCCTAGCTAATGTAGTACTAGTAGACTAGTAGCCGCCTTCAAAGCAAGCGATTAATTCTGCCTCCTCCGCACTCACACACGCCTCCATTTTGCCTTAGTATGACCACACTGGATTGCCATTACGATCATGCGCAATGATGCCAATACCAACAGAGCCAGAGTGTGCATCCCAGCTTGGGATGTACCGATGTATACATACCGATGTAGTAGAAGACTGTACCTTTTTTACCTATTCTACACGGGGTCACGGGTACTTTGAGTTTGAGTAACTGTAGGCCGCAGATAAAGCTGGACGCGCGACAACTCGGTCCAACTCGGGGCGAGCCAACAAAAAGCTCGGTCCGGAATTGTCGATCCCGAGCCAGCTCGCGACGGCCGGCACGGAGCTTGGCCCGAGCTTTCCACCCCGTCTTCCCCAGCCGCGACCGAGGCAACATCGGCAGTGGCTGGAGCAGATGAGGGGCAGCAGGGGGCTCGGGGCGGAGCTACAGGAAGGTGGTGGCAATGGGGCGCCGCGTGGCCCCTAGTTGTCTGTGCTTTACTCGATGGGGAACGATCGAAAGAGAAGGACACGATCTGTCCCTAACCTAACGGGTCAGAAATCCTTGCTATGCCTCTCTGGGCTTGAAAGGAATATACTCCCTCCGTTTTAAATTAGATGACTTTCATTTGGACAAATGTGGATGTATCTATACTTGTAATATGTCTAGATACATCCACATGTGGATAAATAGAAGTCATCTAATTTAGAACGGAGTGAGTAGTTTGCTAAAAAATTGCTGGCCGGGCGAGCCCATGAAAGTTCGGACTGATCCCAAAAGCTTGGTTTGGGCGTCCGGCCATAGCCGCAGATATACAAATTCCCTCGACGCTGAAACATGCATGTTACATTTTGTGTGTTCCTAAAGGTCATGAAAATATTATTTTTAGGGTTTAATTAGGGTTGTACCTTCCAACCACACCCGTGTAGAGAAAGGTAAGAAATAGCGTTTATTTATTTAATACGTTATTATGTAGGTGCTAGTATTTTATTTTTCCTTTTGCTTTCAACTATAGAAAATAAACACGGGTAGGACATCACTCACTTGGAAGCATTCTTTGGGTCTCGAAAGCAAAAGAATCTAGATCCATCGGATAAGCAGTAGATCAATGATGGATCCGGGGTGAAATGGGTCAAGTGCCGCAAGAAGTTCAAAGATGTCCACGGTTCCAGTGACTGTGCCATTTGACCCTGTGTTTGCTATGCTGTTAAGACTAGGCCTGAAAAATGGTGGGACAAGAGTCACAAGATCATTATAAACAATTCAGCGAATCGCTCCATATACAAATTACTATTATCATCAAAATGACATTAGTCAAAATTACAGAAACAATAGTATATATAGAGAGAGATTCCAATACGGACTTGGTACGGAGTAAAATGAGTGAGTATACAATCTAAAAATAACTGTATATACAAATCTTACAAAAGATTTATATTTAGAAACTGAGGGAGTACCTCGCAGGCCGAACCACGTTCACGACCAAACCGAACGGGATTTGTTTGGGCCAAGGGTGTATGGCCGTCCCTTATCTTGCCATGCACCGGCCCACTACCTCTGCAAGGCCAACGGGCTGGCCTGCCTTTGTCCACTCGCACCAGAAATGGAAAACAGAATCTGAATTGGAGTAGGAACCGGATACGAACGTGATCACACAGTCCGAATCGAGTACCTTCAGGCTTCAGCTCCCGCGCGCCAATTGGGAACGGATACGAACGCCTCTCCTTGAGCGTCTCGCGGTTCAAATAGCAGCGCCGACCTCTCGCATTGAGATCGTGCTCCTCCTCCTCCTCCTCCTCGAGCAAGCCCGCCAAAGAGACAAAGAGTACTGCTCCGGAGGAGGACATGGAGACGACGCAGGAGCTGCGGTACAAGCCCGCCAAGTACCAGTACTCGAAAGAGGAGGACACAGAGCTCACCGGGTCGGACAAAGACGAGTTGGACATGGAGGAGGCCGTCTACGCCAAGTACCGCCAATACGTTGAATCTTGGTGCAGGGGTTCGTTCGACAGGAGGAGTAAGTAATACAAACTAGCCTAATACTCCTGGTAGACATGAAAAAACAACCCGCAATTAGAGTGACTGTTTGTGATTTTCTTCCAATTAATACATACAAGTTCCAATTCGAAAAACTCTGTATTTTGGGTTGTGCAAAATTGACAAAATCATGGATCTCAAAAAGTGTACATAGCATACTTTGAAACCTCAAACATTTGACAGATTTTGTCATTTTTGTGTAGCAAAAAATACAACGTATTTCACCTTGAGATTTTCCCCGTTGGTGGAATGCATCATTGCCCACGTCTAGAAATTGTTTCAGAATTTTTTGAAACTTCAAAATGTCAAATTTGAATTTTGAAAATTACCAGGAGCCATGTAGCTCGGGCTCCAATAAGGTTTTCTTGCAAGATGCTCCTTTCTTTCTATTTCCTAGAAAATTGGTTATGTCGTGTTAATTCCGCTTGTATTTTCCTATCTAAGATCTTCTCATCCTCAATGATGTCGAGGAAGGTATCAAAGGGGTAAATCAGCCGGTTTATCACTATATCGGCCGATTTATCTTATTGGTCAGACACCGGTTAGCAATAAATTGGCAGATTATTCGGAATATCGGAAGTAGTATCCTGAATAATGGATTATAAAGGCACCAAGTGGAGCCAAAGGGGAGCAGAGCAGTCAAGTATCCAGCGCCGATCCACTCTCGTTTTTTCTGCGCACATAATTTCTTTATGTATCTCAAATCTGAACTTCAACTCTGTTTTTCATATATGTATCACATTGAGTACTAGACTACAATAGATAGAGCTAGGCCAATTAGTTCATCGTAATATCAGTGCCCCAGAACGCATCGGCCAGCAAGAGGCAGAGACACGACGGCCGAGGGCTGCCTACCACCGTAGGCCGCCCTCCTTGTCCTGGTCGGCGTCGAGGCACGGCGGAGGAAGGTACGTCGACAAAAGTTCATCCCGACCATTGTCGGTTGGGTCCCACGTAGTGTATCCGAATGTCGAGATGAGCTTACCACTCTCAAAAGCAAATCCCCAGTTGTGCTGCCCGATCGTGGAGACCACGGCTGACAAATCGTCTTCATCGTCGATGGCGATGGACCGGGCCGTCGTGCTGCCGCCCCTGTTGAACTTCGCCTTGGCGCGTACTTGTGTCGCGTCGTTTCATGAACGCTGTGCCGTCTCCGAGTCCTACAAGTTTGTCAGACCACTAGTAGAAAATGGGCCTTTTGTCCAGAGTCATTTTGGGCTCTAGTCCCGGGCCACTTTTTAACCCGGACTAGAGGGGGGACTAGTCCTGGGTCAGTAGATACGAGGCCGCAGAGCACTTCTCCCGGGTTGTTGGGGACCTCTAGTCCCGGCTCGTAATACGAACCGGGACTAGAGGGGTGGTGGCAACCGTCCGCCTGACGCGAACCCCTTTAGTCCGGGCTGGTGGCTCAAACCGGGACTAAAGGCCAAACCGTTCGCCTCCCTAACCGCGGCCAGGAAAACGCTACAGTGGGGACGGCGGCCATTTCTCTTCGCCTCCCGCCCATTCGCCTCCCTAACCGCGGCCAGGAAAACGCTACAGTGGGGACGGCGGCCATTTCTCTTCGTCTCCCTCTCCTCATCTCTCTTCTTCGATCTCCCCATCTCGTTCGTCTCCTCTCCTCTCTTCTTCACAGTTCCACCATGAATCCACCGATCACTCGCTACGGGACGGTGCTTGCACATGGCAATACCTATCTCAAACTCGTTTACATGAACGACAGCGCCAAGGTGCCGGATTTTCTTTCCGATTTCGAGTATTGGCTTGACGAAGCTAAGGAGCAAGACAAGTTCATGGGCCTTGATCTTGAGTACACAGCCGATCAAAGAGATATTGCTGTCATCCAACTTTGTTTCAAGAAAAATGTCATGGTCTTCCAGTGGGCACGGTAAATTTGTCATCCCATTCTCGGATAGGAAAATTGCATAGGATAGCAAAACATGTCTCTTTGCTCTCTTTGGGAGAATCATGTGTATTTTGATTCATATATAGGAAAGTAATTAAAATTATGTACTTGTGTGCCGAAAATTGCATAGGATAGCAAAACATTTAAATTTGCTCAATCATGTGTCTTTTGATTCATATATAGGAAAGTAATTAAAATTATGTACTTGTGTGCCGAAAATTGCATAGGATAGCAAAACATCTAAATTTGGTCAATCATGTGTCTTTTGATTCATATATAGGAAAGTAATTAAAATTATGTAGTTGTGTGCCGAAAATTGCATAGGATAGCAAAACATTTAAATTTGCTCAATCATGTGTCTTTCGATTTATATATAGGAAAGTAATTAAAATTATGTACTTGTGTGCCGAAAATTGCATAGGATAGCAAATTAATTATACACTCTTGTTATTTATACACACTCTTGTTAATTATACACTCTTGCATCAGTATTTAACATTTTGTTCCATTTATTGTTTCAGTAGTGACAAGCACTGTCCAATACTCATGGATTTACTTCGTAGCGGCATACATTTTGCTAGCGTTGATATACCGAATGACAAGATCAAGATGAGGCGCACCTGGGATCTTGAGATACCAGCTGCCTGCCACATTGATCTCCAGGCCATGTTCAGGCTTAACCATGACAAGACTGAAATGACTGATATGGCAGTTGCCGTGATCGATGAGGACGAGTACGCTGACATGAAGACAAGATTTCCCAAGGGTTAACACAAATTATGGGAGAAGCTGCCAGTTGACGCTACTAACATTGAGTATGCAGCAATAGATGTGTACGTTGCATACGAGGTGTACCGCAAGATTAGAATCGTAAACTATGGGCAGCGTCACCTCGTACCGCCACCAGTGCCCCATGGGTCTAATTCTTCGGATTCGGAGGACGATCAGTACTACTAGTGTTTGCAATGGCGAACATTTTATCTCTATACTATTATGTAGTGTGTGTCTCCTGATCTGGACGAGTATAGTATAGTGTTTGCAGTACTTTCTGTAATTAATGAATATCTGAACTATTATTTATATTAATTATGTCTCTGTGTAAGTATGATGTGAGCAAGTCATGTTTCAACTTCTCACTATTTTCTAATCGATTTAGACATATTATTTGTCAAATTTCGGATTCACAAAATAAAGATGTGTCACGTCATGGAGAAAACATTGATCACTTTTGTGGCAAACATGAAAATATGATAAACCCGGGTCATTATTGGCATAATTGCCTGTTTATCAGGTTTTTATGGCAAGCATGATGATATGCAAGTCATATTTCAATTTCTCTCTTTTTTCTAATCGATTTAGACATATTTTTTGTCAAATTTCTATTTACGAATTTATAGATATGAATTATTTAATATTAAATGCAAAAAGCGAAAAAGTTAATTATTATTTAAATTTAACATTATTTGAATGCAAGATTAGTATTACTTATTTATTTTTGTTTATTTAAATAATTGTTCGGATTCACAAAATAAAGATGTGTGACATCATGTTACAAGGGTTAATATGATTGACAGCATACTATTGTCAGGTAAACATTCATTGTCTCTTGGAAGCTCACAAGGAAGGAACCAAGAAGTTAAGCGTGCTAGAGGTGGAGCAGTCTGAAGATGGGTGACCGACCGGAAACTGTCAGCAGAAGTGAGAAATTAAGAATGATTAGAGTTAAAAATGAAAAAAGGAAACATAAACCCTAAACACCAAAATGAGAAAAAAAGAAACATAAACCCTAAACCCTAAAAATGAAGAAAAATATTAGCCTAAACCCCAAAAATGAGAATTTTTTTAGAAACTATTCAGGGTCCTAGACCACGCGCGGCCTTGGCGCCCACGTGCGGACCCCTTTGGTCCGGGGTCGTAACCCACCCGGGACGAGAGGTAGGGGCCTCTAGTCCTGATTCGGTTGTTCCGGGTGCGCATCCGCGACCAGAGATCCTCACCAGCCCGGACTAGAGGCCCTGTTTCTACTAGTGGACGAAGCCATGGCCGCCACGGCGCGCTCGATTTCTCCGGCGAGACGTGCAAGCGTGCCTTCAACACCCTGGACGGCACGCTGCCGTGAGACGACCCGAGCCGCCAACACTGGGTGGTCAGCGGTTGGCTTCCTCTTGTTGCCGGCGACGGACACCGGGGAGCGTCGAGCCTGGCGTCGCGGCAGCCGGCAGGGCCCGACTACCTGGTGCCTGGTGGACGAAGCTGGCGTCCCGAGGGCGGTGGGCTTGGCCAACAATCGTTGGTCGGCGGTGGAGCTGCATGTCCTGCGGTGGTGCACCGGACAGATGATCAGCTTCAACGGCCCTGTGAGCCATCGATCTAGAGCGGAGGAACAACGAAACAAATTGGCCGATCGTGGTTCTTGGTGGCATCGGTATGACGGTATGGTATACGCTCTTTTATCTATGCGGAAGTTATAAGATGAGACGAACTCGGATTCGATTTAAGAGAAAGTGTACCACCAAATCGTGGCCGGACCGGAGGTGACCTTGGATCCCGACTCGTCAACTAACTCGGCAGGTCGACTCGTCCTATAAATTCAGCAAGCCCCCCGTTCGTTTCAACCAAATCGTAAACTCGCCTATGTACGTGTGCTCCGGCCAGTTCGATGGTATCCATCCACCACCGTCTCCTCTCGCGCTACTCATCGATATGGACCACGGCGACTACGACACCAGCGCCTCCGAGCTGGACTCGGTCACCATGGACCTCATCCAGCGGGTGGCACGCAGGCATGATCCCGCCGGCATGACCTTCGGCTACGGCGGTGCCGTTCGTGCCCCAGACCCGGGATATCGCGTCGTCATGCGTCGTCATCATGGTGTCACGGAGTTCTTCGATGCGCACGGGGCTGTTGTCAGGGTAGACAATGGCGACGACCCGTGCGGCAGGGCCCGCTTCGGCGCCGTCCCGGCCTCGGAAGCAGAGATCGCGAGCCAGCAGGAGAAGGAGCAGGAAGTGAAGAACACCAACACACGGAGCTTTGGGACGTCGACCACAGAGCCGGCGGCGCCTGAGGAAGAAGCTGGCACATGCCTGCCAACCCAAGGAGTAGCAGCAAAATCATCTTTTTCATATTAGGACGTGGTAAAACGTTGGATCTGTTCTACAAACATTGAGTACCCTTTTTATGTACTACCTGTATGCTAGAATTTTGTGCTTAAGAAAAGTGGTAAAAGTTATATATGGAGGCTCCTTTTACGGTACATCAAATCATTTGGGCCATTTATTTTAATGATTCAACAGTCCAGACGTGGCGATAGCACACCAGAACTGATCTGGATGATGTTCTAAATGAATTGCAGTGTATCTTTTTTATAAAGGAAATATTATAATACCAAAATAATACCAGTTACGCCTAGCCTTTTCGACAAGTTAATGATCGATTAATCTAACAAGGAACTTCGGTCCGGCCCATGCGGAGGGACCAATGCATGCATGCATGTAGAGAATCTTTCTTTAATACGAAAATTCAAAATAAACTATCTCTTAAACCGTTAATCCAATTGACGACCCGTTTTCACCGTTAGGTTCGTCTCGGCGAGTACTTTGAAACTAGAGATCTAAAAAAAGTTGCCAAAACATATCAATATGGGATCTAGTTTCGAAGATTTCGTCGCGATAAAGACAACCGTGAAAACGGATCTAAATTTCGAGTTGCGGTTTAAGAGATAAAACTTTTTGAAATTCGAAATCCAAAAGGAAGGTACGTGATTGCTAATGCGGGGCACATGCCCTTATAGTAACAAAGTCCTTTAATTTGATAAAAAAAAAACAAAGTCCTTTAATGATTAGAGCAAGTCTACAAATTAATTAAAGATGCACACAACCAAAAAAGAAAGTAAGAAAAAGGCCTAGAGAAAGCAGTCAGAGCCTGGCAACAGCAACAGCCCCACTGGTGTGACGACACCTCTTCCCCAAAACAATTTCTCCAATGAAGCCTTCAAAATAAAATAAGAATGTGCAACACTGTTGACGTCCGATCTAACCATCAGAACCTAGATTTTCACCTAGAGAAGATCCAATCTGCATACAATACCTCCAACAAGGAAATGACTAGGAAGGCTCCATTGCCACTACAATCACCAAAGGTTAGACCTAGGTTTTCACCCCGAAAACTGAGAAACGGAACTTAAAGACCATCGTCAAAAAATTGAGAAAGCGGTTGGCACCCCACCTGGCAAGTACTGTTGCAAATGCCGCGAAGCACTAAACACCAGCACGCGTACGTCAACACCCTATCCTTCTTGATCCTTGCCATCACCAGTACTTTGCGAAATCGCTCACAGGAGTGTGGAGATCATCCGGCCTTCAAACCAGCTTGACCGCCTTGACTGTAGCAATCACGGTTGATTGTCGTAATCGGCATACCCTAAGGTGCCAACAGAAATGGATCTTGGAGTCGCCAATAGCTGCAACAACAACAGCGCCACCCCTAGTTTGGTTGACAATTATGCGCATCGGCGCTAGAACACCAAGCAACATATCCAAAAGCCAAGATAGCCTGACGCACTCAGTGTCATGGATCACGCCAACCGCAAGGGCTAGTGACTGGCGATCTTGGAGCTTTGACGACCACAACAAGGGACGACATGTTGCGCCAGGTGGTGCGGCCGTGCTTCGAAAGCCACGCCTGGAACGCCGTTGGCGAGATCCTGGTCAGAAACGACAGTACCAATACGTCGATTAGATCAGGACAGGTTGAGGAAGAAGGCAATATGTTAGGGATCAAGTTTATTAGGATAAGGGGGACTCACACCGCCGCCGTCCGAGCCTGTCCGGCCTCCTCTAGGTGTGGCGGGGTGAGGGAAGATGCAGGAAGGGGCCGGCGGCGGTGGTGGTCTAGGATTTCCCGTGCCACCTCAATTTTGTGATGCTATTTTTGGAGATGAGAAGATTATGCAGCATGCCATGCATATGTTTCTTGGTTTCAAACTTGTTAAAGTTCATTGGAACCGAAGCAAAGTAGCAGATGAGATAAAAGGTCTTAGTACAAGAGGTTATTTTCTAATCTCTAGCAATATTGAAAACAATAGAGTTAAAAGGTCTTGTTAAAGTTCATGTTGGATGCATTTTCGAATGACCGTGTAAACTGTTTCAGTTCGATTAATGGAATCCCTTCTTCCAAATAAAAACAGTTGACCAAATTTGTATATGGTGTATACCTATATTGTTTGAATTCAAATATTTATTTGAGTATATGACACCACATGCAGTAACATACGCACCCACGCCAATTCCCAAATGGCACATCAAGGTAGTTGGATCTCGTTCTCGGGCCTAGCTTTCCGAGGAAGACCCGGGATACACATATACCTCGTTGTTTTTGACGTTATGCAACTTGAATTGATCAGCAATCAAAGACTGCAGAAAAGCTATAGAGTCAAGATGAAGCAATTTATGACCCGGCCATACCTCGTTGTTTCTATAGAATTGCTGCACTAGCATTTAGACCAAAAGTCGAACTGATGGAAAGAGTCTAAGCAATATATTATATTCAATACTCTCCCTCATCTCATCTCTCGGCTATTTTAGTCCTTAGCGTGGGATAGGAGCGGGTCGCAGATTTTTTTTTCCTTTTCTTTTTTTAATCTGCTTGAGCGGGGTCTCGAACTCGAGACCTCTTGGCTCTGATACTATATAGAATTACTACACTAACCATTTAGACCAAACGTCTGAACTGATGTAAAGAAGCTAGACAATATATTTATATTCAACATTACTCGCTGGTCCCCGTATCGTCAGCCTGCGCTCATGCTCCTACATGCAGTACGTCTAGCAGCATGTTCTGATCGCCGGGGGCAATGCAGCCGGCTGGCGCTTTCCCGCAGGCCGCAGGTCACCTCTAGGATGAACACAAGTACATACTGAAGGGCGCAACACGTCGGTCAGATGATCACCGTACCGACGTCGCCTCTTCCGCACGACCGCATACACCATGCATCTTGTATGGGTCCACGTCATCGAGGCACCAATCCATGTCGATGTCCAGGAGGTCGTTTCTCGCATGGATGCCACGGTTAATGACAATCTTATCCCAGTCCTCGTGGGGGTAAAAGGAGTCGGACGTGATGCCCTGATGATCTAAGAGCTTTTCCCCGAACAGATCACGAGTCTTGTCTTTTCGTTCAAGTCCTAGTCGAGGATGTCGTCGTGTGGAGATTTGTTGGTCTCGGGCTCCAGTGATTCCTCTAGTTAAAAAAAACATAGTTATAAATTTTATAAATCTGGAAAAAATCCTGTATACTACCAATATTATGTACCACAAATAAACGTGCAAAATCTCGGTTCGAAAAATTTATATTCTATTCTACAAAAAATATCAAATTGGTGGATCTAAATGTCCATACTTTCAAATCTCCAAAATATACAAGATTTGTTATTTTTGTGTAGACCAGAATATAAAGTATTTCGAATCAAAATTATGCATGTTTGTGAAATATATCATTAGCAATATGCATGAATTTTTTCAGATTTTTTAAAACTCAAAAAATATGATTTTTAATTTTTTTATCAGAGGGAGTACAGGAACTCGGGAGCAAGAAGTGTTTTCCGATGTCGTTGGCCATACAGTGTTACACTAGGAGGAGCTCCTCATGACACTTATGACTCCTTGGAGTCCGGCCACACCCGCATTTATAGCTGGACGTGTGAACCTAGCTTTTCAGCTCACTCCGAGTATGACCCGGCGAGATGGACCGAGCCGAGTTGCCTTTACTGTACCCATAGCGAGCTCGCACCGAGCCTGGCCGCCAGGAAGAAGCAGACGGCCCGTTAGGTTAGCTCTTCCTTCGTCCACTCGTTTTGTACCCATCGAAAAATAGAGAGTGAGCCAGCCGCCAGCAACAGAGGGAGTATGTAGATGAAGTCAAGATGTTTGCATGCATGCCATTCGGACACCATCAACATTTCCCTCCTCACATTTAGGTCTGTTTGTATATAGATAGGGGAAGCTAAGAAAGCAATATATAAGCATTTGTGTAGTAGGATTATGTAATCTATTGAGCTAAGTAGTACAGTACATGTTTTGATAAACACCATATAATTTTACTTACGTTGCAAAACTCAATTGCAAACTTCTACGACTCTAAGTATTTGCACTTGTTCCCTGTTCTAGGTGAACTCGAAGCCCGACTCATCAACTAACTGGGTTGCTCGAGAATTGAGCACAAGTCGGAGACGGACAGCTCGACTAGTCCTAGAAATCCAGGAAGACCCGTTCGTTTTGCTCCCAGCATACCCAATCGTAAACTCGCCTACGTCCCTGCTCCGCCGGCCCGATTTGATCGTCTCCACCACCGTCTCCGCTCCTGCAGCTAGCACGGATATGGAGCACGGCGGCTACCACGTCATCTGCGCCTCCGACATGGATTCGCGTGTGGCCTCTCTGTGGCCTTCCACGATCAACACCGACGTCCTGCAACGGCTGCCACGCGCTTACCCCTCCCGCATGAACTTCGGCTACGGCGACTCCGTCATCATCAGCACCGCCTTCGAGCCGGAGGACTCGCGTCTGCAGCCTTCTATGATCATCGACATCCTGCAGAGCCTGGCACGAAGTTATCCCGCCGGCGCGACCAGCTTCGGCTACTACGGCCGTACGCCAGCCCCAGCAGCATATCGCATCGCAATGCGTTATCAGATGGGCGTTTGGGAGTACTTAGACGAGCACGGCGCTGTTACCAGAGTAGAGTACAACGACGCGTACGGCCCCGGCCGCTTCGGCGCCGTCCGGACCTCGGAAGCCGAGATCGCGAGGCTGCCAGCGGCGACGGCGGGCGAGGTGAAGGAGAAGGACTGCGCCGTGTGCCTCGAGAGCTTCAAGGAGGGCGAGGAGCTCAGGAAGATGACCTGCCCCAGTTCCCACGCCTTCCACGAGAACTGTATCTTCAAGTGGCTCAGGGTCAGCCGCATCTGCCCACTGTGCCGCTTCGCGCTGCCACCCGAGGAGGAGGAGGAGGAGGCTGACACTGACGAAGAGACCGAAGAGGAATTAGAGGAGACGGACACAGAGGGTGATGCATGCGGAGCTGTGAGACATCGACGGAGCCGGCGGAGGAAGAAGCTGACGCGTGTCGACACAGGGAGTAGTAGTCAAATCCGCACAGCTACTTCTTTTTCTGGGGAAAAATCTGCACGGCTACTTTGAGTACCCGTAGGTCTGTAAAAATCCGTTTGTGCTAGAACATGTTAAATTTTGTGTGTTTGTCATACTTGTGAAAGCAATACTGCTACTATATAGATTATGGAAGAAACCGTGTGCCAACACTTTTTGCGTGTGCTGGATATCGGCTACACGACAAAGAATAACACACGGCTTAGTATAACATAAAATAGACGACATTGTTCGGCACACGGCAAAGGAAACAAAATGCACACGACAGACCGCACACGGCAGGGCGAATGGCATTGCTACGTCAGATTTATGCCATGTGTCGCACATGGCAAAGACCAATGTTCATATTTCTTAAATTCATTTTTACTTTCTTTTTCTAGTAAATTATTACCTTTATTTGTTTCTAATTTAATAAATATAAGTACCACATAGGTGTATCTTGATATGGAAAACAATGGTGCCAAATTGAATTTTCAAATTATTTTAAGAAATATCATTTTTCATTTTCATACTGCTAAAAATGACAAAAAATTATGGTGCAAAATGGAACCCATCCAATTTTCACGCAAAGTCGTGCCTATTTTATGGATAACCCCCAAGTATTATGAATTTTCTCGCTTTCTACCTAATTATGCCTACTTAAATGAGTTGATGTCGATTTTCTGAAAGTAATTCAAATTTGAACTATAAGTGTGTGATAGTTTGCTTCTATTTTTTTTCTAAAAATCATTTAAAGTACACAAGTAGTGATTAATATCACAGAATCGTTGATAGTTTCAAAAACATTGACCCTAGTCAATGAATGGCCATGCTGGCCATTTTGACCATATTTTCAAAAACTCAAAGAAATGGAAGAGAAAATAAAAAATAAATCCTTTGGGATAAAGTTTTTTATGTTTACTAATTTCTAGGAAAAATGATAATCTTGAGTTTTGACAAACATTACAAGAAACCTTCTGAAAAGGTATTTCATCTATAAATTAAATTTGTATAGGTGTTAACCCAAATGACCAATTAATTTATGGACATTCCCGTGCCATAGTTTGTGATAAGGTTGCCATATTTGATGCACATGGTATCTTGGTATGGAAAACAAACTGGGTTTTTCAAATTATTTTTAGAAATGTCATTTCCTATTTTCTAAGTGACTAAAATGATTTTTTGTGCATAAAATACAAAAAAAATTGGTGCTAAATGGCACCCATCCAATTTTCACACAAATTATTCCATATTTGATGGATAATACCCAGGTATAAGGAATTTTATCATGTTGTACCTAATTTCACCTATTTAAATGACTTCATGCCGATTTTTCAGAAGTCATGCAACTTTGAACTATAAGTGTGTGTGATTGTTGACTCCTATTTTTTTTCAAAAATCATTTTAAGTTACACAAGTAGTGAGTATATCACAGAATCGTCATTAGTTTTGAAAAATTCGACCCCTTTAAATGAATAGCCATGTTGGCCATTCTGATCATATTTTCCAGAAACTCACAGAAAGTGAAGAAAATATGAAAAAAAACTCACAGAATGTTTCATCTATGATATCCCTTTATCTACGCATGGCGGCTACCTCCTCCCGCCCCTCCCTCTCCACCCACCACGCATCTCTCAATGGCGTTCCCCTCTGATCTGCTGCGATGGAAGGTCTCCTGCATTGGGATTTCTCTCCCGGTTTGGCACTTGAAGCCCAGGTGCGTCGCCGTTTTGGATCCACGGTGCACTTTTCTCCATCCTCCCCGAAAGAATTTTTTCTGGTCGTTTCGTTTTCGTCTGCTTCGTTTGCCCTTAATGAGGAATCTGTGGGATTGGCGTTGCAATGCTGTCTTGGTGGTGATCGCCTTGGTTTCAACGTGTTTCAGTTAAGCGATCGCAGATTCAGATTTTCAGTGGCATCAAGTCCAGTGGGGCATTTTATCTATGGTCTGCGGGATCGAATCTGGCCGGATTTCATTTGCCACTTTAGCTTGTTTCGAGGTGTTCATCCATCTAATTCGGGTTTTCTCAATGCTAGCAACTATGGTTGGAAGTCCTCGTCTGAGATCCTGGAACTTGCACAACTTAGTCCCACGAAGCTAAACCCTAATCTGAATTTCTTGAAGGCTAGTGCTCGTGCTGATCCACAGTCATCAGCACCTGAGTTGGCTAAATTTGGTTTTGCATCATCACAGATTGGTTCTGCTTCTTATTTGGCTCTTGGATCTCTGCAATTCCCGGTTGATCATGGGTCTTCAACGACGGTGGCCTCGCCGCCGGTGATTGTCGGTACTATGATATGTCCGATTTCTACGGATCTGATAGGTTTGGAGAATCGCGTTTTTCAAGGAGTAAATTTCGCTTTCAATCTTTGTGCCCGGATGCCGAAATCTGCACTTGAGCATTTGGAAGATCTTCGTATGGCGGGTTACTCGGATCAAGTCATTATGGAAAATCTAAAATTCCGATTGTCCCGTCTAAGGATTTAGTGTTCAAGTTTTTGGGTCGTTGTTCTCGCTGTGGACTCTCTGATCATGCAAGTGATAAATGCCCAGGCCATTGTGATGATTGCCAATTTCTGAGCCGTAAATGTGCCAAGTGTTCATCTTCTGATAGGGTCATCACCCTCTCTTGTCTCGGTGTCTCAGCTCTGGACATATTTCGGTTGACTGCAATATTGGACTTCGTTGTCGTACTTGTAAGCTCTTGGGCCACCGTGCTATGGATTGTACTGCGAAGAAAGTATGGCAAGTTAAAAAGAAGCCGAGCAGGAAAATATGGGTACCTAAATATGATCGTGGGGTCGATATGCCTGCTCTTGACGAACATTTGATTCAGTCCGATCCTGCAGCTCCTCATTTCAATTCTCAATCTGTTCAGGACGAGCAAATTTCGATGGATGCAGACTTTTCTCCTATTGATAGGCTAAGCGACAGCCCTATGCATGCATAGGCCGACGGTAGCCCATCGGTTGCAAGTTCTGATATGCAGCTGTTTGATCCTACCTCAAGCTATGTCCTTGCTCTCAACACGGTGCCTATTCATGCTGAATTTTCTTTGAGCAGCCCTCCATGTCTCTGGTCCGCTCGGTTGTTCTCTGTTTGAGCCGACCCAATCCTTGGATGGATAACACTACTGTCTTCCCCTACTTAGAATTGAAAATGTTCGCACTTACTACTGGTAAGCGTCTGTTCCTTGATACTGTTCAGGTTGACAGTCCTAGAAAGAAGAAGTTTGAGAAGGTAGTTGGACCTCTAGCTATCTGTGCTCCTGGAAATGAGAAGGTGGATAGTATATCTGTTGATTGGTCTGAATCCGCTCTCAAAACAACGGTTATAATACCAGGCACTGTCACTGATACTGATACTCTGAATACTGTATTACCTGAAGTTGATTCCTTGATGAAACTTGATCTGGGATTTGTATCGGACAATACTCATTCTGCCAAATCTCTTGGGCTCATCCAGCCACCATCTACTGAGGGGAGCAGTGTTACTTCCACTTCTGAACCAATGACTCGAGCCTGTATACAGCTTTCAGCCTGTGGTCCTGTTTCTCAGGCCCGATCTCGCGCTGGTGCACGTAAGAAAGAGACACCAACGGTTGTTAATGAAGTTCGTAGAAGCCCTCGTTTCATTAACAATGGATTTATGCACACATCTCTCACAGATCGCCAAACTCGTCGCCGCAGTTCAGCGGTACCTCCGGCTTCTACCCCTGATGTGATGCAAATTGCTGAAATGCAAAGGATTGGTATTGAGGATTGCAACATTGATGCGGAGGAGCTTTCTGAAACTCGGCTCATCCAAGACCGTGTCCCGGATCGTGCCAATTAGCAATGAATACTCTGAATCGTTTATGGAAGATTCTATGCTGGAATATTCGTGGCCTTAATAGCCCAGAGAAGTGGCCTATTGTATACAATAAAATTGAGGAAAGTCTTGCTTCCATCATTTGCTTCCAGGAGACTAAAAAAGGAGAATTTGACCTCCATTTCATTCGTAAATTTGTTCCAAAGAAATTTGACAACTTTGCTTATGTCCCCTCTGAAGGAGCCTCTGGAGGGCTGTTGATCATATGGATCAGTAGCCAATTTGCAGGCCAAGTTATTCAGCAAGAGAGCTTTGGTCTGGTAGTGGAATTCACGTCCAAATCCACCCTTGAGAAATTTACATTGGTTAATGTTTATGGTCCATGTGATGGCATTGCTCGTGAAAACTTTATTGCTTGGCTTTTTAGTCTGGATTTTGATGATGACGCGTTATGGCTAATTATTGGTGATTTCAACTTCTATCGTTATTCTGATAGTAGGAACAGGCCTGGAGCAAATCTCACAGATATCGAAACCTTCAACGAAGTAATCAGTTATTTGGGGCTCATTGAACTCCCCATTAAGGGACGCGCCTTCACCTGGAGTAACATGCAATCAGAGCCCTTACTTACTCAGCTGGATTGGTTCTTTACATCACCCTCATGGACCTTAAAATTTCCCAACACGGTGGTCAATCCTTTGGCACGACCCACTTCTGACCATGTCCCATGTGTGGTTTCAGTTGGGACTAATATCCCAAAGGCACAAATTTTTCGCTTTGAAAATCATTGGATTCGCATGCCGGGCTTCATGGATGTGGTCCGTAGCATTTGGCAGATTCACTGTCCGGGGGACAGTGCTAAATGCATTTCTTCTAAACTCAAGTTGCTGCGCAAGGGACTTAAAAAATGGAGCACAAGTATATCGATGATGAATCGATTTATTGAAAACTGCAATAGCGTTATTTTTCAGCTGGATGAGATTGAAGAGGCACGTATTCTGCACATCACCGAGTGGAACTTTCGGAACATAGTTAAGAAACAACTTGGCCACTTACTGCAATGCAAGCTCGACTACTGGAGGAAGAGGTGTACTGCTCGTTGGGCCAAATTTGGCAGTGAAAACACGAAATATTTTCATGCTATGGCCACAGTTCGCTATAGAAACAATTCCATTGCTTCGCTTTCGAGACCAGATGGGTCTTTAACCACGGATCATCAGGAAAAAGAGGGGATTCTTCGACAATTCTTCAAAGCCAGGTTAGGGACCTCGGTACCTATTGATCCAAATTTTGATTTCCAAGACCATCTACACCGTCATGGAGGACTTGATGATCTTACCTCGCCATTCACTCATTCTGAAATTGATGAAGTGGTAGCAGACTTGCCGTCAGATAAAACACCTGGGCCGGACGGTTTTAATGGGCTTTTCATCAAGGTTTGCTGGCCCATTATCCACTTTGATTTTTATCGCCTATTTGAGGAATTCTGGAACGGTACAGTTAACCTTCAAAGTATAAATGACGCCTTCATTACCTTAATTCCGAAGACAAATTCGCCTGAAGGACCAAATGACTATAGACCTATCTCTTTACTCAACTCCAGTTTCAAGTTAATCACCAAGTTGTTGGCAAATCGACTGCAGCGGAAAATTCTTGAAATTGTTCACGTCAATCAGTACGGTTTTCTAAAGACGCGAACAATCCAAGACTATGTGGCCTGGGCTTATGAATATATTCATGAGGTTAAGCAGTCTGGGAGGCCTGCTATTATTCTTAAAATCGATTTTGCTAAAGCTTTCGATACAATTGAGCATCAGGCAATTCTTGCGATCTTAAGAGGTCATGGCTATGACAATAGATGGATCGATGGATCTCCTCAATTTTTGCCACCGGCACTTCTTCTGTTTTGCTCAATGGGGTCCCAGGAAGGAAATTTGCTTGCCGTAGAGGAGTTCGACAAGGCGATCCCTGTCGCCAATTCTCTTTGTTGAAGGGGCAGATTTGCTGCAGACTATGGTTAACCGTTTGACTGTGAGTGGAGATCTCATTGCTCCACTTCCTATCCCCAACATGGATTTTCCCATTGTTCAGTACGCGGACGATACGCTTCTCATCATGCAAGCCTGCCCGAGACAGCTGACCATTCTTAGAAGCCTACTGCAAACTTTCACTGCAGCCACTGGCTTAGCCGTGAATTATTCGAAAACCTGCATGATGCCCCTGAATATTGACAGTTCTCGGCTGACTGAATTGGCCACTATCTTTGGCTGTGCCGTAGGCACTCTACCATTTACATACCTTGGCCTCCCCCTTGGCACTACTAGGCCAACGATCGCTGATCTCTCCCCGCTGGCTGATCAAGTGGAACGCAGGATGAATGCATGTGCTAGATTTCTTGATTACGGTGGTCGCCTCACCTTTGTGCAGTCTGTTTTGTCCTCGTTACCTACTCACTTTCTTTGCTCACTGAAACTTCCTAAAGGTTTTTTCAAGATTTTTGATCGATCTAGGCGCCATTGCCTGTGGGCCAAGGAGGAGGGAGCCGGCGCCCCGCACTCCCTTGCAGCGTGGCCTTTAGTCTGCAGACCTAAGAAACATGGTGGGCTTGGAGTGATGAACCTAGAAATTCAGAACAAAGCGTTGCTGCTGAAACATTTGCACAAGTTTTATTGCCGAGCTAATACACCTTGGGTGACACTTGTTTGGAACTTATATGGGGCAGGCCCCCCGCACGCTCAAACCTCTCGAGGCTCATTTTGGTGGAAGGATGTGTTCAGTCTCATAGATATATACAGAAGCATCACGCGCTCTGCTGTTAATAATGGCGAGGACACCTTACTCTGGAAAGATCTTTGGCATGGTAACAGAATATTATGCGATGAGCTCCCTCACCTGTACTCGTATGTCTTAGACGAGGATGTTTCAGTGGCCGCCATGATGCAACACAATCACCCAGATGAAGCCCTGGCTCTTCCCCTCTCCATCCAAGCTTTTGATGAGTATGAGCAATTAACGGATATTCTTCAGTCCTATGTCCCTGCGCATCCGACTCCAGATGCCCGATCCTTTGCATGGGGGGATGCAACGTACTCAGCGTCAAGATTTTATAAATTCATGTTTGCTCGAGTGGATTGTGATCAAGAGATCAAATCCATCTGGACCACCAAATGTCTACCCAAACTGAAAGTTTTCCTCTGGCTGATGTACTATGATAGGCTCAACACCAAAGACTTGATGATGCGCAAACATTGGCAAGTTGAAGGGGGACCCAATTGCATTCTTTGTTCGTCGGGGAGCCGTGAGACCAGGGATCATCTCTTTTTTGGGTGTCCTTTCGCTGCTAGTTGTTGGAACTTCATTGGTTTCAATGGGACACAACTAGACCCTTTCTCAGCAGAATTGCGATTGCCAAAGCTACTTATACTGGCCCCTGCTTTCTTGAGGTTTTTGCTTGTGCAGCTTGGAATATTTGGAAGATCAGAAACGATGCAATTTTTCTGGCCGTGCAGCCTTCTTTTGGGAAGTGGAAAGTCCCCTCCACTGATGTTTTTGCTTGTGCAGCTTGGAATATTTGGAAGATCAGAAACGATGCAATTCTCATCTGATCTTAGTCTTCATCAGCATCGTGTGAAGATAGCTACTATTCATCCCCTCCTGGGGTGGATTAGATTGTTAGACTCTTGATTCATGTTTTCTTCTCTAACTTATCAGCCCCCCTGATGTAATTCCCCTTTTTTGAGCCCCTGATTAATATAAAATCTACACCGTAGGGATTTTCCCTACGGTACCGGTGTTCAAAAAAAAATATGAAAAAAAATCTTTTGGCATGGAGTCCATTTATGTTTACTAGTTGTTAAGAAAAATGATAAACTTCAGTTTTGATAAACTTTACAATTAAAGCTTCACAAAAAGATTTTTCATCTATAAAAATGTATAGGTTTCAAGTCAAATGATCAAGTTATGGCCATTCTCATGCCATAATTTGTGATAAGGTGCACATATTTGACACATATGTGTATCTTGGCATGGGAAACAATGATGCCGAATTAAGTTTTCAAATTATTTTTAAAAATATCATTTCTAAGTGTCAAAAATGACTTTCTTTTAAGCAAGTACAAAATGATGGTGCAAAATGTCACCCATCCAATTTTCACACAAAGTAGTCCACATGTGTACTAGTTTAGTTTCTTGTACGTGTCACGTCGTTTTTTCCTCCAAAGTCCGTGCCACGTAAATCCGGTCTATGATCCAACATTCTCCCCCTCACCCTATTTGCCGAGAGATCCGTTGGTGCATAGGCGGCCAGCATTTGGACAAGGACAATGGTTACAGGAGGCCTGCGTTGGCCTTCTCCTGCCCGTGCCACCGGCAAACATCTTGACGGGCAATCGGGCAGAAGCTCTGCCATTCACTAGTGGGAAATACCCTATCAGTGGCGCACCAAATTATGATTCTGTGGCGCACCCCCAGAATTGCTGGGTGCGCCACAGAATCCTCGCCACTAAAATATTTTTTCTGTGGCGCACCATGGGCGTGCGCCACAGAAATCCACTTTCTGTGGCGCACCAGGCAGGTGCGCCACAGAAATCTTCTGTGGCGCACCTGCCTGGTGCGCCACAGAATTCTGAAAGCAATTCACACATTCCTCAAATTCCAAAAGCAATTTTTTTTTTTCAATTTTTAACCCGCCTCCCGGATAACTTTCTGTGGCGCACCTGGCCATGTGCGCCACAGAAAAGTGACTTTCTGTGGCGGGTGCGCCACAGAATGTAACCTATCTATAATGGTTTTCCTAGTAGTGATTTCATTAAAGTTAGGGGAAAAAACAGGGTTATAGTAAGAATTACATATTGGCCAAAATTAGGCCAGAAAATCTAAACGAACTACTCCAGAACGCCTCTCTTAAGAGGGACAAATCATCTCGCCTCTCGCGCAAGGTGAAGAACCCCACTTGCTGGCAGCGATTTGGCTTGAAAACTTCCTCTGTTTCGCTCTTTCCAAAGATGCCAGGCCACATATGCAGTGAAGCACGTTTCCTTCCTACGCACTGACTTTAGAGCAACCGCGCCCGTTCTTCGCCACCAAACCGAGATCGACAACTCGGCAGAGCCACTGCGGCGAGCCGAGGCTGATTAACAGAGGCAAGGTGCCACACCTAACTCGCAATAGGGCACAGAAGGAGGATATGTGATGCCGTCTCCATGACTTGATCACTTGCTCCATAGTACGGTGATGCGCTCTTGTTTCCCTCGCATATCTGAAAACAATGAAATATGTTATATCCTATTTTTTTGGGTTCTTCGTATGGAAGCCGATTACAGTGCAGTGCCGAATCGGAAAAATGGATGCAACTGGCATTTATAGACGTTGGGACTTGCAAGCACGCTTTACCCGCATGATCTATCTGCCACTTTCTATGGTGAGCCAATTCTTATGACATGCAAATAACATGAAGTTACAGTTTCTTTATGTAACTGAATTATGCATTGGAATCAAGGTTTCGGATACCGGTTCAAAAAAAATTCCGGAGGGGGCCGGTATTTCCGGTAACCGGGGTTACCGGAAAATACCGGCCGGTAACCGGCCCAATATTTCGGCAAGAATTCAGGATTTAAACTTAAAACATCGAATTTTTTCAAAATTTAAATTTTTCGAGCACAAATTTGTTTCAAATTTGACTAATCCGAGATTTTTCATCCGAGATATGCAAATTCCGGGGGGGTCCGAGAAATCCGGTTACCGCGGAATTCCACGGAATTCCGGCCGGTAACCGAAACCTTGATTGGAATGCATGTGCAATATACTCTTTTGGAGACGTTATGTCACTTGAATTGATTAGGATATACTGCACAAAGCCATAGAGTTTGCCTGGAATTAAAGGTAAATAGGTCGTCATCTCTATGATGTCTATGTTGCATGGCATTCGGACGCCATAAGATTTTCCTCCCAACATTTTTATCTGATTGTATATAGATAGGGGAATTTTGGAAAACATTTTACGAGCATACATTGTGATTTGTGAGGTATAGGAATATATAATCCGTTGAGCCTGAGGTAAGTACATACATATTCTGATGAAAGACTATATGTTGTTCCGACTTTCTGACTCTATAAGTATTCGCACTTCTTTCCTGTTCCTAGGTGAACTCGGAGCCGGACACATCAACTAACTAGGTAGCTCGACAATTGAGCACAACTCGGACACGGATATAGCTCGGCTAGTCCTACAAATTCCGGAAGACCTCCTTCGTGTTGCTGCAGCATACCTAATCGTAAACTCAGTTTACGTCCGTGCTCCGCCGGCCGATTTTACAGTCAGTTTACGGCCGTGCCCCTACGCCGTCATCAGCGCCTCCGAGATGGATTCGCATAGTGTGGCGCCTCTGTGGCCTTCGGCCGAAATCCTGCAACTGCTTGCACGCGCTTATCCCGCGGGCATGACCTTCGGCCGTACCCCAGCCCCAGCCCTCCGACACTACACCACGGCATATAATTAGAAGCACTATGACTGGGGCACATTCCAAAGTGCCCCAAAAGATACCAATTAGGGGCAGTTTATTAATATGCCCCAATAGATATGACATTTTGAGGCACTTTGATAAAGTGCCCCTAAAGATCATAGTTTTTGGGGCACTTGGTCAAAATGCCCCTAAATGTCATAACTTTTGGGCCAGTTTGACTTAGTGCCCCTAAATGCCATAGCTACTGTGGCATTTTGGCAAAGTGCTCCCAAATGTAATAGTTACTTAAACAGCTACATAAAACACGTACAATCACATCTAGCGCATCTAAATCTAATTTTGCAAAACGATGGCTAGCAGCACGGTGGGTGTGTTGATCCGATCGGTTCCATGCTGCGCAGCAGCTCCGATCGATCGACCCCCCGCGACAGTCTCAAGCTCCGCCGATCGAGGCTGGATCCCACGCCGGGGCTCTGAATCCCATGCCGCGAGTGCTCCAGCTCATGGCGCTGCATCCAGACCGGTGCCGTTTCCTCCGAACAGGGGCGGAGACAGGGGGGGGCTAGCAGGGGTCAGACCCCCCCCAACCGCTGGCCCCCCTCAATAATCTACAGAGGCGAGTACTGTTATTAGGACATATACATGTACGTACTAATGGCCACAGCTAATCATCGTAAATAGATCTTAAGCCCATATTCAAGCATTTGTACACGCTAAAGCCCAACTGGTAAAACCCAACTCGTAAAAGAGAATAGCCCATCTGCTGACTAGCCACACCCACGTAAAAAAAACGTACAGGCAATGACATTTCCACCTCCGTTTTCGCCTAGTCAGATCGATCCTTTGCGTGCGAGGAAGCAAAGCCGCCTCTCGCTGCCGCCGCGGACGGTGGAGTTTAATTGCCAGTTTGTCCAGGCGGCCGAGTAATACGGCGGCCGACGGTTGCCCGCTTACCGTGGGTTCACACCAGTACACCACCATCTCGTCAATTCATCACAGGGTCAAGGTATACAGTAGTTCTAATCTGATCTAAGTCTTCTAAATTGTTCTGCTATAGTTTAGCTAATACTTCTTTAATTACTTCAAAAAGATGAGGAAAAATTTAGTAGATTGATTTTTCCCGCCAATTGATTCAATCTCGAATCTGTCCAAGTGTTTAAACTTCAGGATTCAGCTTGTGGTAACATTAGGTATATTTCAAATAGGAAAAAAATAGCTACCTTGTTGCCATACATATGCCGACTTTGCTTGCTGATTTTAACGTTTGTAATACTATATATACATGTTAAATCACGGTCGGGCATATGTTGATATTCAATTCTTTTTATACTCAATACCTTAGTATACTCGCGCTAGTGGTGCGATAGTGGTCAGCCCTTGTACACCATTTCTCAAGTGAGACGAATAGGCGTATCTTAAGCGACAGGCGTCACACCCATCTTGAGCTCGCTGAGATTACTTTTGACGACATCAAGCATCACACTCTCGTTTTTGGGGCGCCTTCTGATCGACAAGCATGCATTAGTTATTTCCTATGTTTTCATTGCTCGCCCCCCCTAATTTCAAATCCTGGCTCCGCCCCTGCCTCCGAACCTGCATCTCGCCGCAAGGAACACACAGGCTACAGGCAAGGAACACGCACATGAACACGCACTTGCATCCCGCTCCGCTCCGGCAAGGAACACACGGGAACCTGCATCCCGCCGGCAAGTAACACACCACCTGCATCCCGCTCGGCTCCGCTCCGGCGAGCACGCACATGTTCTGGTCTGCTCCAGCAAGCACGCACCTGCCCCGCTTTGGCAAGCACGCACAGGCTCCGCTACCACGTGCTCGAGGCTCGTCTTGCAGATTGATCCAGTTCAGCCGCTGCCGCACGCCAGTCCACCAGATTGACTGCACGCATCCAGCCGGGCCACTCCAGCTGCGATCTCCGGCAGCGCCGACAGCTTCTCTTCTAAAGAAGAAGGAATTTCTGAAAAATACAGACTATCAAATGCACCTCCGAGGAAGACATGTACTCATCTGATGGAACATATACTGTAACTCTGTATTTTTGCAATTTTTACTCGCTAAGTATCAAAATGGAACATAAACTAGCATTATGTATTCCTAGGCAGAACAAAGAAAGAAATAATCCACTGCCTAGGGTGTGCATTCAAGTTCTTGTCAAGTTATTGTAGTTTATGCATGCCATTAGTTTATCTTGGTCATGACATAATTCCAAATCTTGGAGTAGCATAAACTGAAAACACATAGGCTTATCTACTGAAACCTGACAGTACACATGCTGCTCCTGAAGACCATTGAATTCCTTTCAAATCTGGTCACCAGAATGTAATTCATGCAATGATTTGCAAGAATTTATAACCGAATTTAGTGCAGGCACTACATCTTATGAAGAATCTTTGCAAAAATCTAATAATTTATTTCACTAAAAAATTCAATCAAAATCATGAATTCTTAGCTGAGAGCAAGCATGCATCATGTTAGCTGAGAACAAGCATACATGCCACTCAGACCATACATCACTCAAAATTTCATTCGAAAAACAACTAATCCTGCCTTCTTATGTATTGTACTGTATCATACAGTCCAACTACTGCTGCTACTCAGCTTACAGGAAAAAATGAATGCATGCATAATTCAGAAGAAAAATGGATTGATGCTTTGCTATATTTTCTTTGCCCTGCTAAATTTTCCTACTCCTGTCACTGAAAATGTTCCTACAACTATACAAGATTCACTCTCATATACTAATGCAGCGACAAAAACATGAGGAGTTATGATCATGCTCTCACACACAAACAAGGAAGTTAGGAATTTCTCACAAACAATGATAATTGACATATATAAGTGTACTTACTCATCTATTCTTTTCCCTTCACACTCAAGCAGGAGTGCCCAAACATCCAATCACTTATAACCACTAACAGCAGGTTGGTTCAGTTCAATTTTTTTTTAACCCAATTCAAGAGGGCAGCAGCAAAGAAAGCTCTCTGCGTCCTACTCCTCTTTCACCTCCCTACAGATATCCTCATGGACGCTCTTGCAATGGCATATGTCTGCCCCGGGCTGGTGAACTTGGCGGGCAGCACAAACAGCTGGTCTTCGCTCCCATCATGCTTGGCATACCAGATTAATGCCACTGTAAATAACAAGTTCTTGGTGTAATTGGTGTACAACAAACAAAAATTTCTTAGTGAATCCAGTTCATTTAATGCTCTAATAATTGTTTCTACTGATTTTTTTCACCACTTTAATCCTGCTAAATGCAAGGCACACAATCTTGCTAAATGCAAGGCATAGAGTAGCAGCAAAATGGTGCTAAGATGGAGTAATCAGTTTGGCTACAGAAATTAATCCTGAATTTTTTTTTACACAAGGCAGCAGTTACAGAGTGAGATCAACAAGCAGCCAGCAGCAAATCAAACTACCGAGAGTGATTGCATTTTATAACAGGAGTACTCATTAGCATAACCAAAATTCAGTGTACATTTTACAAACTTGTCAATTGGAATCGAATTTTACATTCAGTGTTTGCATTTTTACCAAAATTCAGTAAATTCAGTGTTTGCATTTTAGAACAGGAGTGGTAAACCAAGGATCTTAAGCATAGCTGTGAGTATTTAAATACATGGAGTACTACTACCACCACAAAGTGACCAAATTCATGGGGAATACATACAGTACATTCAGAGCAATACAAAAGCTGAAAACAATGGCACTGCTCGCTCATGAAATCTGAATTTAAAAAACTAGCACTTGGTGTTAACAACCACCTACAAGGAACGAAATACAGAACAGTGGCACTGCTCGCTCATGAAATCTGAGTACTCCAGAGACGGGGAGTAGGTTTCCACAGAGAGGAGACGGGGAAATAAGAAGCTTACCGACACCACGGGGAGAATCAGGAGGCCAGCGACGGTGACTAGCTCGATAGCCCAAGGACGCCGGCGTCGGTGAGGGTCCCATGGCCAAATGTCAAAGATCAAATCTTGCCTCTATTTCATTTTGCCAGTCGTGGTCGAAGCTTGCCTCTAGAGCTTGGCGGCGGTGAAGGGTACGTCGGGCCTCCATGGACCCAGATGGTGTTAGTGGTGGTCCGGATTCGGCGCATCCGGCCTTGCAGCCACCGGATTTGGCCTCGTCGACGCCGCCTTGGACCGAAACTCGAACCTTTCGGAGTTTAGCCACATGAAGATAGAGAGGAGCGCGGAGAGGCGACTGAAAGTGGAGGAGAGCTCGGACGCGAGCAAAGGTGGAGCCGAGCGTGGCGGCGGCGGCGACGAATTCAACAGAAATGGTATTAGATTGTCTCTATGGCGGCGACGAGCAAAGGTGGGACCGGAGCAGAGGGAGAGGGATTGGACGGTGAGCGGCAGCGACCGCCTCTCCAACCAGAAGTAAAAGAAAAATTGAACAGTAACTGTTACTGGGCCGCGTTTGCAGAGGCCCATGAAGCAACCGGGCCCTCTTCTGTCACTTATCTGTCTCTCTCAACAAAAAAAAAAATCCAAAAGGCCCTTGCAAGTCCGGTCCAACGAGAGCGCGCGCGCTCTCTCTCGATTCACCGCCGGCGTCGCCTGCTACCCCGGCCGCCGTAGCCTGCTACCCCGGCCGCCTCCGCCGCCGCCATGGGTCGCAAGCCGACCGCCTCGGTGTGCTCTTCCGTCTCCTCCTCTTCGTTTTGTTCCTCGAGCTCTCCCGCGGTGCGCAACCCCACAACCCTAGCTAGGGTTTCGGTCGCCGCAGTTCTTCGCCGTGCTCAGTCGCCGGCGCGATTCCTTCGTCGCCGCTCCTCCTGCTGCTCCCCCTACGTCGTCCAAGACCCCCGTGCTCCTGCTCCTCCTCGCCGCCTCGTTACCGTGCGGTTTGGCATGACCGTGTGGTGACCGACGCCGCCGCTCGATAGTACTGCTGCTCGCTCGGCGTGCTCTCCAGCGCCGCTCTCGCATCCTCTTCGCGGCCCCACTCATCCGACCCGATGCCTTCGAGCTCCTCTAGGTCATGCCTCCAGCGCTACTCTCTAGGTACAACTCGAGCCGCACGTCATGTGTTTGACAGAATGTCGGTGAGAAATTTGATTAAGAAAGTGGTTTCTATCTTCTGATTTTTACGGTGCCTCTAGCTAGGTTGTAAATAGACAAATATACGTTAGATGTACTCATTTGGTGATCAAATGATGATTTTAGTCATTTCTGATTACTTATGGATCATTTGGTGATCAACATCATGCTTGTAGAGCATGGTTCACTCAAAGTCATTGCCCCATCATTACCCACTTACCCACCATTGTTTTTTCTCGTGGATCAATTTGTCCCTATCATGTCGCCTAACTGACTTATCTTCGGTTGCCATCACAGGCCTGTCTGCATCTAGATCTCAGTGACGCCAGCTGTATGGATCTGCAGGTATTTGATAATTTACTCCACCAGATTTATGCCATAAGTACAGCTATGAGACTAAGCCACACAAAAAACCATTAGTTCTTGAGATTCTTTTGTATGACTTTGGATCAACAATCTGCAATAATTCTAATGCTTCTTATATTTACTTGCAACTCCAAATACGGATGTCCTCGCTATGCCTAATAAACTATGTGTGTTAGACAAAGCATGGCATCTGATTTTTTTTGCAGATAATTGATTGTTTAGTTATACTCACATTTTTAAATGTTGCACATGTTCTCAAACTGGGTCATATTTCCTTGAATGTTTTTAGGTATCCTTTCCAAGTCAGCTCATTGATCGCCTAGAAGTTCAAGCTATGCATAATTGCTCTGATAGGACAATCCGTTGCAATTGCGTCAGCATCATCTGGATCGGTTGGTTCTGAGAACTCGCTGGAGGATGCATGGCAAGCTGAAGCTGAGAGCCTTAAGTCCATCTTAACTGGAGCTCCTAGTAGTAAGCTAGGTAGAATTTCTTTGGTTGACACCATTGCTAAGCAGATACGTAAACGGATGAAAGTGCGCGTTCCTAATTTACTGACTGGGTAAGATGTGTCTCATGATTCCATGATAATTGTAACCGGTACCTGTTAATTTGATATGCATAGTACATGAAGGCCTTCCCTACTATATTGATAATTCAGTACTGTGTGTCTAGATCTGCTATTGCATGCTCTCACTTTCTGTGTTACTATTTCAGTCTGCAGGGTAAATCCGATCTCAACATGCCCTATTGTTTATTATTATGCTCCGACCAATTAGAAAAACTTCCTCAATTTGAGGTCTGGTTCTGTTTGTTCTTTAGCTACTGATGCATGTGATTTTCAACCTGGTGTTAGTTTCATGATTCTAGTTGGTCAGATTTTTTTCTATTGAATCATTGCATCATTTCTTTCCTATTATATGTTGATCCAATATATTTAGCAACCATGTTCTTTTGCAAGGTTGAAGAATATTTATCTGTTGAGTTGCCACAAACTAAAGTTGCAAAACTGAATATTCAGGAATATTTGATTAAAACCAGCCTTTATTCAGAATTGATAGTAAATCGATTACAAAATCTAGGCACTGCTTGTGGTAGGTACAATGCATGTTATTCAGAATATCTCAATTTACATATGATGTGTTAAAACTTAAAACTATGAGAAGAGTTAAGCCAAACAACTTGCTGAGTTTTTTAATTCCTGCAGCCAGTATACAGTCCATCCATTCTAATTGATATGATGAGGCCTGATGGTTCATCCACACTTCTAGTGCTTAGTGATTATCCATTACTAGCAGACCTCGCCCATGAGCTAATGGGAATCCAGGTAAATGCTTTATTTTAATTCTTACACTTGATTACCTTACTGCTATCTTTATGTTCGATTTACCCAGTAATTGATCTGTATTTTTTGTTGTTCTGCAAGCAATTTCTACAGCTTGGTTGTTTCTTGGCATCTGTCTGTAATATTTTGTTGGTTGTGTCAGAAGGGACCAATGATTTTGCCACGTGGGTGCTCACGCTTACGGTATGTTGTCTGGCTAAAATTTCTGAGATACTCCCTTCTATTTTTCACCTGGTAGCGTGAACTGTCAATGTTGCGTAAAAGATCATGTTTCGCTGAGCCTATTCTAGTGGTCTAATAATTGACTGAACGCAATTTCTGTAATGTTTTGACATGTACAATGAGTATCTGCTTTCATGGCAGTTGGTTTGTCTTCTCCAGCCCTGCAAACAAGCAGATGAACATAAACATGTAGAAATTCTTGCCTTTGTATTTTGTTCAGAACAAGCAGAGCAGTAGAATGATAGGTATTTTGTTTGGAAAATATGTTTTGTAAGGACCCCCATTCTTCAAAAATATAAAATAATCTGAAGAAAAAATGTCTAGACCTTGACACCTTGTAGTTTTTCCGAGTGAAGGTTAAATGGCTCTATGTAAATCCATCTACTAATTTTAATCCTTTCCTTTGTATAACCTGATGATATATGGGGTATTTTTTCGCGACCTGTGATTCTATATTGTCTTGTTTGAATTAGCTCCTCCGATACAAAATAACTAGGCACCTACAAAACCCACTTCTGCCCCGTTAAAAACAACGAAGACCATTAGCTCTGTAGCTCTTCAAGCTGTTGCAGGACCCTACATGTGGAATAGCCAATGGTGTGTTACAGTGCAACGTATTGCACAAGGAACTCCGCAGCTGGTATGTTTTTTAGGACCATAGAGTTGGGGAAATAGTATGTTTCTTGTGCAGTTAGGATTCTGAACTTGTTTGAGTTCGTGTCCTGCTACTTAGCATAGCTTATTATGGAAGGGGGACAGATGGGTTCATATATTGTACACTCTCTATACAGGTCTTTATGCTCCACATATTATTCTTGGCTTTCAACATTTATATTTTGTCAGGCTGCCGGCGAGAAGCTGACAATAGCTGGAGAGCTCTCCTCGTCGACCTGCATCCGGGAGCCCTGGAGCAGCGACTGGGGCGAGCCTGGAGCCCTTGATGATCTGCGGCCTGATGGCGCCAGCTAGCAGGGGCCCTAACCTTCTTATCTTTGTGGTTCATTCTTCTTCTTCTTCGTTGGAAAGAGGAATGGCCAGAGAACTAACAGCTTTGTGCATCTTCTCACACTCCCCGCTATGCAAGTTTGGCAATAAATATGGGGTAAAGTTTGACAAGTTTGGATGATTTTGATCTCTTGTCTATTGCCAAGCAATAGGATTACAGATATTATGGTTTGGTTGCTGTGCTGCTTCCATGGCCCGGCCGGTGTGACCTGACCACGGTGGTGAGGTTGGAGTGAAGCTGTGGATGCTGTCGCGGTGCAACCTCTGTGCCGCCATCAAGGTGTTGAGTCTAGTTTCATAGAGCTTGTTTGATATACTTGTTTAGGTGCAGCCTTGTGGACATACTTGTTGAGGTGTTGAGTGATGTTTCCAGTCTCGGTTGTATAACATAATGTGGAATTGGATATATGGAATTGGATACAAATTGTGATTTGTATAACATATTGTTTGATATACTTGTTTAGGTGTTGATTTGTATAACATATTGTGGGTTACTTTCAGTACGCATTTAGTGCATTTGTCGAGAACGCATCAAGTTTTATTTGAGGCAATTTATGAATTCACCCATAATTCAATTAGGGGCATATAATCAAACTGCCCCTAGATACATTTAGGGGCATTTTGAGAGAATGCCCTAAAATGAATTTGGGGCATTTTCTCAAAGTGCCCCAATAGGTATTTGGGGCATTTCCTCAAAGTGCCCCAATAGGTATTAGGGGCAAAATCCAAAGTGCTACTAATAGATACATATTGGGGCACTTTTTGTGGCATTTTGAAAGTGCCCCAATATCCTTTACCGCCATGAGCATCCGTTGCACTTATACAAAATGCCCCAAAAGCTATTTGAGGCACAAAATTGACATTTTGGGGCACTTTGAAGTGCCCCAAAAACTCAACCATGATGTAGTGCGAATGCGTCTTCAGGACGGCGTTGTGGAGTACCTCGACGAGCACGGAGCTGTTACCAGAGTAGTACGAGGACGACTCGTACGTGTTGGCGCTGCCCTTTGGCAGCTCCTCTCTTCAACCTCAAGCTGACCCTCACAGCTCACACAGGAACAAGGAGACACCGGATATTTGGCCTTTGGCTGCCACAAGTGCTACATTTTCTCTCTTCTCGTTAATTAAGCATTCTGATTACAGTGCTTTAAATAGACTCAAGCACACACGGTTTGGCAGCCCACTCCGGCCACTAACACCACGCACCCATGCACTCACACCACTAACAGACTAACTACGTACATGCAGCTAACAAACCACTGGCTATGACCTCTTCTTCCTCCTAGAATCACTCCAGGAGCCATGCGATCCAGCCAGCTCACGACACATGCAATAATCATCCCAGGACATGCACAGCAGCCTCTCGCCACCGTCGGCATCTCGCCATGCTCTCCGCCTCACACGGCCCAACGGCATCTCACCCTTGCGTCCCTGCTTGACTAACTACACGATCCTAACTATACGCAGAAGGAAATAACCATGCAAATACAAATCAAGATTAAAAGGCTAACAGTACGGTGGCGGCCGTTTCCCGGCATCCGAAGCGGCGATCGCGAGGCTGCCTACGGCGACGGCGGGCGAGGTGAGGGAGAAGGACTGCGCCGTGTGCCTCGAGAGCTTCGAGGAGGGCGAGGAGCTCAGGAAGATGACATGCCCCTGTTAGAGTATATGTAGACTGGGCTGGCTGTCCCGATGACAGGTGTTCCACAGGTGGTTTTGCCATTTTTGTTGGTCCTAATTTAGTTTCATGGTGTGCACGTAAACAAGCTAAGTGTCCCGTTCCAGTACCAAAGCTGAATACAAGGCTCTTGCAAATGCCACTGCAGAATTTATATGGGTTGAAGCTACACCCTGTTTGTGGTGTGACAATTTGGGTGCTACATATTTGTCCGCTAATCCAGTTTTTCATGCTCGCACAAAACACATTGAGATAGATTTTCATTTTGTCAGGGAGAGGGTGGCTACAAACAATCTTCAGATCAAGTTCATTTCCAGCAAAGATCAGATAGCTGATGGTTTTACTAAAGCTCTTCCTGTAAAGAACTTAGATGAGTTTAAGCGTAATCTAAATCTGTCTCGAGGTTGGTTTAGATTAAGGGGGATGTTAGATTATATGTACCATGGCTGATGAGGCAGTATATGTACTATGTGATCAGCACCAAAACCAAACATTGTAAGTCACGGCCACGCAGGGGGCTTTTCCCTGCTTATATTAACACGAAGCCGATCGACCCAAGGAGACGGACACAGAGGCTGATGCTGCTGATGCATGCGAAGAGGCCAACACAGGGTGACAGGGAGCTGTGAGACATCGACGGAGCCGGCGGAGGAAGAAGCTGATCCGCACGGCTACTTCTTTTCTTGAGAAAAAGATCGACACGGCTACTTCTTTTTTTGAGAAAAGATCCGCACGGCTACTTGGATGAGTACCCGTAAGTCTGTAAATCCCTCTGTGCTAGAACGTGTTATGTTTTTCGTGTTTGTGATAGTTGTGAAAGTAATACTCCGTATTATATATGAATATCTGTTGTTAAGTTACATGGACCCGAACAGGTAAATTTTATGTAAGTTGTTTACTTATTTAATTTAAAATATTAATTGCACTAAGCATGTGAATGCTGAGTTGCTGACTACACAAATGCATATTTTGTTGATCAGTGCCAAGCAATGCTATCTGCTATAAAGGTAAGCATGCCTAACACCTCTCACTTGTGGTGCAAGTGGCACAATTTCGGAATTCTTTGCTCCCATGCTATAAGGGTAAGAATGTGCAAAAAACAACATCTTAATAAATCAAAATTTATGTTATTTTCTGAAGATTGCGAAATATATAAATTATTTGCCGGGATATTAAGTATCTTGTAGTATCAAGATTTCCTAACCGCTATATCCTGAAGCGTTGGATATATGATGCCTGACCAAGACCTGGAGATTTTCTTGAAATGATGAAACATTTGTGGAATGGTATCAAATGTGTTAGCGACATGATTGCTTCAAGAGGTGACACTCCAGCCTTGGAAGCCGAACCGAATCGAGTGACAACGAGTGGCACAGAGGCAATCGGGCATGATACCATTCAGAACCTTACTTAGGGATTAATGGAAGAACAATATATTCGGATGTAAGATGTGGTATCGTCAGAAGCAATTTTAGATTATCAAAGCTGAAGGTTCCTTTGATTGTAGAGCAATCTCGTGGACGCAAGCACGTAAAACATTTTGATTTCTCCGGTTGAACCTACATCTAAGGTAAAGAAGAAAGCAGTAACAGTTTAATCAAACCGTTTCGTCGTTCAAACAAAGCAGTTTCTGCAGTCGTTGCCGTCTTAGCGGGCATAACATGACCACCTGCTCAGATAATCCAAAAGCTAGAATAACTCAGAGAAAGAAGACATGTTGCAATACATGTAACACCTCGCTGAATACATTTTGGCAATGTTGACACGCACTTGCGTCATACCCTTGCTGAAGGTGGGGGCTATAAGCTCGTCTTTGGGGATGAAAATCCTGGGCCGGATTTAGATAGAACTCGTCACTAGCGGTGCACGTGTGAATTTTCTTTTTTAAGGATTTGCCTAGAAGTTGTGTATTTTCTCTTTATGTTTGTGTTGTGCTATAGGGATTAGGATAGTCTAGTGGAGTTTTTTTTCATGAGGCATGTGGCCTCGAGTTTGTTATCTTTATATCTTTCTGAACTTTGCAATACAAAAGTTGTGTGCATCGTCTCAATGCAGAGGGTGGGGCTTCGTTCTTCATTTCAAAAAATTAACAAGTCCAGTAATTGCTACACCAAACCTCCATATGTGGATGATTATGACATTCATGACATCTGAAAGCAGGCAGCAGCAGCAGTTTGATGATATTTAGCTTATGCTTGAGAACTATGCCTTATTCCTTGATGTACTCTATTTATTTTGCTAACTGAAACCAATATGAGAGGTTCCTGATAAACCTTATGAATAGTAGTAATAAAAATGCAGTAAAAAAAACGCATCTGAGAAACAACGTCTGCTAATTGATTGTAGCCCAAGTCATGACGCTGTTTGGGTTGTACACGTACCAGATAACCAGAGCCCAGAGAAATTACATCTGATGATCGACACGGGTTGCGCATATCAACTGGTTTATCACCGGCGCTGTTGAAGAAACCGTATACAACACGCCGCGTGCTGATTTGCCATACTTATACGTACCACCTGTATTCCTCTAAACATGTGCACGCCGCGATCGCGAAGCCGCCCGTTCGCATCATGTCGACGTCCATGCTCTTGTCCACCCTGCGCGCCGCCGGCCGGCAACACATCACCGCCTCCACCCTCGGCGCGACGCCGCAGGCAACCGGCTCCCATGTCTTCAGGATCCACAGGTTCACGCAGGTAAGGGCAGGGGCGGAGCCAGGATTTGAAATTAGGGGGGGCGAGCAATGAAAACATAGGAAATAACTAATGCATGCTTGTCGATCAGAAGGCGCCCCAAAAACGAGAGTGTGATGCTTGATGTCGTCAAAAGTAATCTCAGCGAGCTCAAGATGGGTGTGACGCCTGTCGCTTAAGATACGCCTATTCGTCTCACTTGAGAAATGGTGTACAAGGGCTGACCACTATCGCACCACTAGCGCGAGTATACTAAGGTATTGAGTATAAAAAGAATTGAATATCAACATATGCCCGACCGTGATTTAACATGTATATATAGTATTACAAACGTTAAAATCAGCAAGCAAAGTCGGCATATGTATGGCAACAAGGTAGCTATTTTTTTTCCTATTTGAAATATACCTAATGTTACCACAAGCTGAATCCTGAAGTTTAAACACTTGGACAGATTCGAGATTGAATCAATTGGCGGGAAAAATCAATCTACTAAATTTTTCCTCATCTTTTTGAAGTAATTAAAGAAGTATTAGCTAAACTATAGCAGAACAATTTAGAAGACTTAGATCAGATTAGAACTACTGTATACCTTGACCCTGTGATGAATTGACGAGATGGTGGTGTACTGGTGTGAACCCACGGTAAGCGGGCAACCGTCGGCCGCCGTATTACTCGGCCGCCTGGACAAACTGGCAATTAAACTCCACCGTCCGCGGCGGCAGCGAGAGGCGGCTTTGCTTCCTCGCACGCAAAGGATCGATCTGACTAGGCGAAAACGGAGGTGGAAATGTCATTGCCTGTACGTTTTTTTTACGTGGGTGTGGCTAGTCAGCAGATGGGCTATTCTCTTTTACGAGTTGGGTTTTACCAGTTGGGCTTTAGCGTGTACAAATGCTTGAATATGGGCTTAAGATCTATTTACGATGATTAGCTGTGGCCATTAGTACGTACATGTATATGTCCTAATAACAGTACTCGCCTCTGTAGATTATTGAGGGGGGCCAGCGGTTGGGGGGGGTCTGACCCCTGCTAGCCCCCCCTGTCTCCGCCCCTGGGTAAGGGAGAAGGTGGCCAATGGCACCGGCGTCTACTCAGGCCTGTTCAGCGTCGGCGGCCACGAGCCCACGACTGGCGTATCCAGTGCTTCCCAAACAGCAAAGGGAAACAGACCCAGGGCTCTATCTCCGTCTACCTCCAGCAGGCCAGCCGCGCCAAGACAGGCGGCGCCACGGCGACGTTCAAGATGAGCATACTCGACAAGTCCTGCAGGCCGTCGGTCACTGAATCGGCAGAAGGCCGCCTCTTCAGGGGCGGCTATTGGGGCTGGAACGATTTCATCAAACTGTTGGTGCTGCATCTCGCAGCGCCGCTCTACTTCTTCTACCTCTAAATCTGAATCTCACTTGTGTCTCTCTCAAACACATATGAACTCACACACCCGCACACATGTACCAAGGAAGGAGAAGACCAACTGCTGCTTTGCCGAGAGGCTCTCCTCCTTGGCCACAACAAGAGACTACATTTTCCACTATCCCTCACGGCTTCTTTCTCTATTAACTGAATGCAACTATTTATACACAAGGTTAGGCAATGCTGCCATGCCACTGACGCACTACTCAGCCACCACTCGGCCACTAACCCATGCACTAGCCCACTAGCTACATGCATGCCCAAGACTTGGCCATACAGCTAACAAACTTGCATGCAGAAACTAACTAGCTGATTCTCCTCAGCCTCCCACTGACTCGTCCAATGCTTCAGCCAGCCACGCGACTTGCCGCTTCACACGACCTTGCTGCATCGCACAGCACCACAGCTTCACGCTGCCACGACATCTCACCACGCTCGCCGCATCGCACGGCAGCTCGGCATCTCGCCATACTCGCGCTCAGCTGAAACTCCACCAGCCAGCAGCTCCCTACGTAGATAAACTACATGCAGATCAAACTAAACTAATGCAGATACATGAATCAAGATTAAAGGCTAACACAAACTCCAAGATCTGGACAAGGAGAAGCACCTCGAGGACGACTGCCTCTCTGTCCTCTGCGACGTGACCGTCGACCTCGGGTTGCGGACGGACGACTACACCGGCGAACTCACCAAGGCGACGCCGCCATTCCAGGTGCACGGTCTAGCGGAAGCTGTTGGATTAAACCCTGCACTGAAAGACTCTGAAACTGCACAAGTGTTCGTCTGTCAGTTACTGTAGCAGTTCATGCCGTTGTCGACAATAGTCTGAACTCTGTCAGTTAGCTGTGTTAGTTGTTTTAGCTGAATAACGGTGCTCTGCAGCGTGTGTTCTGTACACGACTGAGTCACTTCGTTTACTCTTTCAAGGATAGGATAGAGTAGCTAGTTTGCCGCGGTGATGGCTTCGTGGGATGGCACGAATCAAAGCAGTCATCGTGGTCCGTTGGACGTGGGCAGAGTGGAGCTGGGATGGCAGCTCCGATATGCTCTCACACGATCCACAATTTCCGTTCGTTTTCTGTTGTAACCTGGAGGAATAAATAGAAAACCCGAAAACGCTGCAGAGGTAGTACGCAGCACAAAACCTCTTGTCTCTTTTCTTTCTGTTCTCCACTGAATTTCCGAGAGAGAAGAGAGAGTTCACAACGACATTTGGTATCAGAGCCTGGTAAGCTCGTCGCCATGACAGGATCGGACATGAGCCAGTCCCCTCCTGCGAAGTCCAGAACACCATCGGCATCGGCATCGGCGAAGAATGATGAGCGCAGTCGCGGACGCAGCCTGTCACGGCGTGGCAGGGGCGGCGCCGGCACACGCGAGATCGTCGTACGTGAGGTGGTGCGGGAAGGCGGCGGCGGCGGCGGGTCGATGCACCTGCCCATGCTGACTCGGACGAACTACACCGAGTGGGCTATCCTCATGCGCGTGCAGCTCCAGGGGGCATGCCTCTGGGAGGCGATCGACCCCGGCATGCCGCTGGGCGATGAGCGGCAGGAGCGCTTGGCGCTGGGCGCCATCCTTCGCGCGGTCCCGCCGGAGATGATACCGGTGCTCGCCGCCAAGGACAACGCGCGGGAGGCCTGGAACGCGGTCAAGGTGATGCGCGTGGGCGTCGATCGCGTCCGCGAGGCACGGCGCCAGAAGCTGCGCCGAGATTTCGAGAACCTCGCCTTCAAGAACAATGAAGCGATCGAGGATTTCTCTCTGCGCCTCGCCGGGATCGTCACCGAGCTTCAGTCCCTGGGCGACGCGGTGACGGAGCTCGCCGCGGTGCAGAAGTTCCTGCGCGTCGTGCCTCCACGGTACGCGCAGATGGCGTGCTCCATCGAAACATTGCTGGACCTCAACGGCATGTCGATCGAGGAGCTGAGCGGCCGGCTGTCGGCGTCGGAGGGACGCGGCGCGGCTGAGGTCGAGAACAGCGGCAAGTTGCTGCTGACGGAGGAGGAGTGGAGCGCTCGCCAGCGGCAGCGCGGCCATGTCGCTCCGACGATCACCAAGGAGGGTGGCAAGCCCAAGCCCTCGAACGGTGACAAGCCCGGTGGCGCTCCCACCGGCGGGTCAGGCTCGCGCAAGCCGGGCAACTGTCGCTACTGCGGCAAACCAGGCCACTGGGCCAAGGAGTGCAGGAAGGCGCAGCGAGATCGCGAGAGAAAGGGGGAGGCGGCGCACGTCGCGGAAGCAGCTGAGGCCGAACCACCTGCCCTCTTCCTTGGCGTGATGGAGAGCTCGATCGATGGATCTGCAGAGTTGGCGCCTGTCGCCAATGCTCTCTGTACTCCGTCAGAGCAGCACGTCGTCTTCCTCAACGAGGAACGCGTCGTGCCCGTGCCCGCCGCCACTGGTGTGTGGCACCTGGACACAGGCGCAAGCAGCCACATGACGGGCGCCAGGAGCTCCTTCATCACCTTCGACGACAAGATCAAGGGTACCGTGCGCTTCGGCGACGGATCCGTGGTGGCGATCGAAGGAAAAGGGGACGTGCTGTTCCGCTGCCCTGACGGCAGCCAGAGGGTGCTCGCCGGCGTCTTCTTCATCCCCAAGCTGTGCACGAACATCATCTCGATCGGGCAGCTGGACGAGATTGGATGCAAGGCGATCGTGGAGGACGGCTACATCACGATCCTCGATCAACAGCGACGCCTGGTGGTGCGAGTTAAGCGGTCAGGTAATCGTCTGTATCTGTTGAACCTGAACCCTGTCGCACCCGTGTGCTTGCTGGCGAAGGTGGACGATCCAGCGTGGCTGTGGCACGCGCGCCTCGGCCATCTGCACTTCAGGGCCGTGAATGCCATGTCCAGGCGAGGCATGGTGCGAGGAATGCCTTCGGTGAACCACATCGACGACATCTGCGACGGCTGCACCATCGGCAAGCAGCACAGGATGGCGTTCCCCAGGCGAGCAAGTACAGGTCCGAGCGTGGCCTCGACCTCGTCCACACCGATCTGTGTGGACCGATCAAGCCAGCGACGGCAGGCGGGAACAACTACTTCCTCCTCGTCGTTGATGACTTCAGCAGGTACATGTGGCTAGAACTGTTGAAGACGAAAGACGAGGCGTTCGTCAGATTCCAGAAGATCAAGGCGCAGGCAGAGGCGAAGCAGCACTGTCGCCTGAGAGCATTCCGCTCCGATCGCGGCGGCGAGTTCAACTCGCTCGAGTTCAAGGCGTACTGCGAGGAGAACGGCATCGTCCACTACACCACTGCGCCCTACTCACCGCAGCAAAACGGCGTGGTGGAACGCCGTAACCAGACCGTGGTGGAGATGGCGCGGTGCATGCTCAAAAGCATGTCGATGCCGGCCACGTTCTGGGGAGAAGCAGTCAAGTGCGCCGTGTACGTGATCAATCGTGCTCCAACACGCAGTCTCGACGGCATCACCCCGTACGAGGCCTGGAACAAGAGGAAGCCAACTGTCGAACACCTGCGCACCTTCGGCTGCGTCGCGCACATGAAGAGGACGGGCCCCGGCATCACCAAGCTCTCTGATCGTTCTCTGTTGACAGTGTTCACAGGCTATGAGGAGGGGTCCAAGGCGTACAGGGTCTATGACCCAGTGGGCGGCAAGGTGTATGCCACACGTGACGTGGTGTTCGAGGAACGCCGGAGCTGGAACTGGACAACACCGGCGTCTGAACAAGGCACCACGGCGCCATCGAACTTCACCGTCGTCTACATCACCGATGACGGCAAATCTGTGGAGATGATGGCGGGAACATGTACAGCGGAGGCAGTGCACGCTCGCACTCGCCACACGCACCAGGGACGCCCGTCGGCACGCCACCCGCGACGTCGAGCTCTGCATCCACGACAGCCGCGACGCCGAGCTCTGAATCCTCGACGTCCACTGCAACTCCACGCTCTGCAAGCACGGAACCAGCCGTGCCCAAACCAGCCGTGCCTCTGCCCACGCACAACATGGTGACGCGTGCGCAGAACGGAATCTTTCGTCCGAACCCTCGCTATGCCGCTCCAGCCGTGCCCACCGCACACGAGCAGGCACAAAGCGAGGACGACGAAGACGACGAGGCCTTGGGTCTTGTGACGGCAGAGGAACCTGCAAGCGTGGATGAGGCACTAGCTGATCCAGCCTGGAAGAGGGCAATGGAGGAGGAGATGGCATGCATCCTCGACAACAAGACATGGTCTCTGTGCGCACTGCCGCACGGTCACCGTGGCATTGGCCTGAAATGGGTCTTCAAGCTGAAGAAGGATCCAGAGGGAAATGTGATCAAGCACAAGGCCAGGCTCGTCGTGAAGGGATACGCACAGCGCCAGGGGGTGGACTTCGATGAGGTTTTCGCTCCTGTCGCGCGGATGGAGACCGTGCGCGTTCTGCTCGCGCTCGCTGCACACGGCGGCTGGCAGGTACATCACATGGACGTGAAATCTGCATTTCTGAATGGTGATCTTGCAGAGGAGGTGTACGTCCAGCAGCCTCCTGGGTTCGTGGACAGGGGGAGCCCATCCTCGGTGCTGAAGCTGAGCAAGGCCTTGTACGGTTTGCGCCAGGCACCGCGCGCGTGGTACGCCAAGCTCGACGCCTCCTTGTTGAGCTCGGGTTCACCCGCAGTCCACTGGAGCACGCTGTGTACCGGCGTGGCGACAGCACGAACTACCTGCTTGTGGGGGTGTACGTGGACGATCTGATCATCACGGGCACGACGTCGAGGAGATCATGGCGTTCAAGGAGGAGATGCATCGTCTGTTCAAGATGAGCGATCTTGGCCTCCTGTCCTACTACCTCGGCATTGAAGTGAAGCAGGAGCACGGCGAGATCACACTCTGTCAGAAGGCATATGCAGAGAAGATCCTCGAGCGAGCTCGCCTGGGCGGGTGCAATGCCTGTCACACGCCGATGGACACGCGCCTGAAGCTGTCGAAGCACGACGGCGTGGAGAAGACGGATGCCACGGAGTACAGAGGCGTAATTGGATGCCTCAGGTACCTTGTCAATACTCGACCTGACATCGCTCTGTCAGTTGGCGTGGCAAGCCGATTCATGGAGGATCCAAGCAAGGAACACTGGGCGCTCGTGAAGCAGATACTGAGGTATGTCAGTGGCACTACTGGCTACGGGTGCCGCTACAAGAAGGGCATTGGACACCGGAGCTGGTGGATTCAGTGACAGTGATCTCGCCGGGGATGTGAACGACCGCAAGAGTACATCGGGCGTGGTCTTCTTCCTCGGCGGCAGTGTGATCACCTGGAGCTCGCAGAAGCAGAAGGTGGTGGCCATGTCCTCCTGCGAGGCTGAGTACGTCGCAGCAGCAGCCGCTACTTGTCAAGGAGAGTGGCTGAGCAGTCTTCTGGCTGATCTGATGGGAGAATCGAAGGAGAAGTTCAAGCTCTATGTTGACAACCAGTCCGCGATTGCTCTCAGCAAGAATCCAGTTCATCACGATAGAAGCAAGCACATCGACATCAAGTTTCATCACATCCGTCAGTGCATTGAGGAAGGCAAGGTCGACGTTGATCATGTCAGGACTGATGAGCAGTTGGCCGACATTCTGACCAAGGCATTGGGGAGAACTCGTTTCGTTGAGATGAGGCAGAAACTGGGTGTCATCAAGGTGCAGGTTTAAGGGGGTGAAGTGTTGGATTAAACCCTGCACTGAAAGACTCTGAAACTGCACAAGTGTTCGTCTGTCAGTTACTGTAGCAGTTCATGCCGTTGTCGACAATAGTCTGAACTCTGTCAGTTAGCTGTGTTAGTTGTTTTCGCTGAATAACGGTGCTCTGCAGCGTGTGTTTTGTACACGACTGAGTCACTTCGTTTACTCTTTCAAGGATAGGATAGAGTAGCTAGTTTGCCACGGTGATGGCTTCGTGGGATGGCACGAATCAAAGCAGTCATCGTGGTCCGTTGGACGTGGGCAGAGTGGAGCTGGGATGGCAGCTCCGATATGCTCTCACACGATCCACAATTTCCGTTCGTTTTCTGTTGTAACCTGGAGGAATAAATAGAAAACCCGAAAACGCTGCAGAGGTAGTACGCAGCACAAAACCTCTTGTCTCTTTTCTTTCTGTTCTCCACTGAATTTCCGAGAGAGAAGAGAGAGTTCACAACGACAGAAGCCGTCTGGAAGACACAGGAAGCCGACGTCAAGATTGAAGTCGCAGACGGACAGACGTTCCCCGCGCACCGATGGGTGCTCGAATCCGGATCCCCGGTCTTCAAAGCGGATCTCGCTCTCGCTTCCTCCAACGGCACCGTCGCTTCTGAGCTACGCATGGACGACATGGACGCCGATGTGTGCAAGGCGCTGCTCCAGTTCATGTACACCGGCTCACCGCCGCAGAAGCTCAAGTTGGACACGGAGATGGCGGAGCGGCTGCTCCTCGCGGCGGACAGGTATGAGCTCGAGAGTCTGAAGCTCGTCTGCGAGGAGGCTCTGGGAGACAACATCGGCACGAGCTCCGTGGCCGCCAGGCTGACGCTAGCGGAGCGGCATCGTTGTTCGGGGCTGAGAGAGGCGTGCATGGAGTTCCTATCTTCTCCGGATATCCTGGATACGATCTTGGCGTCGCCCGACGGCTTTGAGAAGCTCAAGACAGCGAGCCCCTCTTCTGTGCTGGAGCTAATCGAGAAGAATCACCTCCAGATGACCAGTTTATTATTAGGGCAGCAGCTAGTTAATTAATTCCCGTACTCTTTAGTTCTTCATATTTCGAGCTGGATTAATTGCCACGGTATCCATGCATAGTACGTCTATTTCTACGATTAAAAAAGCTACCCCATATATGCTTACAAAACACATCAGTTAATTAGTACTATCATTTGTCTATATATACTCTTAGTTTACCATATTTTACGGGACTAGCACACAATATCAATGTTTATGTTTAGAGAGCCTTTCTATGTTACCGTTCCCACGACTCGTTCTATCCTCTAAAAACCCGAGAGCTTAACAAGTGTGGGTGTGCACGGGACCGCGATTTACCGCATGAAAGTTCTACTTTTCCGCCTTTTTGTATTCGACTAAGGTAGTGCGTCAGCACATTGCTGATGGTGGCGACGGTACTGATCTGGCGAATAAATTTTCTTTGGCCGTCTCTAACTCGACGATGTTTGCTGCGGCTACGTTGATGGTTCAGTGGGGTAAATTTCACCAGTCAATTACCAGTTTGTAGGGTTTGGTCCTTCAATCTCGTCTACTTCATGTTTGGTATGGCTTTCGTTGCCGGCATGAGGTGTCGATATGTGCATCTTCCGGTAATGACGGCTTTCACAATTTCCTACCGAGGTCACTAGTTCAAAAGAAACGTGGTTTGATGACTTCCCGTAGCACCGGCGATGGAGAGGCAGCACGATGCCTCTCCAAAAAAAGCTACTTATATTTGTTTCCCGCAACAACAACAACAAAAAAACTACTTCTAGCTAGATGCGCTACTTATGTCATCCTAGCTATAGGCATTTTGAAATGGAGGTAGCAACTGTTCTATTCGTGCTAAAGGCCCGTTTGCTACCTATGCCCAAAGCAAAGGGCTCGGAAGTTACAAAGGAATATTTGAAGAAAAATAATGTGAAAATCATTACAACAAGGAAACCTTTGTAAAGGACCATGCGTGCTCTCGTCATGCCATTTGCCGTGTTCTCTTTCGAACGGTCCCCCGCGGTTGTCTACATGTCTATCAATTGTTGCATCGATAATGGGATTATGATTAAAGAGAAACGGATACGGGAGGTAGGAGTAGAGTTTCCCTTTTATTTTACGAAACATGAGTTTTAAAACGAAATATTTTGATAACCGTTTGCCCAAATTACGAACCGTTTTCACATTTGAGCTCCTCGTGGAGTGATCTTTTAAAACTATGTTGATAGGTTAGGACAAACTTTTTGTGTACGAGATCTAATTGTACTCCGACTTCTGAGATACTTTGTACTTTCGAAAGCTAAATTTATGCAGTCCGACTTATGTGCACTATATACTTCGTTTTCTCTTTGTACTTGTACTTCCCCTTTTAAGTTACTTGTATTCCGTCTTCTGTGTAATTTATACTCTGCCTTATGTGAACTTTATACTTTTCTTTCCGCCTACTTTGTACTCTGTGTTATGTGTACTTTTTACTCCATGTTTTCTGTACTGCGTGATTTTGTACTTCCCGTTTTAGTATATTTATACTTTTGTGCTATATTTTTTTTTACTCAGTATTTCATGTATCTTTTATATTTTTTTTGGAAAAAAGTTTGTACAACTCGAAGTTTTTTTTTTGCAAAACACAGTATAAACACAGACGCTCACATACACGTGCACACACTGACCCTATGAACGCACGCACGCACACCCTACCCCTATGAGCACCTCCGAAATACTGAGCCGGCGGGTTGAGTCTTGAGATTGACGAAGTCACCACAGACGCCTCGCTGTCGAAGGGAACGTCGCCTCCCACTGAAGAATATTCCGCCTAAATGAGAAACACCGGTATCAAACCTGGGGTTTGAATTCTGGTGGGCTGGGGTACAACCACACTCCTAACCATCTTGTCACAGGCAAGTTCTCAACTCGAAAGTAAAAAAGTAGTGGCCGAAACGAAAGGGAGTAGCAACGCACGTACATACGTATGCATCACAGGATGGTCGTTTCCACGAAGGTCGTTGCTCGTTACCAGAAGTACGGAGTACAACTCGGAAAGAAAAAAAGTGCAACGTCCGCGAGATCGAGTCGTTCCGAAACTCACGAGCGATCGACACACGTTGTTCCTGGGTTGAAGCCTGGAAATGACAAGAACGAGGTCCATATCTTTCCCGTTAATTTCTCTTTTCTCGCTGTGCACCAGGAAAACCCCCGTTGATTGTTATGGGTGGGATAAATCTAACTTTCCAAGCGGGGCCTTAGGGTTTTTCTCTCTTATGTCATTTTGAACTTCCCTCTCGCGTTTGTATTTGCGGGGTCATAGTTTTGGGCCTAGGGTTTCTACCAGGGGAAGATCTAGGACACATGTAAAAGAAGATGGAGGATACACAACAATATAATGTATTTTGTGATTTTTATTATTATTGTGGATTTAGTACCCAGAATAGTTTCATTAGGAGTATGGGACTGAAAAAGAATTGGATCCAGCATAGGGAAGTTCAAAAACAAATACACCACACTAGCAACCAATATGCACTTTTCTATTGTGCAATTCCACATTAATGAGTTCACAACCGAAAGTTCGTAATTAATAGTCCGTAAGTTTGGATCAATGTGCAAAATAACTAGTATGTACTTCATAATCGATCCAAAAAAAATGTGATTCAATAATTTGAACAATAATATACCTTGGGTTGGAGGATTATAATTCAGATGGCATGTGTGTTGCCGGGATTGAGACTCAAATAACCAAGACATCATGGATGACGTTGCCAAGCGACACTCACTCATATTGTTGTGGAGATTACGGCAACGGTCGACGATCTATCAAATGTTCCCGGCGGCGGCTGCTGGTTTTCCCTAGCCCTAGGCGGCTAAGCGGGAAGTTGCCTTGTGCATAAAGCTGAAAAGATTGCTCCTCATCGTAGTGGCCAACCTGCGGTAGATGTTGTTGCACTACCGGAAAACAATTCTTTGCAAAGGCCTGGCGGAACCCGGCAAAGGCTTTGCCGTGTGGAGCCGCACGGCAAAGGCTACATGGCATAATATAGGTCGGCAAAGGCCCTTTACCGTGCGTTTTCGACAAAATTGCATGGCAAACACTTTGCCGTGCGCATTCCTCGCACAACACGGTATAATACTGTCAGAAGCTGGTCAACCCTCTAGCGCCTCTTTGCCGTGCGCCAGGACGAACAGCCTCACGGCACACGTTGAATCTTTGCCGTCAGCTTTTCTTCCAGATAGCACGGCACATTTTTCTCTTTGCCGTGTGCCGGCCAAGCACCAGCACGGCACACCTTCGGTCTTTGCCATGTGCTGGCCAAGCACCGCACGGCATATCGACCATATGGTCATCTGGCAAATTGCCAGGCTCATAGGTGCGTGCCACGTCGGCCTCTTTGTCGTGCGCCTCCTCACGGCAAAGGCCTTTGCCGTGTGCCGGTACACGGCAAAGTGACCATATGTCCCCTTTTTGTTATGTTTTTTAAAAATCCCTGCATTTTGCAGATAAATCACACAAATATGATAGAATTATCACAATTTGAGCACAAACATCACAATTTGAGCACAAACATCACAAAATGCACAAACTTCACACTTATTACATCCAGGTATCATTATTTACAACAATACTGATACAGAAGGTCAGTACAACAAATGGTGTCATCAATATCATCGGGAAACGCATCCATGCCATCGATATCATCCTGCAACGCATCCATGTACAAGTTTAGATATAATACCTTAAGACATGAAGTAAACCATGTACAAGTTGATCTATGGTGCATATTTTGGTCACACTCTTAAGTCCAAATTCAAGAATATGCACAAGTTTAGATGTAGTAAACCAAAAGACATGATCTAAGTTAGATGTAGTAAACAATAAGACACAAGTTGATCTATGTGGTAAACCAAAAGACACAAGTGACCATTGGAGATTCATTGATTGGCTATGTCGATCTAAGTGAGACATGAAGTAAGTTTTTGAATGAGAGTGGTAGCAAGTTGAAATGGTAACTAACCACTACTGGCCTTCCGACGGCGGAGTAGGTCCTCAACATCATTGAGGAGTATCGTCCTATACGTTTGCAAAAAAAATGATGAGTTCGACAACTAGATGGAAATGGCATAGTCATGGCATTAAAAGAAAGCTAACTAAAATTTGATGAGTTGAACTAACTAAAATTTGACAAGTTCAACTAATGGGTAAAATTTGACAAGTTCAACTAACTAAATTTTGACAAGTTCAACTAAAGTGGCAATGGCATGGCAAGCTAAATTATGAGTCATGCGAGCATACCCACGGGAGCCTCCGGACAACGTTAGGGTTGGAGATATGGGGCTGCCCCTCCGGATCGTCCTGGCCACCAAGCGGCGGCGCCATCGTGTGAGATCCACCCGCCGATTCTGGATTTATCTACAATATGAAAAAAGTCTCACATTACACAAATAATTTAGTTAAAACAATAAGATGGATAGAATGACAAGTTTGACAAGATACCCATGGGAACATCGGTGGAGGGAACAGTCCCATGGCAACAGCCCCGTCCGCAAGGGCAATGCGCTGCATCGTGCTCGTCATCCACTCCATCATCTGCCTGGAATGCTCCTGCTCCTGCCTGAAATGCTCCTGCTGCTGCCGGATCTGCTCCTGCTGCTGCTCATAGAGCACCTGCTTCTCACGCATCTCCTCCCGGAGCTGGTCGACAGCTAGACCCGAAACTCGTGGGCGGGTCTCCACAGCAGGCGCACCAGGCGCCCTCCCACGGTGGAGCTGGCGTAGAGACGAGACGGTGCGAGGGTCGACAAAGCCGTCACCTATCCACAAGCGGCCATTCTCCTTGCATTGCCCCGCAAGCACGACAGCCTCGACGTCAAGTGGACTGGTGAGAGGGTCAGCTTCCTCACCGTTGCGCTCCTTGAACTTCGTCGTGTACCCCGTGCTCCGGAGCTCGGCGCCGCTGTTGATCCACATCGACCCTGTCTCAGGATCCGGCTCATCCCTGGTACGCATCTTTTCCCAAATGGCGAAGGGCGAGGGGTCTACGTCGGTCTTCAATTTCTGCAAAGACAGCACGAACATAGGTGAAAAGGAGACGATATTGCAAAAGAGAGCACGAACATAGGTAGATTAAAGAATGAATTTGCTCACCTCCTTTTGTATGCATTGGGAGAGGCTGAGTCTGCCTTGGCGGTGTGTTCCACCCTTGTTGTGCGCCCGCTTTGACTTTCCCTCCGCGTGTATCTTGAGGTACGCCGGGCTAGTCCACCACGCTACCATCGCGAGGTGGCACCTTGTGTTGTTACCGACGTACGGAGGAGGCACCGACGTACACAGAACACACCTATTAATGATATTACATGGCGGTCAACAAAATCGATAATATAGAAATGAAGCTACCTGCAGGTACTGCCATGGCTGCAGCAAGATATGTCCTGGGCACGCTTCTTGTCCAGCGCAATCATCTTTTCGGCGTACCAATTGCGGACAGAGTTCACGTGAGCCTCGTATTGCATGTCCGTCACCATCTTACAGGCCATCTCCAAAATGACGTTCGTGCACTCGTTCTCGTCCTCCTTCTGGTAGCAGAAGAAGTTCTATAAGAATGCACATAGGTAAAATAGGGTCAAAACCATTAGTGCAATCTCGGATTTATAGAATGATGAGAAGTCAAACAAACTCACCCAGAAATAACGGAGTGTCTTATGCGCCATGTTGTGATACTTGCCCTCGGGATCCTCCTCGTAGCTGTAATGCTTGACAGTCCAAGCTACACTCTCGCCACCCTTTGGGAGGGTGACAATACCAGGGAAGAACTTCCTGACAAGACATCCAAGGATGCTCGAGTAGGTACGCTGTCCCTTCATTTTAGGAGGCACATACTCAAACGACCTACACAATGAAAAAACCAAAATTAGTATGGTTAGCGGGTCAAAACACAATGAAAAGCTAAAATTGAACATAAACTATAATAAGTACCTTTTCCCGGTGGGCACGAGAAGAATGTGCTTGTAGGCGTAAGGAAGATCGGGGAGTTTCGCTGCCCCCCGCTGATACGGTGGCTTGGTCCGTGGCTCAGGGATATCCGACTCGGTCTCAACCCACTCCTCCGGCGGCTCCCACTGCAGCGTCGGGTCAAGCTCAAACCCCTCCTCCCCAGGTCCCTCCTCGCGCGGCAAAGTGTGGATCCTAGTCAACTAGTTTGCCGTGCTGTTACATAAATGATCACAGCAAAGATATCTTTGTCGAGCTGTCCTTGTTTGCCGTGTGTTTTGTGTCCATTTTGCTGTGACGTATTCTTTGCCGTGTGCTCGATATATTCTGTGCCGTGCCTCAATTCTTTGCCGTGTTCCTTTACTTTGCCGTGCTCCGAGAACATGGCGGCACACAGCAGAGACCGGTCCTCACGGCAAAGACAGATTTTCCGGTAGTGTTGGGCTCCACACACTCTGATTACTCTCCTCATGGCTGACCATCGGGGGATACAGATGTTGATGGCTTTGGCTAGTAAGTCCGTCCAAATGTTGGCCTCTCGGAGAAATATATGCTAATGGACGCATACTAATTATGATTTAAAAAGTGATTAACCAAAGCTACTACGTACTCTCTGCTTAAACTTGCTAGGGTGGCCAAACCTTGGGGGGGGGAGGGGGGGGGGCTCTTTCGACCAAACACACAAAAACTGTTACATTCCGAACTAAATCTGAGCATAGCAATATAACTGTAGGAGACGCCCTGACCGAACCTCTGACTCAAACTTACCCCTAAAGTAGAAATAAAAAATCGTTTAAACCAATGCTTTCATGGTTTATTTACAGTTATGACTTCCCATGTCAAAAAACAAAAACAAAAAGTCAAGATAATGATGGGAATCTTTCCTCCGACTCAAAATGTACCCCTAAAATAGAGATAGAAATGTTAATTGGTGTTTTAGGATGATTTAATTTCTATATAAAAATAAAAAACGAATCAAGATAATAATGGGAATTTCAAAAATAATAATGAACTGAAAATAACAGTATGATTGCATTTTTTTAGAGTAGTCCTGATTTCCTGCTCACCACCATTGTCGCTCCAGCTCGACAGGTTATCTGTAGGCACTAGCACAATAGCTTTCACTTATCAGCCCCATGGCTAAGAGCATCTCCAACAGCAGCGCTAAAAACGCCGCGCGCCCAAGAAACCGCCGATATCGCGCGCACACCCATTTCGGCGTCTCCAGCAGCCGCACTAAAACTCCGCGCGCGGTAAAAAGGGGCCAGCGCGCTGGCCCAAGCGGTACTCGTTGCGCTGAATTTGGGCTTCCGCTCCAGCGCGCGGTGCAAAAGCAAATTGCGCGCGAGAGAGCAACCACCACCCGGAAAATTCCCCGCCGTCGCCCTGCCTTTCGCCAAGCGTGCGGTGCCGCCGGCGGAATTCCGCCGATGGAAGACCAATCGAGCGTTCCTCCGACCCCTTCCTACGTCCGCGACCCCTCTCCCGTCAGCGCCGCCGCACCAAATCTCGGCATGGGGCTCGCGCGCGGCCTTTTCACGGCGCCACGGACGAACTCCGTTGGAGCCGTCACGCAGGCGCCCGGTGCGCAGCGGCGGAACGTCCTCCCCAAGCGCCCGATTGCGGCGGCGACGACGGCGGCGGCAGCCAACAAGAAGGTGAAGAAGGTGGGCGCCGCTGCGGCGCCAGCCAACAAGAGGAAGCCGACGCCAGCGCCAGCGCCGCCCCCGCCTCCGCCACCCGTAGCGCCTGCACCCGCACCAGAGCGGCCACAAGATTTTGCGCCGGAGGAGGATGCAAATAGGGTGTTTGAAGAAATGCCCACAAGGTACTTTTCTCTATCTTGCTTCACAATTTGCTATATGATTCATCCCCTTGCTTGACTATCTTCAACTTATTTGTAGTTTGAATGATGACGCATATTTCTCAACAATGGGAGTTGGCTCCAACACTTCACGTTGGTTCCAAACCAATGAACTACATGATGACGATCATGAATTTGAAGAAGAAGTGGATGAGGAAGGAGAGGGTTTGGTTGGTCCTCCGAAAGGAAGGTCGGTCAACTACACCGTGCAAGATGACATTTTGCTATGCGAGACATACCTAAATGTGTCTTTGGATGCCGCTGTCGCAACGGACCAAACATTCAACGCATATTGGGATAGTATGAAGGAGTATTATGACACGCACAATAAGAGTGGAATTGAGCGAAGCAATAGATCACTTCGCTCCCGGTGGTCATTGATAAACACCGATTGTCAAAAGTGGGCGGGGGCAATGGCGGCGGTTGATGCCCTAAACCCAAGTGGCACAAATGAAATAGATAAGGTAAGTGTCTCATTTGTGTACCCACATCATTGCTCCTTTGCTACTATGTGCTCTTACTAGTTGTTTTCAACGTGTAGCTCAATATTGCACAAAACTTGTTCCATGGAGAAGATAAGAAGAACAAGAAAGGCAAGGTGAAGAAAGGGAAAGCATTTGTGTTGTCCCATTGCTACGAGAAGTTGAAGGATGAAGAGAAATGGAAGAAGCGTGATGTTCTAGAGGTGCCAAGTATTAAAGAAGTGTTGAATTTGGACGAAGATGAAGCATCAAGCGACGGCGGCAAGAGGAGGAGCCCGACCCCCAACTCGGTGAACTAGGCAAATCCAAGGAGACCAACAGGTGCAAAAATAGCAAAAGAGAGGAAGAAAGGAGGAGGAGATGATGATCTCAAGCACACCAGGGAGGAAATGGTGAAAGCACGAAGGTTGGCAATGGAGGAGAGGAAATTGGCGCAAGAGGAGAAGCAAAAGAAGAATAGCCTACACGCCGAGACCGAAGCAAGAAAGGTGGCGGCGGAGGAGAGGAGGTTGGCATTGGAGGAGAAGAAATTGGAAATGGCGGAGCAAGCTAGGATGATGGAGTGGGAGAAATACCTCTTCTTCATGGACACGTCACACTTTGATGACAAGCAAAAGGAGTACCTCAACATACGCCGTGATGAACTATTGATGAAAAAAAGAATGATGGGAATGACAAGCATGGGAGGCGTTGGTGGTACCATGGGAGGCTTTGGAGGTATAGGAACAAGCATGGAGGGCATGGGAGGTAATGGAGGGATGGGAGTGATGAATGCACCTCCGATGGGCATGGGAGGCAATGGAGGGATGGGAGTGATGAATGCACCTCCGATGGGCATGGGAGGGATGGGAGTGATGAATGCATCTCCGATGGGCATGGGATGCATGAGTTTTGGCTCTCTTTTGGGAGGCATGGGACCATATGGAGGGATGGGCGGCATGGGAGGACCTCCGATGGGCATGGGAGGCATGGGTGCATCTCCAAACATCTTTGGAGCATATGGTGGGATGGGCACCATGGGAGGAATGGGTGTACCGCCGGTTAACTTGGGTGCATCCATGGGTGGTGGCAATGCTACCATGATGTCTCCTATTCCTTCGGATGGTGCATTTGGAAATAGTGGAAGCACCGTCCCCGTCAATGATGAAGATGGGGTTGAAAAAGGTGCAGAGAAGGAGGAGGAAGAAGAGGAGGAGGAAGAAATTGGAGAGAAATAAACTTGTGGCAAGTGAATGATGTTTTATTCGTTTGTATGCACTTTATTGTAATGCATTTAAATTATGCACTTTGGTGAATTTGTGCTTTGGTGAATTTAAACTATGTCTTGAATTGTTGCTATGTTTCATATTGGCGCTGTTCGCGCGCTGTGCATTTTAGCGCGACTGGTGAAGCGCGACAGCGCCGCGCTAAATTATAGCGCGTCTGCTAAAGCAAAACAGGCGTCGCGCGCGAGAAATCGCAATTCTAGCGCCGCAAAAAAAATTTAGCGCGCCCGCGCCTAGCGCTGTTGTTGGAGATGCTCTAACACAGCTGTCGAGCCACACGTCTTGCCCTAGCTGCCCCCTATACGCCGGTGCTCCACCCTCTCCCAACCACTCCTCCAAACCTCCTCCCGCTCAGGTGCCACATGATCCCGGCACCCGGTCCCACACTCCAACTATAACCTCTCCCGGGTCATCTCACATTTGGATACCCAAGTCAAATTTGGAATACTCTAAAAAGTGTGCAATCCAACTAAAGGAAATATGTGCTGACATACATTGTTGTCCTGTCTTTGAGCTCATACTATTGTCGTAAGCGTTGCTCTCTTATGATGAAGTCATAATCTTGCAGGTATGGGAGCATGCATGCGACTTAGATGACGAGCATAGACTGCAGAACTACCCTAAAAGAAGGAACCCTCACTGGGAGATGGACTTCCGTGGCTCCAAAAACTTGCTACTACGAGAGCTCCAGTTCATCTGTTTTAGGCCGCTGAAACAGCATGTGGCATTCATAAGGGCCGTGCTGGAGCGAGCGCCCAACTTGCAAAAAATAGTTCTGAGAGATGAGCCGTGCGAGAAGTGCGACGCCCTTGGGTTGCCGCCTCGCTCATCTGCGTAGCATGTTTCTCCCAAGAGCAAGGATGAGCAGGAAGCGGTGGTCGAGCGATTTATAGATGGTTTGATCTTCTCGGGCCAAATAGTTTTCGATGATTGTAAGAAGCAGTGCTTTGATACCTAGCTGCAGATGGCTTGTTCTATAGCTCGTACGAAACATCATATCCTCCATGCTCACTTACATCTTTCAAATATTTTGCTATATGTTCAAACAATTTTGTAGAAAATCCATTTATTTGACTCACAATGTTGACTCATTGTTAGTTGTCCAGCTGGATGAATAAATTAAGCATTTTGACCTGTGTGATAAAACAACCCAAGGAATCTGGCATAAAATCAAATTGATTTGATTCTGGGGAGGTCGATTACACTTATCCGGCTCAGTATTTTTTGGCAGGCACTACCCAAGATTTTGAAAGTTTGACAAAACATATACGACAAAATATCAACATCTATAATATAAATGCATATAATAAAAAATTATGGTGATTCTAATAATACTAAATACATAATATGGGTGTTGATAATTTTGGTACATAATTCGTTAAATTTTATAAAGTTTGTTTTTTACTACACCCAAAATAATTGTGAATAGAGGGAGTATATGAATGTTCTTTATGACATGCGTGGATGCATCTTTCTTGATTACTTTGTGAATGTAGGGAGTATCGTGCAGTGTGCATAAGGTAAGAAACGTCTAAGAGAGTTC